>JARQOD010000001.1:546856877-547010565 GCA_033576555.1 Oophaga sylvatica
CACACACATCTTTTTTTCCCATTTTCTAAAACCCAAAACCCAATTTTAAATTTTTTTTCGGTCGATGGATCTCTGTCGAGTTGTTTTTTGTGAGGAGTGTGTTTTATCAGTGGTGAAAATGTGGGGGGTACGCTTGTCAAAATTACTGCTCTGTGAACGTTTAATAATAATAATTTTATTTCTTAACCCCAACATTTAAAGCAAGTTGAAGTGAAATGATTTTAAAAGGTCTAAATTTAAGATGAACTTTCCCTTTGTATTTTTGGAAAAAAAATATTTTCCTTTTACATTTTAAAAATTAAAAAAAGAAAAAGGGGCCCAGTCCAAAAAGTTTGGGAAACCCTTTGCATGGTTAGTATCTGTGGACCCCCCTTTTAAAAGTATCACAGTTTTAAACTCTTTTTGTATCCCCCAAAGAGTTTTTTAAATTCTTGTTTGAGAGATTTTTCCTTTTTCCCTTGTAAATTCTTCCGTTCTGTGAGTTTCCCTGGGTCCTTGCATGATGCTATTTTGGGTTAGTTAGATTTTCAATGATTTTCAGTCAGGGGTGTAACCCCCTGCCGACATCACTGTATGGCTTCCCATCACCCCCCATTAAGATACTTGACTTACTCCCACTTGGGACTGGGGTGAGTTATGTCCTTGTTGTGATGTTGAAAACCCAGTGCTTCTGTTGCTGTGTTGATTACCTGGCTGTATGTTAGGGCTCGATCTGTTTTTCTGGTTTTTAAGAGACAGTGTGTGCATTCCTAATGTGTCCCCCCCTTTCCCAAGGCGTTGGGACTTAAAGGGTCTCCCCCAATGGAAAAAAAACCCCGGCAGCATGCTCTCTCAGTCTGTGTAATACTGGGTTTCCGGTGCTGTCCTGTTTCTATCTTGTTCTGCACCTGGGGGCTGTTACCCAGTCTGTTTCTGTCTCGTTTCCTTCACCCTGGGTGTATACCAGGCCGAATTGTATCCTGAATTTTTCCTGTGTTTTTGACCTTTTCTGAACTAAGTCGTATTACTAAATCGTTTGTATCCCAGTAGGGTTTCCCTACCTGCTGTGTCTATCCTTGTTCCCACTCCTTTAAAATCGCGTTTTCTGTACCAACCCTATCTCTTTTCTGTTTTCTCTACAAGCTTTTGCCTTGGTGTAAATTGTTAATCCATTATAAATACTTGTGTGAATTGTTCCTGCTGCCCCTGCTTGCAAATGGGCTCTGTTTTGTTTTCCCTGAGTCTGTTATTCCATATTGCTGCTTTGCTCCCCTTCCCCATCTGCGGCTCTTGTTTTTTCCGTCTGAACGGGCCTATCTGTTCCCATGTTCGTCTCGTACCTGCCTATGTCCCAGTCCTTCCTGATACTGTTCCTAGTCTGAACTGGGTCTTACCGTCCCTGTATCTCAGTCGTACCTGCCTGTGTCCCTGTCCTTCCCGCAACTTTTTCTGCTTGTCCAGTCTAAACTGGGTTTTACCTGTCCCCATATCCCACTCGTACCTCCCAGTGTCCCAGTCCTTCCCGAAACACTTTCTATCCCTCCAGTCTGAACTGTGCCCGCCTTCTTGCCAGAGTGTCAGCCGTGCCCGCCTGCCTGCCAGAGTGTCAGGAATGGGCAACTTGAAAGCACTTTGCTATCTAATTATAGCCTTTTCCTGCTTTGTGGACCTTCACCATTTTCATATTCAAAGTGCTAGGCAACTGCTTAGAAGAACCCATGGCTGCTGTTTTTTGGCACAAGGTTAGAGGAGTCTGTGTTTTTATGTAACCTGTGAAATTTGCATCACCTGGCCTTTCCGAACTATGATAGTGAACAAGCCATAACCCTAGCAGGCTAATTAAGGTCTGAAACCTTGGTCAAAGTTATCTAAGCACACAAATCTTCAAGGGTGCCCAAACTTTAGCATTTTCCTTTTTTAATTTTTAAAATGTAAAAGATGAGAATATATATAGTTTTGCTTTTTTTTTTTGCTTAAAATACAAAGGAAGTGTGTCATCTTTAACTTTGGACCTTTTAGAGATCATTTTATATTCAACTTGCTTAACTATTCATCATAGCAGTAATTATGACCAAGGGTACCCAAACTTTTACATGGCACGGTGTATATATATATGTATATGTGTGTGTATATATATAAATACATGTATAGATACAGTCTTGGCCGAAAGTGTTGGCACCCTTGAAATTGTTCCAGAAAATGAAATATTTATCCCAAAAAATGATTCCAATTACACATGTAACATTGTTATACACATGCTTATTTCCTTTATGTGTATTGGAACAACACACAATAAAACATAAAAGAAAGCAAATTAGACATAATTTCACACAAAACTCCAAAATTAGCTGGACAAAATTGTTGGCACCTTTATTGCTGGCAACTTCAGAACTCTCCAGCGTTTTGTTTCCATCCATCTCTGGGTTCTTTTTGAAGTACATTTGGGGTCATTGTCCTACTGCAAGACCCATGACCTAGGACACAAACCCAGCTTTCTAACACTTTGGTAATCTTCAGATTTTATGATGCCTTGCACACAATCAAGGCACCCAGTGCCAGAGGCAGCAAAAAAACGCAAAAACATATTTGAACCTCCACTAGAAGAAGAAGGATGTGCTGTCTACATCGAGATTGATTAGCTACAGTGGCATGGGTCATAAACTTCTTGATTATGTTTTGCACCGTGGACAAAGGAACATCAAGATCTATGGAGATGGACTTGTAACCTTGAGATTGTTGATCTTTTTCAACAATTTTGCATTTCAAGCCCTGAATCAGTTCTCTTTCTGTTGTATCATGCTTTCTGTGGCACACACAGACACAGAATGCAAAGATTGAGTAAACTTATCCCTTTTTTTACCTGGTTTTAGGTATGATTTTCATATTGCCTACACCTATTACATGCCTCAGGGGAGTTTGACCAAGCATCACATGCTTGAAACAAAGTTGTTTATCCATAATTTTGGAAAGGTGCCAACAATTTTGTCCTGACCATTTTAGGGGTTTTGTGTGAAATTATGTCCTATTTGCCTTTTTTCTCTAAACTGTATAACAAAATGTGTAATTGCAATAATTTTCTGGGAGAAATAACGTTCTTGATTTTCAGGAGCAACACTTTTGGCCATGACAATATATACAAAAGAGTATATACAAAAATATATACATACATACATACACTCTTAGCAATAAAATTGCAACAACAGCAAGGAATAGTCATGCAATTTGCAATTACAATTTCAATTTTAAAGGGATTATCCAGTCCAAATCGTTAGGGCTGCAGTCACTCTGTGTGACAGCAGACTTATGAATCCCTCACAGCGCACAGTGTGTTTCAGACCCGGGACCGGAGGTTATGTATGTTTTATATAGACTCATGGCCAGTGGGCGTGGCCTTTCTCCATACACTTGTATACGGTGGGGGAATTCATAAGTCTTCAATCACATAGTGATGAAAATAAGTGTTTGATACACTGCTGATTTTGCCACCGACAAAGAAAAAGAATGGAGAGGTCTGTAATTTATATCATGGATGCACTGTGAGATATAGGCTCTAGAAATAAAAAACAGAAAATCACATTGTATGATATTTAAATAATTAAATTGCATTTTACTGCATGAAATAAGTATTTGATCTACCAACCAGTAAGAACTCTGGCTCTCACAGACCTGTTAGTTTTTCTTTAAGAAGCCCTCCTACTCTGCACTCATTACCTGTATTAATTGCACCTGTTTGAACGTGTTACCTGTGTAAAAGACACCTGTCCATGCATTCAATCACACTCTAAACTCTCCACCATGGCCAAGACCGAAGAGCTGTCTACGGACACCAGGGTCAAAATTTTACATCTGCAAAAGGCTGAAATGGGCGCCAGCACAATTGGCAAGCAGCTTGGTGAGACGGCAGCAACTGTTGGCACAATTAATAGAAAATGGAAGAAACACAAGATGACTGTCAATCTTCCTCGGTCTGGGGCTCCATACAAGATCTCTTCTCTTGGTGTAAGGATGTTTCTGAGAAAGGTCAGCAATCAGTCCAGAACTACATGGAAGGACCTGGTCAATGACCTGATGAGAGCTGGGTCCACAGTCTCAAACATTATCGTTAGTAACATGTTATGTCGTTATGGATTAAAATCCTACAGGGCATGCAAGGTCCCCTGCTGACGCCAGCACACATCATTTATTGCTTAAAGTTCATCAGTGACCATAGGATAATCCAAAATAGAACTTTTTGGCATCAACTCCACTCGGCGTGTTTGGAGGAAGAAAAAGGATGAGTAGAACCCCAAGAACACCATTCCAACCATGAATCATAGTGGGGGAAACATCATACTTTAAGGGTGCTTTTCTGAAAAAGCAACAGGGCATCTGCGCCGTATTGAAGGAAGGATGGATGGAGTCAGGTATCACAAGATTTTGGCAAACAACCTTCTCAGTAAGAGGATTAAAGTTGGGTCTTCCAGCATGACAATGACCCGAATCTCACAGCCAGGGCAACTAAGGAGTGGCTCCGTAAGAAGCATTTCAAGGTCCTGGAGTGGCCTACCCAGTCTCCAAACCTGAACCCAATAGAAAATCTTTGGAGGGATCTGAAACTCAATGTTGTCCAGCGACAGCCCCGAAACCTGAACTGGAGAAGATCTGTATGGTGGAGTGGGCCAAAATCCCTTCTGCTGTATGTACAAACTGGGTCAAGGACTGCAGGAAATGTTCAACCTATGTAATTGCAAACAAAACTTTCTGTACCTAATATTACATTCTGTTTTTCTATTGTATCAAATACTTATTTCATTTAATAAATTGCGATTTAATTATGCAAAAATCATACAGTATGATTTTCTGGATTTTTTTTTAGATTCCGTATCTCACAGTTGAAGTATGTCTAAGATAAACATTACAGACCTCTCCATTTTTTGCAGGTTGGAAAACTGGCAAAATCGGGAGTGTATCAAGTACTTATTTTCCTGGGGGTATGTGATTGTATGTATGTATGTATATATACTGCTCAAAAAAATAAAGGGAACACTCAAATAACACATCCTAGATCTTAATGAATGAAATATTCTCATTGAATACTTTGTTCTGTACAAAGTTGAATGTGCTGACAATAAAATCACACAAAAATCATCAATTCATTAACCAATCGAGGCCTGGATTTGGATTCACACACAAAATTAAAGTGGAATGTAATGTCCTTAAAACAAGTCAAAATTATGCTCAGTAGTGTGTGAGGCCTCCACGTGCCTGTTTGACCTCCCTGTGCCTGTATGACGTCCCTACAATGCCTGGGCATGCTCCTGATGAGGCGGCGAATAGTCTCCTGAGGGATCTCCTCCCAGACTTGGACTAAAGCATCCGCCAACTCCTGGACAGTCTGTGGTGCAACGTGACGTTGGTGGATGGAGCGAGACATGCTGTCCCAGATGTGCTCAATCGGATTCAGGTCTGGGGAACGGGTGGGCCAGTCCATAGGTTCAATGCCTTCATCTTGGAGGAACTGCTGACACACTCCAGCTACATGAGGTCTGGCATTGTCCTGCATTAGGAGGAACTCAGGGCCAACCGCACCAGCATACGGTCTCACAAGGGTTCTGAGGATCTCATCTCGGTACCTAATGGCAGTTAGGCTACCTCTGGCGAGCACATGGAGGGCTGTGCGACCCTCCAAAGAAATGCCACCCCACAGCATTACTGACCCCCTGCTAAACCGGTCATACTGAAGGGTGTTGCAGGCAGCAGATCGCTCTCCACGGCATCTCCAGACTTCTGTCACGTCTGTCACATGTGCTCAGTGTGAACCTGCTTTCATCTGTGAAGAGCACAGAGCACCAGTGGGGAATTTGCCAATCCTAGTGTTCTGTGGCAAATGCCAAGAGTCCTGCACAGTGTTGGGCTGTGAGCGCAACCCCCATCTGTGGGTGTCGGGTACTCAGACCATCCTTATGGAGTCAGTTTCTGTTTGTGCAGACACATGCACATTTGTGGCCTGCTGAAGGTCATTTTGCAGGGCTCTGGCAGTGCTTCTCCTGTTCCTCCTTGCACAAAAGCGGAGGTAGCAGTCCTGCTGCTGGGTTGTTGCCCTCCTACGGCCCCCTCCACGTCTCCTGGTGTACTGGCCTCTCTCCTGGTAGCGACACCAGCCTCTGGAGACTATGCTGACTACCTGAGCCACTTGTGTGGGTTGTAGAGTCCGTCTCATGCTCCCACCAGTGTGAAAGCACAACCAACATTTAAAAGTGACCAAAACATCAGCCAGAAAGCATTGGTACTGAGATGTGGTCTGTGATCCCCACCTGCAGAACCACTCCTTTATTGAGTGTGTCTTAATAATTGCCAAAAAAATATTTAGAGTTGAGAGTCCTCAGTGGTTGGTTCCATAAAGATGCGGTACATTCTGGTATCCTCCATTTTGATACAGTAAATAATTGCCAATAATTTCCATCTGTTGTCTATTCCATTTGCACAACAGCATGTGAAATTGATTGTCAATCAGTGTTGCTTCCTAAGTAGACAGTTTGATTTCACAGAGTTTGATTTGCTTGGAGTTATATTCTGTTGTTTAAGTGTTCCCTTTATTTTTTTGAGCAGTGTATATATATATATATATATATATATATATATACATATACACACACACGCATATATATATCTATATATATATATATCTATATAAATAATTTATTTTCAGTGGGTGAAATATGTATTGAACATTGACATGAAATTCTCACCAGATATCGATAACAACCCATCCATCCACGCAGGCAAATAAATGAAACTATAGATGTCAATAACTTAATTTATGTGTAATAATCAAAAATTAGACAATGAAAAAGTATTGAATACGCTTTGTTGGTGATTACAGCTTCAAGACGCCTTCTCTATGGAGAAACTAGTCGCATGCATTGCTCAGGTGTGATTTTACCCATTCTATCACTTAATCATTCTTCAGATCCTGAAGGTTTTGTGGGCTCTTATTAACTCTGACCTTAAGGTCTTTCCAGAAATTTTCTATTGGATTCAGGTCAGGTGACTGGTGAGCCATTCTAGCCGCATTATTTTCTGTTTCCTAAATCAGTTCACGATTTCCTTGGTGTTTGGAATTATTGCCTTGCTGAAATGTCCACCCTCGTTTCATCTTCATCATCCTAATACACAGCAGCAGATTTTTATCAAGACTGGCTCAGTACATTTGTCCTTTCATCCTTCCTTCAATTATATAACGTTTCCTACTGCCACTTGCTGATAAACAGCCCCACATCAAGATGTTCCCACCTCCAAACTTTACTGTTGGTATGGCATTTTTGGGGTGATATGCAGTGCCTTTTGGCCTCCAAAAATTGTGGCACCTTAGTAATGAGACAACTTTTTGTAGGCCATGAGTTGAACCAGCTGATATTATTTTTCACATAATGGCAGGATTGCTTTCTAATTACTGACAGATTTCAGCTGGTGTCATGACTTTCCATGGCTTTGCGCACCTCTTTTTCTTAAGTGTTCAATACTTTTTCCCTTTCTCATTTCACATTATTACACACAACTTAATTTCTGGACCATTATGGTTTAATTTCTTTGCCTGTGTGGGTTGGATGAGTGGGTGGATGGGTTGTTACAGACATTTTGTGAAAATCTCATTACCAATGAAAAGTTTTGACAAATCTGTAAATGCATTGGTTTTCCTTGTTCTTATTGGAATAAACATATATTATAAATTCAGAGTAAAGGCACCAAAAGATTGAACGAAGGCGTATGGATACTAGGAGTAAAAAAAAGTGAGTGAAGCAAACCAGAATATGCGTCAAACCTTAGATTGCTCAATGTACCCCTTTTTATTCTGATAAAAGTTTTTACACCCCATTCTCTCAAGCAGCTTCATCGAATAATCAACAGGAATAGCTAGCTACCAATGAACAGGTATGCCTCATGAAGGGTTCATGTGTGGAATCAACTGCTTCCAGAATGTGTTTGAGACCATCAGGTATATTTTTCAGAGACAGTGCTGATCCCTATTTCACAACTGATCTAAACCAGAATATGGCAAGAACCATTTAATTAATAAAAAGAAATGACAGTACAGCTTTACTTAAAAATATGAAAGTCAGTCAAGTCTGGAAAATTTCTAGAACCTTGAAGGTATCCTCAAGTGCAGTCATGAAAACAATCAATCGCTCTAATAAGGACTGCCTCAGGAAAGGATTATCAAGAATTAATTCTGCTGCTGAATATAAGTTCATCAGAGTTACCAGCCCTCATCAGATAACAACCCTCAAAGATGTTGCACAGACATTAAGTAGCAGACACATCTTAACATCAACTATCCAAAGAAGGATACAAGAAGCATGCTTTTATGGTTGAATTTCTGCAATGAAGCCATTACTGAGTTTAACGATACCACCCATCAGGGGGCTTGGGACGCAGTAATTGACAGCTCAGTCATCCAGTCTGGTGCAGGGACGTGCTGAGTTGTCTCTTCAGTGATGGACTGCTTGGCCATCCAATCTTAATCTGGGAGGTGCTGAGCTCCCTTCAGGTGCTCCCTGTCCCAGTGATTACTTAGTTACTTAACTGAGCTGTTGACCCACATACCAGCCAGTCGTAGCTTTCAGCTCTGTGTAACTTGTTCCTCTGTGCCTTGTTCTCAGCATTCTGACTTTCTGATACTTTGTTGCTGGATCTTGGACTTTCCTATTGACTACTCATCATTTTTACTGATCCTCTATCTTCCTGTTATTTTGACCTCGGACCGTTACCTGACTACGCCTTTGTCTCTTTCCTCTGTTTATAACGTACCCTCCTGCTATTGACCTCAGACTTCTTGACTATCCTGACTCACAACTTGTCCATGAAAAGTGACTGAGCATCACACTGAGGATCGCAAATCAGAAGAAGAGACTTGCTTCAGCTAAGCAACAAAAGAAATGAAGCTCTGATCAATGGAAATCTGTACTACGGACTGATGAGTTAAAATGTTAGATTTTTGGTACCAACCACCATGTCTTTGTGAAATGCAGGAAGAATGAGTTACTGGTTTCTACCTGTGTGAGATGCACCATGAATCATGATTTGGGAGGTGTGATGCCCTGCTGGTGCTTTGCTGCTGACACTATTGGTGATTAAATCCAAATTCAAGGCACACTTATCCAGGTTGGCTACCACAACATTCTGAAGCGACATGTTCTCATCTGGTTTGCACTTAGTGGAACCATCATTTTTGTTGCAACAGGACAATGATCCAAAACACACCTCCAGACTATGTAAGGGCTATAGGTAAGGGACTGAATGCTGCATCAGATGACATGATCTCCACAGTCATCTGACATTAAGCCAATTGAGATGATTTGGGATGAGTTGGATCACAGAGTGAAGGCAAAGCAGCCAACCAGTAATCAGCACCTTTGGGAACTCCTTCAATACTGCTAGAAAGCGATTCTAGGTGATAACTTGATAAAGCTGCTTGAGAAAATGCCAAATGAGTGTAAATCTGTCATCATTGCTAGTGTTGAGCGATACTGCTCGATATCTAAAAATATCGTATCGGAATGGTATCGCCGATATCACTAAATATCGTCGATATCCGATTCCGATTCCGGAAGTCCCATGTAAGTCTATGGGAACAAAATATCGCAACAAAAAAAACCCTTTCTTTCATTGTAAACACAAAATATACACACATAGAATACATATATATATATATATATATATATATATATATACATGTCAATGTGACATATATATATATACATATATTTATAGTTTATACACTTCTACATAGTAAAATAGACTCTGATTCAATTGCCGGGTAAAGCCGTGACATACCCCATAGAAGTCGACGGGCTCGGTGCCGAGTACCCCCAAAACCTCTGGCTCTGTGCGACTCAACTTGGGCGTCACGAACAGGATTCTGTAGCTCGCTATAAGCGAGTCCTGTGTGCCTGAATTGAACTGGTTTTGTGCTTGAGAATTGCTAAAATCATCAGAGAATGTATTTTCCATTTTTCCGCCATATCTGCGTCACGACGAGGCACTGGTGAAGAAGAAGGACGTGCTCTTCGTGGGTGTACACTCACTCAGTGGCGCGAAAATGATGGCCGACCACTCTAAATGGTACTGCAATGTAAGATCGTGCCCCACAGCTCTTCAGTTCCGCCTCCTCATCCTCCTCAGTGTGCGGAAACTAACATGAAGGTCCCGCCTCACTACAAAAGAGGGGCCCTTTCCAGATGCTAATGACACATGTGACTTGGCAGAGATGGCTAATGGACACAAGCAGAAGTGTGAAGGGATGGAGCAGTCAGAGCTCTCCCCCCACGGAAGTGACCCGATCGCCACGGAACCACCGTTGGGCACCCGGCCTGGAAACCCTCCTATGCTGCAAGAAGCGGAGGATACCCTAAGAGGCCTGGCCCGGCACCGGGAGGAGGTCGCCAGGATGGAAGCCAGCTGGCGTGCCCTAAAACTAAACTTGGAGCAGCGCCAATCCCTCTTACCTGAAGTGTCTGTACCGGAAGGTGAGGCACCCGTTCTAGTAGAGGAGTCCGTACGGGCATCCCAGCCCTTGCAATGTGATCCGGTTGACGTTGTCGCAGTGGAGGCACCCGTTCCTGCAAAAAACGCAGCACCGGCAGCACCCCAGATCCCGCTGTCTGCCCCCGTCGCTGAGACAGAAGAAGCGACACCCGTCCTCATGGAGGAGGCCGCGCAGGCACCAGAGGTCTACAAGTCTGTACCGGAGCCCCGACTGTCATCTGTTCCAGAGCCGGCTGCTTCCTCCGCAGGTGAGCGCCGCCAGGACTGGGGGGCGCCAGGAGAGCTGCCGCAAACCGGACATCCTAAGCTGCAGTTTGATTTTGGAGACATGGAGATGCTGGTGGAGGAGAATTACAACCGGCGTCAGGAGGAAGAGTGGAGACGTTGGGAGCGGGAAGCAGAGCGACAAAGGGAGCAGCGAGAATCCCAAAAGCTTCGGCAACGTAACCTGGAGAAGGACCGGGCAGATAAGGACCGGATGAGAAAAGATAAAGGAACCCTGAGGGAGCCGCGGCGTAAGGGTGCAGTACGGAGCTTTAAATTGAAAGGTGGTTGGGGCTTCATCCAGGAGCCTGGACTTTATTTAGAAGTTTTTGTGACCTGGCGGGACGTGGAGACTCACCTCCCAGAAGGACACCCGGGGAGGGACCTGTTGCCAGGAGACTTGGTGACTTACACCCGACACTGGGGTTACAATGGATGGTACGCCCTAAATGTTACCAGGTGTGACCCCTACTCCCCAGAGTGTCAGGAACCTGTGAGACCCTCGGAGCCTTCAGCCTCCCACATCCAGGCCTCTGCACAAGTGCCCACCCCACGCCGTAAATCTCCCCAGCCTCCCTCAGTGGTCTCCTCAGCAGCCCCAGCTATGGACATGATAACTATAGCTGGCCCGTACCCGACGCCTGTTAGGCCCCCTGGGGTTCGTTCAGTCCAGGACATAGGGCTCCAGACCCGGAGGGAGATGAAAGAGGTGGCCACACAGACACAGATAGCGGGTCACGACTTGACTGTACAGGCCACACGACGTCATCAGGTCCTGGTGGTCCTTGGTGTCTCGGATGTTTGGCAAGCATCAGAAGAGTACCAGGTGGTACCTGGAACACCCCTGCCAAAGAATTATAAATAACCCGGACAGGGTCCCTGTATGTAAATAGTTAAATTGTTGATGTACCCGGATGGGTGAATGTTCATAAAAAAGTTTTTTAATTTAATAAAAAAAAAAAAACACAGTTTTCATTACTTTTATTACAGTCTCATCCTGCGACGCCATCGATCTCCTGTAAAAAAATGAAAAAAAAAAAACAGCAGTATACCACCTGTCCGACGCAGTCCATAGTAACGAGTGTCCCACGACGATCCAGCTCTGCTACATCAGAATGACAGGCAGAGCCTGTCATCCCGGCGCAGCACAGCTGATTACCTGCTTCCCCGGCGGTGACGTCATCGGACTGGTTTACGGCCGGGATTACCCTGCAGTCACTGCAGTTATCGCGAAAAACTGCATGTGACCGCCAGGGAGAAGATAATGGCGGCCATCAAGCAGTCCAGGACGTGACCGCCGGAGATCTTCTGCCAGGTAAGTGCCGCTGACTCCTGACAGACCCGACCGACGGACACTCACAGTGACAGTGACAAATCCGATTCCGGTATCCGATATGACGAAAATATCGGTACTCGGAATCGAAAGCCCATACAGCTAATATCGGCCGATACCCGATATTTGCAGTATCGTATCGCTCAACACTAATCATTGCTAAAGGGGGGTTCTTTGAGCAATCTAAGTTTTAACACAAAAGGACCAGGAGATATTCACTATGTGTTAAGAAAAGGCGATTCTTTACAATTAGAGTTGTCAGACTGTGGAATGCCTTACAAGAGGTAGTAATGGGAGACACTATAGCAGCATTTAAGAAAGAGCTAGATTATTTTCTCAAAACAAATGGGATTGTGGGTTATAGATAATGGAGAAACGTTGAACTTCATGGACCTATGTCCTTTTTCACCCTTTATAATTGTGAAAAATATTCTGGTTTGTGTTACACATTTTTTACTCATTGTTTCCATGTGTATTCCTTTTTGGTTTTGCTGTCATTAGTCTGAACCTACTATGTGCACATTCCAATAAGAATAAGGAAAATCATTGCCTAAACAGGTGTGTCCAAACTTTTGCCCAGTACTGTATATATCCACATTTATATACAGTACTGGTCAGAAGTATATGATGTGTGTAAAATATTTATGAAGCATTTTTTTCTTTCCCCTAGATAACTGAACTTACATTTGGACTTTTCATTTTAAATATGAGATTATAACAAATTTATGGTAAATTTATATATATATACGTACATATTGCATCGATTTTTCAAAAACTTTGCTTAAGATATTACCAAGAACAGAGTCACTGAAACTGGGGCTGCCTCAACCCCTTGATCCATGTTCTAACTTGTGAGGTCTGAAAACTGCATCCACCTATCAGCAAGGGGGATGCACAGAACATGTCACTGTTACTTCAGCGTTAAGTCCATCACTTTGTTTTACTGCAAATAATACGTTTACTATCTCACCAGGGCTGGAGGGTTCATGTTAAACACGTTAAGTCACATATTGTGTAATTAACAATTTTAAGTGGGTTCTCTGCCCTTAATCCCCTGATGCCTTTTTCTACACCCAATATTATTGCGGGCATTTGCTAGTTGCCCTTATGTTATATTCCTCTGCATTTTCTGTCTTCCCTTTCCCTTTTTGTCTTTTCTCCCTTTTGTTTGTTTTGTTTTTTTTTTATTTTTTTATCAATTTTATACCTCTTTTGCATGATGTTTGTGTTTCTGAGAGCTGCATTTATCGATGAAACCGTGTCAGATTTCTAAAGAGGCTTCGTTAGGGTTTTTACACCCCAAAACCACAAAAATTTCATTAGAGTTTCTCATCTCTGCTGCTGGTATGCGGTGCATCAAAAATATACATTTCTACCACATTATATGATATTTGTGATTAAAGTCGATTGGCTATGTAGACATATGAGAGGCATCTTTCATAGCCAACAACAGTTTCCATGGACAGAGTTATCCAGGCTATATTTCTCCTAAAGAGCTTATATTTCTAGAAAAAAGACACATAATTGGATTACACCCCCGTATCTGTTGTTAAAGATGAGAAATTGCTAATAAATTTTTGTGTATTATCTGTGCTGTGATGGGTGTACTCCTGATCTATGGAACCCTTTTGCTATGAATTATGGCTTAATGTTTCTATATTCTCACTTTTTGTTTGTGAAGTAAGTTTTTATTTTAAAGTCTTTTTATACATTTTTTATTTCTAAATTACATAGTGCCCATTTAAGTCAGTATTTTTCTGTATCCTTGTTGATTTACCTGCAGTTCGTCGCGTCGCTCCCCGCTTCTCCATTGTTCCTTTAAGCCACGAAATTATGCCAGGAGGTAATGTAAATATAACTTGTGTTGCGGTTGGTTCACCTATGCCGTATGTGAAGTGGATGATGGGTGCTGAAGACCTTACCCCAGAAGATGACATGCCTGTGGGGCGTAATGTTCTGGAACTTACCAATGTGAAGGAGTCTGCTAATTACACTTGTGTCGCCATGTCAAGTCTTGGGGTGATCGAGTCTGTAGCCCAGATCACAGTGAAATGTAAGTATTGTTTCCTTAGATGTTGCCATAAATATTCACATTAAGTCTACAAGCAACGATCAGGGTTTGAATCTATCTAGTCTACAAAAATTCCCCGATCTGCTTGTTTTGTTTCTTCTTCCAGCACAGCCATGGAAAGCAGATGAACCTAAAAATAAGCACAGCTGAAGAATGACCAATTCTGACTGAAGATGTCTGTGTCTTAAACACTAAGAGGTCAATTCATTAAGACTCGTGTTTCATCTTAATGAATTAACCCTTTGGGAGTAGGATGTGCAAAATTTATTGAAATTTCAGGCTGCTTAAAGGGAACCTGTCTGCAGGATTATGCACAGTAACCTACAGACAGTGTCAGGTCGGCGCCGTTACACTGATTAAAAAGATAACTGGGTGATTAAATCCGTCTTGTGGTTGTTGTTTAATCTTTATTTTCAGCTTTGAGTTGAAGAGATTCTCGTGCTCCGGGACGTCCTGTGGGGAGGTCTTCATGTGGTGCTCTGCTTAGCTATTCATAATGCAGACTGCTGACCTGCCCCCTAGTTTACAACTGAATATTATATATATAAATATATGTACATTGGGAAAAAAAAAGCCCTTCTGCAGACAGGCGACAGCCGTGGCATCTGCGCTGCAGCATAATCACATATGTACTGTGTATAGAATTAATATGTTTGAGGTTATCCTTACATTTAAAAAAAAAATCCATTTGAAAATGGCGCCTGCGCAGTAGCAGCTATTGGTGATCGGCAGTAGCTCCTATTGCTATATAAACCTTGCTAGAGAAGTAAAAAAAAATCCTCCTCTAAGATAGCACTGCAGAGCCTGCGCAGTAGCAGCTATTGGATCACCGACAGCTGCTACTGTGCAGGTGCCATTTTCAAATGGATTTATTTTTGAATATCAGGATATCCTCAAACATATTAATTCTATACATATGCGATTATTCTGCAACGTAGATGCCACGGCTGTCTCCTACCTGCAGAAGGGTCTTCTTTCTTAATATGTATATATAATATTCAGTATGTAAACTAGTGGGCAGGTCAGCAGGCTGCATTATGAATATCTAAGCAGAGCAGCACATGAAGACCCCCCCACCACAGGCCGCCCTGGAGCACAAGAATCTCTTTAACTCAAAACTAAAAAATAAAGATCATCAACAACCACAAGATGGATTTCAACACCCAAGGTATCATTTTAATCAGTATAACAGCGCCGACCTGACACTGTCAGTAGGTTACTCTGCACAATCCTGCTGACAGGGTCTCTTTAAGGAATCATGACTTAAGACTATGACTAAACACTGGACATGTTACAGATTTTTTAGCTTGGCATTACTTTTCAGCCACCTGAGCTTTTAGATTTGTTTGTGTTTATATGAGTAAAATAATATATTTAATGCTTTGTGGTCCTTATAGCATAACTTTTTTTTATGTATCTAGTTATTTGATTATTTCTTGTTTTTCTTCCCCCCAATATCTTAGCCCTTCCCAAGGCACCTGGAGCTCCTGTAGTAACGGAAACCACTGCTACAAGCATAACAATCACATGGGATTCAGGAAATCCTGATCCTGTTTCGTACTATGTAATCGAGTATAAATCAAAAACGCAGGATGGACCATATCAAATCAAAGAGGACATCACTACTACAAGATACAGCATTGGCGGCTTAAGTCCTAACTCTGAGTATGAGATTTGGGTATCAGCAGTAAACTCTATTGGCCAAGGACCACCTAGTGAGCCTGTTGTAACACGTACAGGGGAACAGGCACCTGCTAGTGCACCACGAAATGTACAAGCTCGAATGCTTACCTCCACTACTATGATAATTCAGTGGGAGGAACCTGTGGAGCCTAATGGCCAAATAAGAGGTTATCGTGTTTACTACACTATGGAGCCTGACCAGCCAGTCAGTAACTGGCTAAAATATAATGTGGATGACAACCTATTGACTACCATAGGAAACCTATTAGAACATGAAACTTACACCGTCAGAGTATTGGCTTTTACTTCAGTGGGAGATGGTCCACTCTCTGATCCAATACAAGTAAAAACACAGCAAGGAGGTAAGCTGTTACTTCACAGCCCAGATCAATTTGAAAAAGTCCTGTATTCTACAATAGTAGGTGTAAGGCTGGATTTGTGTTCATATGTTCTTTTTCCAATATATTCTTCAGTAAGTGTTTACAGAATTGCGTAATCCTAAGGAAGCTGGTGCAATAGTCACAATATCGAAAAACTTAGCAAAACCATAGTCATAAAGCGACTGGGTGCTGTTACCTCTAACCGTCAGCTCTGTGTCCCGTAGAATGTAATACGTTCCACAGATGTTTAATGAAAAGCAAAAGAGGCAGTTGTAAACTTGTGAACACTTGTACTTTAACATAAAAGTGTATGAAGCCCTTCAGAAACATATACAAGTTTTTTTATCTATTCCATTAAGATCTGACTTAAACGAACGGAATCTGTCGTGGTGAAAATATTGTCTGATTTATGGTTAGGATGCTATAGAGCTGGAGGAGCAGATCACATTGAAGTACATTTTGTGCCAAAAGTTTCAATTAATCTTTCATTTTATTTATTGAAATCTCTGGTGTTTGTATACGTAAGAGTGGGCAGTCCTATTTAGTGACTGACAGTCTTCCCTGTCTGACTGTGCATGCCGAGATAGGGTCAATCCCTAGTATAACTGCCCACTTCACTCATATGCATACATCACCAGGGGCTTACATTTTTAAGATAAAAGTTATTACTGAATCTTTTTTTACAAACTGGCAGGTGTACATTGCTGGCGTAATTTTGGCCACCTTTGTATCATAAATTACAATGAATTTTTCTAGCGGGCTTTACCACGCCTAAACAAACCCCAGCCCAGTTCATTTTGGCAGAGCTGGCCAGTGTTGCGTAATATCATGGAAAGTTGCTAAACTTTTACGCATCTTTGAGTTGCACAACTTTGTAAAGTTTCAGGAAGAATTGCACCAAAATTGTAGCGAAAACACTTTGATGAATCGGGGCCTATGTGCTTCACAAACTTGTAGAAAACCCTGAAGGTTAGAAAACAGTAGGCGCCCCTATACATTCCATCATACAGTTTTAGCCCTCCATACACATTAGGTAGCTGTTGGCTGAACCATTGTTAAGTGTCAGCATTTGGAAATCTGATGTGCCAGATCCTACTTTCACTGACATACAGTCATGGCCAAAAGTTTTGAGAATGACACAAATATTATATTTTCACATGATCTGCTGCCCTCTGGTTTTTATGTGTGTTTGACAGATGTTTTTATCACAGACAGAAATATAATAATTGCAAACATATGAGTAACAAAGCTTATATTGACAGAATGAGTTAATGCAGCAAGTCAATATTTGCAGTGTTGACCCTTCTTCTTCAGGACCTCTGCAATTCTCCCTGGCATGCTCTCAATCAACTTCTGGACCAAATCCTGACTGATAGCAGTCCATTCTTGCACAATCAATGCTTTCATTTTGTCAGAATTTTTAGGTTTTTGTTTGTCCACCCGTCTCTTGATGATTGACCACAAGTTCTCAATGGGATTAAGATCTGGGGAGTTTCCAGGCCATGGACCCAAAATCGCTATGTTTTGTTCCCTGACCCATTTAGTTATCACCTTTGCTTTATGGCAAGGTGCTCCTTCATGCTGGAAAAGGCATTGTTGATCGCCAAACTGCTCTTGGAGGGTTGGGAGAAGTTGCTCTTGGAGGACATTCTGGTACCATTCTTTATTCATGGCTGTGTTTTTAGGCAAGACTGTGAGAGAGCCAATTCCCTTGGCTGAGAAGCAACCCCACACATGAATGGTTTCAGGATGAATGGTTTCAGTTGGCATGAGACAAGACTGGTGGTAGCGCTCACCTTGTCTTCTCCGAATGAGGCGTTTTCCTGATGTCCCAAACAATCGAAAAGGGGATTCATCAGAGAAAATAACGTTACCCCAGTCCTCAGCAGTCCACTGCCTGTACCTTTTGCAGAATATCAGTCTGTCCATGATGTTTTGTTCTGGAGAGAAGTGGCTTCTTTGCTGCCCTCCTTGAGACCAGGCCTTGCTCCAAGAGTCTCCGCCTCACAGTGCGTGCAGATGCACTCACACCTGCCTGCTGCCATTCCTGAGCAAGCTCTGCACTGCTGGTAGCCCGATCCTGCAGCTGAAACACTTTTAAGAGATGGTCCTGGCGCTTGCTGGTCTTTCTTGGGCGCCCTGAAGCCTTTTTGGCAACAATGGAACCTCTCTCCTTGAAGTTCTTGATGATGCGATAGATTGTTGACTGAGGTGCAATCTTTCTAGCTGTGATACTCTTCCCTGTTAGGCCATTTTTGTGCATTGCAATGATGACTGCACGTGTTTCTTTAGAGATAACCATGGTTAACAGAAGAGAAACAATGATGCCAAGCACCAGCCTCCTTTTAAAGTGTCCAGTGGTGTCATTCTTACTTAGTCCATGACAGATTGATCTCCAGCCATGTCCTCATCAACACCCACACCTGTGTTAATGGAGCAATCACTGAAAAGAGGTTAGCTGGTCCTTTTAAGGCAGGGCTGCAATGATGTTGAAATGTGTTTTGGGGGATAAAGTTCATTTTCTAGCCAAATATTGACTTTGCAAGTAATTGCTGTTAAGCTGATCACTCTTTATAACATTCTGGAGTATATGCAAATTACCATTAGAAAAAGTGAAGCAGTAGACTTTGTAAAAATTAATATTTGTGTCATTCTCAAAACTTTTGGCCATGACTGTAGTCTGTTAGGTTGAAGGGTATAGTTGGCGATTGCACCGATGTCAGCAGGTTTGCCCTATTTTAGTCTAATGTGTATGGGTGGCCTTTAAAATTTCATAAGCTTAGATAAATATTTTATAAAATATGTTATGATAGCGTTTTTTATGAGGTCATTTAAACAATTTGGCTGTATTGTGGCTGATGGACCACATATCTAGAATCACAATCAGCCTTCAAATGGCCGTTCCCACTGGAAAAACAAAGCAAAAAATGCTGCTGTGTTTTTCCTAATAACGCTATGTGGAAATCTATCCTTAATCTTGCTGAATGCAAACTTCTTGCAAATAATCATATAGTTCAGTGCACACAAGCATGCAGATATGGTCACTTGAGTCCCCAAAATTGGCAAACTGGAACAATTGTGCAATCAGCTGACACAGCAGTCACATAATAGTGTGCATAATAAGAAGACAAAAGCGTATAATACAGGACGTGTGTTTGTAAATCTCAGCACATCATACCAAGAAGTCCCTCCTTAAGGCCCGTTACACATAGCGGCGCTCCAGCGATCCCAACAACAGTACGACCTGGTAAGGTTCGCTGGTACGTCGCTACATGGTCGCTAGTAAGTTGTCAAACAGGCAGATCTACTCAATGACGCAGCAACGATACGGCGATCTGTATAACGACCTCGGCGGTCGTTGGGACCTTGTCACAGCAGCGATTCTGACAAAGACAAAGCAAAATCACGCCTGCATCGCTGAGTTCTGAGTCGCCAACGAGGTCGCTCGTCGTTTTTATGGCGTCAGACACAGCGATGCATGCTGGCCAGCGGGACACCAACAATCAAAAAATGGCCTAGGACATTCCAGCACTATCAGCGATATCGCAGCGGGGTGCCGGTCGCCGCTATGTGTCACACATAGCGAGATCGCTGGAGAGGTCGCTGTTGCGTCACAAAACCTGTGACGTTTCAGCAATCTCGCTAACGATCTTGCTATGTGTGAAGTACCCTTTAAGCAATAAGAAAATGTCCACTTTGATTCTAGTATTATTATTATTATCTATTTCTATAGCACCATTGATTCCATGGTGCTGTACATGAGAAGGGGTTACATACAAATTACAGATATCACTTACAGTAAACAAACTAATAATGACAGACTGGTACAGAGGGGAGAGGACCCTGCCCTTTCAGGCTAACATTCTAATATGATTATTATAACAAGAGAAATCGATCCCAGATAATCATCCTATAATGTGTATTTTGTCTTGTTCATTGAAATCTGAACAGTCCCAGGCCAGCCTATGAATTTCAGAGCTGAAGCCAAATCCGAAACCAGCATTAGCCTGACATGGAGCCCCCCTCGTCAGGATAGCATTGTAAAATATGAGGTTTGTTACAAAGAAGGAGAGCGAGGAAATGAGGTAAGTGCATTTTTGTTTGCATTACAAAAGTAATATTATCATAGTATCTATTGTGAAGGAAACTTTCAGACTTCCCACACCCCATTCTTTTATTATTCACTGAATCATGTGAAGATGTATCTTCTCTGTGCTTTGGAGATTAAGTAAGGAGCATGAACATACATCTTTGTAGGCACTTGATGAACAATCCAGGAATGGCCAATTTGATTTAGATGGAGAAAACTGAATGAGCATTCTTGTAAATACTAGTACGAGCTTGGTATACATGAACACTATTGCACTCCATTCCAGATGCCCCAAACAAAATGTTGCTTCCTTTGAGAAAGTGGCTAATAAAGATAAAGCCTTGGGATGTAGAATTAGTGTGTAGTTCTCTTCAGTCTGCTGCTTGTTCCAAGCGCAAGAGAAACAGAAAAAAGTGAGGCAGCAGTAAGGCTTGGAAACTGAATTTAGTATTATTTAGTATTATTAGCCCTTCAGCTGTGCAGCATTTAATACCCATAGTAAAAAGAATCTGGTTCACACGGACCAATTATACCTAATGTGCCAGCTTGCTAGACTTGATGTAGGAGCAATAAAAAGCACTTATTAGGTGATGCTTAAATCCTCTAGAAAACAAATTCAAAATCAATGTAGTAAGAACAGATAACAGTCACCAGATAAGTGACTCTTGTATAAAGAAAAATATTTAGACTTGAGAGTCATCTTGTATAAAGTCAATTTATAATGGAGAGGAGAAGATCGTATCAGGGCTAGACATACACACGTGGTCAAAATTGTTGGTACCCCTCGTTTAATGACAAAAACCCATAATGGTCACAGAAATAACTTGAATCTGACAAAAGTAATAATAAATAAAAAATCTATGAAAATTAACAAATGAAAGTGAGACATTGCTTTTCCACCATGCTTCCACAGAATTAAAAAAAAAAATAAAACTTATGAAATAGGCCTGGACAGAAATGATTGTACACTTAATATGTTGTTGCACAACATTTTGAGGCAATCACTGCAATCAAACGATTCCTGTAACTGTCAATGAGACTTCTGCACCTCTCGACAGGTATTTTGGCCCACTCCTCAAGAGCAAACTGCTCCAGTTGTCTCGTGTTTGAAGGTTGCCTTTTCCAGACTGCCTGTTTCAGTTCTTTCCAAAGATGCTCAATAGGATTTAAGTCAGGGCTCATAGAAGGCCACTTCAGAATAGTCCAATGTTTTCCTCTTAGCCATTCTTGGGTGTTTTTAGCTCTGTGTTTTGGGTCATTATCCTGTTGCAAGACCCATGACCTGTGACTGAGACCAAGCTTTCTGACACTGGGCAGCACATTTCTCTCTAGAATCTTTTGATAGTCTTGATATTTCATTGTACCCTGCACAGATTCTAGACACCCTGTTCCAGATGCAGCAAACAGCCCCAGAAGATAACAGTCTTCTCCATGTTTCACAGTAGGGACAGTGTTCTTTTCTTGATATGCTTCATTTTTCCGTCTGTGAACATAGAACTGATGTGCCTTGCCAAAAAGTTCGATTTTTGTCTCATCTGTCCATAGGACATTCTCCCAGAAGCTTTGTGGCTTGTCAACATATAGTTGGCAAATTCTAATCTGACTTTTTATGATTTTTTTCAACAATGGTGTCCTACTTGGTCGTCTCCCTTGAAGTCAACTTTGGCTCATATAATGACGGATGGTGTGATCTGACACTGATGTTCCTTGAGCTTGAAATTCATCTTTAATCTGTTTAGAAGTTTTTCTGGGCTCTTTTGTTACCATTCGTATTATCCGTCTCTTTGATTTGTCATCAATTTTCTTCCTGCGGCCACGTCCAGGGAGATTGGCCACAGTCCCATGGAGCTTAAATTTCTGAATAATATGTGCAACTGTAATCACAGGAACATCAAGCAGCTTTAACATGTTTGTCTATAATTTTCTTTCTAATCTCCTGAGACAACGCTTTCCTTCGCTTCCTCTGGTCCATGTTGAGTGATACACACCATGTCACCAAACAGCACAGTGAGTATCTGTATTACTCTATACAGTCCCACTCACTGGTTACAAGATTGTAAACACCTGTGATGCTAATTAGTGGACACACTTTGATTTAACATGTCCCTTTTGTCACATGATTTTCAGGGGTATCATCATTTCTGTCCAGGCCTATTTCATGAGTTTTATTTTTTTAAAAATTCTATGGAAGCATGGTTGAAAAGCAATGTCTGACTTTCATTTGTTCATTTTCATAGATTTTTGATTTATTATTACTTTTGTCAGATTCAATTTATTTCTGTGACCATTGTGGGTTTTTCTGTCATTAAACAAGGGGTACCAACAATTTTGACCACGTGTGTAGGCTCGGGATGTTGAACTGATATAGTCACTAATTTTTTATTATAGATGTGGCTCCTTTTCTACTGTCTTTACAGTTAGCATTGCTTCATAACCATACGAGTCACATCTTATGCTATGTGTGAAAATCTCCTCTTATGACAGAGACAGCATGTTTCTGTAGCAGTAACAGCCACAACTACCAAAGCGCTCATTAATAAGCTCCCATACAATAATAGCCACATCTATTGCTAACAGAGACAACTATAGTCCAGAGTGACAGCCATAGTGTCCATTACACCTGCCACTGTCACCTCCTTTCTGATGAGGCACGGCTCTTTTTCTGGCTTGAGAAGTGACCTATTAGTTGCCTGTACTGATCAATATGGTGCTTCAGTCAGCATGTGACTAATCACTCCTATGTATCATAACTACAAGGTTATTATTTTCTTTCTCCCACTGAGAAAAATCATTTGGCTAACATCGTACCAAAACCTTTGTTCTCTTTTAACCACTCCTATACATATTAACAGAGAGATTGGGTGTTGTAAAGAAGCCCTTTGCAGATAACGCATTGGTATCGCTGTACATGGCGATTGGAATCGTAATGTACAAGTGTTCACTTTTATATGCAAGTGTAAAAAATAGTCATCTGAATTAAAAATCAAATTGTTGCGTTATACCCATAAGAATTTTTTTTTTTCATTTCTACTGGAAACAGTAGACTTTTACATTCCTTAAGATGATTCTAATCAAATTGCTATTTTATGTCCATTTTCAGTGTATATGATGTTCTTGCACAGTGAGTAATATGTGTCATGTTCTGCCTTGTGCTCCTCTCTTCCACAATCAGTATACTTAGCGTAATGGTGTGTTGATGCTGTATCTTTAACAGATAAGAAAAACATTTGATCCTGCAACATCTTATTTAGTAGAAGGCCTAAAACCCAACACAGAGTATATATTTCGCCTCTCTGCTCGTTCTAATCAAGGTCAAGGTGCTTGGACCCTGGATGTTAAAGAGCGCACAATGCAGTCTAGTAAGTATCCTCTTTCGTTATCACTGTGGAAATTGTGTTGAACTTTTTGGGGTAAAATCAAATATTGTTTTCTGGTTATTAAATTAAAGTTCATAGTTTTATTACATGATAACTGTTTCATGTGTGTTTTCTTTTTGTTTGTTTTTTATCTTCAGATGTTACCAACTACAAATTTTCTGACTTAGCCTCTGATATTTTTTTCTGATTCATGCTCTTGCCTTATTAGCTTTATCTGATGGCATTCTATCTAAGGTAGATTCAAGGGGCCCGATTTATCAAGACTGGGGTTGATTAGTCCTGTCCTGGTGAGGACATGTGCTGGAGTCAGACACTCCTGATTCATGAAGAGGTGCACACCTTTTCATGAATCAGGAAGCATTGTTTGAGTGGGGTAATCCTTTGCATGTGCCTCGTCAGAAATCCTACTCTACTCCCTGCTTATGTAACATTTGTGACATAGTGAACGCCACCACTCGTCATAAAGTTTACAAGCAGTGGTTGCCACATCCCAGCTTTGCGAGAGCTGGGCAAAAATGGCATGAAAACACCAAAAGTCACAACATTTTATCCCATCCCCAACTTGCACCAAAATTATGCGACCTTCAAAGATTTTTTATGGAGTAAAATCTTTGATGAATTGGATCCAGTGAGTTTTCAGTTGAATAGAAGGCTGATCTCTGGTCGTGTTGCAGTGCCACTTTGTGGTTTAATAGTCAGAAGTCACCGAGTATCACACAAGGTTTTCCCTTGCTAATGAATACATTCTTTACCAAAGTGTTGCCTGACCATAAGTAATTGTCCATGTTTGCTTCGGAGTTCATTATCCCAGTTCCCTTAGACAATGGCCTATATCACTATCAACAAATTTAAAGGAGCATTATCAGAAATTAAATGTTGATGATTACAAAGAGGCTCGGCTCATTGCAGTACAAAGCTATGTCTTGTAATAAAAGCGTGCACACTTCTGTCCTTAAAATGAACAGGACAGATTTATATGCTTTGGAAGTTAACAAATCTTGACCAAAAGGAGCAATACCACTTTAGTAACATAAGTTTTGGTCATGCTTTTCTTAAACTCTGTCATACCTGTTTTAACTTTGTCTCATAGATCAACTTTTAGACAAAAATGTAACTTGTCTTTAGGGCTGGAAAATAGTATTGTCTTTAGGCAAAGGTAAATAGAAAGTTCACTATACTAGTAGATATACATAGATAGTAAACAGAGAACTCAGTATACTAGTAGATATGCGTAAATAGTAAAAGGGGAGCTTACTATACTAGTAGATATAAGTAAATAGTACACGAAGAGCTCACTATACTACTAAATATGCAAAGATAGTAAACGGAGAGCTCACTTTACTAGTAGATATACATAGATAGTAAATGGAGAACTCACTATACTACTAGATATACATAAAGAGTAAACTGAGAGCTCACTATACTAGTAGATATACATAGACAGTAAACTAAGAGCTCACTATACTACTAGATATACATAAAGAGTAAACGGAGAGCCCACTATACTAGCAGATATACATAGACAGGGCCAGTTTTAGACAAAGTGGGGCCCTGCGTAAAAGTTTAAAGTGGGGACCCAAATGCTCACATATTGTACAGTCACACAGAAAAATTTCTGTTATATTTACATGCGCTGAATTCAGGCCGTTAAACAAGTGTGATCGACTATATTGAAGTCGCTCGACACTTGTTTTCTGGCCTCTTTACTCCGGGTGAGGAAGAATGATGGGTACAGACAGTCCTCGATACAGTATAATGCAGGTTCTGTATAGTACATATAGTTTAATGCAATGACCATGGTGCTTAATAGAGTATAATGCAGCCCCACTCAGAGTATAATGCAGCCCCCTCATAGAGTATAATGCAGCAACACACACACAGTATAATGCAGCCCCCTCAGAGTATAATGCAGGCTCCCTCAAAGAGTTTAATGTAGATAATGCAGCCCACCTCAGTATATAATGCAGCCTCCCTCAGAGCATACTGCAGCCCTCCTCATATAATATACTGAAGCCTCCACATAGAGTATAATGCAGCACCCTCATAGAATATAACAAAGCCCCCCTCAATGAGTATACTGCAGCCCCCCTCAGAGTATACTGCAGCCCCCCCACACACAGTATAGTGCAGTCCCCCTCACATAGTATAATGCAGCCCCCACACACAGTATTATGCAGTCCCTCCACACACAGTATAGTGAAGACCCCCACACAGTATAATGCAGCCCCCCACATACACAGTATAGTGCAGTCCCCCACACACAGTATAATGCAGCCCCCTTACAGTGTAGTGCAGCTCCCCATACACAGTATAGTGCAGCCACCCCACACAGTATAATGCAGCCCCCCCACATACACAGTATAGTGCAGTCCCCCCACACACAGTATAATGCATCCCCCTTACAGTATAATGCAGCCCCCCACACACAGTATAATGCAGTCCACACACACAGTATAATGCAGCCCTCCCACGCAGTATAATGCAGCCCCACACACACACATACAGTATAATGCAGCCCCCATACAGTATAATGCACCCTCCTTACACACAGTATAATGCAGCCCCCCCACACAGTATAATGCAGCCCCCACACACAGTATAATGCAGCCCCCCACATACACAGTATAATGCAGCCCCCACACACAGTATAATGCAGCCCCCACACACAGTATAGTGAAGACCCCACACACAGTATAATGCAGCCCCAACATGCACAGTATAGTGCAGTCCCCCACACACAGTATAATGCAGTCCACACACAAACAGTATAATGCAGCCCTCCCACGCAGTATAATGCAGCCCCCCATGCACACATACAGTATAATGCACCCCCATACAGTATAATGCACCCTCCTCACACACACAGTATAATTCAGCCCCCTTACAGTATAATGCAGTCCCCTCACACACAGAATAATTCAGCCCCAATATACACAGTATAATGCAGCACCCATACACAGTATAATGCAGCCCCCAAAAACACAGTATAGTTCAGCCCTCCCACATACACAGTGTAATGCAGCCCCACTCACACACAGTATAATGCAGCCCCTACACACACAAATACAGTATAATGCAGCCCCCTCCACAGAGAGTATAATGCAGCCCCCTTACAGTATAATGCAGCCTCCACACACAGTGTAATGCAGCCCCAACACATACACACAGTATAATGAAGCGCCCCCACACACAGTAAAACAAATTACCCCGACTTTATACAAAGACTGAAAAATAGACATTCAAATCCTCCTGGAAACATGGACCAGAGCTGAAAATGAATCCCTGGTGACCCTTGGACTCAGGGAAATCTCTGTCCCTGCCCAGAAAAAATAAAAACATCAAACAGGGCCGCTGCTCAGGAGGAATATTGGTCTGGTATAAAGGGGAGTTCCAACAGTACATCTAATCGGTGAAGAGAGGAGGCAACCACATATGGATCAGAATCAGCAGCTCCATCTTCACCTCTCAGTTTCATGTCTACCTCTGCACCACCTACAAACCACAGCCAGAGTCACCCTACTTCAATCCAGACAGCTTTGAGATCTTATAAGGAGAAGCTGCCCAATACTAGGCCCTGGACAAAGTTCTCATTTTTGGATAACTCAATTCAAGAACAGGCAGAGAAAACGACTTTCTGACCACAGATGGAAACATCTATGTATATTTGGAGCAGAGACTGACTCCCATAACTCGGTACACATAGAGAAAGACAGCTATTACAGTACAGGCAAGAAAAGTGTACAAAAGCTCCTGAACTTATGCAGAAGATTAGGGCTTCAATGGCCGCACCAAGAGAGACTCTCTAGGAAAATATACATTAAACTCCCATGTAGGAAGGGCTGTAGTAGACTATGCAATTACAGACATGGACCCAGAAAATATCTTCTCCTTCATACTCACCCCAAAAACACACTTGGCAGATGACAACCAACTTCTGCGCATGAAATCTACAAAGAAATCATCAACAGATAAGCCACAGCAGATTGGCCTCTTCAATCAGTCTCCATCCTATAAGGGTATGTTTCCACGTTCAGTATTGGCAGCGCTTGGGACGCAGCACATGCCCGCTCTGTCCAAAGCGCTGATGGCTTTTGTATGCATGGTGATTCCGCATGTGTTCATTGAACCATGAGGAATCACCGCATCCTATACATAGGACTGTGCTATTTATGTTGAGGAAACTGAGCATCTCCGCAAGATAAATAGACATGCTGCAGTCTCAAAAGACGCGCCACATGTGCGTATACCCAGGTCTGACACCTGCGTCTTTGAACGTATAGTGGACATGGGATTTCATGAAATCTCATCCACTATGCTGTAACATCTGGACACTGCGGCTGTATGCAGCATCCAATTCGCAGCAAATACTGAACGTGGAAACATACCCTAAATGATCCAAAGACGTTGGCAATAAAATATAAACAGGTTACAAACAGACCCAAAATACAGGTGATGCTCCACCACTTTTACAACTACGAGTACAAATCAAACCCAGAAGCAGTGAGTCAAGCTGCAAAAGACCTCAATGATATATTTTACACCATAGCCGAATTGTCCAACCTTAAAAAAGTTAACTTAAGAGGCCAAAAGAAAAACAGATCAACAGTTGGTTTGACAGAGAATGTGTAAAGCCTTTCAGAAGACTCTGAGAACAGCTTCAGACAAGAAACACAGAGACCCCAACCACCCGGGTCTGAGGGATGCCTATGACACCATACAAAGACAATACAAAACAATACTCAGGAGGAAGATGCAGAGTTACATCTCCACCAAACTTAACTAACTCCAAGATGCCCTTCAAAACTACTCCTTCAGGGAACTATGGAGCAACATAGACACAAAAAGCAAGAAAAGCAACATACGTATCCAAAACAGCAACATCTGGCTCTTGTACTTCAGTGACCTCTACAAAGACATCCGAAGGAAGGGCTAAGTCAAAAAACAGAACAGCAAAACTAAAGGTAATGGAGATAAAAGTCAAAAATTTCCGAACCCTCTGGATACACTATTCACATTACAGGAAGTTACAGAGCGACTCTTCCATGAGGTGTAGAAAAGCCAGTGACCTGGATAGAAGCCCACCAGAAATGTGAAACATAGCCCAACAGAAATGCGGGCTGCAATGGATAAACTGTTTAATACTGTGCTAAGCACTGGCTACTTATCTCGTACCTGGAACCAAGGCCTCATCTCACCCATTCACAAGAGTGGGGACAGGTATGACCCTGCCAACCACAGAGGCATATGTGTCAGCAGCAACCTGGCAAAACTGTTCCACAATATCCTGAACAAGAGGATCCTTTGTTTTCTCACCCAATACAATGTCTGCAGCAAAGGCCAAGCAGGGTTCGTGGCAAACCACTGCACCACAACTCACACCTACACAGCGTTATTCAAAGCCACGTCCACAACACAAAGCGCAGTAAGATATACGCTTGTTTTGTGGACTTTAAAATGGCCTTCGACTCAGTATGGCACCCAGGCCTGATCCTGAAACTGCTGGACAGCGGAATAGGAGTAAAGATATATGATGTCATCAAAAGCTCCTACACCAAGAACCGCTTTGATGTTGAACAAGAAAAGAATGGCTGATTTTCAACAGAGCAGAGGAATCAGACAGGGCTGCAGCCTAAGTCCAACGCTCTTCAACATCTACATCAACGAGCTGGCCAGTGCACTGGAATCTTCAATGGCACCAGGTCTCACACTTCGTGATGCCCAGGTGAAATTCCTGCTGTATGAAGATGACCTACTATTGCTGTTACCAACTGAGAATGGTCTCCAAGATAATCTGAAAATCTTGGAGAAATTCATCTCCACATGGGCACTACCCATCAACCCTAACAAAACCAACATCTTGTTGTTCCAGAGGAGAAAGCCAAGATCGGACCAGCACCCTTCATTTGTGCCAAACAACTGTACTCTTACAGGAATTAACAAATACACCTACCTGGGCATGGAAATTCACCAGTAAGTGAGCTTCAAACAAGCCATAGAGACCCTGAAGGACAAGGTCAGTAAAACCTTATATGCCATCTGTAGGAAACTGTACTATGTTAAGCTTCCAGTGAGGGTCTGGCTGAAAATATTCAATGCCATCATCACCCCAATCCTCCTGTATGGCAATGAAGTTTGGAGTTCTCAGACATACCCAGACTGGTCAAAGTAAGATTCCAGCCTAACAAAATTATTCCACCTGGAATTCTGTAAGCATTTTCTCTAGGTCTATTGAAGCACTGCCAACAGTGCTTGTTGGGCTGAGCTGGGCAGATTCCCACTGCACTTAGCAGTTTTGAAGAGGGCACTGTCCTTCCAGGCTCACCTATATATTAGCAGTTTGAGCTCCAATCATCATAAAACATTGCTACATGTAAAGGTACCAAACAAACCAGGAACACCGCAGCAGCGCACCTAAACTCAACCTGACCGAAACATCAACCAATGCAGCCTGACAAAAGCCAGAATCAGGAAGATGGTAGACGAGGGCCAGGAGAGGTAAATCAGTGACTGGAAGAACGATGTCAGCATCTCACAGAATCTGACCATTTATCAGATTCTACAGAGAGACTGCAGACTGGCTCCAATTCTAACAGACAGTATCACACTGATAAAAGGTGAGCAAGCCAGCGGCCCACATGGGATCATCCCAGAAATGCTGAAATACAGCCACCAGACATCCAGGCTGCGATAGCAAAACTATTCAATATTGTACTGCAGGCTGGCTACTTTCCCAAAAACTGGAACCAAGGACTCATAACCCCGATACACAAAAAAGGAGTCAAATACGACCCAACAAACTACCTGGGAATATGTGTCAGCTTCAACTTGGAGAAACTTTTCAACTGTGTCCTTAACAAGAGGATCCTTACTCAATACAACGTCCTCAGCAAAAGCCAAGCAGGCTTCATGCCAAACCACTGCACCACGGACCACATCTACACCCTGCACAGCCTCATCAACAACCAAGTCCACAATACAAAGCATGGTAGGATCTATGCTTCAAGTGGACTTCAAGAAGACCTTCGACTCAGTGTGACATCTAGGGCTATTCCTAACACTGCTGTGGAGTGGCATAGTAGGCAGAACATATATCATCCGATGCTCCTTCTCTGAGAACAGCTGCAGCGTGAGAGTAAATTGAAGGAGGACATAGGGAAAAATAGGTAAAAAAATTAATTTGTCCAATGGGGATCCATCTTACAGTCTGAATTTAGCTTACCCGGGGAGGGGTGTTCTTTGATTCGGGGATGATCTGACTCCCATCCCGGGATGAGACCTCGTTGTTGAGATGTCAAGCTGCACATGCGGCCATTTTTCACCGCATTGCACCAATGGAAGTGTGGGGCTCCGGACTTTCACAAATTGAAACACTGGGGACAGTAAAAACCGACCCGAATCATGTACTCCAGGGTCTCAGCTACTCCTGGTAGCTGAGACCTCTGAGATTTTCCGACACTGGGTGGAGCTATACCCTTATTTCTCAATGCCGGTAAAAAGCGGCGCTGAGAAATATTGCAGCAGTTAAAAGGCATAGCAGCGGTCGTTATGGGGTTATTTGAATGAATTACACAGACTCCTTTAATAAATCTTAATTATATCATACGACATTGCCCATTCCACAGAGTCCATTGTCTCCCGCAAAAGAGTTAAAATAACAAACCACCATATTGCTCACCTTTTCGCAGAGAAGATGTTAATTCATTTGTTCCACGACCGGTCTAGCTCTGCTACATCTAGATGGCAGGCTGCATGGTTGCATGATGCAACCATACAGCCTGACATCCAGCAGAGATACTGAGCAGCGTCCATTACCGCTGCCCAGTGTCCTGTGGTGAACTCCTATAACCTATCTGACGTTATCGCGAGCTTAAGAATGTTCTCACACTCATGATGCCGTCAGATACCTGGGAGTTCACAGCCAATGAACTCACTTCACCTATCTACTGTCAGTGAGAGCGCCGTGGGAAAATTTCCCACCGCACTTGCGCTAACGTCAGGTGAAGTTAGTTAATTGGCTGTGAACTCCCAGGACCTTTCTGATGGCACCGCGAGAATGGGAACTTTCTCACGCTCACTGGGCCATCAGACAGGGAAAAGGAGTTCACAGTGAGACACTGGGCACACGCTGCTGAGTGTCTGTGCTGGATGACAGACTGTATAGTCGCATCATGCCTACAATCGCATTGCAATCGGATAGCATCTGCATTCGGATGTAAATCGGAAGCTAGGTATGAAAAATCGGATTGTACTCGCATGAAAAACGCATGACACTCGCATAACACTTGTGCAACTTTGCAGGACCGATTTTAAAATCGTTAGTGTTACTCCAGCCTTATTGATAATTTCATCTATATTTTATATTTATTTTATTATATCTCTGTTTGTGTATAAATATATGCAATGTGTAACTAGTGAGACTTTCTCTTCTATCATTATATCTTCCGATATATTGGCTGCAGCCAATCACATGATACATATTGCTGCAGCTTATGTTAGGCTAGTAAGTTTAGATTTCTAGAAGTTGTATTTTTTTTTAGATTAAATGCATGTATTTGGGGCTGCAAATAATTTTTGTTGTTCAGTTTCATTAAACATTTTGCACTTATTTGTTTTTACAGGCTCTTTGTTTCCCTGTACATTCAATTTTGATGTGGTCTGTGATCATAAATCAGCTGAGTGGAGCTAACGAAAAAAGACAGATAAGAGTTAGAAAGTCTCCATTGGGCCATCAGAACTGAATGGATTTTTACTGATGGTTTCTCAGTGCAACTCAGAGGCTATAGCAGGCAAATGTTGCACAACTTTTAGTAACATCCATTTCTACATATTTGTAGCCAAAAATACATACATTTACAGTGGTGAACAACCACTAAGGTGCACTTATATGAGGCACTTTAGGACTTAAGAAACAGTTGTCCATTATTGGACAAGCCTTTTAAGTGCACTGGAAATTTAATGTTCAGCCCCATGTAAAGGTCTGTCCATAGTAATAAAAACTGAAACCAGGACTGAAGCGCTAAGTTCACCTTAAATTCTGATAAGTTCACCTTAAATTCACACATTTCTGCAGAAGAAAGCTTCCTCTAGACTGAGGCAGCAGATAAGAGATGTAACATCTCACTCTGGGAGCCTGCATAAAAGTATTTTGCTCCTAGTGACATCTTTGTGTTGCAGAAATCTATATTTTTGGCAACTTGGATGTGCATCAAAAGAGCGGGCCTATTAACATACAGCATTGAATGAATACTTGTAAACTGGTATTGCTTGTCTAAAAAATGATAGTGGCACTTTAAATGAAATGTCCATAAACATGATGTTTTAGGAATTTAGATTTTTTTTTTATCTCTGCAGGTTAAAGAGATTTAGTTTCTGTTGCCGCAGCTGCATGATTTGCAGCTGCTAGACAGCCTGAATACATGTGGGGATTCCCTTAACAAACAGTCAATCCCCACATGTATTTAGGCTGTCTAGTAGCCGCAAATCATGCAGCTGCGTCAACAGAAGCTAAATCTCGGAGCACTTCCAAATACTCGGGGGACACCCAAGCATGCTCGGGGAAACCCGAGCAACGAGTATACTCGCTCATCACTACTAGCAACATATCTGACTAGTGATGCTAGGACTAAATGAGTAAAGTGCCACAGTGCGAAAAGGTGAATGAAAAAAGATAATAGCTCCACTTGGGTACTGCCCTTGTTAGGGCAGGAAACAACTGCAGAGGGTGCGATAGGGCAGAGTGAGGGAGGCTGTGACCCGGAGAACAGTGCGCACTTCAATTGAGTGAGATCCATGATGTTTCTTCCTTTTTCATTCACCTTATTGCACTGTGGCACTTTACTTAGTTAGCCCTAACATCACAAGTCAGATACGTTAGCTAGCATTCTTACTACAGGATGTGAATGCTTATCTGTTGTTTGTAGTATCTTAATAGTAGGTGTTAGCTTTGGATTTGGGCTCTTTCTGCGCTGCTGAATTTTTTAAGCCATGATTTAATTAAAATTTAATTTTTAATAGTATCCTCTAGGCTGGATGTGTCCCAACATATGATGATGAATTAAATTTGTCAGTTCCCATATTTTTATTGCAAAAAATAGCATTACATACTATGCAGTTTAAGTTCCTGACAAAAGGAGGAAGAACAAGAGCAAGCAAAACTATACCTCCTGTATTGGTGCCTGTAGTTAGCCATCATTTTATGATTTTTACATCTGAAGCTACAGATCGGAATATACAGAGAGAAATTGAAATGTTACAGCTTTTTCTTATCATGAAGCAGTCACATTATAAAGGAAAGTCATTTTCTATATAATGATTATCTTTGCATCCTGAAGCAGACTACGTAGAATAGGTAATAAAATAATAAGTAGAAGGCTGAGAGCAATTATGTTTTCTATCTACCCTCCATTTCACGTGGCATACAATCATCTTTATTTGATTACAAATATTTCCATTTTATAATGTGAAATTCATCTATTTTACAAATACAGTAGGATATAGAAAGTGGATGGCGGAGGGTCTTCATTCATAAGATCTTGCTTGTGATTTGTTGTTAGATTGACATAAAACAGTCCTTTCTTCCAGCACAAACCCCCAACCACGCTACCAGGACTGCTTGCTCTCTCGCTATTTCACATGTACTGTAGTAACAAGTGTGATATTACCTCTGCAGATTTGGTATGCCTTTTTGACTACATTAATCACAATCGAATGTGTCTATTTTGGTCATTTTAGTTTAATGGATTGGAATGTTGCTGTTACTGTGGGGAGAGATTTCCCTTTATGGCAATAAACCTGAACTTTTCACAGACCGTTGCCTTTGTATGAATTGTTCTTCACTGCATGAGTGGCTGTGGCAGCTGTTCTGTTTTGTGTCTTGTCTTTTATCACCTATGTAACTCACCCAGCTATTTTAATATCTAGGATAATTCACAATTTAGGCCACCATTTTTCATCTATTTTTTTTTCATAGGTTCAGTTCTGTAACACAATGTTTTATGGATCTTTATTGAGTGGTCATGAATGCATTTTAGAGATGACTGTAAAATATTAACGTGTTTGCTAACTTTACCCACACTCTGCTTCAGGTCCCTAGAACCAGTATTGGTTTACCATTATAGCACAGTACAGTGCATTTGTAAGGCTATGGTGAATATCAATCATTTATATCATTATTAAAAATTAGTTTCAAGCTTTCAAAGGTATCATTGGTTGGAAAAATCCTTTTTGAATGACATCTGGATCATCGAGACACCTCTTGGCTGGAAAATGCTGGTGTAGCTTGGTACAGACCCCTTTGTGCTTTCTTTTTAGGTTTTGGTTCTCTCATCACTGTTCACTGTGTATGTTTGTGTTGTGAGGGGAGAGTGTACTGCCCATCTTGTCTGTCCTTTCTTTCCACGTCGATGCTTGGCTTTACATGCATGCCATTTGACATCATCCCTAACACACTTTCCCTTACATTTGTTTGCTTTCTGTGCACTCCGTGCTGCTTTAAGAAAACTTCTTTGTCCTTGAGCCTCACTTCTATTACACCTGCTAGACTGTAAGCTCTAACAGCATCAAAGATTTAAGTAAATCCATTAAACTAAAGGTAAAGTATATCTATATTTTTTTCTGAAGAAGCCGTATTTTAACTCTTTAAGTACCAAGAGCAGAACAGAGAATGCCAACTAAATGCTTTGCTTAAGCAATTCCTAATTACCGGTAGTCAAGAACATAAAACCAAATTATACTGTCCACATGAAATATACAAATCAACTGGTACTTGACGGGTTAAAGGCCCAGTAAAGCTATTTCTTTGAGTATGGACATCAGCCAGATTGCTGTAAAGCAGAAGAGGTGAGTAAACAGTGAAGCTCCAGAATTGTTCGTAGACTTGAAAGTTCAGGAGGTTTTTTTTTGGCTGGATTTGTCAAGGTCTTCTGTGTCTTGAGCTGGAATTAGAAATACAGGTTTGCAACCTTTTCAAAATACCAAAAACAAAGAGACCAATGGGGTATGGCTGTGAACAGTCAAAATGGCATGTGTTGAGTGAAGCAGAGTTGGAGAATTGTGACGTTCTGTTTATGTAAGCTCACTGTAGGGATTAATGAGGTCAGAAGTCTTCCAGTGGATAGTACTTTTTATTTACTCCAATAGTCTATTTTGAAACAGCTTTAAAAATTATATGATTTAATAACAAAAATGTATAGCATGTCCCGAAAAATTATCATAAAGTTAGGAGATAGTGTATACTTTTAAATTGATACATGATTTGAACCAACCACAGAAGGTGAATCTGACCTTATTTTTCCTATCAAATATTGCCAGAAAGTCTTATATAAATGTTCATGATGTAAAGGTAGGTGATCAAGTGAGACCTAAACAAATTTCTAGTGTTATTTATTCATTTTATGTAGTCATTCATTTCCATTTTTATTTGTTTTGCCATTTCAAGAGACATAACGTAAATCTAAATAATAAAGACCCTAGCCCATGTCTAAATTTCTACATTGTCATCTTTTACCCTGATTAAAAGGATTGTTCACTTTATATATTTTTTTTTATAAATAAATGTTAGGACAATTATTTTTCTGTAATACTTATATATTAGTAGCACAAACACATTCACATGTACATGTACATGCCTCACATTTTTGTAAATATTTTATTATATCTTTTCATGGGACAACACTGAAGATATGACACTTTGACGCAATATAAAGTAGTCAGTGTACAGGTTGTATAACAGTGTATTTTTGGTGTGCCCTCTAAATAACTCAAATACAGCCATTAATGTCTATCAAACAAAAAAAGAAATACACCTGTAAATGAAAATTGACAAATTGTGCCCAAAGTGTCAATATTTTGTGCGGCCGCTATTATTTTGAAGCACTGCCTTAACTCTCTTGGGCATGAAGTTCACTAGACCTTTACAGATTGCCACTGGAATCCTCTTCTACTCCTCCATGATGATATCACACAGCTGGTGGATGTTAGAGACCTTGCCTTTCCACCTTCCGTTTGAGTATGCCCACAGATATGTAATATGGTTTAGGTTTGGAGACATGCTTGGCCAGTCCAGCACCTTTACCTTCAGTTTCGTTAGCAAAGCAGTAGTAGTCTTGGAGATGTGTTTGGGGTCGTTATCATGTTGGAATACTGCCCTGCTGTCCAGTTTCTGAAAGGAGGGGATCATGGTCTGCTTCAGTATGTCACAGTACATGTTGGTATTCATAGTTCCCTCAATGAACGGTAGCTCCCCACCGCCAGCAGCACTCATGCAGCCCCAAACCATGACACTCCCACTAATATTCTTGACTGTAGGCAAGACATACTTGTTTTTGTACTCTTCACCTGATTGCCTCCTAAGTCACTTTACACCATCAGAACCAAATATGTTTATCTCGGTCTCATCACACCACAGGATATGGTTCCACTAAGCCATGTCCTTAGTCTGCTTATCTTCAGCAATATGTTTGATGCTTTCTTGTGCATCGTCGTTGCAAGAGGTTTCCTTCTGGAATTACAGACATGCAGACCACTGTGCTGCAATGTGTAGGGTATGTTCTTAAAACTGACAGGCTGACCTCCATCTCTTTAATCTCTACAGCTATGCTGGGGGCACTCATATATCTATTTTGAAAAGACAACCTCTGGATATGACACTGAGCATGTGCACTCAACTTCCTTGGTTGACCATGGCGATGCCAGTTCTGAGTGGAACCGGTCTTGGCCACCGTGCTGCAGCTCAGTGTCAGGTGTTGGCAGTCTTCTTACAGCATATGCTATCTTAATGTTGAGCAACAATTATTTTTTTCAGATCTTCAGAGAGTTCTTTGCCATGGGGCGCCATTTTGAACTTCTAGTGACCAGTATGAGAGAGTGAGAGCGATAACACAAACTTTAACACACCTGCTCTTCATTCATACTTGAGACCTTTTAAATCTAATGAGTCATATGACATCGGGAAAGGAAAATGGCTGTCTATTAATGTCTGTGTATTGAGTTATTAAGAGGTCACACCAAATTTACACTGTTATAAATCCTGTACACTGACTGCTTTACATTGTATCAAAGTGTCATATCTCCAGTGCTGTCCATGGAAAGATATAAGAAAATATTTACAAAAATGTGATGGGGTGTACTCACTATTATGATATACTGTATGTTAAAATAAAGATGAATTAGCCAACCCTATTAAATATAGTGTTCATTCACTTACGTGAAGACAGACGTGAAGCGGAAAAGCTATTGCTTTCAACAGTTTGTCTCTTCCCCAAGATGGGTGTTAAAGGGAACCTGTCACCAATTTTGTGACATAGCAGATAATAATATCACCTTATTCAGCGTCTGCTATGCATTCCCTAAATCTTTATAGAACCCCTTGACTCCCCTTATATACTCCCGAAAACCTTTTTTAATTTCTCCCGCGCTGTATGGTAATCTTCTCAGTCCAGTCCGATTGGCGTGGCATCTGCCTCTGCATCCTTCCCCCCCCGGCTTCTGCTCACCGTCCTCCTGATCTATAATGATCCACATCGCCATGCGACATATCGACCTGCTCATAAATATTGCGCTTTCCGCCTGGTAGTATACTTTGCCCAGCTGAGGGCAAAGCCTAAAAACATAAGTGCACATGTGCTGGCAAACGTAGTTCTGGTACATGAGCCAGAAGTATGAGTGTCGGCGCATGACATTTCTGCTTTCAGCTTTGCCCGCAGTTGGGCAAATCATACTACGCAGGCTCAAAACGCAATATTTCTGAGCAGGCACGAGATGTCGCACGGCACAAGAGGCGTCATCCATGAAGCAGGACGGCGAACAACAGCCGATGGGAGTGATATAAGAGGCCCGAAAAACATGCCCATCGGACTGGATTGAGAAGATTACCATACAGCTTGGGACTCATTAAAAAGATTTTTCCAGAGTATACAAGGGGAGTCAGGGTGTTGGATGAGGCTGTGGTTCCATGAAAGTCCGCTCCCCCAAATCCCCGCCCCCTTGTGAACATGCGGTGAATCCGGATGTGCTCATTGAACACATCCGAAATCACCGCAGCGCTACATAGGCCTGTGTTATTTCCCTTGCGTCGCCGCAAGGGAAAAGGATATGCTGCAATCTAAAAAGACGTGCAGCATGTCCGTTAACGCAGGTCAGCCGCCTGCGTGTTTTTACGCATAGTAGAGATGGGATTTCTTGAAATCCCCTCCACTATGCTGTAACATATGGACGCTGCGTGTTTGACGCTGCGCCAGCGCACTGCGTGAAACACGCAGCATTTACTGAAGGAATCCTGACCGTGGAAACACACCCTAAGGATTTAAGGAATGCATAGCAGACGCTGAATATGGTGATATTTTTAGCTGCTACGTCACAAAACTGGTGACATGTTCCCTTTAAACAGTTTAGAAGGTTACAGCGCCCAGGACAAAGTTGCACAAATTAAAATAAACATACAGGATTGCGCCAAAAATGATGCCACATTAGTAACTGGATATAATACTGATAAATATACTCTGATAATATGACCAATCGCCAAGTAACTAATGGAGACTGTTAACAAGAAACACCCACTTAGTCAATCCATTGTAGTTCTATAGATGTGGACAAATACTTTAGAACAATATGATTCTTGCTAGGCAAGTAACACATCCATTACAAAACAATAAGAACTTGTTTTACTTCACTTAATTGAGTCTTATTAATGCTAAAATTAATTTCATTACATATTCCGTAATTTGTTATAATTTGCCATTATGTTCCATTTTGACTTTTTAGTTAAACATTTGTGGTTTTGTTGTTTTCTTTTTCTTTTTTGAGTTGTTTTCCTTTTTTTTCTGTTCCATTTTTTTTATCTTTCCCATCTTTTGTTTCTCTGCTTGCCCTATCCCTCCTGCCCTTAACTGTCCTCTCATAGAACCGTCTGCCCCCCTCAAGATGTAAAGTGTGTCAGCACAAAGTCCACCACAATACTGGTAAGTTGGCAGCCACCCCCCGCAGAGAGTCATAATGGCATTCTTGCTGGATACAGCGTGCATTATGGTGCTTTGGACTCCGAGGACCCAGTACCTAAAGAAGTGAAGGACATTCCACCTCAGACAACTGAGATCCTTCTAGAAGCTCTAGAAAAGTGGACGGAGTATCGTATCACCGTTGTGGCGCATACTGTTGTCGGACCTGGCCCTGAAAGCTCGCCCATTGTTGTACGCACTGATGAAGATGGTAATTTTATACTCTTATTACGCTAACTTTTATGTAACTTAGTGATTAGTCTTTAACCTGTAATAAATACCAAATGTATTGTATTCCATTGTCTCATAAAACTATTTTATCTACTGTAAAAAAAGACTTTTATTTTCCTCCTCAGTGCCTAGTGCTCCACCACGCAAAGTTGAGGCAGAAGTCCTTAACTCGACCGCCATTAAAGTATTCTGGCGTTCTCCTATTCAAAATCGCCAACACGGACAAATTCGAGGCTACCAAATTCACTATGTTAAAATGGAGAATGGAGAAGCGAAAGGGCTTCCCTACATAAGAGATGTTATGCTGGCTGATGCTCAGGTGAGAGATTTGGAAAAAAATAAGTATTTTGTAATAGTTTGACATTATAATTTTACCAATATTGGGAAAACTGCAGAATTGAACTTAGTATACTGGGAAATACAAGTAATAAGCAGACGCTTACTTTTAGCAATGTTCTTTCATTCTACGTTGATGACTGCAAAGGATCTTCCATAGTACTTTTTATGGATTGTCAAAATTTGATGATGTCTTATGCCCTTGTCCTATGTGTTGGGTTGTCATTTAAGAGGCTCTTTCACTGAGTAATCCAATTGGAGTAATAGTTATAAAATATAACTTTTAATAAACAAACATTAAAATTAATAATCAGTCCTACCATTATTAAAATCAGTCCGATCATCGCAAATTACAATTGCAAGTGTGGTGCTGGGGATATATTTTAGCGGTTACTAAGGTTACTTGTGGGTGGTCGTTATACCAGCATCAATGACAGGTTCCCATTTGGTGACTAAAGTTAAATTTTTTCGCTTGTCTGAGCTGTTTATAATAGCATATTTTACCAATCTATTAGTCCAATAGCCTCCACTGGGGTATGATATTAGTCATAGACCGATTATTTTATTCATGGGAGCTAATTAGAACAGTATAGTGTTTATATTTGGTTAATAAATTTTGCTAGGTTATAAGTACACTTATTTAGTTAGCAGGAGCCGCCTGTCAATGCAGCCATTTCTGATAGCCTCTGGCTGCAGACACAGTCCTATTAGAAATGTCTAAGGCTGCATTGACAGGCCTTAATTTTAAGACATTAATTTTAATGTTTGTTCATTAAAAGTTATATTTTATAGATATTACTCCAGTTGGATTAGTCGGTGAAAGTTTGTCAATCGTTTTTGGAGATACTATTTAAACTAATTAGCAGTGAATTTGTTTCATTTAAGAGGTTGTCCAAAACTAAAATATTGCTTCTTTTAGATATGGATTGAAGAAAAATAATAAACAGTTGCATACTCACTTTAGATGCAGCGCAGGTCCCGCCGCAGTTCTCCATCGGCTCCGGGAGTGGTGTCTGCCCTATGTACCTAATGTCACATCAGACATAATATCTAATGGCACGCTCTTCTTGTCACTTGTCTGTTGCTGTAAATGACATGTGGCAGACATTGCTTCCAAAGTGGCCAGCGCAAGATCCACGGGAACGCTGGCAACAGAGAATGCCTATGTTGTTTACTTTTAATCTATGTCTAAAAAAAAGTATTTTGCTGTTGAGAAGCCCCTTTTAAGAACCTACTATATACTGTAGTTTTAAGACACTGTTATCTGGTAATGTGTTAACCCTTTAAGAGTCTCAAAGACTCAAGGCTTTAAGTTTTCTTTTTCGCTTGATTCCATATTTTTCTTTTTTCATAGTCGTATAAGAGATTGTTTTTTGTGAAATGGGTTATAATTTTCATCAAACAACATTTTTGAATATATATATAACTTTTTGATAAAAATCTTTTTTTTTTACAATATTTTTAAACTCTTTGGGCTCGATTAATTAATACTGCCATTGTGCAAGCCAGTCAATGAATGGGAGTACTGGAGTAAGGTGCACGTAATTTGTACAGAGGCACCCCACTTAATCTTAAAACTGGTGTGCAGCTCCAGCACAATTTACCCCAGTCAGGGACTGGAGTACATTTCTGGCATAAGTTACATGTATCTTGCGTAAATTTTCATAAATTAAACAAGCAGGCTTAGGATATGTTTCCACGATAAGTAAACGCTGCGTGTTTGACACTGTCTACAACCGCAGCGTGGAACACTCAGCGTCCAGATGTTACAGCATAGTGGAGGGGATTTCATGAAATCCCGTCTCCAAAACATGCAGGCGGCAGACCTGCGTAAACAGACATGCGGCACATCTTTTCAGATCGCAGCATGTCCTTTTACCTTGCGGCGACGCTCCGTCGCCGCAAGGTAAATAGCAGAGTCCTATCTAGCCGTGCGGTGATTCCGGATATGTTCAATGAACACATCCGGATTCACCGCGTGTTCAGAAGGGGGCGGGGCTTTGGGCGGAGAGGACTTTCCGCTCCGTCCAAAGCGCTGTGGTTCCAGAACGTGGAACCATACCCTTAGCCAAGCCTCATCCCCCATGCTCCACCCACTTTTGTGAAGCTGGACAAGACTGGTGTGAAAAAGCCAAAAGTTGTAACATTTTTTTGCCACTTCACAGTGAGACAAAAATTATACTACATTTGAAGGTGTTTATGCCAGAAAAATTGCAAAAACCACCTGTATGGATCAAGGGCTTTATTTTATTTTTTTAATTTTTTAGTCCCACTATGGAACTAGACAATGCAATTGCTTGATTTCTCATATAAAATTCAGTACTACACTACTTTTAATTGTTGTGCTGTACCAGTAAAATGATAGGTGCCAACTGTACCAACCTAATTAACATATCAATTGGACTGTCAGTGCTTTTGCAATACTTCTGCCATTGTTTTGTATCCGTCATGTGAAGGCTTCCTCATCGACTTTTAGTATAGTTCTTCCATGTTCCTTTGCGGTTTCAGTTATTAATGTCAAGAATAGCTATTCCTACATTGTTTTACTTAATGTCAATTTGGACAGAAATGCCTTTGGGAGTTTAGGACAGATCCTCCTAGGATCTCCTTAGGAAAGATGTGAGCTTTTTCAAATAGTGGTTTTCAGTCCAGAGAATCCTCACATTGTATCTAAACCAAAGCACTTTTAGGACAAGAGTTAGAAGAATTAGATTTCTACATAAAACCAAAGATTAAAGGATATTTACATAAAATATTTTTTTATTGAATATACTTTAAAAATACCCAAACATAAACATAGACAAACAAAGGGGTGGAAAAAAGTCAACCAAGAAAAAAATAAATAGGTACAATATCAGATAAAATAACGCCTAAATATATTACCAGGCTAATATCCAAAAGGGCACTAAATTAACCCTAATCAGATCGCCCTAACTGATGTGAAGCTGCCTACATGCGGAGGTTGGTACCCTAATTATGACAATTATGGCGTCCCCGCTCATCAATAGCTGACCCTAAAAACCCTGGAACATCCTAACCTAGTGATCGTAGGCAGCCGTGCCCAATAATGGTGACGTGCATACAATATTGGAGGAATGGTTTGTGCATGAGTTCCATTACCTGAATGCGTGGAGCATCACTGAAAAGTGTTAGTGGTAGCCCCACCCCATGACAGTGACATGCGTTCCATATTGAAGCAATGGTGTGCTTTCCACTACCAGCATGCTCTCCACCTTGGAGCGCATCACTGAGAAGTAGTAGCCGTAGATCCGCCCCTCAATAGTGACGTACATCAACATCACATCACCACGATCACTCACCAGTACTGCATTCTATGTTAGAACGTAAGCAGCTATCTGCATGCATGTGCACAAGTCCCCTGACCTTCATATCTTTAGTTTATGCACACTACTCCAGCGCTATACGTTTTTTTATATACTTTTGGCTTATATGTTCAGTTAACTTTCTGAGGACAAGATGTTTGTAATACTATATTCACAATATGGCAATGAGTGGGCATGTGTTAAAACATATCAAGGGGTGTTTTACATTTTACTGTGTGGGCTATTGAAACCCTAACCAGGCACACCATGCTGGGCTTGCGATCCTGATTTCATCTTTATCAGCCTCCTGATAAAGCTATACTTGGCGAACGGTACTATGCCTACCCCCAGCATTTTATTTATGTGATTTTCATTCACTACTGTACCTGAGGTTAGGGTTTTTTGGGGTCATCCGTCGAGGAGCGGGAGCACCATTATCCTCATCATTAGGGTTCCAAACTCCGCGAGCAGGTAACTTCATATTAGTTAGGGCGATCTGATTAGGTTAATTTAATACCCTTTGGCTATCAGCCTGGCAATATATTTCGGCATATTTTTATCATAGTGTATTTCTTGGGTATTTTATATTCAACAAAAATGGATTTTAAATGGGATTTTCTCTATGTCACATAATTATCTGGTCCCTGAGCATTAAGTTATATTTGTTACAAGGATATTTACTTAACCAAGAAAGGAATGCTTCCATGTTACGTGTTACTGAGCTTTTGTGGAACTCGTAGACAGATTTCTGTGATATATTACAGCATGATATAATATAGCATGTTCACGCCACTTCTGTATTGTACACTGCCTAGACTAGTATGGAGAAATAGGAAAGAAATGTGATCAGATTATACTGTTGAAATTTATAAACCGGTCTTTATTAAAGGTATTTAACTGGAACGGCAGAACTCTGTTAATTCAATAATGGATGTAATGTGCCAAAATCAAATTTTTACACTAAAAATGACCGCTTCTGTAATAGAATTGCTGGACAGAATTCATGGTCTAACACTTTGATGCATTAAATTCATAGAATAGATGAAATACACTCCTTAACAATGAAATTACAAAACCAAGAAGAACAAGCCATAAGGTTTAGCAAATTGGGGAATTAGCAGTTGTCACTGTGATCTACAAATAAAGTTTTCAAGCACCTAGCTTCAATCTGTGGCATGTGGAGGGGAATGAATCCCAGACTAAAAGGAAATTTTTTTGACTCATGAATCATCAAAAATTGGGTCAAGTCTTGTGAGATGTTTCTACAATGCCTCCTGTTCCTCGACATGCCAATTATCATCGATTGTATCAAACTGAGAGTGATAGAATCCTTGACCTGAGACACAATGGTTCATCAATTTGGCAGATCACTAGGTGTGTATGCCAAGATGTCAGCACTGTTTAATGTTGTGTATCACAGCGGATGGAAGAACAATGATGAAATAGAATGACAGCAATAGGTGCAAATTGCCTCTTCAAACAAAGAGGCAATAGGTGCATACAGTCCAGTATCTGCACGGGAGATCGCAGTGATTCATTCTACACTACAAGTGAAATTAGATGTCACATACCAAGCCTAAATCATCAAACAGTATCTACAGTCATGGCCAAAAGTTTTGAGAATGACACAAATATTAATTTTTACAAAGTCTACTGCTTCACTTTTTCTAATGGCAATTTGCATATACTCCACAATGTTATAAAGAGTGATCAGCTTAACAGCAATTACTTGCAAAGTCAATATTTGGCTAGAAAATGAACTTTATCCCCAAAACACATTTCAACATCATTGCAGCCCTGCCTTAAAAGGACCAGCTAACCTATTTTCAGTGATTGCTCCATTAACACAGGTGTGGGTGTTGATGAGGACATGGCTGGAGATCAATCTGTCATGATTAAGTAAGAATGACACCACTGGACACTTTAAAAGGAGGCTGGTGCTTGGCATCATTGTTTCTCTTCTGTTAACCATGGTTATCTCTAAAGAAACACGTACAGTCATCATTGCAATGCACAAAAATGGCCTAACAGGGAAGAGTATCGCAGCTAGAAAGATTGCACCTCAGTCAACAATCTATTATCTATCGCATCATCAAGAACTTCAAGGAGAGAGGTTTCATTGTTGCCAAAAAGGCTCCAGGGTGCCCAAGAAAGACCAGCAAGCGCCAGGACCGTCTCTTAAAAGTGTTTCAGCTGCGGGATCGGGATACCAGCAGTGCAGAGCTTGCTCAGGAATGGCAGCAGGCAGGTGTGAGTGCATCTGCACGCACTTGAGGCGGAGACTCTTGGTGCAAGGCCTGGTCTCAAGGAGGGCAGCAAAGAAGCCACTTCTCTCCAGAAAAAACATCATGGACAGACTGATATTCTGCGAAAGGTACAGGCAGTGGACTGCTGAAGACTGGGGTAAAGTTATTTTCTCTGATGAATCCCCTTTTCAATTGTTTGGGTCATCAGGAAAACGCCTCATTCGGAGAAGACAAGGTGAGCGCTACCACCAGTCTTGTCTCATGCCAACTGTTAAGCATCCTGAAACCATTCATGTGTGGGGTTGCGTCTCAGCCAAGGGAATCGGCTCTCTCACAGTCTTGCCTAAAAACACAGCCATGAATAAAGAATGGTACCAGAATGTCCTCCAAGAGCAACTTCTCCCAACCCTCCAAGAGCAGTTTGGCGATCAACAATGCCTTTTCCAGCATGATGGAGCACCTTGCCATAAAGCAAAGGTGATAACTAAATGGCTCAGGGAACAAAACATAGAGATTTTGGGTCCATGGCCTGGAAACTCCCCAGATCTTAATCCCATTGAGAACTTGTGGTCTATCATCAAGAGACGGGTGGACAAACAAAAACCTAAAAACTCTGACAAAATGAAAGCATTGATTGTGCAAGAATGGACTGCTATCAGTCAGGATTTGGTCCAGAAGTTGATTGAGAGCATGCCAGGGAGAATTGCAGAGGTCCTGAAGAAGAAGGGTCAACACTGAAAATATTGACTTGCTGCATTAACTCATTCTGTCAATATAAGCTTTTGTTACTCTTATGTTTGCAATTATTATATTTCTGTCTGTGATAAAAACATCTGTCAAACACACATAAAAACCAGAGGGCAGCAGATCATGTGAAAATATAATATTTGTGTCATTCTCAAAACTTTTGGCCATGACTGTACACAAACTATTAGAAGAAGGCATTTGCACCACATTTTGCTAAGAGCCTGACATCCATCAGCAAGAGTTCTATTGACCTCACACCACCATTTGCAAACAATATCAGAACAAGACAGCAATGGATTCTGTAATAAAGGTCTATTCTTTTCAGTAATGAGTCCTTCTGTTATCTGAGTGCAATAATAGCTGCAATTAGTCTGGTGACCATGTGGGCAATATCCATGGATAAGCAATGTACAAGGTAGTAGGATCGGCATCACTGTTGCTCCTGTTGCCAGCGTAACTAAATTTCTAGGGATAGCAAAATATACCGAGCCACTGGAATCTCGGGTGCCCACTGAAGAAAAAAACAAGTCAAAATATATCCATGTGAAGTAAAAAAGGAGGTGGTACGCGATGTCCCAAAGGGACAATGAGTTCCACCTCTTATTTTCTTTAAATGCCATGGATAGGCTTGCAAGGGTAAGATCACACTTGTCCTACACTCGGTATTATGGTGTATGGTGGCATAATCTATGGTAGCCGGATCCCACTAATCTTCACGAGGTACACTAGCAGCTTGGCCTTACATTGATTTGGTGGAACCAGTGGTATGGCCCTTTCTCCGAAGTGTCCCTTTAGCAGCTTTCAGCAGGAGAGCACCAGACCGCATATTACTTGTTCTACTATGAGCAGCCTGAATGTCCTATATGTGCTACCTTGGCTTGCAGTGTCTCTGAACTTGTTTCCCATCAATCACATATGGGATGTCATTGGTCAGAAACTGTAAATGGAGCTGCCATCAGTGGATCTTGATGATTTGCGTGTCTAAATGCATTCAGTGTGGCAGAACATTCCTCACACAACTATTAATAACCTCATTGATAGCAGCCAAAGCTTGTAAGTGCGTTTATTTTTGCACTTGTGGCTCATTCTTAATACTGATTAAATTGAAATGTTTTGAAAATTTTGTTTCCATTTTTCTTACCATTTTGTCAATTCTATGATTTTCATAGCTCTATGACTTTTCCTTCTTGGAGTTGCAGTTTCAAAGTTGAGGAGTTTATAAGCTGTGAGAAGCAATAGAAAATATGGCTAAGAGCTCTTGTGAGCCTACATGATACAAATTAAGAACAACTAAATCATCAGGTTGAACCTTTGGTTGCCACTAGTGTTAACTTAATCCACAATGTAATAGTCCCACTTCTTTTGTTCTTTTGCACCTCTTAAACATTTGCAATTCATATCACTCTTTCTTCCTCTATCTGCATTTCCTTGATCAGTGGGAGAAGGATGACACAGCTGAATACGTAAGTATTGTCCTTTAATGCTCCAACATGTCTTACTTGATGTTGATGCATGTTTGAGAAAGCAAAGTGTACCTCAACCATTACACAAATCTCTACACTTTCTTTAAAAGGCTTTAGTCTAGCATTTATCGGGGCAGATTTATCAATACTGTCTAAATCTTGGTACAAATTTAGACCAAAAAGTCTTAATATGTTCCAGATTATCATAGTGGTTCATGCTGTCTGATAAATTTGGATTATTTTAGACAGTCTTAGCTAAGTTTACGCCTCTTATTAGTTGGTTTACATTGAGTCAGAAATGTGCACCAAAATGTTGGTGAAGTTTTTGGCGCATGATGCTGCACATTAGACCATGTCCCTTTGTGGTAAGCCACTCCTTTTCGGTGAGGCCACAACCCTTGTTGGACTAAGTACAGTAAGTGTCCAAGACGTAAATATGGTGCAAGACAATATTTTAATGTAAAATGCACCTGAATTTTGGCACTTCTAGCTCTATAAATCTCCCCATGTGCTTCTGATTTTGGTTGAAATGTATAATTTATCCATGTTTAATGTAAAAAAAATTAACTTGACCAATTGTATTAAAGAACAGTTGTATCCGTCTACATTATTCATATTGGCTTTTGAAGGTAGAGTGTTCTTGACTAGTGTAGTAACACAGGACATGCAGGTTTGGCCTCAGTAGTATAACTGTAGAGCAAGGTAATACAGTACAAGAAAATACAAAGGTGATGTCCTTTTCACATTGAACAAAATTTAAATGCAATTTGTCATCATGAATAAAGAGCAACTTTAGTAAAAAACTAAATAAAAAGTCAGAGAAGCAGAATACATTTTTTGAGAAAAACAAACACACAAACAACTTTGAAGACATTGGTAGAGGTACACTTTAATTTAGAGTACTTATGTTGTTTTTAAACCAATTTTGGAAATAACTGCTATTTTTTATTTTTGGATAACATATTTACCCTTTCTTATTCTTTGTGTGCATTTTTTAATTCTTCACTGCCGTTTATGGGATCCAGTTGGATGAACACGTATGTGGGCTGTACTGCTGGAGTGAATGAATTCTGCAAAATAGATGATGAGGAAAAAGGCTTTTTCTTCACAACACATTTCGATGCCATATCAGCGTCTTTTTTCAAGTGAAAAAACAAACGTGTTTATACGTTTGATAATATAGGATAATATAGGATAAGGCTCATGCCTTGGCTTTATTAGCTTTCCTCTTTCAAAGTACCATATGTCATTGATACATGATGGTGGTAGTCACAATATGAGGTGCAGATATGCATAGTTCCTTTTAAAAAATCTCTGTAATCTTCAATCTAGGACTCTTCATCCTGACAAGTCCTTCAGAAGTTTCATGATAATGTAACTCTTTTGGAGTGTAAAGGCTGGGTCTCACATAGCGATACACCAGCGATCCCGACAACGATCAGGATCGCTGGTGTATCGCTACATTATCGCTGCTGAGCTGCCAAACAGGCAGCTCAGGCAGCGATCAGTACAAGCGACACTGCGGGTAACATCGCTTAGTTACCCGCAGTGTACCTTGGATACCAGCGCCCTGATGCAGGGAGCTGGTAACCAAGGTACACATCGGGTTTCCAGGCGCTGCACGGTGCCTGGAAACCCGCTGTGTACCTTGGTTACCAGCGGATCGCTGGTCTCCCGCCTGTCACACTCAGCGATGCGTGCCTGCCAGCGGGAGACCAGCGATCAAAAAAATGTCCTGACCTTTCAGCGACGATCAGCGATACCCGGCAGGGGGGCTGATCGTCGCTGAATGTCACACACAGCGATATCGCTGGTGAGCTCGCTGCTGCGTCACAAAACTAGTGACTCAGCAGCGATCTCGCTAGCGATATCGCTATGTGAGACGGGGGCTTAACTGATGCTTAGGTGTGACTCACCTTTGATGATCAGTCTTGTGCACTGTTCTCAACTTCTTACCTCTTTCACACATCAGTTTTTTTGCAATCAGGCACAATCCGGCGAATTGTTCAAAAGACGGATCCGGCGTAGATTGTAAAAAAAACTGATGTGCCGGATCCGTTTTTTTAGCTGGATCTGTCCTGACCTTTTTTTTTAACCCGGAAAAAGTAGTAGTAGTAGTAGTAGTAGTAGTAGTAGTCCTTGATTTCCAGAATCCGGATCAGTCTTTTGCCAGATTGCACAAAAGACTGATCCGGTCCCATACAGTTCTATTGTTTACGGCTGCCTGATGCGCCGCTTCAGGCGTTTCCGGCAAAAAAAAAACGTTACATGATGCATTCTATCCGGCCGCCGGAATTAAAATCTAGGACGGATCCGGCAGAAAACAGACTAAACGCAATGACATGCGGCGCCATCCGGTGCTAATGCATGTCAATGAGAAAAAAACGGATCTGGCGGTTAAAAAAAACGGATCTGTTTTTTGCAAAAATGCTGGATCGCGCCTGACTGCAAAAAACTGATGTGTGAAAGAGGCCTTAGTTGTATTATCTTCAGGGTCCAACAAGATCCTGTAAAACACAACGCTTTGCAAATATGTAAAAATTACACTCCGCTTAGTGTTGCACAGCTATAAGGCAGACTTAGTTACTATATCTTGTTTGCCTGAGGTGATGCTTACCACAGTGCCCGTGTTATGTCACTTAGAATTCTGGTCACTTTGGATTGTTTACTTTTCTCTGCATTTTTTCCCTTGTTGCTCATTATATGCACAGGAACACATTATGAACTAGAGAGTAGTTAAAAAGTTTGGTCCTCCCAATAAAATACTGCTCATATAAAGCTTGACATAGACCTTTTTTGCCAATTATTTTACTTTAACGTTTGATTAACCAACCAATGTCAGGAATGTGTTGTAGATATTCGTAACCTGAAACTTAGAATTTTGATCTAATAATGCCTCCACTTTCTCAATTTCTAAAGGAGGCATCAGGCATCTTTCTCTGCATCAATGTGTGTGCAGAGAAGGTTTAGAATCAGCCTGTGAGTGGCGGGGAATCAAGATTCTTAGGCTAATCATAAACATTAGATGTGTTACTCACGATCATGTGCTGATTAGTCTCATTCAGTTTTTCTAGAGAGAAAATGTTTGAGATTGGTTGGCATGTGACCACAAGTCTCTGAATCACATACAGTACATGTGATCATAAGTGACTGCCACATGGAATACCAGGGAATCTTGACAGTATGCGAATTGAATACTGTTAGGCCTCTTTCAGTCTTCAGTGTGTCCGGTACGTGTTGTGACCTTTTGTCTGTGCACACGTATTTTGCCCATGAACATACGGTCTGTGGAAGCACACTGACTGTTATGATCTGCTACAAGCACTAAGGAAAGATGGGAATTCTGTCCCTACAATAGAACTAAGCTGGATCCCTACGACCAGACCCACTAAAGTCCTCAGCTAGTCTGAACGAAGACCTATAGTTGCGAGGGAGGAATCCCTACAAGATCTAGGGACTGGGAGAAAAGGTGGACACCTCCTAACAGAAATTGTAGCAGGGAAAATTAAACAGAAAACAAATTACTTAGAGATCCTAAGATCAAGCAAAACTGACTGAGTAAGGCACCTAAGCACCCGGCTAGTTTAAGAGTAGATAATAATATGAAGTCCAGCAAAGTCAGAAGGGCGGAGCCAGACTAAATAGGGAAAAAGGTCATGTGACCAGCAAACTGAAACAAAACCTAACAAGGGTTCTAACACTGACATGTCCGTTTTTTAACAGCAGCATGGGCCACAAAACCTCCCGCACACACGTGCACAAGGATGACACCCGTGTGTCATTAGTGTGACACGTAACGGTGCTTGAGAAGCAGTGGTACAGTTAGCGCTGTTCCCCTGCGACAGGTGCTGAAGTCTGCTCTCATCTCAACTGCAATCAGCATGAGCAGGGAAGAATGTTAAGAGTTATATTTAACTGATAACAGTGAGAACAGGCTGCGGCTGATGGGACTACTACTCCCATCAGTCTACACCTGCTGTTAATAACAGTGAGAGCAGGCGGCGACTGATGGCAGCCACCGTTTGCGCTATAAATAAATAAAAAAGCGGCATGAGTTCCCCTTTATTTTTGATAACCAGCCAGGCAAAACTGCAACCCTCAGCTGTCAGCATTAGCAAGGCTTGATTATCAAGAATAGAGGGGTCCCTATGCAGTTTTTAAATAAATAATAAAAAGCATGAGGTCCCACCCACTTTTAACAACCAGCCCTGCTAAAGCAGACAGCTGGGGCTGGTATTCTCAGGCTGGTAATGAGCCATGGATATTGACCCCCCCCCAGCCTAAAACTAGTAGCTCGCAGTTGCCCATAAAAGACACATCTATTAGATGTGCCAATTCTGGTGCTTTACCCGGCTCTTCCAACTTGCCCTGTGGTGGGGTAATATTTGTGGAGTATGAACAAAACTGCTGCAAGAGTTAACTGTCCCCCTCCCAAAGTCCCTCATTGCTACACATGGCAAAAAAAAGTTTCATTACCAGTAATGACCCTGCTTTTGTCTGCTCATTTAAAGCATTATTTTTTGTAACCAACAATAATGGCAAATGATGATAATGATAATTTTGTGGTTAGAATGGCGGCTCAGTGGTTAGCTCAGTGGTCTTCTCCCATAGAATATAGACCAGATTGTGAACCCCACTAGGTACAGTGAGTAATGGCAATCTTTGTAAAGTGCTGTGTGATATTTGCTAGTGCTCATATCAGAAAAAGAAATCATAATATAATACATATTTAGTGGATATAACCAGGTTTGGCTCTTATGTTTAACATGCTGTTATTCTAATCTTATGCATGTGGCGTTCATATTGGTAATTTCTAATGTGTATCAATTTAAGTGCGCCTATATTCAGAGAGTTTCCTCTCTTTTGGATTTACAGGAAATGATTATTGATGGACTTCAACCTGAAACGACTTATTCTATCACTGTTGCTGCATACACAATGAAAGGGGATGGAGCACGTTGTAAACCAAAGGTTATAACAACACAGACTGCTGGTGAGCCATTATTTGCTATTCAAAAAAGTATGCCAGAAAAAGGCTACCTGGTAAATTACCAAGACACCAGGTATTGGTATTATATTGTAAAGGTGCATGTGAAAATCTTAATTTTACTGCAACTGTTGAGCGCTATGCAGAGCTATATTAAAGGCATTTTTCATGTACATGGATTAGAGTTACCCTACATAGCTAAATCATGTGGACACCTGACAAGCACACATTTAGAAACTTGTTCTTTTTTATTCCAAATTCATGGGATAAGGCCTCCTTTTGTGGCTATAATGTCCTCTGTAAGATTTTGGTGTGTGTCTATGGTTTTCGATATTTAAGCCCATTCAGGCAAAATAGCATTTGTGAAGTCAGGCACTAATGTAGGATGTAAAGATCTGTCTTTCAATTGGTGTTCTAATTCATCCCAGTGTTGATAACAGAGGTTTGATATTAGGTCTCTGTATAGGCCACACAGGTTCATCCATTCCAAATTCATTAAACCTTGTCATGATCAACCTCTTTACTTCTGCAAGTGTCCCTTCCAAAGGCAATTTGGAACTCTGTGATAAAAAGGCCACTATCATGTCCATGATTTTTCTTGTACTCCAGTTGGCAGTAAAGATCAACGCTCCAGTAGTTTGGGATAGACAAAATAATTTCTCAATATGAATATACAGAACAACAATGTAAGAGAGTTAAGACATAACTTTTAATAAAAAAAGATAAAGAGTACAAGAACACCTCCATAATATCCACACACTTGAACCTGAACTTGAACCTCAGAATTGATTAGATACTATTTATGTTCTGTTATCTACAAAATGGGGAGTAAACAGCAGTAGTAAAGTTCCCAAAGTGAGTAATGGTGACATAGTATTCAACAATCACATAATAACAGAGTCCAAAGTAGAGCAAATTTTTGGTATACAGCCATATAGTGCATACAGCCCCAATTCAGTATTAGGATGTAATAGTGACCGTAAACATATAGAGCCATATGGTGTATACATCCTCAGTGCAATATCAGGTATAACAGGGACCATACATACAAAGAGAACCTCAAAATGTGATAGAGAATAATTGTCAGATCACAAACACTGAAGTATAGCACCAATATTAATAGAAGACTTCATATGGCTAATAGATCAGAAATAAGAATTAGATAGATTTCACCCAACTCATCATTACATGATCATCTCAGCAGAGGATGGATAATTAAAAGGTCCATTTCTTTAGTCCCTATAATAAATGCAACATTCCTTCCCTGTCCCGATCGATGTGTTTTGTAAGCGAAGACTAATCAGACTAAAGTGCAAGAGGCCAAGCAATGGGATACAGAGCCAAATGGTGAAGGTGTCAGACAGCGTGCAGAAAGTGCTGCAAGAATGGAGATAAGAATGGAGGCGTACAGTGTTTTACCATCACTGCTTCATGAAAGATTTTCATATATTAGAAAAATAAATAAATTGTGAACCTTATCCTACCCACTGCAGTGTTAATCACGGAGAGCACATGGGTGTTATCCGTGTGATTCTGTGATATTTTAGTAGTGATATTGCAACCACTAGGGGCATCACCGGCAGGTATCGTCATCAGGATACAGCCAGAGGTCGGTACACAGAGCTGCAGTGTAGTTGGAAGGATAAGTAGGAAACAGAGTCAGGATATAGCCAGAGGTCGGTACACGGAGCAGCAGTAGGATCTTGAGGATAAGCAGAATCATAGTCAGGATTAGCCAGAGGTCGTACACGAGCAGCAGTCTAGTTGGAGAATAAGCAGGTAACGTAGGCAGATATAGCCAGGGGTCGGTACATGAGCAGCAGTAGGATCTTGAGGATAAGCAGTAATCGTAGTCAGGATATAGCCAGAGGTCTGTACACAGAGCAGCAGTATAGATGGAGAATAAGCAGGTAACGTAGGCAGGATATAGCCAGGGGTCGGTACATGGAGCAGCAGTAGGATCTTGCGGATAAGCAGCAGGTGAGAAAAACTAGACTTAATGCTGGGAGCTCAATAATCTCGCAATGAAGGAAGTGCAGTGCCAGGTTTAAGTATGGTGCTCAATCAGGAGATCACAGGGTGAACCAATCAGGAACTTGGGGTGGAGACATCAGGAACTCAGGTTGGAGACATCAGGAGCAACACATGTAGTAGTATCTGATTTAGCAAGGAAGTGTCCAGTGAGCTGAATATCTCATAGGGAACAGCTCCCGCCTGGTGCACAAAAGCTGCTGGGTTCAAATCTTGACATGTTCTATCTGTGGAAAAGAACACATAATGTGAAAATCGGATATCTAAATGGGAGACCTAAGAGTGTGATCTATATATATTTTAAAAGTTTACACTAAGAATATGCTAGGTAATCCAGCATCAAAAATATAACTACTGATGATTTGTTTGTTAAAGGTTGATTAAGAAAAGATCCCCAGGCATGACTTTACAATTTTTGGAGTAGCACCACCAAAGCAAATATTGACAAGTATTGGCAAGGTATCTTCAACTACAGTTAGGTCCATAAATATTTGGACAGAGACAACATTTATCTAATTTTGGTTCTAGACATTACCACAATGAATTTGAAACAAAACAAATCAGATGCAGTTGAAGTTCAGACTTTCAGCTTTCATTTGAGGGTATCCACATTAAAATTGGATGAAGGGTTTAGGAGTTTCAGCTCCTTAACATGTGCCACCCTGTTTTTAAAGGGACCAAAAGTAATTGGACAGATTAAATAATTGTAAATAAAATGTTCATTTCTAGTACTTGGTTGAAAACCCTTTGTTAGCAATGACTGCCTGAAGTCTTGAACTCATGGACATCACCAGACACTGTGTTTCCTTCTTTTTGATGCTCTGCCAGGCCTTCACCGCAGTGGTTTTCAGTTGTTGTTTGTTTGTGGGCCTTTCTGTCTGAAGTTTAGTCTTTAACAAGTGAAATGCATGTTCAATTGGGTTGAGATCAGGTGACTGACTTGGCCATTCAAGAATATTCCACTTCTTTGCTTTAATAAACTCCTGGGTTGCTTTGGCTTTATGTTTTGGGTCATTGTTCCATCTGTAGTATGAAACGACGACCAATCAGTTTGGCTGCATTTGGCTGGATCTGAGCACACAGTATGGCTCTGAATACCTCAGAATTCATTCGGCTGTTTCTGTCCTGTGTCACATCATCAATAAACACTAGTGACCCAGTGCCACTGGCAGCCATGCATGCCCAAGCCATCACACTGCTTCCGCCATGTTTTACAGATGATGTGGTATGCTTTGGATCATGAGCTGTACCACGCCTTCGCCATACTTTTCTCTTTCCATCATTCTAGTAGAGGTTGATCTTGGTTTCATCTGTCCAAAGAATGTTCTTCCAGAACTGTGCTGGCTTTTTTAGATGTTTTTTAGCAAAGTCCAGCCTAGCCTTTTTATTCTTGATTCTTATGAGTGGCTTGCACCGTGCAGTGAACCCTCTGTATTTTCTTTCATGCAGTCTTCTCTTTATGGTAGATTTGGATATTGATACGCCTACCTCCTGGAGAGTGTTGTTCACTTGGTTGGCTGTTGTGAAGGGGTTTCTCTTCACCATGGAGAGTATTCTGCGATCATCCACCACTGTTGTCTTCCGTGGGCGCCCAGGTCTTTTTGCATTGATGAGTTCACCAGTGCTTTCTTTCTTTCTCAGAATGTACCAAACTGTAGATTTTGCCACTCCTAATGTTGTAGCAATTTCTCGGATGGGTTTTTTCTGTTTTTTGCAGCTTAAGGATAGCTTGTTTCACCTGCATGGAGAGCTCCTTTGACCGCATGTTTCCTTCACAGCTAAACCTTCCAAATGCAAACACCACACCTCAAATCAACACTAGCCCTTTTATCTGCTTAATTGAGAATGATATAATGAAGGGATTGCCCACACCTGTCCATGAAATAGCCTTGGAGTCAATTGTCCAATTACTTTTGGTCCCTTTAAAAACAGGGTGGCACATGTTAAGGAGCTGAAACTCCTAAACCCTTCATCCAATTTTAATGTGGATACCCTCAAATGAAAGCTGAAAGTCTGAACTTCAACTGCATCTGAATTGTTTTGTTTCAAATTCATTGTGGTAATGTCTAGAACCAAAATTAGATAAATGTTGTCTCTGTCCAAATATTTATGGACCTAACTGTATGTGTTCATTTAAGACATCGAGTATTAAAAATATGTTATTAATGTAATACAAGCTCAGCTATGGTTTACAACACATACATTTTCATACTTTTGTCTTTATTTTATTCTGCATACAGGCAGCTTTGTGCTTTAGATATTTATGTATTTACAGTACATTTTTTAATCAGATTTCATAATTAAAACTGCACACATTACTAAACACTTCTCTTCGGCCTGCTGAAGCTGATGAACTTGGTTTGAAAATCCATGTTAGAATAGCTGTACGATGATTTACGAAAGTTTAATCAACCACCACTCACCTAGCCTAATGGATTGCTCCTCAAGAACCCTCCTGCTGTTAAAGGGAATCTGTCACCCTAAATTGGCGGGATATTTAAATGATGGCAGTCAGGTCAGATGTGCGGTGTTTTGGGTACTTGCCTTAACATGTTGTTCGCTGCTGTCTCCATTATTTCTGGGAATTGTAGTCGTTGCCCTCCATATAACGCGCCTGCGCATTGCAATCTGCGGGCAAAGCATACTGCGCGTGCGCAATTCAAGATTGCAATGCGCAGGTGCGTTATATGGAGGGCAACGACTACAATTCCCAGAAATAATGGAGACAGCGGCGAACAACATGTTAAGGCAAGTACCCAAAACACCGCCCATCTGACCTGACTGCCATCATTTAAATATTCCGCCAATTTAGGGTGACAGATTCCCTTTAAGATCTCTCACTGCTCAGTAAAAGCTGCAGCTGTCAGGCTAAATGGGTGGAGACTGTATGGACTTGCATTGTGTTATTTCATTCTAGAGCTGGATTCAAAAATGCACATCTTAATATATCATGATTGTACAGAGATTCTGGCATAGATTTTCAAAGTATATACAGCAGTCTCATTAGGTCAAACAGATCAATTTAACAATGTAAGCAGTTTATATTGTGAAATCTGCTGTCCGCTTTAAACACATCTGATCCACTGTAACATGTTTCTGCATATCTAGATTTGGGTTCTCATTAATCAAGATTGCCATAATTTGGTCTGCACCAACAATGGGTAACAACGCTTACTGTAGCGCTTCTTCCCCGGCAGCCGTCCGTGTGGTACGGATGCGGCACACGGGCGGCACATGGTTGCCACACGTGTGCTGCAAATATCACATTCACGAGACATGGACTGTTATGTTTCGGTAGCTGAGGAGAAACTGCAAAAAATAGCCAGAGTAGCAATACACCCGAGAGGCTGGAAACTATTGGATTGCAGTAACCTAAACTAACCGCCACACTAGAAGTAGCCGTGGAGCGTACCTATGGTGATCCTAGACACCTCGTCACAGCCAGAGAGATAGCTACACCTAAAGGCAGAAAGATGAATTCTATCTGCCCCGGAGCAGAATCCCCAAAGAAATAGGAAGCTGTTGTGAATGTGCTGGAGATGGTTTCTGAGCGAAGGCTCCCTCTGGTGGTTGCTGACAGTACTGAACCTTTCAGCGAGGAGTGGCAATCTGGGATCACTGACTGGTCTGATATAAGGGAGGTTCCCTCCCATGATAGTTGCCGGTGATCAATTGTTCTTGTCTCAATTGAGGTTCGTGGTTCATTTGGAAGTTTGCTGGAGTCTTGCCTGCATCTCCTGCTTTCAGATAAGATATTTTTTGCTTTTCTTTTTGTGCTTGCTTTTTGCTTTGTTTTCTGCACTTTTGTGGAGGTCAGCCAGGTCCCCTCCTGGGGCCTGAGCTCCTCACAGTTTATCTGCAGCCACTGTTATTTGCTCATTTGCTTTTTCCTGTTTTTTCAGCGGCTGCAGCTTGGTTTTGTTCACACTGAGATCTGATTTAGCGGGTGGCGAGATCGTGTGATCTCAGTATTTTTGTAATCAGAATTGTTGGATTTTTGTAGGGTTTTCTGGGTTGCAGAAAGTAATCTCTCCTTTCCTATCCTATTTAGTCAGCCTGTGGCCCCAGTGTTTGCTCAATCTATTTTCTGCCTATGTTTGTGTTTTCATCTTGTCTAACCGCCATTATATGTTTGGGGGCTTCCTATTTTCTTTGGGGATCTGCTCCGGGGCAGATAGCTTTCATCTTTCTGCCTTTAGGTGTAGTTATCTCTCAGGCTGTGACGAGGCGTCTAGGATCAACGTAGGAACGCTCCACAGCTACCTCTAGTTGTGTCGTTAGTTTAGGAATCTGCAACCCATCAGTTACCAACATCTCAGGTGTTCTGGTGCCCTGCTGTTGTTCCTGTCCTCCTCAGCTACCGAAACACAACAGTATCACCGGCCATAACTGAAAATTATATGGTACAGAAGGGAAAAATAATGTGGAAAGAAAAACGTTGTCAGAGATTTTTTTTTTTCTTTTTTTTTTCTGTCTGTTGCATTTTTTCCCTCTTTTTCTCTGGGTGCTGAGGAGGATTTTTTTTTCTTTCAATGGAGTTTGCACAGTAGTCTGGCCGTGTGGATCAGCTTGCCACAGAGGTTCGGAGTATTGCTACCTATCTTGCTAGGTTGCCGGTTGTGGAACTTAGGATTCCCATGCCAGATTTGTTTTTGGGGGATCGGGCTACATTTCTGAATTTCAAAAATAACTGTAAGTTGTTTTTTGCCTTAAAGCCTAAGTCCTCAGGTAACGCAGCACAGCAGGTTCAAATTGTCATCTCTCTCCTGCGCGGCGATAATCAGGATTGGGCTTTTTCCCTGACAAATGGGGATCCTGTTTTGAATGATATTGATGCATTTTTTCTGGCTCTGGGGTTTTTGTACGATAAACCTAATGTCACTGATCAAGCTGAAAAAACCTTGTTGGCATTAAATCAGGGTCTTGAAGACGCTGAGTTGTACTGTCAGAAATTCCGAAAGTGGGCAGTCCTGACCAAATGGAATGATGATGCTTTGGCAGCCCTTTTTCGGAAGGGGCTGTCAGAGAATGTAAAGGATGTTATGGTGGGATTCCCTGCTCCCTCTGGTCTCAATGATTCTATGTCATTGGCTATTCAAATTGACAGACGTTTGCGTGAGCGCAGAGGTATGCGTGAGATAGTGTTGCCTTGTGAGCCAGCTTCTGAGCCCATGCAGTGTGATAGAGTGACTACTGGGGCACAGCGTCATGAGTTTCGAAAGCGCAATGGGTTATGTTTCTACTGTGGTGATGCCTCTCATGCTATTTCAGTCTGCCCTAAGCGGGGAAGACGTTTTGCACCCTCAGTTGTCTTGGGTAGTGTTCAGACTAAATTTCTGTTGACTGTTACCCTGATTTGCTCCCTGTCCACATTTTCTGCTCAGGCTTTTGTTGATTCAGGAGCAGCTATTAACCTCATGGATTTTGACTTTGCCAAATGTTGTGGGTTTCCCATGATACCCCTGCGGAAGTCTATTCCCCTACTGGGCATTGATTCTACCCCTTTGGAGAATAAACCCCAGTTTTCTACTCAGGTGATAATGAGGGTTGAACCAGATCATCAGGAGAGTTGCAAATTTCTGGTGCTGTATAATCTGCATGACATTATTGTACTAGGTTTCCCTTGGTTACAGTCTCATAATCCTGTTTTGGATTGGAAATCTGTGTCTGTGACCAGTTGGGGCTGCCAATGTGTTAATGCTGACACTCCTGTTTTTTCTGCCTCTCCCCAGTCTCAGGATGTTCCTGACTTTTTGACTGATTTTTCGGATGTATTTAGTGAAAGTAAATCTGCATCTTTGCCTCCTCACAGGAGCTACGATTGCGCTATTGAATTAGTGCCTGGTGGTAAATTTCCTAAAGGTCGCCTTTTTAACTTGTCTGTACCTGAACACGATGCTATGCGATCTTCTATCAAGGAGTCATTGGAGAAGGGTCATATCAGACCATCCTCTTCACTCTTGGGTGCTGTTTTTTTCTTTGTGGCCAAAAAGGATGGTTCATTGAGGCCGTGTATTGATTATCGTCTCTTGAATAAGATCACTGTGAAGTATCAATATCCGTTACCCTTGATTTCTGACCTGTTTTCCAGGGTGAAAAGTGCTAGTTGGTTTACCAAGCTTGACCTCAGGGGGGCATATAACCTTATTCGCATTAAGCAAGGGGATGAATGGAAAACGGCGTTTAATACCCCAGAGGGGCATTTTGAGTACCTAGTGATGCCCTTTGGGCTCACTAATGCTCCTTCCGTCTTCCAATCCTTCATGAATGATATTTTCAGGGATTTTGTGGATAAATTTCTGATTGTTTATTTGGATGATATCTTGATTTTTTCCAATGACTGGGACTCTCATGTGAAACTTGTTCGGACTGTGTTCCAGATTTTGAGAGAGAATGCACTGTATGTGAAGGGATCAAAGTGTCTTTTTGGCGTACAGAAGGTCTCATTTCTGGGATTCATTTTGTCTCCGTCTGTTATTGAAATGGACCCGGTCAAGGTTCAGGCCATCTGTGATTGAGTCCAACCTACTTCATTAAAGGCTCTTCAGAGATTTTTGGGTTTTGCCAATTTTTATCGTAAATTTATTGGTAATTTCTCCGGTATTGTTAAACCATTGACTGATTTGACCAAAAAGGGTTCTGATGTGGTGAATTGGCCTCCTGAGGCAGTCTCTGTGTTTCAGGAACTTAAGCAGAGATTCACTTCTGCTCCTGTTCTACGGCAGCCTGATGTTTCTCTACCGTTTCAGGTGGAGGTTGATGCCTCTGAAATTGGGGCAGGTGCCGTTTTGTCCCAAAGAGATCCAGAGACCTCTAAGAGTAACCCTTGTGCGTTTTTCTCTCGAAAATTTTCTCCAACTGAACGTAATTATGACGTGGGTAATCGGGAGTTATTGGCCATGAAGTGGGCCTTTGAAGAGTGGAGACATTGGCTGGAAGGAGCCAAACATCAGGTGATGGTCCTCACGGACCATAAGAATCTGGTTTATCTCGAATCAGCCAAGCGACTTAATCCTAGACAGGCCAGGTGGGCCTTGTTTTTCACATGTTTTAATTTTGTGGTTTCTTTTCTTCCTGGCACTAAGAATGTTAAGGCGGATGCCCTCTCGAGGAGTTTCTTTGCGGACTCTCCTGAGTTATCTGATCCTACTGTTGTTTTGAAAGAGGGTGTAGTTCTTTCCGCCATCTCGCCCAATTTGAGACTGGCCTTGGAAGGGTGTCAGGAGGATAAACCTGAGCGCTGCCCTATTGGGAAATTGTTTGTCCCAGACCAGTGGAAGAAGAGTGTTATGTCTGAGATTCATTGTTCCGCGTTGGCTGGTCATCCCAGGATTTTTGGTACCAGAGACTTGGTGAGTCGGTCCTTTTGGTGGCCTACTTTGTCTCGTGACGTCAGGGAATTTGTGCAGTCCTGTGGGACTTGCTCTCGCTCCAAGCCTTGCTCTCGCTCTAGTGGTTTGTTAATGCCATTACCTGTGCCCAAGAGCCATGGACCCATATCTCTATGGATTTTATTTCCGACCTCCCTGTTTCTCAGAGAATGACCGTTATCTGGGTAATCTGTGATAGGTTTTCCAAGATGATACATCTTGTGCCATTACCTAAGTTACCTTCCTCCTCCGAATTGGTGCCTTTGTTCCTTCAGCACGTGGTTCGGTTACATGGCATTCCGGAGAACATTGTGTCTGACAGAGGAGTCCAGTTTGTTTCCAGATTTTGGAGGACATTTTGTTCTAAACTTGGTGTTCAATTATCTTTCTCCTCTGCTTTTCATCCTTAGACCAATGGACAAACCGAGAGAACAAACCAGACCTTGGAGACTTATTTGAGATGTTTTGTGTCTGCTGATCAAGATGACTGGGTCTCTTTTTTGCCTTTGGCTGAGTTTGCTCTTAATAATAGGGCTAGCTCTGCCATCTTGATGTCTCCATTTTTCTGCAATTTTGGGTTTCACCCTCGATTTTCTTCGGGACAGGCTGAGGCTTCTGTCTGTCCGGGTGTTGACTCTGTTGTGGAGCGAATGCAGCAGATTTGGGAGCAGGTAGTGGAGAGGTTGTCTCTCTCTCAGGAGAAGGCCCAACGGTTTGCCAACCGGCATAGGACTGATGGTCCTCGGTTTAAAGTGGGGGACTTGGTTTGGTTGTCCTCAAGAAATATCCCTATGAGGGTTGCATCTCCAAAGTTTAAGCCCAGGTTCATTGGACCTTATAAGGTCATGGAGATTCTTAATCCTGTTTCCTTCCGTTTGCTTCTTCCAGGGACATTTAAGATCCATAACCTGTTCCACAAGTCCTTATTGAAGAGGTTTGTCGAGCCAGTGGTTCCTATGGCTGCGCCTCCTGACCTGTTTTGGTTGAGGGCAATCTGGAGTATGAGGTTGAGAAATTATTGGATTCTCGTTTTTCTAGACAGAATCTCCAGTATTTGGTTAAGTGGAGAGGTTATGGTCAGGAGGAAAATTCTTGGGTGTTTGCTTCGGACATCCATGCTAGGAGACTTATCCGTGCCTATCACCGAGCTCATCCTGATCGGCTTGGTTGCACAAGTGAGGATTCGGTGACCCCTCCTCAAGGGGGGGTACTGTTGTGAATGTGCTGGAGATGGTTTCTGAGCTGAGGCTTCCTCTGGTGGTTGCTGACAGTTCTGAACCTTTCAGCGAGGAGTGGAAATCTGGGATCACTGACTGGTCTGATATAAGGGAGGTTCCCTCCCATGATGGTTGCCGGTGATCAATTGTTCTTGTCTCAATTGAGGTTCGTGGTTCATTTGGAAGTTTGCTGGAGTCTTGCCTGCATCTCCTGCTTTCAGATAAGATATTTTTTGCTTTTCTTTTTGTGCTTGCTTTTTGCTTTGTTTTCTGCACTTTTGTGGAGATCAGCCAGGTCCCCTCCTGGGGCCTGAGCTCCTCACAGTTTATCTGCAGCCACTGTTATTTGCTCATTTGCTTTTTCCTGTTTTTTTCAGCGGCTGTAGCTTGGTTTTGTTCACACTGAGATCTGATTTAGTGGGTGGTGAGATCGTGCGATCTCAGTATTTTTGTAATCAGAATTGTTGGATTTTTGTAGGGTTTTCTGGGTTGCAGAAAGTAATCTCTCCTTTCCTATCCTATTTAGTCAGCTTGTGGCCCCAGCGTTTGCTCAATCTATTTTCTGCCTATGTTTGTGTTTTCATCTTGTCTAACCGCCATTATATGTTTGGGGGCTTCCTATTTTCTTTGGGGATCTGCTCCGGGGCAGATAGCTTTCATCTTTCTGCCTTTAGGTGTAGTTATCTCTCAGGCTGTGACGAGGCGTCTAGGATCAACGTAGGAACGCTCCACGGCTACCTCTAGTTGTGTCATTAGTTTAGGAATCTGCAACCCATGAGTTACCAACATCTCAGGTGTTCTGCTGCCCTGCTATTGTTCCTGTCCTCCTCAGCTACCGAAACACAACAGGAAGCCCCGAACATTTATTGGCGGTTAGACAAGAAGAAAACACGGACACAGACAGAAAATAGAATGAGCAAACGCTGGGGCCCAATCTGTCTAGATAGAAAAGTATAGGAAAGAATTCTGACTGCAACCCAAAAAAACCCTGACAAAAATACCAACACTTCTGATTAACAAAAACCTTAGATCACACGATCTCTACCACCTAAATCAGATCTCTGGTGTAAAACACAGCAACACAGCAAATAAAAAGTGACAAAGGAACAAAGCAAAAATGCAAACACACAATGAGCACAATTGCAGCGCAAGACCCTAAAAGGGGACCAGGCTGCAGTCCACTGCAAGCAGCAAACGGCAGTGAAAATCCAACAGAGGAAAAAAAAGCAAAACACTTATCTGAATGAGAGCAGGAAAGCAAGATGTGCTCCAAGCAAGAGCAGGAGGAACAATTGATTACTGGCAAGGCTGCTGGAAACTCAGGTCACTTATATCATACCATTCAGAGCCAGCTGAAGGCCATTCAGTAATTAGTTCATTACCCTCAGCAACCCCCGGAGGGAGCCCCAGCTCAGAAGTCGCCTCCAAGTTATTCACAACAATGGACACACAGACACTGATATCTCCTGTACCCGTTTCTCCGGTACTGGAAATATCAGGACGTGTGAAACCGGCCTATATGTGTTAGCTATGTGTGACCTATTCAAGTGAATGGGCTTTGCATATGTCAGTGTGTTTCCACAGACCATGTGTCTATGGGCAATAGCTCACGGGGATCTGCTGTGAACTCACTGAGCTGAACTCTTGTAACCTCATCACTGACTTTTTCCCACCTAGATGACGTTACCGCTAGTCTCTGAAGCTGCGCTCGCAGCAGCTCATTCATCGGTGGTTCTCAGCCTAGACGGTCGCATCTTGGCATCGTCCAGGTTGAAAACAATTTATCCCCCAGACATTGATTACGGCGTGGGACAGAACGAAGGACAGGTGAGGGATATTGTTGTTTTTTTCATTTTTATTTATTTGGAGATGAGGGATTCAATGGAATGGGCGTTAGGTGACTATAACTGTGTTTGTTATTTTTAAATAAAAATGGAAAAGTGTGTTTTGTTTTATTCCAAATAAAGGACTTTATATTTGCTGTGTCTTTATTTACCATATAACTATAGGATTAGTAATGGATAGTTGTCTTATAGACGCCTCTCCATTGCTAAGCCGTGGGCTTGATGTCATCTGACAGCACAAAGGTGACATCAACCCAGAAATATTACTTCACTTGCCACTGCTACAGAACAAGTGGAAAGAACCGGGCAAAGCGCCAGAATTGGGGGTGTCAATATCCATGACCCCTTAACAGCCTGAGGATACCAGCCCCCCAGCTGTCTGTTTTAGCAAGGCTGATTGTCAAAAATGGAGGGGACCCCACACTGTTTTTTTTTATTATTTAAATAATTAAAAAAAACAGCATGGGGACACCCTCTATTCTTGATAAACAGCCTTGCTAACACTGACAGCTGTCAGTTTTGCCTGGCTGGTTATCAAAAATACAGAGGATCCTAAGCCAGATATTTTATTTATTTACAGTGCCTACAAGTAGTATTCAACCCCCTGCAGATTTAGCTGGTTGACACACTGGTTGATGCGGAATTAACTTGGCATTGTGACATTTGTACTGTAGATCAGCCTGGAAGTGGGAAATGCACTGCTGCAAAAAAAAAATGTTTAATTTTTATTTTTTTTTTAAAAAAACGTTAAAAGTTAATTCAGAGTGTCATTTATTATTCAACCCCTCAAACCACAAGAATTCTGTTTGGTCCCCCTAAAGTATTAAGAAGTAGTTCAGGCACCAAGAATAATGAGCTTCACATGTGTGGATTAATTATCTCTTTTGCCAGCCTTTTCTGACTATTTAAGACCCTCCCCAAACTTGTGAACAGCACTCATACATGGTCAACATGGGAAAGACAAAGGAGCATTCCAAGGCCATCAGAGACAAGATCGTGGAGGGTCACAAGGCTGGCAAGGGGTACAAAACCCTTTCCAAGGAGTTGGCCCTACCTGTCTCCACTGTTGGGAGCATCATCCGTAAGTGGAAGGCTTATGGAACTACTGTTAGCCTTCCACGGCCTGGACAGCCTTTGGAAGTTTCCTCCCGTGCCGAGGCCAGGCTTGTCCGAAGAGTCAAGGCTAACCCAAGGACAACAAGGAAGGAGCTCCGGGAAGATCTCATGGCAGTGGGGACATTGGTTTCAGTCAATACCATAAGTAACGTACTCCACCGCAATGGTCTCCGTTCCAGACGAGCCCGTAAGGTACCTTTACTTTCAAAGCGTCATGTCAAGGCTCGTCTACAGTTTGCTCATGATCACTTGGAGGACTCTGAGACAGACTGGTTCAAGGTTCTATGGTCTGATGAGACCAAGATCGAGATCTTTGGTGCCAACCACACACATGACGTTTGGAGACTGGATGGTACTGCATACGACCCCAAGAATACCATCCCTACAGTCAAGCATGGTGGTGGCAGCATCATGCTGTGGGGCTGTTTCTCAGCCAAGGGGCCTGGCCATCTGGTCCGCATCCATGGGAGGATGGATAGCACGGCCTACCTGGAGATTTTGGCCAAGAACCTCCGCTCCTCCATCAAGGATCTTAAGATGGGTCGTAATTTAATCTTCCAACAAGACAACGACCCAAAGCACACAGCCAAGAAAACCAAGGCCTGGTTCAAGAGGGAAAAAGTCAAGGTGTTGGAGTGGCCTAGTCAGTCTCCTGACCTTAACCCAATTGAAAACTTGTGGAAGGAGCTCAAGATTAAAGTCTACATGAGACACCCAAAGAACCTAGATAACTTGGAGAAGATCTGCATGGAGGAGTGGGCCAAGATAACTCCACAGACCTGTGTCGGCCTGATCAGGTCTTATAAAAAACGATTATTAGCTGTAATTGCAAACAAGGGTTATTCCACAAAATATTAAACATAGGGGTTGTATAATAATTGACCCACACTTTTATGTTTAAAATTTATTAAAATTCAACTGAGCAACATAACTTTTTGTTTTGTAAGATTTATGCTTCTGTTAATAAATCCTACACTCGTTTGCAGTTTGAAGGCTCTAACTTATTTGCATCTTATCAAACCAGCTAAATCTGCAGGGGGTTGAAAACTACTTGTAGGCACTGTATGTATAGCTCAGGCAGCAGCACATCAGCTGCTACCTGCACTCACTGTTATTAGGGGCAGGAGGTGTAGGCTGATAGGAGTAATAGTCCCTTCAGTCGCCGCCTTCTGTCGCTGTTATCAGTTGAATATATATCTCTCATCATTCTCCTTCTCGTGGTGATCGCTGGCTGAGCAGGGGAGAATGATGAGAGCGTCTTCAGCAGCCGGCACAGGTGAACAGTGCTTACTGTACCGCTGCTTCTCAGGCGCCGGTGCGTGTGGTACAGTTGCCACATGAGTGCTGCAAGTATTACACATACGGACACTCAACATCTACGGTACCGTTTTTTTCCGGCACAGCAAAAAAACAGGCGTGTGAAACCAGCTTTAAATAGCCAGCAGGCCTGTCCAGGGTTAGCAGCAAATTCCAAAGACAAACATTAACCCTCAAGCTCCTGGCCAGATTGTATGACAGGGAGCACTACGCTGACTCCCTGTGGCTTTTCAGAGGCATAACAAGGCCCAGAAAGGGCATGCACCAACACTTATGTCACAGTCAAATTTTCAGAAAATGGTCCATTTTGTTGTTGCATGGTTTTTTTTAAATGTCATAATCCACGTTATTCTAGATTTAATCATGTCCACACAGAGATGAGGAGATTTTCACTGGGAAGCAACAAGAGTACTTATGAACCTGATTAGGAAACCTGGGGTTTTGTCAGGGTGTAGGGGGACAGATGGGGACATTGTATAAGGGACATATAACATCTGTGAGAAAAAATTGGGAGATGTGTGATCAAAATGTAAAAAATCTTTGTACGCAGCCATCAAATATGTGTGATGCCAAGATGTGGAATCCCCTAAAGCAAAGCAGTGAGGACTCTAGAAAAATGTTCTGGACTTTGATGGGAACCAAATAAATTGTATGCAGTATGTTAAGGGTGACACAACCAATATAACTTGGTGACTGCATTTAGAAATTTTGGTGCAGCAGTCCTACCAGAGCTGAAGTGGCTTATTGATGCACAGATCCTATTCCCACCAGAGGATGAATGGTATCAGTCTATGCTGGCATATACAGTACAGTGCATTAGAAGTATGACCAAGATTTTTTTTTAAGATGCTAATAACCTGTTTAATGTATGCAAATTGTGTGCAACTTTTAGGCTAAGTGCACACGTTCAGGAATATTTGCGTTTTTTCGCGTTTTTTCGTGGGAAAAACGCATCAAAAACGCATGAATTAAGCATCCTATCATTTAGAATGAATTCCGCAATTTTTGTGCACATGGTGCGTTTTTTTCCGCAAAAAAAACGCATTGCGGAAAATCTAGCAGCATGTCCATTAATTTTGCGGAATTCTAGCGTTTTTCCCGCTATATTATTGACTTAGAAAGTTCAGGAAAAAATCGCGGTAAAAACGCGTCAAATCCGCGCAAAAAAAAACGCACCAAAAACGCGCAAAATTCACGCAATAAACCGCGCGTTTTTGCCGCGAAAAAAGTCCGGTTTTGCTCAGGAATATTCTGCAAACATTCTGCAAACGTGTGCACTTAGCCTTAGGCTGTGGTTCCACGGTCCGGAACCACAGCGCTTTGGACGGAGCGGAAATTCCGCTCCGTCTAAGCCCCGCCCCCTTTATGACGCGCGATCTTTCCGGAGGTGTTCAGGACACCTCCGGAACACCTCCGGAAAGAGCGCAGTGCTACATAGCCCTGTGTTAATTCTGTTGCGGCGACGCACCGTCGCCGCAATACGCGAGGACATGCTGCGGTCTAAAAAGACGCGCCGCATGTCCGTTTACGCAGGTCTCCCGCCTGCGTGTTGTTACGCATAGTGGAGACGGGATTTCTTGAAATCCCCTCCACTATGCTGTAACATCTGGACGCTGCGTGTTTGGCGCTGCGCCAGCGCACAGCGCCAAACACGCAGCGTTTCCTGACCATGGAAACTCACCCTTACATAGAAATTAATTTACAGGTAGTCCTCGACTTATGACGTTGATCCGTTCTTACGCGGCGTCGTAAACCGAATTTCGTCGTAAGTCGGAACATACGTTCATACAGTACTGTACCATAATAACAGTACAGAACTGTACTGTACTCTACTGCAAACACCTATTCTAACACAGTACCCTACATAATTATCAATAAACACAGTAAAATATTGTGCAGTACAGTACGTTTAACCCCTTAACAACCAAGCCATTTTGTAGGTTAAAGACCAGGCCAATTTTTACATTTCTGACCACTGTCTCTTTATGAGGTTATAACTCTGGAACGCTTCAACGGATCTTGGCGATTCTGAGATTGTTTTCTCGAGACATATTGTACTTCATGATAGTGGTAAAATTTCTTCAATATAACTTGCGTTTATTTATGAAAAAAACGGAAAATATGGCAAAAATTTTGAAAATTTTGCAATTTTCAAACTTTTAATTTTTATGCCATTAAATCAGAGAGATATGTCACAAAAATTAGTTAATAAATAACATTTCCCACATGTCTACTTTACATCAGCACAATTTTGGAACCAAAATTTTTTTTTGTTAGGAAGTTATAAGTGTTAAAAGTTGACCAGCAATTTCTCATTTTTCCAACAAAATTTACAAAATCATTTTTTTTAGGGGCCACCTCACATTTGAAGTGAATTTGAGGGGTCAATATGACAGAAAATACCCAAAAGTGACACCATTCTAAAAACTGCACCCTCAACGTGTTCAAAGCCACATTCAAGAAGTTTATTAACCCTTTAGGTACTTCACAAGAATTGAAGCAATGTGGAAGGAAAAAATTAACATTTAACTTTTTTTCCCATAATTTTTCTTTCGACACAATTTTTTAAAATTTTGTCAAGGGTATCAGTAGAAAATGAACCACAATATTTGTTGTACAATTTCTCCTGAGTACATCGATACCCCATGTGTGGGGGTAAACCACTATTTGGGCGCATGGCAGAGCTCGGAAGGGAAGCAGCGCCATTTGACTTTTTTGGCTGGAATTGAGATTGGACGCCATGTCGCATTTGGAGAGTCCCTGTGTGCCTAAACAGTGGAAACCCCCCACAAGTGACCCCATTTTGGAAACTAGACCCCCCAAGTAACTTATCTAAATGTGTTGTGAGAGCTTTTAACCCCAAGGGCTTCACAGAAGGTTATAACGTAGAGCCGTAAAATTAAAAAATCATGTTTTTTCCACAAAAATGATCTTTTCATCCCAATTTTTATTTTCCAAAGGATAAAATGACCCCAAAAGTTATTGTGCAATTAGTCCTGAGTACGCTGATACCCCATATGTGGGGGTAAACCACTATTTGGGTGCATGGCAGAGCTCGGAAGGGAAGCAGCGCCATTTGACTTTTTTGGCTGGAATTGAGATTGGACTCCATGTCGTATTTGGAGAGCCCCTGTGTGCCTAAACAGTGGATACCCCCCACAAGTAACCCCATTTTGGAAACTAGACCCCCCAAGGAACTTATCTAGATGTGTGGTGAGAGCTTTGAACCCCCAAGGGCTTCACAGAAGGTTATAACGTAGAGCTGTAAAATTAAAAAAATCATGTCTTTTCCACTAAAATGATCTTTCCACCCCCAATTTTTATTTCCCAAAGGGTAAAAGGACCCCAAAAGTTATTGTGCAATTTGTCCTGAGTACGCCGATACCCCATATGTGGGGGTAAACCACTATTTGGGCGCATGGCAGAGCTTGGAAGGGAAGCAGCGCCATTTGACTTTTTTGGCTGGAATTGAGATTGGACGCCATGTCGCATTTGGAGAGTCCCTGTGTGCCTAAACAGTGGAAACCCCCCACAAGTGACCCCATTTTGGAAACTAGACCCCCAAAGAACTTATCTAGATGTGTGATGAAAGCTTTGAACCCCCAAGGGCTTCACAGAAGGTTATAACGTAGAGCAGTAAAATTAAAAAATCATATCTTTTCCACAAAAATGATCTTTCCACCCCAATTGTTATTTTCCAAAGGGTAACAGGACCCCAAAAGTTATTGTGCAATTTGTCCTGAGTATGCTGATACCCCATATGTGGGGGTAAACCACTATTTTGACGCATGGCAGAGCTGGAAAGGGAAGGAGCGCCTTTTTCAAATGCAGATTTTGATGGAATGGTCTGCGGGTGTCATGTCACGTTTGGAGAGCCCCTGATGTGCCTAAACAGTAGAAACCCCCCACAAGTGACTCCATTTTGGAAACTAGACTCCCCCCAAGGAACTTATCTAGATGTGTGGTGAGCACGTTGAACCCCAAGTGCTTCACAGAAGTTTATAACGTAGAGCCGTGAAAATAAAAATATCATATTTTTTTCCACAAAAATAATCTTTTTGCCCCCAAATTTTTATTTTTATAAGGGTAACAGGAGAAATAGGACCCCAAAAGCTATTGTGCAATTTGTCCTGAGTACGCTGATATCCCATATGTGGGGGGGAACCGCTATTTTGACGCATGGCAGAGCTCGGAAGGGAAGGAGCACCGTTTTTAAATGCAGACTTTGATGGAATGGTCTGCGGGTGTCATGTCGCGCTTGGAGAGCCCCTGATGTGCCTAAACAGTAGAAACCCCCCACAAATGACCCCATTTTGCAAACTAGACCCCCCAAGGAACTTATCTAGATGTGTGGTCAGCACTTTGAACCCCCAAGGGCTTCACAGAAGTTTATAATGTAGAGCCGTGAAAATAAAAAAATCATATTTTTTTCCACAAAAATTACCTTTTTGCCCCAAATTTTTATTTTTCTAAGGGTAACAGGAGAAATAGGATCCCAAAAGCTATTGTGCATTTTGTCCTGAGTACGCTGATACCCCATATGTGGGGGGGAACCACTGTGATCGCCTTACTGCGATCTTTGGGAGGCACAATGAACAAATCCACAAAAGGTGAAGAATTGGTTTTCTTTTTTACGCCGTTCCTCGTGCGGTATTAGTGATTAGGCGACTTTATTCCTCGGATCGGTGCGATTACAGCGATACCAGATTTACACCCTTTTTTCATGTTTAGCTTCTGTCACACACTAAAAGATGCTTTTTCTTGGAATAATTTTTTGTAAGAAATTTTTGCATCGCCGTATTTTGAGAGCTATAATTTTTCCATATTTCGGCCGACAGAGTTATCTGTGGGCTTATTTTTTGCGGGACGAGCTGACGTTTTTATTGGTACCATATTCAGGCACATAACGTTTTTTGATCGTTTCCTATTCCGATTTTTGTGGAATCAGAATGAACAAAAACCAGCAATTCAGGAATTGTTTTTTTTTTTTTTTTTTTTCCTCCGTTCCGTGTGTGGTAAAATTGATAAAGCAGCTTTATTCTTCGGGTCACTATGGTTACGGCGATTCCTCATTTATATATATTTTTTTATGTTTTGGCGTTTTTTTACACAATAAAAAATTTTATAGAAAAAATAATTATTTTTGCATCAGTTTATTCCGCGAGCTATAACTTTTTTATTTTTTCGCTGATGATGCTGTATAGCGGCTTGTTTTTTGCGGGACAAGATGACGTTTTCAGCGGTACCATGATTATTTATATCTGACTTTTTGATCGCGTGTTATTGCACTTTTTCCAAGCGGTATAATGATACCGCTTGGAAAAAGTATAATTTACTACTTTTTTGTGTTTTTTTTTTACGGCTTTCACTGAAGGGGTTAACTAGGGTTACGCTTTTATAGATGGGATTTTTACGGACGTGGCGATACCTAACATGTGTATGTTTTTTGTTTTTTATTTTTTTTATTACATAAAAATGTGTATTTTTTAGGGGATTTTTTTAAAATTATTTTTTAATATATTTTTTACAATTTTTTTAAAAAAATGTATTTTTTTTAACTTGTCCCTTTATGGGACTTTCACTTTTTTTACTTTTTATTGCAGTTACAATGCATTGCAATACTCTGGCATTGCAATGCATTGCAACTATAGTGGAAGCTGCTGTGACAATGATCACAGCAGCTTCCCGTAGCTAAATGACCCGGAGGTTGTCATGACAACCCCCGGGTCATCAAGGCAGAGATCGGCCCCTGCAAATACATTGCAGGGTGCCGATCTGAGGCAGAGGGAGCTCCCGACCCTCTGCCTCCCCCCTGAGCTCTGCGATCGCGCTCGATCGCAGCAGTCAGGGGGTTAACAGCCAGGGGCGGTGGGGGCTCCGCTCCTGGCTGTCAGTGCAGGAAGCCTGGCCACTGCAGCGCCGGCTCCTGCACTGATCGCGCTGGAGAAGCTGAAATTTCAGCTTCTCCTGCATGATCGCTGCTGTGTTTGGTCAGTCAGATTGACTGACCAAGCACAGCGCTGTAGGTGCGGGGACCGACGGCAAAGGTCCCCGCACAGCTTGCCGTGCCTGTCAGCTGTCTGTGACAGCTGTCGGCACTGATCTACCACTGCGTGTTTACACAAAGCCATGACGTGCAGAGTCCGTCCTGGTGCCGGAACTGACACCTTGCCATGACGGACTCTGCACGTCAGTGGACATTAAGGGGTTAATAATGAAATGAAGTGCTGTAACAGTAATAAACAGTGTACTGTACTGTAATAAACAAAGATAACAATTCCAAAGAGAGAACAGGCTTATTGGAAGGAAGCTGCAGAAGGTGCTGGAGATACTGGGGCAGGTGAGTCAAGAGGGGCAGGGGAGTCAAGAGGGGCAGTTGAGGTAGAGGATACAGGTACAGGATCTGTTGCAGGATCTGTTGCAGGCCACTCTACCTTCTTGAAGTACTGCTGCAGGTTAGTTTGGAAGCAGACCATCGTCTTCTCCTCCAAGATCTCCTTGTAACAGCTGAGGGAATCCATGACTCCTCTGGCAACCCTAGATCCATGTTGGGATCCTTAGCCTCAAACCTTGACAACCCTTCTTCTATCAGGGCAAAACCTCCTGCCAAGCCCTGTCTTGTAAATCTCTTGGGTTCTGGGGTTGGTATGTCTTCCTCTTCCTCTATCATCTGCTTCTCCAGTTGAATAAGGTCCTCAGCAGATAACTCCTCTCCATGAGATGCCAGTAGCTCTGTGACATCATCCACCTCCACCTCCAGATTCATTGTCTTTCTCATATCAGCAACGTTCTTTATGACACTAGTCACTGACTCTTGGACCTCTGTGACATCATTCACAAACTGGGGACACAGTTTTTTCCACACACCATTCATACTGGTCTGCTTAACCTCATCCCAGGAATCAGCAATGTTATTCACAGCATCAAGAATGTTGTATGTTTTCCAAAAGTCTTTTAGAGTCAAGTCCTTATTCTTTTCAGTTGCTGCTAAAGCATTACCAATGACCCTTCGGAGGTAGTAGGCCTTGAAAGTAGCAATGACTCCTTGGTCCATAGGCTGTATTAGGGCGGTGGTATTACGTGGAAGGTAAACCACCTTGACATTAGGGTTAAAGTCATCCAGATGGGCAGGGTGTCCAGGGGCATTGTCCAGAATTAGCAACACCTTAAAGGGGATATCCTTGGAGGTACAATACCGCTCCACGCCTCGCACAAAATGGTTGGTGAACCAGTCATCAAACACTGCAAGTGTCACCCATGCCTTCCTATTAGACTTCCAGATGACTGGTAGTTAACCCTTTGAAATGCCCTTGAGTGCCCTTGGATTCTCAGCCTGATACACCAGCATGGGCTTCAGTTTGTAGTCGCCAGCAGCATTGCCCCCAAGAAGCAAAGTCAGTCTCTCCTTGCCGACTTTATGACCTGGTGCCGACTTCTCCTCCTTGGCGATGTAAGAATGGTTAGGCAAACGTTTCCAAAACAAGCCTGTCTCATCCACATTGAACACTTGTTGAGCACAGTAACCACCCTCCTCAATTATCTCAGTCAATGCTTTAGGAAATTCAGTTGCTGCTTTCTCGTCAGCAGTAGCAGCCTCACCTTGCACTTTAATGTTATGGAAATTGGCACGATCCTTAAACCTCATAAACCAACCCCTACTCGCCACAAATTCTTCCCTTTCACTTCCTCCCCCCTTTTCTCGTTTCAACACCTCAAACAGTCGCCTAGCCTTCTCCTGAATAACCATAAGGCTCACAGGGATACGGCGTTGATTTTGGTCTTCCAACCAAAGCACCAATAATCTTTCCATCTCAAGAATAAGCCCACTACGCTGCTTTGTTATCACTGTCGCTTTCATAATAGCAGATCCTTTCACATGTTCAAGAATACGATCTTTATCCTTGATAATCGTACTAAGTCCTAATGACCTGCCAATTTCTGTTGGTGTTTCCCCCTTATCTGATCGCCTTATGATATCCACTTTCACCTCCATGGTGATGGCCTTCCTTTTCTTCGATGCACTGGTATCAGATGAGTCTGGCTTACGTTTGGGTGCCATAATGAAGGGCGTTATGGCGTGCAGGAGGCTTGTTTTCCTCGTGTAACCGGGTACAGTGTACAGTACAGTACTGTCCTGGACTCTATACTTCCGCCGCTGCACGTAGTTCGACTTCCGACGGAAAATCGCGTAAGTCGGAATGAGGCCGTCGTATAAAGCGTCGTAAACATGAAACGACGTAACTCGAGACCGTCGTAACCCGAGGACTACCTGTATACCTTAAGTAGGTTATAGATCATATTAACCTCGCCTCGTTTTCTTGTCAATTTTTTTATGTTTTACCGTTGGTACTAAAAATTGTGTATTAAATAGCATAAAGCATTGATAGATTTGGCAGACACATTGGCCCAGATTCATCAAGACCCACTTTGCCCACACCACTCTTAATGAAGGGATGTGATGGATTCAAAAGCCCCTGTTTCATTGAGGAACCTCGCCACAGCTCATCATATGTTAGAGGCGTGGGCATCACCATACCCATCTTGCCCATTTTGTGCAAAAGCAGCAAAATTTGAGCTCAATGTTGCACAAGAGAATTGCAGCTAATCAAAGTGTTTTGCCCAGATTTCATTTCATTGTGATGAATTAGAGCCAATGTGTCTAGATCACAGAATCTATTTTTTAATATAGTATTGCATTAATCACTGTTAAGTAGGACATTTATTAACCCCTACCTAATATTCTTACATTAATTGCATCATATGTCAGATCCCAGTTCTTGTTGCAAGCTCAGAAACAGGCAGATAATGGCTGTGATACACAATCCGGATCTGTGTTTGACAAACGCCAGTGTAGCGGATGAGTTTCCCCTAAAGAAAAAACTTTGAGAAAACAAATGTTTTTCCTGAAGCATCTTTTCTGGACGTCTTTTTTGGAGAGTTTGCAGAGTTCCTGTCCACAACCAGATAGCACTGGCATGGACTGTGGACAGGGGTTGAACAAACCGATCAAGTCATCTCTAAATAGCTGTGCATATATTCATTCTTTTTGGCATTTTTAGTGCTTTTTCACACAGGAAAAAAATATCATGTACACATAACTTGACATCAGCTTGTGGAGCCAAAGGCTATGTTCCCATGTTGCGTTTTTGCAGCTTTTTTTTGTGTATCTTCGTACCGTGTTAGTCCAAAATAGTTAATAACATTTCCCACATGTCAACTTTAAATCACCAAAATTTTTGGAATCTATTAAAGTATTCTAGAGCTATAACCTCATAAATAGAGATGAGCGGCGTTCAAATCGAACTGTTCGCCAATCTCAAATTCGAGCTGTTTTGGGCGGTGTTCGAGCCGTTCGACGAACCCGAACGATTTGGAAAAAATCCGGCTGTTCGAGGTTATGTTCGATAACTGTTCGTGCACCAAAATCGTAACTGGATTTTTTCACAGTAATGCTGTGATACACAGTTTGAGTGTACAGCAGGGCGGGGGGAGGGGCATGGGATGGATCTCTGCAGAAATAATGAAGATCTCCATTTTTTTTTCTTTCCTGCATTTCCAGTGAGAGGTGCAGTCTGTCAGCCTATCAGCAGCGCTCACACGGAGCGAAGTGCTTTCTTTTCACACAAGCAAGGGCATGTGTCATTGGCTGTGTATGTCACATGTCCTTGCCCCATAATACCCAGCCATTTTCCCCGTCGCCACCATTTTCTCACTGCTGCAGCAGAGTGTTAAACGGCACTGCTGCTGCTGTGAGCACTATATTGTGCACCAGCAAATTTGAAGCGAAATTTCACAGAAATCGACAGAAAAGTTTAGGGAGTAGGAGTGGGACTAGTTTGTAATTGCAGCCCTTTTGAGGGCTAGGTTACAGCAGTTCCTAGCACTTTTAGCAGGCAGGTCTGTGCTCTTAAATAGACAGATAGGTCAACTTGGGAGTAGTGACTATTTGTAATTGCAGCCCTTTTGAGGGCTAGGTTACATCAGTTCCTATCACTTTTTCCAGCTCTACCAGCGTTCAAATAACTACGAATTTTTATCTGCATCTTGCCTGGACAATAATTTTGGGCATAGTAGCAGTGTATGGTACTCATTCTATTAGGCCATCTATACTAAGCTCCACCAGCGTTGAAATTACTAATAATTTTTATCTGCATCTTGCCTGGACAATAATTTTGGGCATAGTAGCAGTGTGTGGTACTCATTCTATTAGGCCATCTATACTAAGCTCCACCAGCGTTCAAATAACTATGAATTTTTAGCTGCATCTTGCCTGGACAATAATTTTGGGCATAGTAGCAGTGTGTGGTACTCATTCTATTAGGACATCTATACAAAGCTCCACCAGCGTTCAAATAACTACGAATTTTTAGCTGCATCTTGCCTGGACAATAGTTTTGGGCATAGTAGCAGTGTGTGGTACTCATTCTATTAGGCCATCTATACTAAGCTCCACCAGCGTTCAAATAACTACGAATTTTTAGCAGCATCTTGCCTGGACAATAATTTTGGGCATAGTAGCAGTGTGTGGTACTCATTCTATTAGGCCATCTATACTAAGCTCCACCAGCGTTGAAATTACTAATAATTTTTTTCTGCATCTTGCCTGGACAATAATTTTGGGCATAGTAGCAGTGTGTGGTACTCATTCTATTAGGCCATCTATACTAAGCTCCTCCAGCGTTCAAATAACTACGAATTTTTAGCTGCATCTTGCCTGGACAATAATTTTGGGCATAGTAGCAGTGTGTGGTACTCATTCTATTAGGCCATCTATACTAAGCTCCACCAGCGTTCAAATAACTACGAATTTTTAGCAGCATCTTGCCTGGACAATAATTTTGGGCATAGTAGCAGTGTGTGGTACTCATTCTACTAGGCCATCTATACTAAGCTCCACCAGCGTTGAAATTACTAATAATTTTTTTCTGCATCTTGCCTGGACAATAATTTTGGGCATAGTAGCAGTGTGTGGTACTCATTCTATTAGGCCATCTATACTAAGCTCCTCCAGCGTTCAAATAACTACGAATTTTTAGCTGCATCTTGCCTGGACAATAATTTTGGGCATAGTAGCAGTGTGTGGTACTCATTCTATTAAACCATCTATACTAAGCTCCACCAGCGTTGAAATTACTAATAATTTTTATCTGCATCTTGCCTGGACAATAATTTTGGGCATAGTAGCAGTGTGTGGTACTCATTCTATTAGGCCATCTATAAAAAGCTCCACCAGCATTCAAATAACTACGAATTTTTATCTGCATCTTGCCTGGACAATAATTTTGGGCATAGTAGCAGTGTGTGGTACTCATTCTATTAGGCCATCTATACAAAGCTCCACCAGCGTTCAAATAACTACGAATTTTTAGCTGCATCTTGCCTGGACAATAATTTTGGGCACAGTAGAAGTGTGTGGTACTCATTCTATTAGGCCATCTATACTAAGCTCCACCAGCGTTGAAATTACTAATAATTTTTATCTGCATCTTGCCTGGACAATAATTTTGGGCATAGTAGCAGTGTGTGGTACTCATTCTATTAGGCCATCTATAAAAAGCTCCACCAGCGTTCAAATAACTACGAATTTTTATCTGCTTCTTGCCTGGACAATAATTTTGGGCATAGTAGCAGTGTGTGGTACTCATTCTATTAGGCCATCTATACTAAGCTCCACCAGCGTTGAAATTACTAATAATTTTTATCTGCATCTTGCCTGGACAATAATTTTGGGCATAGTAGCAGTGTGTGGTACTCAATCTAATAGGCCATCTATACAAAGCTCCACAAGCGTTCAAATAACTACGAATTTTTATCTGCTTCTTGCCTGGACAATAATTTTGGGCATAGTAGCAGTGTGTGTTACTCATTCTATTAGGCCATCTATACTAAGCTCCACCAGCGTTCAAATAACTATGAAGTTTTAGCTGCATCTTGCCTGGACAATAATTTTGGGCATAGTAGCAGTGTGTGGTACTCATTCTATTAGGCCATCTATACTAAGCTCCACCAGCGTTGAAATTACTAATAATTTTTATCTGCATCTTGCCTGGACAATAATTTTGGGCATAGTAGCAGTGTGTGGTACCCATTCTATTAGGCCATCTATACAAAGCTCCACTAGCGTTCAAATAACTACAAATTTTTATCTGCATCTTGCCTGGACAATAATTTTGGGCATAGTAGCAGTGTAGCAGTGTGTGGTACTCATTCTATTAGGCCATCTATGCTAAGCTCCACCAGCGTTCAAATAACTACGATTTTTAGCTTCATCTTGCCTGGACAATAATTTTGGGCATAGTAGAAGTGTGTGGTACTCATTCTATTAGGCCGTCTATACTAAGCTCCACCAGCGTTGAAATTACTAATAATTTTTATCTGCATCTTGCCTGGGCAATAATTTTGGGTATAGTAGCAGTGTGTGGTACTCATTCTATTAGGCCATCTATACAAAGCTGCACCAGCGTTCAAATAACTACGAATTTTTATCTGCATCTTGCCTGGACAATAATTTTGGGTATAGTAGCAGTGTGTGGTACTCATTCTATTAGCCCATCTATACTAAGCTCCACCAGCGTTCAAATAACTACAAATTTTTAGCTGCATCTTGCCAAAGAGTGGTCGTAAATGGCTGCACATCCAGTTGGAAGAATGTCTCAAGTGGGGTACCACAAGGCTCTGTTTTGGGCCCTGTATTGTTCAACATCTTTATCAATGATTTAGATGAAGGAATTGAGGGTAAACTGATCAAATTTGCTGATGACACAAAGCTAGGAGGGGTAGCTAATACTAGAGAAGAGAGAGGATTCAAAAATATATAAATAAACTGGAGCAGTGGGCAGCAACTAACAGAATGGTTTTTAACAGGGAAAAATGCAAAGTACTACATCTGGGCAATAAAAATGAAAAAAGCATATACAAAATGGGAGGAATAGGGCTAAGTAACAGCACATGTGAAAAAGACTTGGGTATACTAATTGATCACAGACTGAACATGAGTCAACAGTGTGATGCAGCAGCAAAAAAGGCAGATACAATTCTAGGATATATCAACAGAAGCATACAGTCTATGCTTCTGGTCATTATTGCCCTCTACTCCTCTTTGGTCAGACCTCATCTGGAATACAGTGTCCAGTTTTGGGCACCACATTTTAAAAAAGACATCAACAAACTGGAGCAAGTTCAAAGAAGAGCCACCAGAATGGTGACCGGTCTGCAAACCATGTCTTATGAGGAACGGTTGCAGGATTTGGGAATGTTTAGCTTGCAAAAAAGAAGACTGAGAGGAGACTTAATAGCTGTCTACAAATATCTCAAGGGCTGTCACATTGTAGAAGGATCATCTTTATTCTCATTTGCACAAGGAAAGACTAGAAGCAATGGGATGAAACTGAATGGGAGGAGACACAGATTAGATATTAGAAAAAACTTTTTGACAGTTAAGAGTGATCAAGGAGTGGAACAGGCTGCCACGAGAGGTGGTAAATTCTCCTTCAACGGAAGTCTTCAAACAGAGGCTGGACAGACATCTGTCTGGGATGATTTAGAGAATCCTGCTTTGAGCAGGGGTTGGACCAGATGGCCCAGGAGGTCCCTTCCAACTCTACCATTCTATTCTATGATTCTATTCTATGATTCTATGGACAATAATTTTGGGCATAGTAGCAGTGTGTGGTACTCATTCTATTAGGCCATCTATACTAAGCTCCACCACCTGTGTATCTAATAAAATTGTTTTACTGCTTCTAACCCAGCCAATCCTTTTGGGCTAGTACCACAAATTGGCCACTCAGCTCTGCTCGGTTTCCATCCATTTTGTGCAAACAACTCCAGAGTTGTCAATTAGTTAACCACCAAAATGAGTGGCAAAAGGCCTGCTGCTGTTGGAAAGGGGAATAGGCGTGTTGGGAAGGGAAAAAAAAGGTTGTGTTCGTGGGGTAGGTGTTAAAGCAACAGTAACATCTGCAGAAGAAAGACCATGTTACAGCCAAACTAAGATGTCTACTTCTTTTAGTGAACAATGTGATACGATCCTTTCTTACGGCCAACACCCATCGCTACAAATTCCAGATGAGGCACAAAAACAGCAGGTGCTTCAACAGGTATCAAGTGCTCCTTTAAGTCGGCTCTCCTCCACCTCAACTTCAACATCACAAATACTCCAGTCCTCAGAGGTGTCACCCCAATCGCACTTACTTCCTCACAGCTCCCAAGTCTCCAGCTGCCCATCTGAGTATGGGGTAGAACAGATGGTTGAGTCTGCAGAGCAGTTTACTCATACTATAGCCTGGAAATCAGAGGTCGTCTCCAGAGCTTCTGTGAATCCAGACGAGGAAATGATCTGCACTGATGCCCAGAATGTTTATGAGTCGGATCCAGGACAAGATGAAGAAGTTTCTGAGCATAATGTAGACCCTCGTTCCCAAACTGTAACTCCTGTTGGTGGAGACAATGAGGAAGATGATGATGAGACTCAAATACCTGATTTGAGCGACAACGAGTTTTTTGTCAGGGCAGGAAGAGGTTGGCTCTGAGGACGACGGGTGTGAGAACACACAGGGTGATGATGACGAGGTTGCAGTTCCCACTTACTGTCAACCCACAGTCAGGCAGTCGATGAGGTCAGCAGAGGAGGTGGAGGAGGATTCTAGTGACGACGAGGTCAGGTTGCACCTTCCTGGACAGAGACTTGGACGTCACCAACTGCATCCTCAACCACAACTCTGCCTCTGACCACAAGTCGTGGTGGCTCTTCAGGTCGCATGGGTTCTAAGCCTTGCATAGCCTGGGCATTTTTTCAGATCGATAAGGATGACCCAACTCATGTTATCTGTAACATTTGTGACCAAAAGCTAAGTAGAGGCCAAAAAATCCATAGTTTGAGTACTTCATGCATGAACTGTCACATGGATATGAAGCATAAGTTGCAGTGGCAAGCTCACTGTGCTACAATGCGGCCTAGCGGGCTGGGCCAACCACCGTCTGCCCCATCTTGTGCATCCTCGGCCTCTTCATCCTCTGTGACGGGGGGGACGGACAGCAGTCAGACCTGTTTTGAGACTCAGACCTGGCACCTCTCTACCCGCAACAGCCAGTCTGATTGGCAGGTCATCATTTCATTTGGAAGTGGAAACACCAGCTGGTTTTTGAGCGCTCTCCGACATCGAGAGCACCACCTTTGGATCAAGGCAACCTAACTTTTGTGCCTGCATCTTCCTCACAGACCGTCAGTTGTCCGGGACACCCTACTCAACCCCGTCTAAGCACAAGTAAAAGACCATTTCCTCCTAGCCATGAGAAAGCTAAGAGGTTGAATTTCACCATCTGCAAGCTTTTGGCTACAGAAATGCTGCCTTTCCGCCTGGTGGACACAGAGGATTTTCAAGACCTTATGTCCGTCGCAGTGCCCCAGTACCAGATGCCCAGTCGGCACTACTTCTCAAAGAAAGGTGTGCCTGCGCTCCACCAGCATGTCGCACACAACATCACCGCTTCTTTGAGAAACTCAGTGTGTGACAGGGTGCATTTCACCACAGACACTTGGATGAGTAGGCATGGACAGGGGCGTTACATGTCGCTGACTGGGCACTGGGTAACTATGGTGACAGCAGGACAAGGGGCTGCTGTCCAAGTCTTGCCATCCCCACGAGTTGTGCGTCAGTCCTCTCTATCTCGAAGTTCCTCCACTGCTTCTGCCTCCTCAACCTCCTCTCGGTCCTGTCACGCTGTATAGCAGATATATATATGTGATGACAATAATCTATATCAAAAGGGCAACATACTATATAACATGCGCATAGCTATATGATAACATAGATTTACCTGACAGAAAGTCCAGTGGGTCAAAACGGAATCCGTTATACGCTGTCTCCGGCTAGAGGGTGACCGGGGTCTATGCTGACCCTAAACTGGGGTCCTAACTAATCCCTCAACCTGGAGGTACTGTTAAAGGTACAGAGGTCCAGGCCACCAGCGTAAACCCTGTCTCCTATCAATCCCTGCCAACTGTATTCTAGTCCTAAGAAGGACCCTGAATACCACCAAAGGGAATGAACAGGTAACGGTTAATGAACAGAAAGACATACAAGAAAGACAAGAAATAAAGTAAATAAAGTCTTACATACAACACTCCCCACACAGTAGGAACACCTAAGGTCTCAGAGATAAACTATAAGCTGTAAGAGTAAAAACAACTAAGGAGCTCTTAGCTTAAGTATTCTCAGAACCGATCCAGTCTGCTAAACTATATGAATGCTTTCACCGGCGTCTAACACCCAGACTGGCAGGAATATAAAGGAAACTAATTAGAACATAATCCAAAGCAGCCGGGCGAGGCTGGACCTAGTCTTAGCAAAGAGCTAGGTAAAATTAACTCTCTCATTACCAAACACAAAGAAACAGCAGCTCAGCTGTGAGAAGTCAGAATGTGCAATCGCGACGATCTTCGTGGCGATGCACCCATGACAGTACCCCCCCTTCTACGAGGGGCCTCCGGACCCTCATGACCAGGTCTGTCCGGGTAAATTGTGTGAAAGGTCCGAACCAATCGATCTGCGTTATCATCAGACGCAGGGACCCACGTCCTCTCCTCCGGACCATACCCCTCCAATGAACTTCCACGTTATCATTGACTACCACTGAAGGAGGAGGTAGAGGTGACGGTATGACTGGTGCCACATACTTTTTAAGTAATGATTTGTGAAACACATTATGAATTTTAAACGTAGGAGGGAGGTCCAGACGAAATGCCACAGGATTAATTATGGAACTGATCCTGTATGGCCCGATGAATCTGGGACCCAACCTCCAGGAGGGAACTTTAAGTTTTATATTCCTGGTAACAACCACACCAGATCGTTCACCCTCAGATCTAGACCAGAAACTCTCCTCCTATCAGCCATCCGTTTGTAAGGGTTCTCCGTAACCTTCAGTCTTAAGCGATCTGGAACTATCAGTCTCCCTGGAAGTCCCACAGGGGCGTCCCCCTGAGCCCCCAATACCTCCCCCTCAAGCTCAGAGCATACAGCTGACACTACAACTCCCTCCTGAGGAATAGGAACCGGATCATCCGTCTTCCTGACCCCTGGGAAAGTACGAGATAAGGCATCAGGAAGCAACTTTATTGAGAAGTCATATGTGCGATGAGGAGGTAACTCTTTACACCCCTCCTCTGAGAACTTCTCCCAAAAGTCCTCCAGAAAAGGAGGCAAAGTCCTAGGCACAACCGCACCGATGACCATGCTCATGCAGTTATTCTTGCAAAATTCACCCCACTGGCTTATCTTTCTGGATTGCCAATCAATCACTGGGTTATGTTTAGACAACCAAGGAAGTCCAACACAATAGGAGCAGGCAGACCCTCCAACACATAACAAGACAATTGCTCTTTATGTATTGCCCCTACTCGAAGATCTATGTTATGAACAGCTTGTACCAAGCTACCTTGACCAAGAGGTCTAGAATCAATAGAAAGTATAGGGACCGGTTTGGCCAATACACTCAGTTGCATACCATGCACCTGGGCAAACCGAGTGTCCACCAGATTAGCCCCAGACCCACTATCAAGAAAAACAGAAATCCTCTCAGTTCTAGTACCAATCACCACCTCAGCAGGCACGAGAAACTGAGAGGGTTTTGGGGGACGAAATACACACTCCCAGGTTAACTCCTTGGTTCAAAGAGGTCCGGGATGGACACCCCCAACAAAATGTCCCTCTCTCCCGCAAAAGAAACACCTTCTAGTCTTGCGGCGCACCGCTGATTCCCTCCTACAAAATGATGTCCCTCCCAACTGCATGGGTTCCTCAGAACAGACCAGGGGAACCTCAGTATAAGGGACTTTAGTAGTAGGTGGAGTCATCACGGGGGGCGGAGTTACCTCGCGTCTTCCCCGAAGACGTCTATCAATGCGAATAGCGAGGGCCATAGCAGCCTCCAGTGATGGAGGAGAATCATACTGAGCCAACACATCTTTTAATTTGTCAGACAACCCTTGACAAAACTGGCTCCTAAGAGCTGGGTCATTCCACTGAGTATCTGTTGCCCATCTACGGAACTCAGAAGAATATTCCTCCGCTGGACGATTTCCTTGCCGTATTTTACGTAACCTTGTTCAGCGAGGAATGATCTGCACGATCAGATTTATGACGGACCAGGCACAAGATGAAGACATTCTGAGCTAGTAGATCCTCGTCCAACGGTACTCTGTTGGATGAGAAATGAGGAAGCCAAGATTGAGAGACTCAATACCTGTATTGAGCGAAACAGTTTTGTCTTGCAGCTAGATTGCCTGAGGCCGACGTGAGAAGACACATTTGACAGTGCCTTTCCCAAATTTGTCACCCACAGTGAGTCGTGGGAGAGCAACTGAGGGTTCAGTGACGGGTTTGCCTCCCTGGACAAGACCTTGGACTATGTCCCAACTGCCATCATCACCCAACTGCCTGCCGCAGCTGGGGCTACTCAGGATCCATGGTTAGCTTGGGGGATTTTTAGATCGATAAGATGACCACCATGTTATCTTATAATTTGTGCCCAATAAGCTAAGTAGAAGGCAAATCATATAGTATAGCATGACGTCAATGCATATGAAGCTAACATGGATTTACCTGACACAAAGCCAGGGGTGGCAAACGATCTCCCATTTTGACCCTCGGCCTCTTCATCCTGCTGTGAGGGGGACGGCGGTAGTGTTTGAGACTAAACTGGCATCCTCTAATCCCGCAACCTGAGGTCATCTTTAAAGTGGAACAAGCGGTGTTAGGCCCCGAACGAAACCCTTTGATCCAACAACCTGAACTTTGTGCTATTTCCTAAGCAAGACCGTAATTGTCCACGGGAACTACTCAACGGTTAAGCACAAGTAAAAAGAACAGACCAAGAAAAAGTAAAGTTAATCTTACCATCTCAACTTCACAGAAATGTGCCTTCGCCTAGTGGACTCAGGGGATAAGACTATAAGTCCGTCGAGTAAACAGTACCAGATGCCCAGTCGGATACTTCTCAAGAAAGGTTCCTGCGCTACACTCATGTGACAATCATCACCGCTTTTTAAAAACTCAGATGTGACAGGGTGAATTACAAGACACTATATAGTAGGCATGACAGGCTACAGTCGCTGAGGGCAGGTACTATGGACAGCAGGACAAGGGCTGCGTCAAATAACTTCCATCCCACAAGATGGCGTCAGTCCTTCTACATCGAATGTCCTCCACTGCTTCGTGGCGCCTCAACCTCTCTCGGTCCTCCACCTGCACCCAAAGCCTGTCAGGTCACGCCACCGGCTTTCTAACTGCGCAGAAGGGATCCTGCACACCTCCTTGCTATGCTGGCAGCAGGGCTCAACGTCATCAGGCAGTTTTTACGTTGAAATGTCTGGGAAATGTGAGTCACACAGCTGAGGAGTTGTGGTCAGCTCTGGAGAACCAGTTTCATGAATAGTTGTCTCCACTGGACCTGCAACCAGGGAAGGCCGTGTGCGACAATGCAGCAAACCTGGGTGCGGCCCTTCGCCGGGGCAATGTCACACACGTGCCTTGTATGGCTCACGTGTTGAACCTGGTTGTCCAGCAATTTTTAAGTCACTATCCCGGGCTACATGGCCTTCTGCAGAGGGCACGGTCGCTGTGTGCTCACTTCCGCCATTCGTATCCCGCTGCTCAGCGACTTACATCTCTACAGAAGTCGTTGGGCCTGCCACTTCACCGGCTAAAATGCGATGTGCCAACACGGTGGAATTCAAACCTGCACATGTTGCAGCGACTGTGGCAGCACCGACAAGCCCTGGTGCAATACGTTCTTACTTATAGCCTGGGCCAACGAGATCCAGAGGTGGGGCAAATCACGCTGGAGGAGTGGTCTCACATCAGGGACCTATGCACCCTTCTGCACAGTTTTGAAATGGCCACGAAGATGTTTAGTGCTGACGATGCCATTATCAGCATGACTATTCTGGTGATTTACATGCTGGAGCACATGTTAAACAGAATTCGGAGTCAGGTGGTGGAATAAGAGGAGGTGGAGGAAGTAAAGGAGGAGGAGTTGTATGCGGAAGGGCTAACATCTGAAAGGTCCAGACGGTCGGCAGCACCAAGGCGGGAGGCATGGGAGGGTGGGGGGAGAGGGATTAACCAGGGCGCATGGTAGCAGCCAAACTAGTGAGGAAGGTGCAGGAGCCCAGGAAGAAGTGGAGGATGAACTGGCGATGGGCATGGAAGACTCATCAGATGAGGGAGACCTTGATCACATTTCTGTTGTGCGAGGTTGGGGGGAGAGGGCAGAGGAAGGAAGCAGGATTCTTACCTCACCACCAACACAACAGGGACTTGGTGCTCCTGGATGCGCAAGACACATGAGTGCCTTCTTGCTGCACTACCTGCAACATGACCCTCGAATTGTCAGAATTCTAAATAATCCTGACTACTGGGTAGCCACACTCTTAGATCCCCGGTACAAAAGTAAATTTGCCAAAATAATTCCTGCCATAGAAAGGGATTCAGGCATGCAGGAGTATCAGCAGAGACTGTTGCAGAATCTTACATGTGCTTTTCCACAAAACACCAGTGGTGCACGTAGTGAATCTCACAGTTGTAACTTGCCAACCATGGGACTGTCGAGTCTTCAGCACTCAAACCGTAACAGAAACACAGTATATGCTGGTGTTAACAGCAATTTTGCAGAATCCTTTCACCACTTTTTTAGCCCATCCTTTGCAAGGCCACAGGAGACAAGAAGTCAGACACATAGTCAACGCCTAAAGACGATGGTACAGGAGTTTCTCCAACTGAACATCGAAGCCATGACTGTGTCACTAGACCCTTGCTCTTTTTGGGCTTCCAATCTGGATAAATGGCCGGAGCTCGCCACTTACGCCTTGGAGATCTTGTCATGCCCCGCAGCCAGCGTTCTCTCTGAACATGTGTTCAGCGCTGCTGGTGGTGTGCTGACAGATAAGCGCACGCGGCTGTCCACTGACAATGCAGACAGACTCACTTTCATAAAGATGAACAAATCATGGATCCGCAAGTACTTTTCTACCCTGTGTCATCCTGGGGAGAGTAAAAGCTTGAGGATTTGTTAAAATCACCTCACCAACCATTTTAAGCAACTCTGGGACAATTGATGCTACTTAAGTGGTGTCTGTGCCCCAAATTTTTGGAAAAAATGGAGACTCTTTTTGGAGTCCCCTTGCTGTGTTTTACGTTTACGTTGGCATCGTCAATTACAGGTGGGTTGGGTCTCCCCCCCCCTTTTAACCATAAGAAACTACATACACTATGGCTTGGGGTAACACAGATGGTTGACTCTGAAGAGCTGTTTACTCATATTATAGCCTGGGAATCAGAGGTCTGCTCCAAAGCTTCAGTGTCTGCTAGTCAGCGGAGTAGCCACCGGCTGTAGATCTAATTACAATTTTTTTTTCAAATTCAAATTTTTTTTTATTTTAGTGGTGAAAAATTACAAGAAAATACAATATACATAGTAAATGGGGTAGTATAACTATTAATCTATGCATAATGACAGTACATTGGGGGTACAGTGAGGGTTTTCCATCAATATCCAGATCAAGCATGTATTTTTCCATATGAAAGATAGAGAGAGAGGGAGCGGACCACGGCATACCACCAATCAATAGTGTGCGATTATGATCATTGTTGTGCCCACATCACGGATAACTTTAGTTGGGGGCTAGATGATAGGCGTCAGAGTTTTGCAAATCAATCCAATTCCTCCAAATCACACAGTATCTATCAACATCAGCCGGTGAGATGGCAATCAGATGCTCCATCCTATTAAGGAGGGAGATCTGCGCAAACTATTCCTCCACAGTGGGTGGGTCTCTGCTTTTCCAGTGTCGTGGAATGACATTCTTAGCCGCCTGTATTAGGTAGCCTATTGATGACCTTTTATTAACTACGTTTACTTATTGGTAACATTGATAAAAGGAGGGCTTCTGGCGTATTAGGGATAGTCAAACCAGTTATTTTCTCAATCATGGGAACCACCTTTTCCCAAAATGCATTTATTATAGGGCATGCCCACCATATGTGTGACATTGTCCCTTCCCCCTCCCCACATCTCCAACATCTATCTGAGACCACTGGATACCATCTATGAAGGACTGCTGGTACCCGGTACCATCTAGAGATAATTTTGAAGGAGGTTTCCTGAGCTTTGGACCCTATTAAGGTTTTATGTGTTAGGAAGAAACATTTATCCCTTTGTGAGTCAGAGAAGGACTTCCCCAGTTTCCTTTCCCATGCACCGCAGAATCCTGGCCTATTGTCAGTTACCTGGGCAATGAGGAGATTATACAGTAGGGAGATGGAGTGTGTAGGGGGTGACAATGATAGGCTCAATTTTTGAAAGTTTGTGAGATCTCTATGAAGATGTGTGCGCTTCTTCACAGTTGAATAGAAGTGTTGTAACTGGCTATATTCAAAATTTGCCTTTGGGGAAGTGGCTCTTCCCTGTAACAAGTCATTGAGGGGGAGCAGCAAAGTATTGGAGATGACATGAGAAAATAATATCGGATGGGATTTATTTGAACCGAGAAATCTATTTGCAGATAGTCCTGGTGGGAAATCTGGATTATCTGAAATAGGGAGCAAGGGGCCCTGGGGGTCGATTGAGAATAATCTTTTTTTTTTGGGATCTTAAAACCAATGCAGTGGCATAAGTACTATATGACACAAGGCCAAGAGAGGGGACAATTAAATGGGCGCACCATGGGAGAGTGGTAAGAGCTTTAGGACAAATGGATTGAGCTATTTTGACCCACAATTTCCCCTCCGAATGATGGAAGAAGTCGAGGATTCTAGCGTGTACTGCTGCCATGTAATACCTTCTACAATCCGGAAAGCTAAGGCCCCCCTTTTGTTTGTGTCTGATCAGAACGTCCCCCCGAATGCGTGGATGCCCACTTGCCCAGATAAATCTGCAAAAGCTACTGCGTAGTCTTTTCTAAAAATGTGAGGGAATTACCACGGGAATGGTTTGGAAGAGGTATAAGAGTTTAGGTAGGACGTTCATTTTTAGTATATTTATTCTGACGAACCAGGAAAAATTCTTCACCGTCCAAGAAGTAAGATCTCTATGGAGTTGTTCAATAAAGGGCCCAAAATTAAGAAAAAATAGACGGGAGAGGTCTCTATGAATACGAATTCCTAAGTATTTGATACCCTGTGAGGGCCAGGCAAAGGGAAAGTTGGACTGGATAGAATCCTGTATGGATTTGGGGAGGGAAACATTGAGGACCTCAGACTTCGCTGCATTGATTTTAAAATTTGACCATGTACCAAAGTGATCTATTTCAGCCATAACAGCAGTGATGGATATACAGTATGTGATTGAGTGATATACACTAGGACATCATTCATCATCAAATGCAGAGCACTTGTACTCGGTGCCTCCCACCTCAATCCCCCTAATATTGAGGTTATTGTGAATTGATGAGAGCAGGTGCTCCATCACTAGGATGTATAAGAGAGGGGACAGAGGACATCCCTGCCTTGTCCCATTGGTGATTATGAAAGGTGATGATAATGTTCCATTTATCTTCAGCCTAGCTGACGGATTGCGATACAGGGCCATGATTTTGGCTATAAAAGGGTCCCCTACCCCAAGCTTTTTAAGAGAATAATATATGGCGTGCCAGGAGACTCTATGGAATGCTTTCTCAGCATCCATCCAACGAGAGTATCTAATTACAAATTTTTAACTGCATCTAGCCCAGACAATAATTTTGGGCCTAGTAGCAGTGCCAGGAGACTCTATGGAATGCTTTCTCAGCATCCATCCAACGAGAGTATCTAATTAAAAATTTTTAACTGCATCTAGCCCAGACAATAATTTTGGGCCTAGTAGCAGTGTCTGCTACATAGTGGATTAACCCAGCTGTTGAGCAAGCTACACCACCTGTAGTTTGGACACTTAATTTTTCAAAGGAAATGCTTCGGGCCCCCGAGACACTCAGTGAAGAGCATCGGGAGGCACCCCAAGGCACAGGGGCTGTGGGGCTGTGACTAGCGGTAGGACGCCTTGCGGTGGACCGCCAAGCTCGATCCTTATAAAAACTTTTTAACTGCAGCAGCTTTAGTGGATGCTACTGGAGCTGGAATTACTGCGGCTGCTTGCATGAGACTTGCCCTCCAATAGATCCTTGTAAAAGGATTTAAAGTGTACTCATTCAAATTAGAGAGACAATTTAAATTAAAAAGATTAGACCTGCCTCCACCGCAGGGGGGGCTCGCTCGACCCACCAGCAGACAGGCACCAGCATTGGGAAAGGGGGGCTGGCCGCCAGGGTCCACCGCAGCTCTGGCACAAACCCGGCGACATGCAGGTCGCACGGGCAGGAACGGACTGGCCATGTCGGCTTCACACTTTTTTGGTTTTAGAAGGGCATGACATGCCTATATCTGTGTCTCCCCCTCCTTTTATGCCTCCACCTCTTTTCTTTTCGCATGACTATATGTAATTGTCACTTTTCCATGTGTTAGTTGTGTCTTCTGAGCAGTTTGTCAGCTTTTGGAAACCTTTGAAGTGTTTTCTATGTGTTTTCTATGTGTTTCTATGTGTTTTTGTTTGCCTGCCATTGGTTTTAATGGTGTTCGACGAACGGTTCGACGAACAGTTCGTCGAACACACGGGTGTTCGGCGAACCGAACTGAACTTGAACACTACGGGGCTGGCTCAACATTACTCATAAAGTGACAGTGGTCAGAATTGTAAAGTTTGGCTTGGTCTTTAAGCAGCTCTTAACGACCAGGGGTATTTCAGTTTTTGCATTTTCGTTTTTTGCTCCCCTTCTTCCCAGAGACACTTTTTTATTTTTCAGTCAATATGGACATGTGAGGGTTTGTTTTATGTGGGACAAGTTGTACTTTTGAACGACACCATTGGTTCTAACATATCATGCACTGGAAAACGGGAAAAAAATTCCTATTGTGAAATTGCAAAAAAAGTGCAATTCCACAGTTGTTTTTTGGTTTGTTTTTTTACCATGTTCTCTAAATACTAAAACTGATCTGCCATTATGATTCTCCAGAGACACCAAACATGTCTAGGTTATTTTTTATCTAAGTGGTGAAAAAAAATTCCAAATTTTGTTAAAAAAATTGTGCCATTTTCCGATACCGTACCAAACGGAGTCAAAACAATCCCAAAAGAGCCGTCATATATTCCATTCTTCTAATGTCATTAATTCTATATAGTAAGTGCTGATATGAGGGAGGGGAGGTTTGCTTCCAGTTAAGGGCAATCAGACACCTAGCCACTGTAAGAATGTGTAATAACATGTTGGCTGAATTTTTCCCCATCCCCTTGAGGGTAATATTTAACAGATATATAATCGTCTTTATCCCACCTCTACATAAAGAACCCTGGAGATTAACAGTCTCACTTTCTCCCAAAAACCCGTGATCCCAGGACAAGACTAAAAAATATGATACTGTATGCCCACATCAGAGCCACACCGCGAACACACATTTGAAATTGAGGGGTTGAATGTGTGGAGGAGGTCAGGAGTGTGATACCAGAACATTAAAATTTTATACTGATTTTCCTTGTAAAGAGTGCAAATAGAGGACTTGGCTGCTTTATCCCAAATAATATTCCAGCTTTGAGGTGATAGTCCCCTTCCCAGAATAGACTCCCATTTGCACATGTAGGAATGTTTCAATTGTTGCCTTTCTTGGGAAGAACTCAATATTTTATATATTTCTGATATTAGTCCTTTAGTCGATGGCCCTCTCCTTAAAATCCTCTTAAATTCCGTTGGTAGAGACCCCAGATAAAACTCTTTGTTAGTGATAGCAAACTTGGACTTGACATCATAAAATGTCAGAAGCTCCAGAGTGTCCCTGTCAATAAGGTCCGCAAACCTAAACAAACCTGCAGAGAACCAGGGGTGAGCCATTGCATGGTCCAAACTGTTTGGCAACAGGGGTTGAAATATGAATTAAATCATTGGCGATTAAACCTCTTCATACAAGAAAGCCAAGTCTCCCTCGTGAACCGTATAGGGCCCAATAGACACTCTGGAACGCTAATGGACTTATTTAACCATAATAGTGAGTTCGGGTGAATTGGTGCTAACCATAGTTTTTCTATTTCTGTCCATTTGTTGTATGCCCATAACGAAGCGCATGAGAGAATTCTACGTAGGTGAGCGGCCCAATAGTATTAATGTCAGGGACCGGTAGACCCCCTTGTGTTTTAACAGAGACTAGGACACCTTTAGAGATCCGATGAAGCTTGTCATTCCAAATGTACCTCAGCAAAGCTGCCTGAAGAGATTTAAGTTCACTCATGGGGACCCTGACCAGTAAGGTCTCAAAATAAATAAAGTAACTTAGGAGTTACTTTAGGAGGGACAGCTTAATTGAAGTAATATGACCAATTAGTGAGAGCGAGAGTGGTTTCCATCTATCCATCACTTTCTTTAAGTCACTCAAAAGTGGTGGAAAATTAGTGCTGTATAGGTTACCATAAGAAGAAGACAGGTTAACCCTCAGATATTTAATTGCCTCCAACTTCCATCTGAATTTAAAATTTAGTTTTAAATGATCCAGTACATCAGGAAGGATATTTAATAGGAGGACTTCTGTTTTTGAAGTATTTAGTTTATACCCCGATAATTCCCCATACTTTTTAATATCTTCCATCAGGTTAGGCAGAGTAATATGAAGGTTGGTTAGGGTTAAAAAAACATCATCCGCAAATAGGGAGCTCTTAAACACTTTGTTCCGAACCTCAATTCCCTAAATGTTTGGATTTTGTCTTATCATCGCCGCTAGAGGTTCAATACATAAGACATATAATAGGGTGGATAAGGGGCAGCCCTGGCAGGTACCATTTGATATTTTAAATGAGGGAGAAGTAATGAAGGTAACCTTAATAGAGGCTGAAGGGGAACTGTGCAGTGCTCCTATAGCTGTTAGAAAGGGGCCCGAGAAGCCAAAGACCTTCAGTGTGTCAAATAGGAAGGACCAATTAAGACAGTCAAACACCTTTTCTGCATCCAGGCTCAATATGATAGACTGCAATTTATTTCTATTAGCTACCTCTATTAAGTCTATTGCCCGTCTAGTGTTATCCCCCCTGATGTTTAAGGACAAATCCCACTTGGTCCTTATTAATAAGTTGAGGAAGCGAACAGTTTAATCTATTACCTCTATTATCTCTTTCTACCTCCTGTCGCCTTTAGCTCAAAAATATTTCAAGAATCCGTCTTTTCCTCAACCCTCAATCTACTAAAATGATTGTTCACGCCCTCATCATCTATCTCCCACCTTGACTACTGCAACACCCTTTTCTCTGGCCTCCCTGCTAAAACCCTCGCACCTCTCCAGTCCATCCTTAACTCTGCTGCCCGACTAATTCATCTCTCTCCTCGCTACTCCTTCGCTTCTTCCCTCTGCAAATCTCTTCACTGGCTCCAATTCCCTCAACGTATCCAGTTCAAATTACTAATACTGACCTACAAGGCCATCTATAACCTGTCTCCTCCATATATCTCTGAACTAATCTCCCAATATCTTCCCTCACGTAATCTCCGATCCTCCCAAGACCTCCTTCTCTCCTCCACACTTATTCGCTCCTCACCCAACCGCCTCTAAGACTTCTCCCGAATATCCCCCATCCTCTGGAATTCTTTGCCTCAACACGTTCGACTATCAACCACATTCGGATCCTTCAGACAGAACCTGAAAACACACCTCTTCAGGAAAGCTTACAGCCTGCAATGACCCTGCTACCTCCTCACCACTACCAGAGATATCGCCTCAACCAACACCGGAACTGCTGCGACCCACCAACCTGCTGTCTCCTTCCCCACCATCCTGTAGAATGTAAGCCCGAAAGGGCAGGGTCCTCTCCCCTCTGTATCAGTCTGTCATTGTTAGTTTGTTTACTGCCCCTTGTCATGTACAGCACCATGTAATCAATGGAGCTATAGAAATAAATAATAATAATAATAATTACCCAATATACGAGTGAATATTTTTAAATCAGAAATTAATAACGCAATTGCACGGTAGTTTGCGCAATCCAATGGATCTTTTCCTGGTTTTGGGATGAGGGTTAGATAAAAATGAGTTGGCATATGTGGTATGGGAGAACCCTCCAGAAATTATTTAAATAGTTTGACCATATGGGGAGAAAGCTCCTCTGCATAAGATTTATAATATAAATATGTCATCCCATCAGGGCCCAGAGATTTACCCAAGGGAAGGTCCTTCAAAATGTCCACTACCTCCTCCTGCGTCACCTGCCGGTTAAGGAACGGCAAGACCTCAGAAGGGAGAACTGGGAGTTTTAATTTTGATAAAAAATGTTTTATTACCCTATTCCTATCAGTCTTATTAATAGGGGGGGGAAATATTTATAGGGGAAGTATCTTGTAAATTATACAATTTGCTATAGAAATGATAAAATATTTCCGAAATTACGTTGGGTTATAGTGGATCGTTCCATCGGCTCCTCTCAGACCTGAGGGTAGACGCTCAGGGTTCTATCTCTCAATAGCCTAGTTAAGAGTGTATGAGCTTTATTACCCTTTTCATCATATTTTTGTTTAGTATAAAGGAGTTTTTCAACTTTACGCATTGAGAGTTCTTTTAGTTTATGTCTAATCGCCACAACTTTATTTAAAATCCTCAGAGGGTGAGGCCGCCAACCTACTTTCCTCCCTAACTACTGCTGGAGACCTCTGGTTGTCATGTTATCCCATCGATGACCTGTGATCATGTGATGGGGTCACCGATGGGCAGGATTTCTGACATTCTTAAGGTAAGCGTGAGTTGAATGCCGCTGTCAGAAATTGACAGTGGCATTTAACTAGTTAACAGCCGAGGGTGCATCGCGATTCCACCCGTGGCTGTTGTGGGCACATGTGAGCTGCTCAGCGCCGGATTGCTCACCAAACAGAGGGAGTCCGACATGGGCGTATTATTACGCCCAACGTTGGAAAGAGGTTAGATTGTGCTAATTCATGAAAATAAGCTACTAACTTATGTTTTTGAAAGCATAACTTTGCAGCATTTTTTCCACACCTACCTAAAACATTTGCACGTTACTATACTTGTTAGATTTCAGGCAGAGTTTTTTTTCGCTTTGAGTTGTTATACCAGTCCAAAAAATTGTGGTGTATGCCATCAGACCCCATGTAGAGTGCTTTTAGGGGAGAATATTCCATTATATATGTCATCAAAAAAATAATTTACTGTTTTGTAGCAGGTATCTGTACAGTGCTGTATGGTTTGCCTGAGACCTCAAGGATTAAAATATATTTATATGAAGCTAATAGAGCCAGTACCTTGTACCGTCTATACTAGCTCTTGTAGGCATGACCAGTTAAAGTAGCTCACGATATGAGGCTCCAGAACCTTAGATGTAGTCTGCCAGTGCAGTATGTTTATTCCATTTACACCTTACTGGCAAATCTGGAAGTCACTTTCTTCCAGCTTTCGTGTTAGAATGTCAAAGGCCATTTACTTCTTGTGATGAATGCTTCTTCTCACTAGGTTCTATGATGTAAAGATTCCTTCTGTAATACTGGCAACCAAAATCTCCTTTCTAAAGTGCTGTAACCAGCAAAGTTCTTTGCCTCCCCAAACAACACTTGCACACCCCATGATTCCTACCGAAGCTGGATGAACTGCAGGCAAATGAGTATTAGTCAGTTGAGGTAAGGTCTGGTAGAAGTTACACAAATCAGGTTTATCTTTTTATTTTAACCAGCTGGAAACATGAGACATGTTTGTGAACATTAGTGAGCCACCTTAGAGGAACATGGCAAAATATTTGGCTTTGATTTGTCTAAGGTTGCATTTTCCCCAGTAAGCTTACTTTTGTATGTTCCATACGTTTATGTACAAAGCAAACTGGACATTAAAATGTTGCATGCTCTAAAAGCTAATATACCTGTATCTATTTATGGACTCTGTCAGAATAGTTACAGATGGTCGTAACCAGGCCCCACACTGCATTGGTCCAGTTTACCATCCACAAAGCAATCAGGATTACAAGAAGGTGGTGAAACATTAGACTAATAATGCTAAGTAGCCTGATCTCCATGTATCTATGAATTTTACTAAATGTAGCATGTTATTAGATATAAAAACACGTGAAGGAGCACTTGACCCTGTTGTGGAGGTAAATAGAAAGCTCATGCATGATAGCAGATGAATTGCTCCATGTTTATTTAGTCAGATGGCAAAAAAATTACATTATTGGGGTATTCTAATCATACGCATTCCTTCAGCTATTGGAAGAACATGGGTTTGGTGACTCCTGCCAAATTATAGCCACTGCATTCTGGAGTTATGGAAAAGAGCCAAGGAAGCAGCACACACACAACTCTTTCCACACCTTCTATAACCTTTAATGGAGAGGCCTGAGGCCTGTGAAGTGTTGCAATAAATCTCTAAGATGGGAATACCCTTTTATAATGGATCTGTCACCACATTTCACAAAACAAACTGCACACAATAGAAAATAGATTTTAGACAAAACTGCAAAACATTTTGAGACAGACTAGATTCAATCCCTGTCCAGCTGCCTGATTGACAGGCCCTCAGTGTCCCTTCTGCTTCTGAGATCTCACACAGCTCAGTACAAACTGCATCTGTCAAGCTGGCCTGGTTGAGACTCCATACACTTGACATTATGAGCTTTCATACTATATACTGTAGCTGGATTTACAAAATGATCATTTTAAACTTAGAATGATTTAGCCATTCTGATATGGATTTTCAAAGTATATTCACCACCTCAAGTTTAAGAGATGTATTTTTTTCTTTCAACAGTTGGCACATCAAAAGAAAACATTTTGGCCATTATATATTTTTGTCTAAGCTATTGAATAATGTATGTAAAAAAAAAATCTAATGCTGAACTTTTCATCGTGTATCATAGACCCCAGGTATCCACTGTTGATGGGGGAAGTGGGTGTCAACACTTAGGGTGGATGGGCAAAGCAGGTAGGAAGCCCCCTTATGGATGCTAGACCCTTGAGACAGTAACTCCTTTGTGGACACTAACTAACCCTGTGGCAACAAGTTATACCATTTACAAAATTGCTCAAATTGATAGGGTTAATGTTTTTCCTCTCAGTTCTAGATTTTGTTTTTATATTACCCAGCCTTATAGTGTCATAATCAAGGAATTTATACTTACCTCATATGCAATGTTTTTAAGATTAAGCAAAAACATCATGTTTGGGTACATAGTAAATAAAGTCATCATGACCTGGGTAACAAGAAAATGGGGGGCTACATGAATTAAATTGCTGTAAATGGTATAAGAGACAGCATTCTTATGTGAATAAACAGAAAAGTGACTTGCTCACAGGTGTGCTTCCTTTTCTCCATGTGCTCATTATTTGCGGGCATTTTCTCTTAATTCTGACTCATTGGTGATCCGACATATATGACTTTGGGTCAGAACAAAAACAGCTACAACACTATGAAGTTTCTTTATTTATCATAGGTTTTACAATGTGTTCATAATTTGTGCCCAGAAAAGAAATCCTTAACGACTGCCGATACTTTTAATGTCGGCAGTTAAAGGTACTTATAATCCTCAGCGACAGTGCTGATAAATAAGGGTATAGCGCCCCCAAGCGTCGGAAAATCTCCAGGGTTTCATCTACAGGGTGTAACTGAGACCATGGAGAACATGATCACGTGATCACAAAAAGAAACTATTTAAAATTCATTTGTCTCTCTTCTGATATGATTTAACATATCAGAGAAGAGAGAAATGAGGTCCCTCGAACTCTCCCAATATCTCCGATATCCCCAGGTCCTCCTGCTCCGTCCCCCGGCCACCGCTTATCTTCCTGGGAAAAAAATGGTGGGCGCAGTGATTACTGTGATAGACCCTATAGTAAATCAAATCTCCCCTTTGTGACACCCTTACTTTTACAATATTATGAAATCATTTTTTAAATTTTTTTTACATTCTTTGCAGTTATGGTTTCGGGTTACGGTTTTGTTAGGGTTGGAGTTAGAATTGCGGTTTTTCAAAAGAAAAAAAAATAAAATAAATAATGACAATATATCGGCTCATGTTGATCACAAGTGCTTGCTACTCAAATTTGCATCGGGTGCTCGGGTGTCTAACAGCCGCAAGACAAGTGAGGCAGGGACTTGAGCATGTCACTCGAACACTTGCGATAATCGGTGCATATCCGAGCACTTGCACTGAACACTACTGATGACATATTCAATATGACAACCTAATGTTATCAATTTCTGTGTTGCTTCAAAATGTTCACTATACCCCAAGATAAAATCCTTGAGGAGTGTAGTTTCCAAAATGGGGTTACTTTTGGGGGGTTTCCTCTGTTTAGGCACACCAGGGGCTCTCCAAATGCAACATGGCATCCACTCTCGTTTGCAGCCAATTTTGCATTAAAAAAGTCAAATGGTTCTGCTTCCCTTCTGAGCCCTGCCGTGCACTCAGTGGATTTCCCCACATATGGGGTATCGGTTTACTCAGGAGAAACTGCACAACAAATTTTGTGGTCCATTTTCTATTGCCACCCTTGTGAAAATAAAAAAGTTTGGGTCTAAAGAAGTTTTTTTGTGAAAAACAGAGTTTTAGCATGTTAAACTGGCCACATCATGTAATAGAAGCTGCAGAGCAAATTAAAACATATTTTTAAATTTCTGATCTCCATTGTGGAAATATTATCTAAATTCTAATTTATGCTAAAACCAACAGGCCACTAGCAGAATTTTGGCACTACGTGTATACTTTTTGCCCTGCATGATGTTGACCAGTCATAAAGATTAGGTGTCATGTAAGTAAGGGAATACTGCAAGAGGAGAGTTGCAATTGGTGTTTGTAATGACGCATAGCTGTGTTTATCTCCCTCTCTCCCCACACTGACTGCCATGACATCAAGGCCAGATGTGTTTGTAATAATACTCAACTCTGCTCTGCAAAGTAGGTGCAGAGATCATGGAAGAGAGCAGAGATGTCTATCACTACTTGTCTCACAGTAGAAAGTCTGCTCTAAGCTTCTCTAGGGATGTGTTCTTTTTCCCCTATTTGTTTCCTATATATATGTCAGGGTCATGTAAGGGAAAAAGTGAATGTTCCCAAGAAGAATCTCTGGTAATTCCTAGTTGGGCTTAGCATAAAATAGAATTTTAACTTTTCAAGTAAAAATAAACACAATAAATGGACCCCTAATATGTAACTTTTATTAAGAAAGTTAAAACAAAAGAAGTCGCAAGTCCATGTTAGCAAGTGTGTAAGAAGGTGCTGAGATGCAGTACACAGGGATTGCAGAGCAGTACAGTATAACAAAATTATTTAATGTAACAGTAAAATTAAGGGGTGATCTCCTCGCAGGTAGTTAATAAACATTGAATCAGAGTTAAAGGAACAGGCAGAATTACAGCAACAGTCCTATATTCGAATAACACTTATCGTGGCTACCGCTGATGCTCCTTAAGCCACAGTTCGATGGGGGTAGTAATTCCGGCAACGGCCAGTGTATAGTCCTCCAATGGAGTCCAAGAATAGCTATCCATCTTCTGACGGCAGTGGGCGGTCTCCGGTTTTACCTACTGAGCCCCTGGCCCATGAGCATGCTCATGAGGGCCAAGGAGATAGCAGAAGTCTCAGTAGTGCACGCTGGTCGGCTGAGGAAGACACGCCCCAAAGTTCTGCAGCTGACACACTCTCTTCCGTATGCACACTGCCCAACATTTCTCTGGTCTCACGGTGCTCTTCTTAGTCCCAGTCCTGCTATAACATTCAGGTAAGGCTCGGCACTGCTGCTCTGGTTGTGGAGCGCGCTGCTCACCCTGCAGCACTCTCTTTGACGACGGGCAACTAACTGCTGCTCCGCGTGCTTTCTGCTCTGAGTTTCCTGTGCCCATGCCCCCTCTCCCCAGGGTTATGGGGTGTGTCCAGTCCCCAATTCCCTCCCCTGGGAAACATAGGACGCAGCACCGACAGTTCCGGACCCGGCTCAGCACAGATACCCGCTGTCCGGTCTTCCTCCTTACAGGTGTACATACAATTCACCAATAACTAACCACAAAATATATTATATATATATTCCCTAATTGGATTATATATATATATTCCCTAATGGATTCCCTGCCTGCCAGCGGAGGTTGACACCCTAAATTGTGCGATTTGGTGCCCCCGCTCCTTGATGGCTTTCCCTTAGGACCCTAACACACCCCTAACATAAAGTGCAGCACAGGTAATGTCAGATGTACAACCCTGGTTGTATGTAAAATGCATACATAATAATCCAAGTTGCATTTAACGATCAAAAAATGATTCCACTGTAAAGTGGCAAAAAAGACAGTCAATATATTATGAATGTTATCCTCCTTAATTAATAAAGCTTGGTGTAAATAATGTGATCTCACACAATCAGCCTCTTTTTCAAAGACCCTGTACCGACAACTAACCTTTGTCTATAGATACAAATAGAGCCAATAAAGGGGGTGTCAGATATGTTAGATTTTTAGAATTATTGGCCCTCCATGTTAATAAGGTACATGTGATGTAATATCACAAAGTCATAGTATTTTTCAAAAGAGTCTAATTCATATAAACCTATACAGATAATATGTCCCAGTCTACAAAAATGATACAGCACCAACAAAGGAGGGAGGGAAGAAAACAGAATCTGCCAGACTTCAATATCAATAAAGCACATAAATATATATGTATGCAGAGTAACTAATTATAGTCTCTAAATAGACCCATCAGCAGGGTAAACATAAGATGTACTTATCTTTGATATTCAGCCATTCCCATAGTTATAATCAAATCCGTATAGTCAAGTCCTGACGCGTTTCCCCCCAGAGACACTGAGATTCATCAGGGGATCATACGGCTCACTATAGATATAGCTACATCCTGTGGCCGCATGCGATAGGGTGTGCTGAGTAGAATCATCGCTGTCAATGCTTTAAAGCAGCGTCTGACGCCACCTCCGGTGTAGAACGAGGTGTGGAAAGCTTGATTCGTGTCAAAGTAGTTCCACATAACTTGACAAGTTAACAGATATTGAAAAATAAAATCTACATTTTATTCTGCTTTATCCCCTATTCCATGATGTGGCCAATTTAACATGCTCAAACTGGCAAAAGGTCCTAATGAAGGAGATACAGCTACAGTTATTGAGTGTAATTTGATTTTTAATTAAGGATGGTATCACAATGAATATGTTAGTTTATATAGTTCTTTCCTTGGTACAGTAGCACAGGTACTGTTACTAAATCATGGCACATTTTGTTTTTCTAATTGCACTAACTACCGTATATATTTCCTATAGGTGGCACTAGAGTTCTAGTCCTCTCTGATAAGACAATTTGCATATAGTAATATTAAAATTGACCAACAAATGCATATGGCACCTATATATAGTTCATATAGAAATTATATTGACACAAGAAAGAGTAGGTATTATTCCTCAATGGAAGTTGTGAATAAGCCAAAAGCATTACATGAAAAGTATAAATATAGTCTTTGGGGCAAATCAGTGGTGTAATATATATAATATAGTGGCTGGTGTAGTGTAAAGGTTAAGCGCATAACGTATGACATGGGAGACTGGGGTTCAAATCTTCTCTGTGAAAAATAAAAAAAAATTAAAATCGATTATATACTAAGGCTCCTAACACTATAACACTACCTGTTACAGCCGTTAAAATGCACAACCACCAATGTGGGTTCAAATCCAACTCTGCCCTGTTGGACATAATATATCAGTAGTGGTCCTTGGGCAAGACTACTAAAACTATAGTGCCTGAAACAGAAGCTCACATACCAGACAGTATGCTAGACGATGCCAATAGAGCACTTGCATCAATACCTACCACCACCATAACTCAAACTAATAAACTGATCTATGCTACTGCCTCAGCTATAATGGAAATGCTTGGCTATACAACCAGCAAGAACAACAGAAGTACTGGAAAAGAAGACTGGAGAGAAAAACCAAGGTGACACAAAGGGAACGATATATAAATATATTCTTTGGGGCAAATCAGTGGTGTAATATATACAGTATGTATAATCTTATCCCTATTAAATCTTCCAATATGATACCTGCCTAGTCATGGATGATGGCATATATGGGTATGTACATTGATACCCAAACATTGGATCATAAATACATTATCATAAATACATGATTACTCAAATTGTCGCACCAAAGGGCAGTACAACTTATGTAGTATGTGAATATGTTCCCAGGTTCCTTGTTAATCACTCAACCTTTTTCTCCTAAAGTGAAAGGGGGTTCTTCAGGAGATCAAAAGCTGAAGGTGCATAATTGCTACCTTAAAAAAGAGGTGCCGTGTACGTGACACGTGTATAGTGCGGGGTCTTGTTTACAGTCGAGTTTTGATTGACAATATGAATTATCTATTTATTCAGGGTGGGGTTTCTTATAGTAAACTTTCCAAGGTATTGATGTATAAGTAGCTCTTAAAATTAAGAGTTACTTTTAAAGGTGGCATTTACGTTTAACTTTAATCATTTCAATGCAAAAATAAAAACCTCATAAATGGTAGTTATATTGCATTTATTTATATAAATTTTGATAAACAGAAGCAAATATGACTCGCTATAAGTCTTTCTAATGAAGTTTATGGACTATTTGATGGTAATAGACTAAATGAGAGACAGTTTCAAAGAGAAATGCAAGAAGAGAGTTAGCAATTCTATATACTGTGTATGAAAGTGTATGAAAGCATCAGTCTTGGGTTACAAATGCTAAACAATGGTATGCCATAATGTCACTGCTGCAGCCAATCATTAGCTTCTGTGATCCCATGCCATACTTACTGTCATCACTGCTTGCACGCCAATCTGCAGCGGGGATACCAGGAACTACAGCACATGAACATTGAAGCCAGCGATTGGCTCCGGATGTCACATGCCTGTGCCCCGTGTCATCACTCACAACCCTTGGCCAGGGACCACCGATGCATCTGTATGGGATTTGTGTGGTGATTACTGTGTATCTTATATTTGTTTGCACTTTCTGTTTTTTCAGTTTTCTTTTGTTTGGGGGTTGCGAAGAAAAGAACAACTACTTTAGGCCAAACAAAGCAAAAGTTCAATACAATGTTGTGGAGTTTAATAGGGTCTATAGCTTACTTGTCTCCTTGATGTATTTAAAGTTAAACTTTCAAATCAAAAGTCAATATTCACTGCACACTCTCATGAATACATATGTGAAAAATGGTTATTAAGTAGACAATTAGTAGAGATAAAGCAAATGACACTATGGAAAAAAGCAACTGAAATAAATGACGTTTCAATCCTCCCGGATCTTAATCATAGAGCTGCTGGAAGATAAGAATGACATAAATCAATATTATTGCATACATAGACATAAAGGTTGCATAAAAACAAATCATAATAACCAAATTTGCATAATAAAAACATGCTGCGACCATAGGTGTAGCAGGAAGATCAAATATACAAAGTATACATGCTGTGACCATCGGAGTAGCAGGAAAAACAAATATACGGAAAATCAAATATACAAAGAACAAGAATTGAATAAAATAAATATATCTTGCCCAGTACAAGCTGTACAAGAAGAGAGGATAGGAGAGGGTTATAAGGATAATTAGAGGCATAGAACTGAAAGACTGGTTATAAGAAAGTGGCCTTTACCTTGATCCAAAAGTATGGACTTGTAAAGAGTGTGCGAGCAGAGGAGTCCAAGAGGGATATATAGGTACTGTAACGAATGATGGAGTGAGTTATAATATATTTATAAAGTACCAGTTATGAATAAGGATACAAAGGAAATCCAGAAATACCTGCTGAGTGAGGCTGGATGCCTATCGGGGGGAGAGTATTCCAATCACTGGGGAACCTGTAATTCGTTAGAGTATAGCATAAGCTTATGGCCATGGGGTGTGAAAGCAGGCTACCGCTACTAGCGGTTGGTCAGGGTTACCTTATTGCCTGTCATAGATGAGCGGCGCTCCCGCAGCTAGCTGCTGGATGCTGGTGTGCTCACCAATGTAGGTGAGAATCTTAAATGCCTGCGGTCACTGTCAGACCGGAAGTGCGTCATCTGGCCCAGAAGTGATGTTCCATGGCTGGGTAATCATGACCGCGCTTGCGTGGCGGTAGCTAGGGAAGCCCTGGCCCTGCTTGGAGACCAGATATATTTAGTGTGCATGCGCTGGGATCGTATAGGTACAATGTAGTGATGTAATGTAGTAGCTAACTACCTGCCTGTTCTGCCCGGAATCAGCTCAAAGCGGTCCGATCACAGACCACTCCTGCCGGCAATTCTACTGCTTCGCAAGAACATTCTGGTCTCCTGATGAAGAAATTGGTTCAACTGTCACACCTTGATTTCTCAGTTGTGGGTTAAACAACCACGAAAGGTGAGCAATTCCTATACCACTCACCTCCACCAGATAAGACCCTATTGTGGTTGTTGTGTCCCCCTCTTTATACTCACTTCAAATAGAGCAGTTCTACCTCAACTCTGCTCTATCGTGGATGTTAATGTCATGCTGATTGACAGCCGGCTCCCCGCAGTTATGCAGCGGGAAGTTGGCTGTCAATCTGCAGGTATCAGCTGTCAGGCTCCGTCAACTGAGCAGAGAGAAAGAGAAGTTGCTGCTCTGTCGATGTGATGTCAGCAGAAGCCACAGAGTCGCTGGCAGGAGCTGTCTGTCTCTGCAGAAATCTGTGCTGGGCAGAGCAAGCAGGTAGTTAGCAACTATGTGCCTGTTAGTTCTTAAGCACATAAGAGAAAAATAGAATAGTACCAAATAATCACTTTAAAAGATGTTAATCTGTAAGTTATATGTGCTCCAAAGTAGTACTATAGAAAATATTAGTTCTGCAAACTACAAGCTGTCATACAGCTATAGCGACAGAGAATTGAAAAGGATAAAATGTAACCATGAAAAAAAACAAATATATTAAGTTCACCAGTTTCAGAAGAAATGCAGTTGTTACATAGAGCACTGTCTTCCCTGGAAGCTGTTAATCATGCCATGTGGGATTGCAGACTGACCTCATAGAGACACAGGTGAAGGCTCTGAATTATTTATTTCAATATCACATCTCTTTACAGGATTTCTTATCAATCTAACTCTACTGCATCTGCGTTCTTTCTTCCTCTCCAGCGCGCCTGCTCACTTATATGCTAATTTAATATAAGTTAAATATTAGTATAAGAAATGCACATAAATAATTTAATCTTGGAAGATTCATTATCTATATAAAATGTTAGAAAATAGTGAGGTGTTAAAACATCTGGAGGCCCAGCCACTTTAATAATATAAACTGTTCATTAGTAAATTCCCCAAAACACAGATAAGCCCAATAATAATAATAATAGGGACAAGTGGTTAATTGTAACAGAAACTTACTTGTTAAAATACCTAGAGATATTGAAAAAGATAAAGGAGAAAATAGTTAATGAATTGGAAACAGTATACAAATTGTAAAATGTTACCTTTTAGGCATTAGGCATGTATTTTCTTCAGAGAAGAAAATTGCCACCTATTGGTGGTAGCAATCCTAAAATTCAATATTGACATTTTATCGAGCCTTGCCACATGACTTTGGATAAAAGTCAAACCAGACACTCCATTTGGAGAAATGTATTTCCTGTTGTATGCCCCTTATCATTGCAAAGCAGGAGATCTAGTTTGGCTAGATGAGAAGCCTCTGACATGGTGTTTAACCCCTTCAGTCCTGGGTAATTTTCCGTTTTTCATTTTCCGTTTTTTTCTTCCCAGAGCCATAACTTTTTTAATTTTCTGTCAATATGGCCATATTAGGGCTTGTTTTTTTTACAGGGCAAGTACGCTTCAATGGCACCATTTATTTTACCGCATACTGTACTGGAAAACGAGGGAAAAAAATCCAAGTGCAGTTAAATTTTTAAAAAATTGCAATTCTTCAATTGTTTTTTGTGTTTTTTTTATTTACCATGTTCATTACTTGGTAAAACTGACCTGGTAATATGATTCTTCAGGTCAGTCCGAGAATGTAGATACCAAACATTTATAGGTTATTTTTTAATTAAGTGGTGAAATAAAATTCTGAACTTTGTATGAAAAAAGGTTTTGCGTTTGTTGCCATTTTCTGAGATCTGTAGCATTTCCATTTTTTGTGATCTTGAGATGGGTGATGGCTTAATTTATGCGCCTCAATCTGACATTTTTATTGATACCATTTTGGGGTACATACGATGTTTTTATCACCTCTTATTGCGTTTTATTGCAATGTTGCTGCAACCAAAAATAATAATTTGGGCGTTTTGATTCTTTTTCTCATTACGCTGTTCAGATTAATTTACTTTATATTTTGATTGATGGGATATTTCTGAACGCATCCATATTTAAGTGTTTTTTTTATTTTATTTTTAATGGGGTGATTTGAACTTTTTGTGTTTTTTAATTTTTTTTATACTTTTTAAAACTTTTTTTCACCTTTTACTGTGTTCAATGGTCCCCTTAAGACAAGCTCCTATCTTCCGATAGCCTGTGTTATACCTAGCAGTGCTTCAGTACTGCTACTGTATGTACAGCAAAAATCACATCTCCCATGAACTCCAGCCACGAGCCAGCATTCACAGGAGAGTCACAAAGACAGGCACCTGCTTTCATGACAACGCATATGTGCCCCACGATCACGTGACAGCGGCACTGATGGGTGGGGCTTCTGATGCGCTTCTGACCGGCGCGTGTTAAATACTTCTATCAGTGACTGAGAGTGGCATTTAACTGGTTAACAGCTACTGGTGGATCTCAGATCAAAAGGCACCTGATGGCTGTTTTAAATGAGCCATCAAGTGCAGGGAAAGATGCGGTCTCAACATCGGAGCCCGTATGAAAGGACACTTCTGATGATGTAAACATATGTTATCGGTTGTGAAGGGGTTAAGGGGCACCATTTTTCCATGTGGAGACTGCCAGGCTGGCGTAAGGAGACTTTTAAGTAAGTCTCCTTACATTATAAGTCTCCTTATATAGATACCTATACGTTTTCTAACTTTGGCTTGGCACTCTCCACAAGGAGATATGTTCCCTTTTAGACTTGCTGTCAGACGCCTCTTGCCTAACCAAATCAGACCTCCTTCTTTGCACTGATGAGGGTCAAACACCCCAAAACACTTGTTTGCAAATGGACCATCAGGTTTGGCTTTTTATTCTAAGTCATGTGGCAAGACTCGTTAAAGGGCTGATATTGACTTTTTAGGATTGCTACCCCCAATTGGTGACACTAGAATTTCATGTGTCTTCCTATCTAAAGAGGATATTTGTATATTTAAATTCCCAGAGGAGCATTTCAAGGTCTATAAGTCTCCTTACGCAGGCTTTGCACTCTTCTCCAAGGCGAATCAGTCCCTTAGGTCGAAGGTTTTAAGCAGCTATAAAAAAAATTAAAATTAATCTCATCCAGGATGGAGTCAATTATGGCATGTTTTACTTTAACAGAGGATCTTTCACTGGATATTTTTTTTTAATTCAAACTTAATATCTCCTCCCATGGTTACTGCTCCACTTATTCCAGAAGAGTTTTTCTCCTGTGCCCCTTTATTTCAAAGTTATGCCCTCTGGTAAAAAAGAAACACATTGTCCATCAACCAACTGGGCATATACCCCAGAACTTCTCTTTGAGTTTTTGCTTTTTAGCCTCTGACACTGGCAAATCAAGACATGCCTGTGTCCACAGAGAAGTTCTGAGGCAGTTGATTGAAAGGAAAAAATATGCATCTTTAGTATCTCGTTAAGCAGTGGGTTAATAAAATCAGTTAATTGTTAGGAAAAGTTGTGTATGAAAGGGAGCCTTGTAACCACCATAAATACATTTTGATTGTACTATGAGTGTGTGGACATGAGTATCCATTTCTAATATTTAGTTTTACTGTATCATGTTGACAGTAGCGAGTCAACATCATTACAGTTAATATGACCTACTAAACAATAAGTCCCAATTTTATTTTTCTGAGAATAATTTTATATTTTTTATACATTTGTCATGGTCTATTTTAATTTTTTGTTAGTGTTTAATGCTGTAACTATTTTGTACTTTACTTTTTTGTCATACTAGCTTGGCCCGTGTGAAATTTTCAGAAAAAGCAAGCTGGTGAAATGTAAATGTATTTCATGAGATGATGAAGACAGACCGGTATTTATATATGTAGCTTGGTAATGCAATAAATTGGTTTGATAAGTAGAGGCCAAAAAATGTCTTCCGGTTGAGGTGCCACCTTCAGGTCATTGTTTCTTTTTGCAGGTTTATGAAAATGAATGTTTAAACTGTCTTTAGTGATAAAATCGTGAATGTGTGGTTTGTTTGGCTCTTTTTTTGCTGAAGGGAGCAAGTTTACCTTTCAAATGGTGTATGATTTGTGTGTGTGTGGGGGGCGAAGTAATCAGCGAAAAAGCAGTGCATATATACAAATGTATTTGAATATGTGACTCACCTGCAGTGAAGTGTGCAATCCTCCAATATGCCTGAAATAGGCTAGGCAGGGGTGGAATTCAAATTTTTAACAACAGGTTCTGTGTTTATGTGTAGGAAAACCACACCCATTTTTAAAACCACACCAATTTTTAAGCCACACCCATTTACACGCACCTTTTCCTTAACCCCTAGGAGTACACACAGACCCCACAACCGTGCATAACCCCCTAGGAGCACACACAGACCCCACAAGTGTGCATAACCCCCTAGGAGCACACACAGACCCCACAAGTGTGCAATAACCCCCTAGGAGCACATACAGACCCCACAACCGTGCATAACCCCCTAGGAGCACATACAGACCCCACAACCGTACATAACCCCCTAGGAGCACACACAGACCCCACAAGTGTGCATAACCCCCTAGGAGCACACACAGACCTCACAAGTGTGCATTAACCCCTAGGAGCACACACAAACCCCACAAGTGTGCATTAACCCCCTAGGAGCACACACAGACCCCACAAGTGTGCATTCACCCCCTAGGAGCACACACAGACCCCACAAGTGTGCATTAACCCCCTAGGAGCACACACAGACTCCACAAGTGTGCATTAACCACCTAGGAGCACACATAGACCCCACAAGTGTGCATTAACCCCCTAGGAGCACACACAGACCCCACAAGTGTGCATTAACCCCCTAGGAGCACACACAGACCCCACAAGTGTGCATTAACCCCCTAGGAGCACACACAGACCCCACAAGTGTGCATTAACCCCTAGGAGCACACCCAGACCCCACAAGCGTGCATAACCTCCTCACACCCTACTACACAGCCTCTAGTATCAGCCCCCAACCCAGTGATGAATAAATCCTCCTCTCTGTCACTGAGGACTCTGACCTCTGATTTCCCTCCTTCTGCAGCTCGAGACACCGGCAACAGACTGTGCAGAGCCCAATGTCTAATAGTCGCTTCTCTTCCTGGCTTTGGCAGAACACGCCCCCTCCTGGTATGACACGCCCCGGAAATGACGTCACACCTGGAAGGAGCCCATACAGTCTAGCATTTACCAAGGAAGAAGGAGCTGCGCAGCAGTCAAGGTGACGGCTGTGCACAGCTCCCGGCCCTATACAGTGTGACTTGGGCGGCTGTGTCTGCTGCCGGCCGCGTCACAGTACAGTATGCTCGGCCGCACACAATTTGCTGTACGGCCGGCCCTGTGCAGGTGCTGGGGCAGTGGGGCCAGTACCGGATCGCTGCCCTGAATCTCCCCGGTTCGGGGAACCGGCTGCTTTTTTAACAAGCGGTTCCATCGAACCGGGGAGCACTGGCTGAATCCCACCCCTGAGGCTAGGCAAGCACTTGAGCAAGCTGGAAAGACCCCAAGGCAAATGTTTGGATTTGTTTGTGATGTCTGTATGCAGCTTTGTGGTAGTATGCTTTGGGGCAGTGTGCTGCCAGCTGCAGGTAATTTGACCTTTCAAATGGTGTATCATTTGTTTGTGTGGGTGGAGTATGAACGGAGCAAGTGTGCAATTCAATAGGCAGTGCATGTATACAAATGTGTTTGCATATGTGACTCGCCTGCAGTGAAGAGTGCAATCCTCCAATTTGGCTGAAACAGGCTGGGCAAGCAGTTCGGCAAGCTGGAAAGACCCCAAGGCAAATGTTTGGATTTGTTTGTGATGTCTACAACAGAGGACAATCTTCAGGTAATCTTACCTGAAGAAGGAGCCCCTGTGCTCTGAAAGCTTGCAAACATTATTTTCTGGTTAGCCAATAAAGGTATCATTCTGAGAATACTTTTGTCATTATTGGGCGGAAAAGTATTCACATCGATTTGTGATGTCTGTAAGCAGATTTGTGGTAGTGTGCTTTGTGGTGCCACCTGCATGTCATTTTTCCTTACTGCAGGTTTATGAAAATTAATGTTTAAACTGTATTTTGTGTATTTTGTGATCAAATCTTGGATGTGTGGTTTGTATGGCTATTTTCTTGCTAAAGGGGGCAAGTTTACCTTTCAAATGGTGTATCATTTGTGTGTGTGGGTGCAGTATGAACGGAGATACAAAGTAATCACTGAAAAACAGTGTTTAGAAATAATAGAATAGATTTTGATATATGCATTACTAGGGTCCATAATTTAAATGCAGAGCCTATTTCCGAACTATAAGATGTATGTTAATAATATAAGGCACAGAATAGGAATATCAAAGCCACTTTAGAGCAGATTAACATGTATTGAATCTTAAAAATGATAATAGTTTATTTCTGTACCAGAGTATCCGTTTTTTAACTTACCTTAGATGCTTTTTATTGTTGCTAGTGCCCTAAATCCAGTACTTATGCACATATGCCCTGGTACACATAAGAGCACTTTGTGAATCCACATTAAGCCTTCTCCAATGTCCTTGTACTAATTTAATGCTATTTAAGGACATAATGTAGATGCTCATCTTAGTAAAGTCTGAAAACAATATAGAAATTGTTATTTTGGTTGTTATTTCTATAATTCACAAACCAGAGCCAAATGGGTCATAAGGTTACATGCCCACCACAGGACACTCATTTATTTGCCATCAGAGTTACCACTTGTTGATACAGGCTAACAAACAGCAAAGCGTGTGTGTATATTTTGGAACTTGCATTCTCATTGTTAAATATTGTTTAAAAATAAATATGTTGTGTATTCTATCAAAAATGTTCTTTCTCTTATAGTTTCAGGAAAACCTGATCTTTCTGTCAATCAAATATCGGAGAGCAGCCTGCTAATACAATGGGAACCAGCAAGTGAGTCAGTTGGACAAGTCTTAGGTTACCGCCTACAATTTGGGTGTATTGATGCTAAAGTTCTGTCAGTGCTAGAGTTTGGAGCTCAAGAAAAGAAATATACAGCCAACAACATCCATAAGGGTGCAAAGTACATCTTTAGAATGGCGGGTCAAAAGCCGGGCGGGCTTTAGTGAGGAAGCGTTCCAAGAGTACATGATACCGGAGGAAGCGCCAAAAGGCTACCCTCAATTAACTGATGCTAGCAATATTACTTCTATGTCTATCCAGCTAAACTGGTTGCCTCCTGTTCTCGCTGAACAGAATGGTGTTATCACCAAGTATACATTATCCTATTGGGTTGCCAACTCTCCTGACAAAATGGTGGAAATGGACCTACAATCTTCTGAAAGCTCTTGCTTGCTGAGCAACCTGAAGCCTAACACTGTTTATGAAGTCAAAATACGTGCACACACCAGTAAAGGTCCTGGGCCTTACAGTCCAAGTGTCCAATACCGCACTTTTCTTCTAAATCAAGGTAGGCCTTATCAGTCTTAATTTCTTGGCTTTAATTTTGGTTCTTGAAAGCAAGCAGGTAAACTACATCATCCTTCAGAACAAGTGCAGTCTTGATAAGTGGCATGGTGCTCTTTCTTCCTCATTTTTTTTTTTAATATGAGTGATTCTGAAAGTATTTTCAGGTAAGTGTTTCCCCTTATTCAAGTTTAGTTAAGACACTTCTCATGAGTTTCTGGGTTCACGAATGACTTCACAGGTGGGAAACTCCTCTGCATCCCCTTCCTTTCAATGTGTGTACTGTAATATACCTGTTGCCATCTCTCATGCTTGGATATTCAGTCTTACCCCTTTTGTGGTTAACTGTCTTACAATGTCATTTCTGGTTCTGGAGTCATGAAGCAAAGTGTGGGCTCTTGTAATATTTTAATATTAAGTAATTTTGGTATTTAAAACACTCAGCTTAAAAAGTCCTCTGTCCTTAGAGTCCCGGCCCTCTCCTTTTCTCTTTTCACTATTTTTCAGTACTACCCAAAAATTTTAAGGTCAAAATGGTCACGAAGACTTCAGTTCTCTTGAGCTGGGAATTCCCAGAAAATTACAACTCTGTGACGCCTTATAAGGTAAAAGTGATAATAAATTGTTTTATATTGCAATATTTTGTCAGTTAATATGTATATGTACTTTATAATGCCTTATTTGATTTTGGCTCTTTCATTTTAGTCTTTATTCTATTTTTTTAGTAGAGCAATGTTTTCAAAGCAAATCTGTCACCAGGTTTATGTGACAGAGACTCTGTGTCACTTACTTTTCATTATGAAGTAGTTTTCATAAAATCAGGTGCAGCGCGAGCCAAGTGCTGTGAAATCAGGTGTGTCTCAAGGATGTGTGTGAGCTTACCAGTTTGTAAGTGTGCAGTTTGTGAGCTTCCTACATCCACTTGTTGCTGATTGAGCAGTTGCTCCCAATGCTCAACATGAATACTGTGTAATGCTCTCTCATCACCTGTTAAATTGTGATTCATGAGAACTACACCATAAAAATAGTGTGTAAGTGACACACCACTGAAATCAGGGTGTCTGTTACTGCTTTCTGTAGCCCTCAAACACCTAGGGACAGATTCACTTTAAAAAGGTTGTAAAAAATATTTTAGATGTGTATACAGTGGCAAGTAAAAATTTGGACACGCCTGGTCAAAATTACTGTTATTGTGAACAATTAAGCAAGTTGAACATGAAATTATCTGTAAAAGGCCTAAAGTTAAAGATGATACATTTCTTTTGTATTTTAGGCAACAAAAATATTCTATACATTTTCATCTTTTACATTTTAAAAATTACAAACAGAAAAATAGGCTGATGCAAAAGTTTAGGGGATTTGTGTGCTCAGATAACTTTGACTTTGGTTTCTGACCTTAATTAGCCTGTTATGGTTATGGCTTGTTCACTATCATCGCTAGGAAAAGGAAAGGCCAGGTGATGCAAATTTCCCAGGTTTTTAAAAACTCAGCCTCCTCTAATCTTGTGCTTATATCAGCAGCCATGGGTTCTTCTAAGCAGCTGACTAGAACTCTGAACATGAAAATGGCAGAGGCCTATAAAGCAGGAGAAGGTTATAAGAACATAGCAAAGCGTTTTCAAGTTGCCTTTTCCTTAATTTGAAATGTAATTAAGAAATGGCAGTTAACAGGAACAGTGGGGGTCAAGATAAGGTCTGGAAGAACAAGCAAAATTTCAGTGAGAGCTGCTCGTAGGATTGTAAGAAGGCAAATCAGAACCCCCGCTTGACAGCTAAAGACCATCAGAAAGATTTAGCAGACTCTGCAGTTGTGCAGAGACACCTGCACAAATATGGCCTTCATGGAAAAGTCATCAGAAGAAAACCTTTCCTGTATCCTCACCATAAATTTCAGCAACAGAAGTATGCAAAAGAACATCTAAACAAACCTGATTCATTTTGGAAATAAGTCCTGTGTACCGATGAGGTTAAAATAGAACTCTTTGGCCACAATAATCAAAGGTATGTGTTGAGAAAAAAAGGGCACAGAATTTTAGGAAAAGAACATAACGCCAACCATTAGGCATGGGACTGGATCAATCATGCTTTGGGTTGGTTGTGTTGCAGCCAATGATATAGGTAACATTTCACAGATAAAAGGAAGAATGGATTCAATGAAATTTCAACAAATTCTTGATGCAAACATAACACCATCAGTAAAAAAATAAAGTTGAAAAAAAGATGGCTTCTACTGTTGGATAATGATCCTAAGCACACGTCAAAATCCACAATAGACTGCCTCAAATGGCTCAAGCCGAAGGTTTTACAATGGCCCTCACAGTCTCCTGATCTGAACATTATTGAAAATCTGTGGCTAGACCTCAAAATAGCAGTGCATGCAAGACGACCCAGGAATCTCACAGAACTGGAAGAATTTTCCAAGGAAGAATGGATGAAAATCCGTCAAACAATAATTGAAAGACTGTTGACTGGCTTCTAAAATCGATTACAAGCTGTGATACTTTCAATAGGGAGTGCTGCTAGGTACTAACCATGCAGGGTGCCTAACCTTTTGCATTGGCCCGTTTTCCTTTTTTGTAATTTTTAAATATATATATATACCTAAAACCTAATTAACTCTTCACAATAACAGTAATTTTGACCAGGGGGTGCCCAAACATGCCACTTTAAAATATAAAAAGTTTAAGCTTACTACTACGTTATATTTTTTTATTTTGCACCAAGTTTTTATGAAATTTTTGTTTATAAATAGAATCAAAGAAGCATTAACATGTAATAAAACAACCCAATAGAATAAAATTAGCTATGTTTTAGGCTCATGGTAGGAACACAGCAGCAAACTATCAGCAATGTAAGCCATAGAATTTTGATTAACGTAAAGGACAATGTATATCCTTAGATAGGAATTTTGCTTGTCAATATAATTACGTAAAATCTAAAGAGTATTATAAGAATAGAGAAAAAAAAACATAAGAGGGTACAAAGTGTTAGGAATTAAGGACAAAAATAATAAAATGAAAAGGGGTGGGATGGAGAGGAGCAAAAGGAAGGGCACAAGAGGAGGATTAGCATACAAATATCTCTTCAAAGGACATCATCAGAAATGTTTCATCAGTTAACTTCTATCAGTAAGATAATGGTATTCTGTGTAGTATGTGCTTTTATTTCACATCTAAACAAGTTTTTTAAGTGGGCAACTCCTTTAAGCTCATCTCTTAAACTCTCTGATATAAGTGATAGAATTCAGGCAATTGTACACAGATTAATTTCATACTAAGCTCATATTAACCACAAAAGTAGTTGTTTTTATTACTCTTTCTAATTATTGCTATGTCTGTCTTGCCCTAAGATCCAATATAACATGCAGACAGTGGAAGTTGAGGGAAGGACAACAAAGAAATTAATCACCAACCTCAAACCGAAGACCTATTATAATTTTATTCTTACAAGTCGTGGATACACTATGAGTGGCCTTCAGCAAAATGTTGCTGTTTACACTGCACCTAATATGTTGGGTATGAAACCTTTAATAAACTGGAAGACAGATTCAGATGGTCGCATAACAATAACTCTGCCAAATGCGGGAACTACAGAGTCAGTCAGGTAAATGTTTCGATAATTACCTTGACATTTGACAAAATTGAAACCTTTGTTATAGTGTAATTGGATGAGATTTGATAAATAAAAAAAACTAGTTAACAATACTGAATAGAAGTACATACCTTTTTGAGTTTTCTATACACTGCTCAAAAAAATAAAGGGAACACCTAAACAACACAGTGTAAAGCCCCCGTCACACACAGCGATCTCGCTAGCGAGATCGCTGCTGAGTCACTAGTGACTGGCCACCCTGCCGGGTATCGCTGATCTTGTCCAAAGGCCAGGACATTTTTTTGATCGTTGGTCTCCCGCTGGCCAGCACACATCGCTGCATGTGGCAGGCAGGAGACCAGCGATCAGCTGGTAACCAAGGTACAAATCGGGTTTCCAGGCGCCGCGCAGCGCCTGGAAACCCGATTTGTACCTTGGTTACCAGCTCCCTGCACCAGCGGGCTGGTATCCAACGTTCACTGCGTGTAACTAAGCGACGTTACCTGCATTGTCGCTGTCTTGATCGCTGCCTGAGCTGCCTGTTTGGCAGCTCACCAGCGATCATGTAGCGACACACCAGCGATCCTGACAAGTGCATATCGTTGTCGGGATCGCTGGTGGGTCGCTATGTGTGACGGGGCCCTAACTCCAAGTCAAGCACACTTCTGTGAAATAAACCTATCCAGTTGTAAATCCACACTGATTGTGAAGCTATTTCTCCTGCTGTTGAGAAAATGGAACGGACAACATGTAGAAATTATAGGCAATTAGCCAGACAACCAATATAAAGGAGTGGCTCTGCAGGGGGGTGAAGCACACACCATTTCTCTGTTTTCATCCTTTTTGGCTGTTGTTTTGGTCACTTTTGCATTTTGTCATTGATGTCTCCCTTAGAAGTTCTGTAAAGTAGCATGAGGCGGTGGCTACAACACCCAGAAATTGCTCAGGTAGTGCCACTCCTCCAGGATGGTACATCAATGCAAGCTGTGGCAAGAAGGGTAGCTGTGTCTGTTAGCACAGTGTCCAGAGCATGGAGCAGATACTAGGAGACAGGCCAGTACACCAGGAGACGTGGAGGGGACCATAAAAGGGCAACAACCCAGCAGCAGGACCGCTAACTCCTCCTTTGTGCAAGGAGGAGCAGTGCCGGAGCCCTGCAAAGTGACCTCCAGCAGACCACTAACATCCATGTGTCTGCTCAAACTGTTAGAAACAGACTCCATGAGCATGGTAAGAGGGCCCCATATCCACAAATAGGTGTTATGCTTACATTGCAACTCTGTAGGGCGATTGGCATTTGCCAGAGAACGCCAAGATTGGCAGTTTCAATGTTGGTGCCCTGTGCTCTTCACGGATGAGAGCAAGTTCACACTGAGCACATGTGACAGACATGACAGAGTCTGTAGACGCCATTGAGAACGTACTTCTGATTGCAACATACTCCAACATGACTGGTTTGGCAGTGGTTCAATAATAATATGGGCAGGCACTTCATTGGAGGGCCGTACAGCCCTCCATGTGCTAGCCAGAGGACCCAGACGGTGCACTGGGCCCTGAGTTCCTTCTGGTACATGACAATGCTAGGCCTCGTGACTGAAGAGTGTCAGCAGCTCCTGCATAATGAAATCATTGATACTATGGGATGACCTGCCCGTTCCCCAGATCTGAGTCCAATCGAGCACATTCTGGGACATCATGTCTCATTTCATCCACCAATGCCACGTTGCACCACAGACTGTCCCGGAATTGACTGCTGCTTTAATCCAGGTATGGGAGAAAATCCCTCAGGAGATTATTCACAGCCTCATCAGGAGAATTGCCCAGGCCACACACAATACTGAGCATCATTTTCTTGTATCGATGCATTTCCACTGAAGTTGGATCAGCCTGTAATTTGATTTTCAACTTTGATTTTGAGTATGATTCAAAATCCAGGCCTCCATGGGATTTTAATTGTACATTGATCATTTTTATTTTTTTTTGTTCTCAATGCATTCCACTATGTAATGAATAAAGATTTGCAACTGGAATATTTCATTCAGTGATATTTATGATGTGGTATTTTAGTGCTCCCTTTATTTTTTTGAGCATTGTATATACATATACAGTTTTGTGAAAAATTGTTTGCCCCCTTCCTGATTTCCTATTATTTTGCATGTTTTTCACACTTAAATGTTTGAGATCACCAAACTAATTTAAATATTAGACAAAGATAACACAAGTAAACACAAAATGCAGTTTTCAAATGAAGGTCTGTTTTTTTTCAGGGAAAAAAATCCAAACCTACAGGGCCCTGTGTGAAAAAGTTATTGCCCCCTAAACCTAATAAGTGGTTGGGCCAACCTTAGCAGCAACAACTGCAATCAAACATTTTCGATAACTAGCAATGAGTCAATGAGTCTTTTACAATGCTCTGAAGGATTTTTAGCCCACTCATCTATGAATAATTGTTATAATTTAGCCATATTGGAGGGTTTCCAAGCGTGAATCGCCTTTTTAAGGTCATGCCACAGCATCTCAATCGGATTAAGGTCAGGACTTTGACTAGGCCACTTCAAAGTCTTAATTTTTTTTTCTCAAGCCATTCAAAGGTAGTCTTGCTGGTGTGTTTTGGATCATTGTCCTGCTGCATAACCCAAATGCGCTTCAGCATGAGGTTACAAACAGAATGCAGGACATTCTCCTTCAGGATTTTCAGGATTTTTTGGTAGACAGCAGAATTCATGGTTCCATTTACCACAGCAAGTCTTCCAGGTCCTGAAGCAGCAAAACAGCCCCAGACCACCACACTACCACCTCCATATTTTACTGTTGGTATGATGTTCCTTTTCTAGAAATGCTGTGTTACTTCTACGCCAGATGTAATGGGACATACACTTTCCAAAAAGTTCACATTTTCTCTTTTCAGTCTACAAAGTATTCTCCCAAAAGTCTTAGGGATCATCAAGATGTGTTCTTGCAAAACTGAAACGAACCTTTATGTTCTTATTGTTCAGCAGTGGTTTTCATCTTGGAACTGTGACATGCAGGCCATTTTGCTAAGTTTCTTTCTTATGGTGGAGTCATGAACACTGACGTCAACTGAGGCAAGTGCAGCCTGCAGTTCCTTGGATGTTGTTGTGGAGTATTTTGTGATCTCTTGGATGAGTCGTGGCTGCCCTCTTGGTGTCATTTTGGTTGGCCGGCCACTCCTGTGAAGGTTCACCACTGTTCCATGTTTTTGCCATTTGTGGATAATGGCTCTCACTTTGGTTTGCTGGAGTCCCAAAGCTTTACAAATGGCTTCACAATCTTTTCCAGACTGATAGATCTCAATTACTTTGTTTCTGATTTGTTCCAGGATTTCTTTGGATTGCTGCCCCGTGTCTAGCTTTTCAGGATCTTTTGCGCTACTTCACTTTGTCAGGCAGGTCCTATTTAAGAAATTTCTTGATTGAGAACATGTGTGACAGTAGTCAGGCTTGCATGTGGCTAGAAAATTTGAACTCCGCTTCCCAAAGATGTGATAAACCACAGTTAATTTACGTTTTAAGGACGTAACTTTTCACAAAGGGATCTGTAGGTTTGGATTTCTTTTTCCTTTAATAACAAAGACCTTCAGTTAAAAAAACGCATTTTGAGCTTACTTGTGTTATCTTTGACTAATATTCAAATTTGATTGGTGATCTGAAGTATTTAGGTGTGACAAACGTGCAAAAGAATAGAAAATTAGGGGGGAAAATACTTTTTCACACAACTATACATGAGTAGATACAATATATATATATATATATATTTATGTATATATATATATATATATATATATATATATATTGTAAGCTTTTCAGGGGATATAGCTCTGGGATCGCCGTCCGGGTAGACGGAGTGGCACGGAAACAGTTCATTCACAGACAGCAGTTCTGGTAAAAACTGGCCGCAAACCAGTTTTATTAAAGTCCACAGCAAACAGAACATAATCAAAACCAAATCATAAACATAAGCCCTGGGCTTGTCCAGCCACTTACTACACTTAGATAGATTTCCCTCTCTATCCGGGTCCAGACTCTAACAGCCTGTCCCCAAAACAACACATATGTTCAGTAGTTACCAGCTTGGAGTTTCACAGAGTCTCCTCCTTGTGTCTGAAGGCATATCCAACGTCCAGACTTGAGAGAGCTCCCCTCCTATTCAGCAGCTATCCGCATGGATTCTCACAGAGACTACTCCTGTGTCCGGGTACATCGAGCACCCAGACTGAGACAACTCATACTCCTGGAGACTCCTTCTTGTGCCTGGACTCCTTGTCCAGACTAAGCGAGCTCTCTGTCTGTGTTCGCAGACACCTACTTCTGGTCTCCTAATTAACAGCTGAGTGGTTTCAGGCCTGAGCTGCAAGTGTGTACTGAATGTAAGGTGTAGTGACCTTTCTCTACCACTAGGTTTACAAAGCCATACATTTCCCTTATACCAGTCAGCAAAGTATCTAGGTGAAATGTACACCCCATTCAACACACATATTCTCACTGTCTCACATATCCCCCCCTCTTCTCCAGACCGGAGGGCTGGTCATCCAGACCGGAGGGCTGGTCAACAATCCAAAAGAGACAGTGAACTCTGGACCAGTCATGGCCTTCATCAGCTTCATCTTCACTACTGTCATCTGTATCTTCACCTGAGCCATAGCCAACATCAGCTTTCTCTTCATCTGAAGCATCCGCACTACCCTGTACCCTCCCAGGCCTATGCTCTCTGCGGGCCTCGGGTATCCTGCACGGTTTCATCTTGACCTTAGGGCCGGGCTCAGTTTCGATATAGTGCCTGGCCAGAGAAGTACGACCTGGCACATCAGAACACTTCTGCTGACTCTTCCTCAGAAACTCACGTACCTCCTGTCCTTGGTGCACTGACCATGTGTCACCAACTATCACAGAAGGTATAGGGGGTTTTTCACTTTTCTCTAGTTCCCCTTGAACCCTCTTTAGCACATCTATTTTCTTGAATATCGGCTGACTCATAAAGTCTGTTTCACAGACCTTAAGCTCCTCTGCCATGGTCTCTGACCATTTTAAGCTACACTGTTCAAATGATTGGGACTGTAGAAGGGGCTGATCGTTTTTCTTTTGCAGTACACATAATTCATCCGCTAAGTCTCCAGCTGAATTGTAATGTTCTACCGTGACAACAGCATTCTTATAAAGAGCCTTAGACTTATTGAGCAGCATTTGCTCTTGCAACGAAGAGATTCCCTGTATTCTTCCTTTTACTTCATTGACTTTCTCACGAAGATGCTCATGGCTTTCATCACACTCCTTCATCACAGTTTGGAGTTTTTTCTGAGAAGTAATCAATTCATCTGGTACCTGTTGGACGTCCTTTATGTCTTTGGCCCCTTCTTCAGGCTCTTCTGGTAGAACATGCTCAGAAGCCCTACCGTCAGTCTTGCATTCTACCTCTTCAGTCACATCATTATGGTCTCCAATATTTCCATTTATTCCGGCTTTCAAGTTCTCCTTGATAGCTGCATCTGTATACTCAGAACCCGCCGGATTCTTCTCTTCCACCACGTTCTGCATCCCATCTGAGCTCCCGTGTGTCTGCAGCGGCAACGGAGTGACACATCGCTTTTCCCATTTGTTGGGACGTGGCTCCGATGTAGACTCCATGAAAGTGCGCTTTAGCTCACCAACGCCAGCCTGATGTCTCAAAATCTCATCTTGTGACTTATCCAGATCCTTGGTGTCACTCGGGAACACCGCTGGGGCTCCGGGCGCCGAACTTCCAGCCTGAGCTTCACGAGTTGCAGCTACTGATCCGAACCGCAACCCGTCCACGCCGCTGTCTTCGGCAGAAACAGATTCCTGGACAGAGTCAGTCCCCATATCTTCAGTCTTGTTCCTCACAGCTTCACTTGAGACCTCAGCTTCTGATGAGGCATCTGGCTTGGTGACTACCACTTCTATGGCTTTTTCCACCTCTGCAGCATCTCCCTCAGAGTCCTTGGCACAATACAGATCCACACCATACCTTGGTAACTTCACATTTCCAACAGCATCTACTTGGGCTGTGTTCAGTTTCAGAGTCCTGCCTTTAAAGCTCAGCTCTCCTACTTTCACCCTAGTCTTCGCCAGGGAACCGGCCAACTGTAAAACATCTTCAGATGCCATCTTCTGTCCGACTGCAAGGTCAGCATCAGCCTTCCTCTCAGGACTCTCAACCTCCTCTGCTACCATGCCTTCCTCATTTGCACTGGTTGCTTGATTGTCATCAGATGATTCACTATCACTACCACTATCCCTGTCTGACCCCTTTTTCTCAGCCACATCTGGCTCACTTTCAGGGTTATACACTTCATTTTCATTCACATCCTGCTCACTGTCAGGGTTTACATTATTCTCATTCACATTGCTCACTTTCAGGTATACACTTCATTTTCATTCACATCCTGCTCACTGTCAGGGTTATACAATTCATTCTCATTCACATCTTGATCTGGAACCTTAGTTAACATGTCATCCACAACATTAACTTCACCATCTGGTCCCTGGTTTCCCTCAGGTGGTCCCTCAAGTATGTGACTATGTGACAACCCCAGCACTATACTTCCATATAGCTCAGGTACTAGGAGCTGGCTCACGACCTCTCCCTGGACTTCAGTGTCCCTATACAACAGGTGAGTGTCTATGGCAACATGAGGAAACCTCTCCTCAGAGTCAGGCTCTTGGGAAACCTCATTTAGAACATTTATATTTTCCTGGGCCGTTTTAAGAGAGGGGTCTCGCCACTGCTCACTCTCAAAATTGTCACAGGACACAGGCAAGTCAGGGACACTCGGTTCCCGAGAACCACCATCCTCGTCTCCCAACATCACCTGCAAAGGAATTTCATCACCATCACAGTCATCATTATCATCAATATCACTATCATGATTATGATCAGTATCATCATCACTGTCATGATCATCATCATTATCATTATCAGCATCAGCATCATTATCATGGTCATCATCATTATCATGATCATCATTATCATTATCATCATCATCGTCATCATTATCACATAAGTTTAACGGCCCACTAGCATTGTGTTCCGCCCCTCGGGACTGCGCACCCTCAATAGGAGCTTCATCACACTGTCCATCAGAAACATTTTTCCCCCAGAGATCCTTAGACCGGGGAAAGTCATTACCCAATATGACGGGGGGCACCAGGTTCTTCACTACCCCCACTTCACATGAAACCTCCCCGCGTTTGGGGATCAAGTCCACGACAGTCTCTGGGTAGACTTTGGTGTCTCCATGGACACACACCACACTCAGGTGTTTATCAGGGATGAAGTCCCTATCAATCAGGCTATCACACACGGAAGTCACTGGACTCTCCGAGTCCAAGAGGGCCTGTGCTGGGCAGTCATTTACAACCACCGGGGACCCCTGTGGTCCAGTCTCTTCGGCTGAGGTGGACACACACACAGGCTCTGCGCAGGGAGAGAGGGATCCGCCAACATCACAACACATAGGCTCCCCCTCTATTGGACAGTTGGCTGCAATTTCACGACATCTCCAACACTGTCCATCACACTCTCCCACCCACACGACCCCAACAGCTGGAACGCTCTTACCGGGAGAGTTCGGCGTCCAGGAACTCTGAAGTGACGACCTCTCAGACGGCTGGTCACGGAGGCAGTCTTTGGTGGCGAAGGCCCTCTCCATCAGGCTGACCAGACGATTGGCGTCCTGGTGGTCTCCTTGTCCGACCTCTGGCTGTACCTCAGGAGGACGTGCTTGGGTGTAGCGGTCCACTATCACCTTTTCAACTCCATAATCAGGTTTGCTGACTGCAGACTCCCAACTGCATCTCCAGTCATGAACTCCCCTGGCACGGGCTGTCACCGTAACACCCAGCCGGGTAAGAATCTCCGCTTTCAGCTTGGCATAGTCTTGGCTGTCCTGCTCGCTCAGGTCAGCATAGGCCCTTTGGGGTTCTCCAATCAGATAGGGTGCGACCATCATGGCCCATTCAGATAGGGGCAGATTCTCCTTCTCTGCCAGTCCCTCAAACCTAGTGAGATATACCTCCACATCGTCACGAGGTGTCATCTTTTTCAGGGACCGTCTTACCGCCTTCTTTACAGCGGACAATGCAGGTGACTTTGCAACATTACTTTGGAACGATGCACTGCAAGTCTTTTGTAGTGCTGCACCTGCTCAAAAAACAACCGGTTATTCTCCTGCTGCTGCTGCAGGAATTGCTGCTGGGCCTGCTGCATGCGCTGCTGGTGCTGCATGCGCTGCCGCTCCATGCTCTGCTGCATGCTCCGCTGGGCCTGGACCAGGTACTCAACGAGCTCCTCCATACTGCCGGACTTATCTGTCTCAACCACGGCAGTCTTATGTTGCACATTAACTTGCGCCATTTGTTCAAACAGCGCCTCCATGCTGTCATCCATGCTGTCAGACTTCTCTGTCTCAACAACGGCAGTCTTCACTCAAGACATACACACTCCACAGTCTTTTCCACAGAAAATTCAGCCTTGCTGTGCAGACACTTTTTTTTTTTTTTTTCTCTGCAAACTCTATTAGGGCCACTGTCTCTTTAAGACTGCTCCAACAGACGTTTCTCCTTTATTGACACACTTTTTTTTTCTTTGCAAAGTCTATTAGGGCTACTGTCTCTTTAAGACTGCTCCAATCAGACGTTTTTGCTGACACACTTTTTTTTTTCTCTGCTGCTGCTTCAACAGACTTCACCTTTTATTGCTGTCTCTCGCCACTGTGCTGCACGCACATTCCAGCACCAATTGTAAGCTTTTCAGGGGATATAGCTCTGGGATCGCCGTCCGGGTAGACGGAGTGGCACGGAAACAGTTCATTCACAGACAGCAGTTCTGGTAAAAACTGGCCGCAAACCAGTTTTATTAAAGTCCACAGCAAACAGAACATAATCAAAACCAAATCATAAACATAAGCCCTGGGCTTGTCCAGCCACTTACTACACTTAGATAGATTTCCCTCTCTATCCGGGTCCAGACTCTAACAGCCTGTCCCCAAAACAACACATATGTTCAGTAGTTACCAGCTTGGAGTTTCACAGAGTCTCCTCCTTGTGTCTGAAGGCATATCCAACGTCCAGACTTGAGAGAGCTCCCCTCCTATTCAGCAGCTATCCGCATGGATTCTCACAGAGACTACTCCTGTGTCCGGGGTACATCGAGCACCCAGACTGAGACAGCTCATACTCCTGGAGACTCCTTCTTGTGCCTGGACTCCTTGTCCAGACTAAGCGAGCTCTCTGTCTGTGTTCGCAGACACCTACTTCTGGTCTCCTAATTAACAGCTGAGTGGTTTCAGGCCTGAGCTGCAAGTGTGTACTGAATGTAAGGTGTAGTGACCTTTCTCTACCACTAGGTTTACAAAGCCATACATTTCCCTTATACCAGTCAGCAAAGTATCTAGGTGAAATGTACACCCCATTCAACACACATATTCTCACTGTCTCACAATATATATATATTGGCATGCCATTGTATTTGGTGTAAGTACACTATATGTATGGACAAAAGTATTGGGACACCTACACATGACACCTGCAGCAGCATTTGTCCAATCCTTTACTAAATCCTTAGGCATTAATATGAAGTTGTTCCACATTTCTGGAAGGCTTTCCACAAGATTTTGGAGGTGTGTATGTGGGAATTACCTCATGGCTCTCTGCGGCCAGTAAAGGTCTTTCACACCAAGCTCACTTAACCATACCTTTCTGGACCTTGCTTTGTGGCCTAGATCGGAATTTCCGGGCTCTGTGCAGCCAGAGAAGGTATTCTACACCAAGCTTACCTAGCCATACCTTTATGGACCTTGCTTTGTAGCCTTGCTCAGAATCTCAGGGCTCTGTGTGGCTAGTGAAGATCTTTCACAGCTAGGTCAGCTAACCTTACCTTTATGGACCTTGCTTTGTGGAAGGTGGCACAGACAAACTGCAAAAGAAAAAAGGCTTACCAAACTGTTCCCACAAAGTTGGATGCGTGAAACTGTAAAAAATGTTTTGATATACTGAAGTATTAAGATTTCCTTTCACTGCAAATAAGGGATCTTTGCCAACCACTGAAAAACAGCCCAATAGTTTTACCCCCCTCCAATAAAATTTACAGTAGGCACAATTCAATCAGATAAATAAAGTTCTTCTGACATTTGCAATTCCAAACTCGTCCATTAGATAGAAAAGCAGAAGTCTTCCCTCCACGGAATACATTTCCTCTGCTCCACAGAGGAGCAACTGTTAAAGGCACCTGATGAATGATTAAACCAGTAATCATGTGCGGTGAAAGATGCGGGCTTATCATGTGAGTCCGCATCAAAGTCAGAGACATGACATATGACGTAATATACAGATATGTCGTGAAGGGTTAAAGGGACTGTCCACTTTTGTAAACAATTTTTTTTCTTAAATGCATACAATTAGGGCTAAAAATAATTTTTGCATTGGGTTGCATTAAGCATTTTGCACAGTTTTCCTCCTATAGCCGCTGTATTACACTGTCTATTGCTGACTGCAGAATCAGTTAACGGTGTCGGTCACATTATCTTTATTTGATCAGATATGTTGGGGACCTAATTTTGTGGCACTCATTATTATACAAGCATGACAGGTACTCTTCCTGCACTTATTAATGCCTACTCACAGACTGCACAGCTCTCCATTCCATACAATGGCTGCTGGTGGAAGAGTATGTGACCAGATCAGTCAATCAGCCTTGTCCAGTTGAAAACTGCAAATGAGAAAGCTGCTTTTCTATTAGAGGACTGATGGAAATGTCTGGTAACATAAAACAGAGGCTACAGAAGGCAAACGGTGCTAAATTTTTAATGAAACACAATTGCAAAAATGATTTTTAGCCCCAACTGCATGCATTTAAGTAAGAAACCCCTTTAAGGGGTTGACAAATGTAAATCAAGGCAGAATAAATTACTAATTGCTTGATTTTATACACCTCTGGCGATGGGACTGAATTAAAAGCCAACTTTAGTGATTAATTGCTGTGTCCCAAAACTTTTCTCCTTGTGATATACTGTGGGTACGGAAAGTATTCAGACCCCTTTTAAATTTTTCACTCTTTATTTCATTGCAGCCGTTTGTTAAATTCAAAAAAGTTCATTTTTTTTCTCATTAATGTACACTCTGCACCCCATCTTGACTGAAAAAAAAACAGAAATGTAGAATTTTTTGCAAATTTATAAAAAAAGAAAAACTGAAATAATCACATGGTCAAAAGTATTCAGACCCTTTGCTCATACACTCATATTTAAGTGACATGCTGCCCATTTCCTTGTGATCCTCTTTGAGATGGTTCTACTCCTTCATTGGAGTCCAGTTGTGTTTAATTAAACTTATAGGACTTGATTTGTAAAGGCGCACACCTGTCTATAAAAGACCTCACATCTCACAGTGCATGTCAGATCAAATAAGAATCATGAGGTCAAAGGAACTGGTCAAGGAGCACAGAGACAGAATTGTGGCAAAGCACAGATCTGGCCAGGGTTACAAAAGAATTTCTGCAGTACTCAAGGTTCCTAAGAGCACAGTGGCCTCCATAATCCTTAAATGGAAGAAGTTTGGGACCACCAGAAGTCTCCCTAGACATGGCCGTCCAGCCAAACTGATCAGTTGTGGGAGAAGAGCCTTGGTGAGAGAGGTAAAGAAGAACCCCAAGATCACTGTGGCTGAGCTCCACAGATGCAGTAGGGAGATGGGAGAAAGTTCCACAAAGTCAACTATCACAGCCCTCCACCAGTTGGGCCTTTATGGCAGAGTGGTCCAATGGAAGCCTCACCTCAGTGCAAGACATGTGAAAGCCCGCATAGAGTTTGCTAAAAAACACATGATGGACCCCCAGACTATGACAAATAAGATTCTCTGGTCTGATGAGATGAAGATAGAACTTTTTGGTGATCATTCTAAGTGGTATGTGTGGAGAAACCCAAGCACTGCTCATCACCTGCCCAATATAATCCCAACAGTGAGACATGGTGGTGGCAGCACCATGCTGTGGGGGTGTTTTTCAGCTGCAGGGACAGGACGACTGGTTGCAATTGAAGGAAACATGAATGCTGTCAAGTACAGAGATATCCTGGATGAAAACCTCTTCCAGAGTGCTCTGGACCTCAGACTTGGCCGAAGGTTCACATTCCAACAAGACAATGACTCTAAGCACACAGCTAAAATAACAAAGGAGTGGCTTCAGAACAACTCTGTGACCATTCTTGACTGGCCCAGCCAGTGCCCTGACCTGAACCCAATTAAGCATCTCTGGAGAGACCTGAAAATGGCTGTCCACCAATGTTCACCATCAAGCCTGATGGAACTGGCCAGGATCTGCAAGGAAGAATGGCAGGAGGATCCCCAAATCCAGGTGTGAAAAACTTGTTGCATCATTCGCAAGAAGTCTAATGGCTGTACTAACTCAAAAGGGTGCTTCTACTCAATCATGTGATTTTTCAGGTTTTCTTTTTTAATAAATTTGCAAAAATTTCTATGCCTCTGTTTTTTCAGTCAAGATGGGATGCAGAGTGTGCATTAATGAGGAAAAAAATGAACTTTTTTTAATTTACCAAATGGCGGCAATGAAACAAAGAGTGAAAAATTAAAAGGGGTCTGAATACGTTCCGTACCCATTGTATGTAATGTCTGGTTCCTGCATACTGTGTATATATGCTTAGACTATATGGTAAAGTCTTACCAATTGAGTTTCGGTGCACACAGATAAATAACAGTAAGCACATATCTATTGTAAGTTATCTGCATAGACAATTTTGTACAACAACTTTGTAGACAATTATCTGCTTCAATAATATGTTTTAAGGGTTGAATTGATTAACAGACTTAAAACAGTTTTCTTGCACGAAAAAGTAGCTGAAGTAGATGTTGATTTGATTTTCAAGCGTTATATTTACACAGAGCCCTTCTAAGGAGTTTTTTTTAATGGGTTCACTCCAAACACTCCAAAACAACTTATTTTCATTTCTGTCATAAAACCACTTTGTTTGTTCATGTGAGCATTTTTTTCCTAAAGTGGTAGTAAAAAGGCTTATTGAAAGTGCTTGTCTGTTCTTTGAAGTGGGTCCTGATGGAACCAGCTCCAAACTAGCCACTGTCCAATCACAAGACTGGAAAAAACTTTTCAAAAAACGCTTAAAGGGTTGTCCACTACTTGGACAGCCCTTTCTCACTGCACACGTTGAGGTTGTTACATCACAAGAACCCTTCCTGACAGGAAGTCAGGGCTCTCTGACTTCCTCTTGATGTTTGATTTGTCTGAAGGCAGGGATATAGTGGACAACCCCTTTTAAAAAAAACTATTCAAACCTGCTTTGTTAACAGACCTTTTGCAATTTTGAAAAGACCTTTCCTATTAAAGACCTGTGATAGTTGAGAGGCTGTTTTTGGATAAACCAGTTACATTAAAAGAGCTGAAGAATGCTGTAGGGGATAAGCAAGTAATAAGTCTCCGGGTCCTGATGGGATCCCTGTTAAATTGTACAAAAAATAAGGGGGTTTACTATTACCTAATCTCTTAAAAGTGATTGTTCACTACTGGGACAACCCCTTCTTGAGCGAAATGTTTGGCCCCAATAAAGTAAAAAAGCTTATACTTACCATAATGTGCCTTGCGCCGTTCCAATGGCATCGGCACTTGTGTTCCCAGGGCTCTCATACAGTTGTTATGACTCATGAGCCCAGCACCCAATCAGCATTGGTGTCACTGACACCGCCTTCGTACTGTTTGAACATGAAGAGGAAATCAGAGCTGCGACTGCTCTCTCACTTCCGCTTCATGTTTACAATGACATGTAAAAGTTTGGACAACCCTGGTCAAAATTACTGTTATTGGGAACAGTTAACCAAGTTAATGATGAAATGAGCATTAAAAGGCCTAAAGTTAACAATAACACATTTCCTTTGTATTTTAAGCAAAAAACATATATATTTTCATATTTTACATTTTAACCCCTTAACCCCCGGAGGTATTTTCGTTTTTTGCTCCCCTTCTTCCCAGAGCCATAACTTTTTTATTTTTCGTCAATTTGGCCAAGTGAGGACATGTTTTTTGCGGGACGATTTTACTTTTGAACGACACCATTGGTTTTACCATGTCGTGTTCTAGGAATCGGGAAAAAAATTCCAAGTGAAATTGCAAAAAAAGTGCAATCCCACACTTTTTTTTGTTTGTCTTTTTTACTTGGTTCATTAAATGCTAAAACTGACCTGCCATTATAATTCTCCAGGTCATTACGAGTTCATAGACATCAAACATGTCTAGGTTCTTTTTTATCTAAGTGGTGAAAAAAAATATTGCGCCATTTTCAGATAACCGTAGGGTCTCCATTTTTCGTGATCTCGGGAGATGGTGGAAGCCCACAAAGCTGAAGAAGACTAAAAGAAGATAGCAAAGCATTTTCAATTTGCCTTTTCCTCAGTTCAAAATGTAATTAAGAAATGGCAGTTAACAGGAACAGTGGAGGTTAAGATAAGGTCTGGAAGTCCAAGCAAAATTTCAGTGAGAGCTGCTCATAAGATTGTAGAGAGGCAAATCTGAACCCCCGCTTGACTGCAAAAGACCTTCAGAAAGATTTAGCAGACTTTGGAGTTGTGATACATTGTGCCACTGTTTAGAGATACCTGCACAAATATGACCTTCATGACAGAGTCATCACGAGAAAACCTCTCCTGCTTGAGAAAACCTCTCCTGCGTCCTCATAAAATTCACCATCAGAAATATACAAAAGAACATCTAAACACGTCTGACGAATTTTGGAAATAAATCCTAAGGACCATTGAGGTTAAAATCGAACTCTTTGGCCACAAGGAACAAAGGTATGTGTGGAGAAAAAAAGGCAAAGAAATTTATGAAAAGAAAATTGCTCCAACCATTAAGCATGGAAGTGGTTCAATCATGCTTTGGGGTTGTGTTGCTGCCAGTGGCACGGAAAACATTTCAACAGTAGAAGGAAGAATGGATTCTATGAAATTTCAACAAATTATTGATGCAAACATTGCACCATCTGTAAAAAAATGAAGTTGAAAACAAGATGGCTTCTGCAAATGGATAATGATCCTAAATAGAGATGTGCGAACCTTTTAAGGTTCGGTTCGTTGAACTTCCCGATGTTTTCTGAACGGTTAGACGAACGTACCCAAACACCATGAAATGAAAAGCTTCCTAAACAAATAAAATTATTGGCAGACAAGATGAAAAGTAGCATCAATTGACCCACAGTAGAAATTTGTTAATGGCCCAGCAGCAGTCACCCTTGGGTCATGCATGAGGTATCGGGGTCTGGGCCAGCATTTACAGCTTTGAATTTAATTTCAATGAAGACCTGGTGGTTAAGGGAGCGATGCAAGCCTTCTGTGCTGGGAGCCCTGATACATGCAACAGTTCCAATTTTTTTTCCCAGCCACACTCAGATGGCACAAACATCAGTTTCATACAGTGTCATCTTTATCTTTAGGCGTTTTAGAGATCATTTCATCTTCAACTTGCTTAACTGTTCACAATAACAGTCGTTTTGACCAGGAGTGTCCAAAGTTTTACATGCCACTGTAATTTGTATGAATGCGGGGATAGTGATACCAGCGCTGATTGGGTACCAGGCTCATGTGTCATAACAACCACATTAGAGAGCATCGGGAACATGAGTGCTGACACTGCTGGAACAGCACAGGAGGTGAGTATAGGCTTTTTTATTTTATCGGAGCAAAGCATGGGGCATGAGAAAGTGTTGTCCAAGTAGTGGACAACTTTAAATATGTTTCAGGAAACCAAAAAGGCATATTTGTTGCCAAAGTCCATGCAGGAGGCTATAATAGTGGTGTTACTTAACCCCTTCACGACTTATGATGTATAGGTGTATCATAGGTCGTCACACCCTCTTTGATGCGGGCTCTCACGCATGTTTTCATGCACATGACAGCTGATCTGATCAGTTATCATTTGCCCCTAACACAATATCTGACAGCGGCATTTAAAATGCCCATGCCAGAAGCGCGTCACTAGCTGCGCCCATGTCACATGACCACGGGGGCGTAAATGGGTTGGCACGACAATTTTTTTCCTGTTTTCCAGTACACTATGTGATAAACTCAATGGTGTTATTCAAAAGTACAACTTGCCCCACAAAAAAAAAGCCCTTACTTGGCCATGTTGATGAAAAAATAAAAAGTTATGGCTCTGGGAAGAAGGAGAGCAAAAACAGAAATGCAAAAACAGGAAATCCCAAGGTGGTGAAGGAGTTAAATAAGATAAGGACCCTTATACCCAGACTCATAGAGGCATGTTTCTCTCCTCAACTCTGATGTAAATTTAATTGCTAAAGTTTTGGCTGATAGACTTGCCAGGGTCATTTCATCAATTGTTCATCACAATCACACCTGGTTTATGCCAAGAAGATGGACAGCAACCAGTATACGGTGTTTATTCTTTAATTTACAATTGTCGATTGATATCTCAGGGATAGTTATTTGCTCCCTTGACATTGCCAAAGATTTTGACAGCGTGGAATGGAGTTTCCTGTTGCTTGTTTTACAGGAATTTGGCATATGGATTCAAAATAAATACCCATATTTTTATTATGTTACATATTCTTGAATATTATTATTGGTATATTATAATATTTCAACCCCACAGCTAACATAAGAGTGAATGGTTCTTTATCAGAATCTTTTGCTTTGCGAAGAGTACAAGACAAGGTTGCCCTTTGTCACCTTTTGCTCCTTGCGCTGGTTATTGAACCTTTGGCGATTCTGATGTGGAAACATTCTGGGATAGAGGGGTGTAGGAGAGGAATGCTGGAGGATAAAATCGCGTTATATGCAGATGACAGTTTACTTTTTCTGGAAAATGCTTCCAAATCCCTGCCTTTGGCAATGTATGAGATCAAGTCTTTTGGTACTTATTCCAGTCTTGTTATTAATAGATCCAAGTTGGTACTGATGTCTCTGGATGAGAGGAAGGATAGAGTGAACACTCTGAATAGCACAGGACTAAAGGAGGTTTCAACATTTATGTTTCCACGGTTAGGAAACGCTGCGTGTTTGACGCTATGTACAGCCGCAGCGTCAAACTCGCAGCGTCCAGATGTTACAGCATAGTGGAGGGGATTTTATGAAATCCCATCTCCACTATGCGTTAAAACACGCAGGCGGTAGACCTGCGTAAACGGACATGCGGCGCGTCTTTTCAGATCACAGCATGTCCTTTTACCTTGCGGCGACGCTCCGTCGCCGCAAGGCAAATAGCAGAATCCTATCTAGCACTGTGGTGATTCCGGATGTGTTCAATGAGCACATCCGGATTCACCGCGCGTTCAGAAGTGGGCGGGGCTTTGGACGGAGAGGACTTTCCGCTCCGTCCAAAACGCCAGGTTTCCTTAACGTGGAACCATACCCTTAAATATCTGAGAGTTGAGGTCTCTTTTAATCCATTAGATGGCAAAAAACTAAATTTAATTTCACTTCTCACTAGTTTTGTACAGAAAAGGGATGCATAGTCTAAACTTCCTTCATCAGTTGTGGGGAGAGCTAATCCAATTAAAATATATGGATTCCTCAGTTACTATTCTTTCGCCAAATTTCACTAATCTGGATCCCATCTCATTTTTTACAAGCCTCTAATGGTGTATTCAGATCCTAGCTGTGGAGGGGGGTGGCCTGTATTAAATTTGAAACACTGCAAAGGGAAAAATTAGGGGGAAGGTTAGCGGTCTCCAATCCTTGGGCAAATTTTTTGGCTGCTCAGGCTCAGCAGTTCAGGTGATGGGAGGGAGTTTGCAAAAGTCTTTTAAGGGGTCTTCTGCAGGAGGAGGTAGACAATTGGTCATTGTATAACGCCCGGTAGGGTAGCAAATTGAAATCTCTGAAAAACAGTTCCCACATTATTATAATTATTATTACATTATTATTATTAATGGGTAAATTATTGTGGAAGACACAGGAATTACAGCAATTAGAGGGATGTTCACAATTTACTTCAATATTGGAAACTCCTTGGCTAGTTAACTTGACAATTCTGTCTGGGTTTGAAAGTTGAAAATAAAAGGGGGTGAGAAGGGCATCTCAGCTAGTTTGGGATAATGTTTTAAGTCTTTTGCGCAATTGCAGAAGGAGTTTGATCAAAGTCCAAAGAACTTCTACAAATATCTTCAGTTGTGCCAAGCGTTTAATTCTGATTTTTCGGAGACCAGACTGAAAGTGTGCCAACAAAATGCTGTTATGCAGTTACTAGTAAATCAAGTAACTCATCTGGGGTAATATGGTTTCATTACGTCATGACCCTGGACAGGATGGTTCCGCTTCCATCCTGGTCAGGGTTAACTTTAGTTCCCCTCTCTTTGGTTCTGGGGTGGTTATTTAATGTTGGCAGTTGCTAGGTCTGCTGTCAGTGATACTTCCGTATTCTCGGCTAGTGGTTGCTGACCCAGGTTACTTCCATAATTGCTGTGCCTCTGTGCTTGTGTGCCTTGCTGTGTATAACCCTGTTCGTCCCCTGACTCTCGCCTGTGTATCCTTCTTTGTACTGCCCTGCCTCTCCTGGTTATCTGACCCTTTTGGCTTGTCTCCGTTTACTCTTTGTCTTATCCCTTGGTACTACGCTCTGGCTTTTGACTCTCGGCTTTCCTTGACCACGTGTACAGTCTTTGCCGTGCATTCAGTTGCCTTCCCGGCACTCACGCGTAGTGGCTACGCCCCCTGGTTACGTGACTGCTCAGTGCCAGGTCCTGTGCGCTGCTCACTGCTTAGTCTCAGGTCCTTGTGCACAGCATGCCTTGTCCCTGCACTTCCTGCGATCGTTCACGTGACCCCTGATAGCGCCCCCTCCTAACTTACAGGACATCTTTGCCCCTGGAGTTCTTAGGTGGTAGATATTGTTGTCATGTTTCTTATCGCAATTTTACCATTCTATAGAAATGAAACTTGACATGGATAGCACCATTCATTGGTCTGATATTAAGTTGGAGTTGTTTTTTCTGCCTTACGGTGATGTGAGTGAATGCGTTATGTCCATCCCTTCGTTACAGCACGAAAAATATACAGTACAGACTAAAAGTTTGGACACACCTTCTCACTTAAAGATTTTTCTGTATTTTCATGACTATGAAAATTGTAAATTCACACTGAAGGCATCAAAACTATTAATTAACACATGTGGAATTATATACTTAACAAAAAAGTGTGTAACAACTGAAATTATGTCTTATATTCTAGGTTCTTCAAAGTAGCCACCTTTTGCTTTGATGACAGCTTTGCACACTCACGCATTCTCTTGATGAGCTTCAAGAGGTAGTCACCGGAAATGGTCTTCCAACAATCTTGAAGGAGTTCCCAGAGATACTTAGCACTTGTTGGCCCTTTTGCCTTCACTCTGTGGAGGTCAGGTCATATGGCGTAGCACCCCATCACTCTCCTTCTTGGTTAAATAGCCCTTACACAGCCTGGAGTTGTGTGTGGGGTCATTGTCCTGTTGAAAAATAAATGATGGTCCAACTAGACACAAACCGGATGGAATAGCATGCGGCTGCAAGATGCTGTGGTAGCCATGCTGCTTCAGTATGCCTTCAATTTTGAATAAATCCCCAACAGTGTCACCAGCAAAGCACCCCCACACCATCATACCTCCTCCTCCATGCTTCACGGTGGGAACCAGGCATGTAGAGTCCATCCGTTCACCTTTTTTGCGTCACACAAAGACACGGTGGTTGGAACCAAAGATCTCAAATTTGGACTCATCAGACCAAAGCACAGATTTCCACTGGTCCAATATCCATTCCTTCATTCCTTGTGTTCTTTGACCCAAACAAGTCTCTTCTGCTTGTTGCCTGTCCTTAGCAGTGGTTTCCTAGCTGCTATTTTACCGTGAAGGCCTGCTGCACAAAGTCTCCTCTTAACAGATGTTGTAGAGATGTGTCTGCAGCTAGAACTCTGTGTGGCATTGACCTGGTCTCTAATCTGAGCTGCTGTAAACCTGCGATTTCTGAGGCTGGTGACTCAGATAAACTTATCCTCAGAAGCAAAGGTGACTCTTGGTCTTCCTTTCCTGGGGTGGTCCTCATGTGAGCCAGTTTCTTTGTAGCGCTTGATGGTTTTTGCAACTGCACTTGGGGACACTTTCAAAGTTTTCCCAATTTTTCAGACTGACTGACCTTCATTTCTTAAAGTAATGATGGCCACTCGTTTTTCTTTACTTAGCTGCTTTTTTCTTGCCATAATACAAATTCTAACAGTCTATTCAGTAGGACTATCAGCTGTGTATCCACCAGACTTCTGCACAACACAACTGATGGTCCCAACCCCATTTATAAGGCCATAAATCCCACTTATTAAACCTGACAGGGCACACCCGTGAAGTGAAAACCATTTCCGGTGACTACCTCTTGAAGCTCATCAAGAGAATGCCAAGAGTGTGCAAAGCAGTCATCAAAGCAAAAGGTGGCTACTTTGAAGAACCTAGAATATAAGACATAATTTCAGTTGTTACACACTTTTTTGTTAAGTATATAATTCCACATGTGTTAATTCATAGTTTCGATGCCTTCATTGTGAATTTACAATTTTCATAGTCATGAAAATACAGAAAAATCTTTAAATGAGAAGGTGTGTCCAAACTTTTGGTCTGTACTGTATCTCCGCAAAAATATCAAATCGATGCAATACCCCAATATTCATCGCTGACCACTCCAAAAGGTCTGCGATCCTGGCTTTGATCAGAGGAAGCTTATGCCTGAGTAGCATGTTTCCCTGCCTCTGATTAAACAAATCTCAGTCTTGCTGTGTTTTTCTCAAAGCATTTCTCTGCTGTTACATGGACATTGCTTCTATGGAGGTCGATGTATTAGCTCTCTTTCTCACTTCCCTAGTTATAATTGATTTATTTTTTCTCCAACTATAATTAAATCCTTCAAGTCCTTAGATGTATCCGTACATCCAGGTCGCTTGATACTTACCTTTCTTGGACGTATGGATAAGCCCAGGCGATTTTGCGCGCACAGAGTATGTGCGCGCAATCGCCGCCAGAAGTCAGCTGATTCAGACAGCTGACACCCAACACTCAGTGCCAGGAGCGGTGCAGTACTTTAATCCCCTAAGTGCTGTGATCACAGTATTTAGCAATCAGGTAGAGGAAAGAAAGCCCCTCTGCCCTTGGATCGGTGCCCCGTCATTATAAGGGCTCGATCCTTGCCATGGTGATCCTATGTCATCATGATGACATCCAGGTCTCCAGGCATTAGCAAGATAGTTACATCATTCTCAGTGCATGATCTAAGTAACTTGCATCTGCAGGGCTGACAGGATATAAAGCATTGCAATGCTTTTTAACAGCAATGAGACTGCAGAAAGTGAAAGTCCCATAGTAGGACTAGGCAAAAAAAAAATTTGTAAAAATTATTTTTAAAAAAATCACAAAATAATAAATATATATTTTTATGCAAACAAAACAAAACAAAGGACACATATTTAGTATCGCTGTATCTGGAACGACCCGACCTATAAAAATGTCCCACCAGTTAACCCCTTTAGAGAACACCATAGAAAAAAAGGCAAAAAATGATGCTTTATCGCTGTAATCGAACTGGCCCAAAGAATATAGCTGCCTTATCAATTTTGCCACACGTGGAACAGCATAAAAAAAAAAACAATTCCTGAATTACCGGTGTTTGTTCATTCTGCTTCTCAAAAATTGGAATACAAAGCAATTAAAAAATGTCATGTGCCCGAAAATGGTACTAATAAAAATGTCAACTTGTCATCACATGAATCTGTCGGCAGAAATACGGAAAATTAAAGCTGTCAAAATATGGCAATGCAAAAACTTGTTTTTGAAAAAAATTAGGATCTTTTGGTGTGTAACAGCAGCCTAATATAAATAACCGATATAAATCTTGCATCTTTGTAATCGTACCGACCTGAAGAATAAAGTTGTCTAATCACTTATACCACACAAGGAATTACGTAAAAAATAAATAAAACCAATATTTCACCAGCGGCTGATTTGCTCATTCTGCCTCCCAAATATCGCAGTAAGGCTTGGCTCACATTTATTCCACACTCTACACTGAGCGCTTACATCTGGGTTTCCATGTAAATCTCTGAAATACGTGATTCAGACTGATGAACCCCCGGTTGAAGATTCTCTATGGTGAGTCTGGTGGAAGCACTGTGGATGCCATCTGGCCTATGATCTTGCGGTGTCCGTCTTTTTAGGCGTACATAAAAGTGCCGTCGGCCATAGGTTTGTGCACTTCTGAAAAGAACTACACTGAACAGAAGCCAGAGTCCAGAGTAACTCTGCTACCTCATTATAGTGAATGGATCCCTCAGGGATTTCATCTGAATCACGTCACTCTGAGGTTTAGATGGTAACACCAAAGTAAGTGCTCAGCGTAAAGTGCCGGATAAATGTGATCCTAATTGTTATGGAAAATGTTCCATAGTCTCCCACTAAGGTCTGTCATCTGTCAATGGAAGTATAGGAGGCTTCCACATCACTAGTAGTACACAGGCACTAGAAAAGCAAAATGGCTCCAGCGAATTCTGTGCTCCCAAATTCAAGTGTCCCTCTCCCTTCGAAGCCCCACAGTATATCTAAACCACATTTAGCATCCACATGTTTGGCATTTCTGTAGCGATGAGAGCCCACCTAATTTATTGGTGTGTGTCTCCAGAAGAATGAGCTGGGCACAATGTATTGGTCACTACAATGTACTGGTCACTACAAAGTATTGGTCACTACAACGGCAGTTTGCAATTTTCACTCAGCAATATCCACTACTGCTTGTTTCTGAAAAACATCCATGGAGTTAAAATCGTCATTACATCTGTATATAAATTCCAAAAGGGATAAAATTTCCAAAATGGGGCCACTTGAAGTGGGTGTCTGTATATTGAGTCCGCAAACTATTCTAGGAAAATCTACACTCCAGGAGGCAAATCAAATAGGGCTCCAACCCCTAGAGTCTTGCTGTCTGGCTAAACAGTACTGTTGTGAATATGCTGGAGGCGGCTTCTAAGCTGGGACTCCCTCCGGTGGTTGCTGAGGGTAATGAACTGATTACCGAATGGCCTTCAGCTGGCGCTGAATGGTAGGATATAAGTGGCCTGAGTTCCCAGCAGCCTTGTCGGTTATCAATTGTTCCTGCTGGTCTTGCTGGAAGCACTGCTAGTTTCCTGCTCTCCTTCAGATAAGTGTTTGCTGTTTTTTTTTTCCCTCTGTTTGATTTTCTCTGCTGGTTTGCTGCTTGCAGTGGACTGCAGCCTGTCCCCTTTTGAGGGTCTGGCGCTGCAATTGTGCTCCGTTTGTGTCTGCACTTTTGCTTTGCTCCTTTGTTACTTTTTATTTGCTGAATAGCGTTTTGTTACACCAGAGAACTGATTTAGGTGGTAGAGGTCGTGTGATCTCAGGTGTTTTTGCAATCAGAAGAGTTGGTATTTTTTAGGGTTTTTTTTTTGGATTGCAGTGAGTATCCTTTCCTGTACTTTTCTGTCTAGACAGATTGGGCCCCAGCGTTTGCTCATTCTATTTTCTGTCTGTGTCCGTGCTTCTTCTTGTCTAACTGCCATTACATGTTTGGGGGCTTCCTATTTTGTTTGGGGATGTGCTCCGGGGCAGATAGCTTTCATCTTTCTACCTTTAGGTGTAGTTATCTCTCAGGCTGTGACGAGGCGTCTAGGATCAACGTAGGAACGCTCAACGGCTACCTCTATTTGTGTGGTTAGTTCAGGTTACTGCAATCCAATAGGTTCCAGCCTCTCTGGTGTATTGCCGTTTTTGCTTATTCTCCTCAGCTACCAAAACATAACAGTATCACCGGCCCAAACTGAAAATTATATGGTACTCACAGAAGTGAAAAATAGTGTAAAAAAAAAAAAAAAGTTGTCAGAGTTGTCAGATTTTTTTTTTCCCTGTTTGTTGCATTTTTTTTCCCTCTTTTCTCTGGGTGCTGAGGAGGATTTTTTTTTTTAGGAGCTTGCACAGTTGTCTGGCCATGTGGATCAGCTTGCCACTGAGGTTCGGAGTATTGCTACCTATCTTGCTGGGTTGCCGGTTGTGGAACCTAGGATTCCCATGCCAGATTTGTTTTTGGGGGATCGGGCTAAATTTCTGAATTTCAAAAATAACTGTAAGTTGTTTTTTGCCTTAAAGCCTAAGTCCTCAGGGAACGCAGCACAGCAGGTTCAAATTGTGATCTCTCTCCTGCGCGGCGACCCTCAGGATTGGGCTTTTTCCCTGACACCTGGGGATCCTGTTTTGAATGATATTGATGTATTTTTTCTGGCTCTGGGGTTATTGTACGATGAACCTAATGTCACTGATCAAGCTGAAAAAACCTTGTTGGCATTAAATCAGGGTCTTGAAGACGCTGAGTTGTACTGTCAGAAATTCCGAAAGTGGGCAGTCCTGACCAAATGGAATGATGATGCTTTGGCAGTCCTTTTTCGGAAGGGGCTGTCAGAGAATGTAAAGGATGTTATGGTGGGATTCCCTGCTCCCTCTGGTCTCAATGATTCTATTTCATTGGCTATTCAAATTGACAGATGTTTGCGTGAGCGCAGAGGTATGCGTGAGATAGTGTTGCCTTGTGAGTCAGCTCCTGAGCCCATGCAGTGTGATGGAGTGACTTCTGGGGCTCAGCGTCATGAGTTTCGTAAGCGCAATGGGTTATGTTTCTACTGTGGTGACGCTTCCCATGCTATTTCTGTCTGCCCTAAGGGGGGAAGACGTTTTGCACGCTCAGTTGTCTTGGGTAGTGTTCAGACTAAATTTCTGTTGACTGTTACCTGTTATGAATGTGCTAGAGATGGTTTCTGAGCAGAGGCTCCCTCTGGTGGTTACAGACAGTACTGAACCTTTCAGCGAGGAATGGCAATCTGGGATCACGGACTGGTCTGATATAAGGGAGGTTCCCTCCCATGATGGTTGCCGGTGATCAATTGTTCTTGTCTCAATTGTGGTTCCTGGTTCATTTGGAAGCTTGCTGAGTCTTTCCTGCATCTTCTGCTATCAGATAAATATTTTCTGCTTTTATTTTTGTGCTTGCTTTTTGCATTGTTCCCTGCACTTCTGTGGAGGTCAGCCAGGTCCCCTCCGGGGGCTTGTGCTCCTCTCAGTTTATCTGGAGCCACTGTTGTTTGTTCATTTGCTTTTTCTTGTTTTTTCAGTGGCTGCGGCTTAGTTTTGTTACACCAGAGAACTGATTTAGGTGGTAGAGGTCGTGTGATCTCAGGTGTTTTTGCAATCAGAAGAGTTGGTATTTTTTAGGGTTTTTTTTGGATTGCAGTGAGTATCCTTTCCTGTACTTTTCTGTCTAGACAGATTGGGCCCCAGCGTTTGCTCATTCTATTTTCTGTCTGTGTCCGTGCTTTCTTCTTGTCTAACTGCCATTACATGTTTGGGGGCTTCCTATTTTCTTTGGGGATCTGCTCCGGGGCAGATAGCTTTCATCTTTCTACCTTTAGGTGTAGTTATCTCTCAGGCTGTGACGAGGCGTCTAGGATCAACGTAGGAACGCTCCACGGCTACCTCTAATTGTGTGGTTAGTTCAGGTTACTGCAATCCAATAGGTTCCAGCCTCTCTGGTGTATTGCCGTTTTTGCTTATTTCATCAGCTACCAAAACATAACAGTATCACCGGCCCAAACTGAAAATTATATGGTACTCACAGAAGGGAAAAATAGTGTAAAAAAAAAAAAGTTGTCAGAGTTGTCAGATTTTTTTTTTCCCTGTTTGTTGCATTTTTTTCCCTCTTTTTCTCTGGGTGCTGAGGATGATTTTTTTTTTTTAGGAGCTTGCACAGTTGTCTGGCCGTGTGGATCAGCTTCCCACTGAGGTTCGGAGTATTGCTACCTATCTTGCTGGGTTGCCGGTTGTGGAACCTAGGATTCCCATGCCAGATTTGTTTTTGGGGGATCGGGCTAAATTTCTGAATTTCAAAAATAACTGTAAGTTGTTTTTTGCCTTAAAGCCTAAGTCCTCAGGGAACGCAGCACAGCAGGTTCAAATTGTGATCTCTCTCCTGCGCGGCGACCCTCAGGATTGGGCTTTTTCCCTGACACCTGGGGATCCTGTTTTGAATGATATTGATGTATTTTTTCTGGCTCTGGGGTTATTGTACGATGAACCTAATGTCACTGATCAAGCTGAAAAAACCTTGTTGGCATTAAATCAGGGTCTTGAAGACGCTGAGTTGTACTGTCAGAAATTCCGAAAGTGGGCAGTCCTGACCAAATGGAATGATGATGCTTTGGCAGTCCTTTTTCGGAAGGGGCTGTCAGAGAATGTAAAGGATGTTATGGTGGGATTCCCTGCTCCCTCTGGTCTCAATGATTCTATTTCATTGGCTATTCAAATTGACAGACGTTTGCGTGAGCGCAGAGGTATGCGTGAGATAGTGTTGCCTTGTGAGCCAGCTTCTGAGCCCATGCAGTGTGATAGAGTGACTTCAGGGGCACAGCGTCATGAGTTTCGAAAGCGCAATGGTTTATGTTTCTACTGTGGTGACGTCTCTCATGCTATTTCAGTTTGCCCTAAGCGGGGAAGACGTTTTGCACGCTCAGTTGTCTTGGGTAGCGTTCAGACTAAATTTCTGTTGACTGTTACCCTGATTTGCTCCCTGTCCACATTTTCTGCTCAGGCTTTTGTTGATTCAGGAGCAGCTATTAACCTGATGGATTTTGACTTTGCCAAACGTTGTGGGTTTCCCATGATATCCCTGCGGAAGTCTATTCCCCTACTGGGCATTGATTCTACCCCTTTGGCGGAGAATAAACCCCAGTTTTCTACTCAGGTGATAATGAGGGTTGAACCAGATCATCAGGAGAGTTGCAAATTTCTGATGCTGTATAATCTGCATGACATTATTGTACTAGGTTTCCCTTGGTTACAGTCTCATAATCCTGTTTTGGAATGGAAACCTGTGTCTGTGACCAGTTGGGGCTGCCAATGTGTTAATGCCGACACTCCTGTTTTTTCTGCCTCTCCCCAGTCTCAGGATGTTCCTGACTTTTTGACTGATTTTTCGGATGTATTTAGTGAAAGTAGATCTGCATCCTTGCCCCCTCACAGGAGCTATGATTGCGCTATTGAATTAGTGCCTGGTGGTAAATTTCCTAAAGGTCGCCTTTTTAACTTGTCTGTACCTGAACACGATGCTATGCGATCTTATATCAAGGAGTCATTGGAGAAGGGTCATATCAGACCATCCTCTTCACCCTTGGTGCCGGTTTTTTCTTTGTGGCCAAAAAGGATGGTTCATTGAGGCCGTGTATTGATTATCATCTCTTGAATAAGATCACTGTGAAGTATCAATATCCGTTACCCTTGATTTCTGACCTGTTTTCCAGGGTGAAAAGTGCTAGTTGGTTTACCAAGCTTGACCTCAGGGGGGCGTATAACCTTATTCGCATTAAGCATGAGGATGAATGGAAGATGGCGTTTAATACCCCAGATGGGCATTTTGAGTACTTAGTGATGCCTTTTGGGCTTACTAATGCTCCTTACGTCTTCCAATCCTTCATGAATGATATTTTCAGGGATTTTGTGGATAAATTTCTGATTGTTTATTTGGATGATATCTTGATTTTTTCCAATGACTTGGACTCTCATGTGAAACATGTTTGGACTGTGTTCCAGATTTTGAGAGAGAATGCACTGTATATGTGAAGGGATCAAAGTGTCTTTTTGGCGTACAGAAGATCTCATTTCTGGGATTCATTTTGTCGCCGTCTGTTATTGAAATGGACCCGGTCAAGGTTCAGGCCATCTGTGATTGGGTTCAACCTACTTCATTGTAGGCTCTTCAGAGATTTTTGGGTTTTGCCAATTTTTATCGTAAATTTATTGGTAATTTCTCTGGTATTGTTAAACCATTGACTGATTTGACCAAAAAGGGTTCCGATGTGGTGAATTGGCCTCCTGAGGCAGTTTCTGCGTTTCAGGAAACTTAAGCAGAGATTCATTTCTGCTCCTGTACTATGGCAGCCTGATGTTTCTCTGCCATTTCAGGTGGAGGTTGATGCCTCTGAGATTGGTGCTGGTGCCGTTTTGTCCCAAAGGGATCGAGAGACCTCTAAGAGTAACCCTTGTGCCTTTTTCTCTCGAAAATTTTCTCCAACTAAACGTAATTATGACGTGGGTAATCGGGAGTTATTGGCCATGAAGTGGGCCTTTGAAGAGTGGAGACATTGGCTGGATGGAGCCAAACATCAGGTGGTGGTCCTCACGGACCATAAGAACCTGGTTTATCTCGAATCAGCCAAGCGACTTAATCCTAGACAGGCCAGGTGGGCCTTGTTTTTCACACATTTTAATTTTGTGGTTTCTTTTCTTCCTGGCACTAAGAATGTCAAGGCGGATGCCCTCTCGAGGAGTTTCTTTGCAGATTCTCCTGAGTCATCTGATCCTGCTGTTATTTTGAAAGAGGGTGTGGTTCTTTCCACCATTTCGCCCAATTTGAGACTGGCTCTGGAAGGGTGTCAGGAGGATAAACCTGAGCGCTGCCCTGTTGGGAAGTTGTTTGTTCCAGACCAGTGGAAAAAGAGTGTGATGTTGTGATTCATTGTTCCGCGTTGGCTGGTTATCCTGGGATTTTTGGTACCAGAGACTTGGTGAGTCGCTCCTTTTGCTGGCCTACTTTGTCTCGTGACGTCAGGGACTTTGTGCAGTCCTGTGGGACTTACTCTCTTTCCAAGCCTTGCTCTCTTTCTAGTGGTTTGTTAATGCCATTACCTGTACCCAAGAGGCCATGGACCCATATTTCTATGGATTTTATTTCTGACCTTCCTGTCTCTCAGAGAATGACCGTTATCTGGGTAATTTGTGATAGGTTTTCCAAGATGATACATCTTGTGCCATTACCTAAGTTGCCTTCCTCCTCCGAGTTGGTGCCTTTGTTCTTTCAGCATGTGGTTTGGTTACATGGCATTCCGGAGAACATTGTGTCTGACAGAGGAGTCTAGTTTGTTTCCAGATTTTGGAGGACATTTTCTTCTAAACTTGGTGTTCAGTTGTCTTTCTCCTCTGCATTTCACCCTCAGACCAATGGACAAACCGAGAGAACAAACCAGACCTTGGAGACTTATTTGAGATGTTTTGTGTCTGCTGATCAAGATGACTGGGTCTCTTTTTTGCCTTTGGCTGAGTTTGCTCTTAATAATAGAGCTAGCTCTGCCACCTTGATGTCTCCATTTTTCTGCAATTCCGGGTTTCACCCTCGATTTTCTTCAGGACAGGCGGAGGCTTCTGTCTGTCCGGGGGTTGACTCTATTGTGCAGCGTATGCAGCAGATTTGGGACCAGGTGGGACCAGGTGGGACCAGGAGAAGGCCCAGCGGTTTGCCAACCGGCATAGGACTGATGGTCCTCGTTTTAAAGTGGGGGAGTTGGTTTGGTTGTCCTCAAGGAATATCCCTATGAAGGTTGCATCTCCAAAATTTAAGCCAAGGTTCATTGGACCTTATAAGATCATGGAAATTATTAATCCGGTTTCCTTCCGTTTGCTTCTTCCAGGGACATTTAAGATCCATAACGTGTTCCTCAAGTCCTTATTGAAGAGGTTTGTCGAACCAGTGGTTCCTATGGCTGCGCCTCCCAACCCTGTTTTGGTTGAGGGCAATTTGGAGTATGTGGTTGAGAAGATATTGGATTCTCGTTTTGCTAGACAGAAACTCCAGTATTTGGTTAAGTGGAGAGGTTATGGTCAGGAGGACAATTCTTGGGTGTTTGCTGCGGACATCCATGCTGGGAGACTGATCCATGCCTATCATCGAGCTCATCCTGATCGGCCTGGTTGCGCAGGTGAGGGTTTGGTGACCCCTCCTCAAGGGGGGGTACTGTTGTGAATATGCTGGAGGCGGCTTCTGAGCTGGGACTCCCTCCGGTGGTTGCTGAGGGTAATGAACTGATTACCGAATGGCCTTCAGCTGGTGCTGAATGGTAGGATATAAGTGGCCTGAGTTCCTAGCAGCTTTGCCGGTTATCAATTGTTCCTGCTGGTCTTGCTTGAAGCACTGCTAGTTTCCTGCTCTCCTTCAGATAAGTGTTTGCTGTTTTTTTTCCCTCTGTTTGATTTTCTCTGCTGGTTTACTGCTTGCAGTGGACTGCAGCCTGTCCCCTTTTGGGGGTCTGGCGCTGCAATTGTGCTCCGTTTGTGTCTGCACTTTTGCTTTGCTCCTTTGTTACTTTTTATTTGCTGAATAGCGTTTTGTTACACCAGAGATCTGATTTAGGTGGATGAGATCGTTTGATCCCAGGTTTTTTGGCAATCAGAAGTGTTGGTATTTTTGTTAGGGTTTTTTTTGGATTGCAGTCAGAATTCTTTCCTGTACTTTTCTGTCTAGACAGATTGGGCCCCAGCGTTTGCTCATTCTATTTTCTGTCTGTGTCCGTGCTTTCTTCTTGTCTAACCGCCATTACATGTTTGGGGGCTTCCTATTTTCTTTGGGGATCTGCTCCGGGGCAGATAGCTTTCATCTTTCTGCCTTTAGGTGTAGTTATCTCTCAGGCTGTGACGAGGCATCTAGGATCACAGTAGGAGCGCTCCATGGCTACTTCTAGTTGTGTGGTTAGTTCAGGTTACTGCAATCCAATAGGTTCCAGCCTCTCTGGTGTATTACCGCTTTTGCTATTTTTTGCTATTTCTCCTCAGTTACCGAAACATAACACAGTAGTTTACAGCCACATATGGGGTATTTTTACATTCAGCAGAAATTGTGGGTTAAATTTTGGTGCCAGTTTTACCTATTTCCCAGTGGAAAAATGTAAAAGCTAGAGATTAAACAAAATTTTGTTGGTAAAAATTTAATTATATTTTTCTTCGTTGCCCAGTGGTATAAAAGTCTGTGACCCACCTTTGGTGTCAATATGATCACTGCACCCTTAGATTAATTAATTGAGAGGTGTAGTTTATTAAATGGGGTCTATTATGGGGGGTTCTGCTGTTTGGGCACCTTAGGGGCTCTGCCAATGTGACATGGCACTATCAAACCAGTAAAATATGTACTCCAGTATGGCGAGTCTTCCATTCTGAGCTTTGCACTGTGCCTCAGAAGTAGTCTTCGATGCGTATCGGTGTACTCAAGAGAAGAGGCGCAATAAATTTTCAAGTCCATTTTCTCCTGTTACATTGTGAAAATAAAAAAATGGGGCTAAGGCAACATTTTTGGGTGAAAAACATTTTATCTTCAATTCCACAGAACAACTTTGTAAAATTCTGTAAAGCACCTGAGTGTTCAAGGTGCTCATGACACATCTAGATAGATTTCTTGAGGGGTCTAGTTTGCAAAACGGGTCACTTGTGGGGGTTTCCACTGTTTAGGTTCATCAGGGGCTCTCCAAATGCAACATGACACAGGCAGACCATTCCATCAAAGTTTGTATTCCAAAACGTCACTCCTATTCTGAGTCCTGTATTGCACCCAAACAGTAGTTTACCCACACATATGGGGTATCTGCATACTTAGGAGAAATTGCACAACACATCTTCAGTTCCATTTTCTCCTGTTATCTTGTGAAAATAAGTTTGGGGCTAAAATAACTTTTTTTGTGGGAAAAATGTGATTTTTTTTTATTTTCAAAGGCTCTACATTATAAACTTCTGTGAAACACTGGGTGGTTCAAAGTGCTCACCACATAGATGTGTGGTACATACATTCCTTGAGGGGGTCTATTTTCCAAAGTGGTGTCACTTGTGTTTTTTTTTTACTGTTTAGGCACATCAGGGGCTTTCCAAATGTGACATGACACCTGCAGACCATTCCATCAAAATCTGTAACATATCTCCTTCTTTTCTGAGCCATGCCGTGCATCCAAACAGTAGTTGTTCACCACATATTGGGTATCTGCATACTCATGATAAGTTGCACAACAAAATGTGGGGTCCATTTTCTCCTGTTCGCTTGTGAAAATAAAAAAGTTGGGACTAAAAGAACATTTTTGGTGGAAAAATTTGATTTTTTTATTTTCACGGCTCAATGTTGTAAACTTCTGAGAAACACCTTGGGGTTAAAAGTTCTCACCACACATCTAGATAAGTTCACTGAGGGGTCTAGTTTCCAAAATGGTGTCACTTGTGGGGTGTTTCCACTGTTTAAGCACATCAGGGGCACTCCAAATGTGTCATAGGCCACACTAATTTTGCACTCAAAAAATCAGATGGCGTTCCTTCCCTTCGAAGCCCTTCTGTACGCCTAAATAGTAGTTTTCCTCCACAGAAAAGTTCCCTGAGGGTTCTAGTTTCCAAACTGGTGTCACTTGTGGGGGTTTTCACTGTTTTGGCACATCAAGGGCTTTCCAAACACGACATGGCTTCTGCTAATGTTTCCAGCCAGTTTTGCATTCAAAAAGTCTAATAGCGCTCCTTCCCTTCTGAGCCCTGCTATTCACCTAAATAGTAGTTTTCTCCCACATATGGGGTTTCTGAGTACTCAGGAAAAATTGCACAACAAATTGTATGGTGCAATTTCTCCTGTTACCCTTGTAAAAATGAAAAATTTGGGGTTAAAAAATAATTTTGAGGGAAAAATTTGATTTTTTTATCTTCACGGCTCAATGTTATAAACTTCTGTAAAGCACCTGGGGTTCAAAGTTATCGCCACCCATCTTAATAAGTTCACTGAGGGGTCTAGTTTCCAAAATGGTGTCACTTGTGGGGGGTTTCCAGTGTTTAGTCACATCAAGGGCTCTCCAAATGCAACATGGCATCCGCTAATAATTCCAGCTAATTTTGTAAAAGTCAAATGGTGCTGCTTCCCTTCTGAGCCCAGCCATGCGCCCAAACAGTGGGTTTCCCCCACATATGGGGTATTGGCATGATCAGGAGAAATTGCACAATAGATTTTGGGATGCATTTTTTCCTGAGTCTAAATATATTTTTTTGTGAAAAAAAAGCTAAGTGTTAATTTTCTTTCTTTCACATTCCAAAAATTCATGTGAAGGACCTAACGGGTTAATAAACTTCTTGAATATGGTTTTGAGCACCTTGAGGAGTACATTTTTTAGCATGGTGTCATCTATGAGTATTTTATGTCATATAGACCTCTCGAAGTCACTTCAAATGTAATGTCCCTATAAAAAATTTGTTTTGCAAATTTTGTTGAAAAAATGAAAAAATTGATGGTCAAATTTTAACCCTTATAACTTCCAAACAAAAAAATTATGTTTCAAAAATTGTGCTGATGTAAAATAGACATGTGGGAAAAGTTCTTTATGAACTATTTTGTGTGACATAACTCTCTGACCTAAGGGCATAAAAATGAAAAGTTTGAAAATTCCAAAATGTTCAAAATTTTCTCCAAATTTCTGATTTTTTTGTAAATAAACGCAAGTCATATCGAATAAATTTTACCATTATCATGAAGTACAATATGTCACGAAAAAACAGTCTCACAATCAGTGGGATCTATTGAAGTGTTCCAAATTTGGCCTGGTCATGAAGGAGAAAACAGCCTTGGGGTGGAAGGGGTTAATCCCATATGTTCAGCGTGAGTGTGATATGTCTCTTCTCCAGAGATGTCTTTTGGATTTTAATTTTTCTCTATGACACAAAGGTACACTTACGTTTTTTCCACATGGTTTCCTTGTTTCTGAATTTCTAAATGACAATGAATGAATAAATACAGTGGTGTGAAAAAGTGTGTGCACCCTTCCTGATTTCTTATTCTTTTGCATGTTTGTCACACTTAAATGTTTCAGATCTCAAAACAAATTTAAATATTAGACAAAGATAACACAAGTAAGCACAAAATGCAGTTTTTAAATGAAGGAACTGGACATTCTCCATCACGATTTTTTGATAGACAGCAGATTACATGGTTCCATTTACCACAACATGTCTTCCAGGTCCTGAAGCAGCAAAACAGCCCCAGGCCATCACATTATCACCACCATATTTTACTGATGGTATGATGTTCCTTTTTTAAGATGCTGTGTAACTTCTATGCCAGATGTACTGGAACATACACCTTCCAAAAAATTTAACTTTGTCTAGCCAGTCCACAGAGTATTCACCACAAAGTCTTAGCGATCATCAAGGTGTTTTCTGGCAAAACTGAGACAACGCTTTATTTTCTTTTGGCTTAGCAGAGGTTTTCATCTTGGAACTCTGGTATGTATGTCATTTTTGCCCAGTCATGGATACTGACCTTAACTGAGGCAAATGCAGCCTACCGTTCTTTGGATGTTGTTGTGGGGTCTTTTGTGAACGCTTGGATGAGTCATTGCTGCGCTCCTGTGGTTATTTTGATCGGTCGGCCACTCCTGGGAATTTTCACCACTGTTCCATGTTTTGGCCATTTGTGGATAATGGCTCTCAATGTTTGTTGCTGAAACCCCAAAGCCTTAGACATGGCTTTATAACCTTTTCCAGACTGATAGATCTCACTTACTTACCTGAATTTTTTTGGATCGCGGCATGATGTCTAGCTTTTGAGGATCTTTTGGTATACTTCACTTTGTCCGGTAGGTCCTATTCAAATGATTTCTTGATGTGATAAACCACAGTTAATTTATGTTTTAAAGGGGGGAGCAATCACTTTTTCACACAAGGCCCTCTAGGTTTGGATTTCTTATTCCATAAATAATAAAGACCTTCATTTAAAAACTGCATTTTGCGTTTGCTTGTGTTATCTTTGTCTAATATTTGAATTTGTGTTGTGATATGAAACATTTAAGTGCAACAAACATGCAAAGAATAGGAAATCAGGAAGGTGGCAAACACTTTTTCACACCACTGGATTTTTGTGTGCTGCTTAAAATGCACTTGGAAATAATGCAAAAAAAAATTAGAACTTATTTCAGCTGCAAATTAAATGTCTTTTTATATTTTCCAAAACTGTTAATTGAAGGTGTTTTTAGCTCCCAGAGGCATAATATAGTCTTTTTCATTTTGTAGGAGTTACTATATTGTGGTAGTGCCTCTGAAGAAATCACGTGGACAGTTTCTTAATCCGTGGGGAAGTCCAGAAGAAATGGATTTAGAAGAGGTGAGTTATTTCTACCAGATGCACAACAGCCAGCTATTGTTCTGTTTTGCATGCAGCTTATGTAGAGGTTGCAAAGTACATGAGGTTGCTGTCATCTACGGACTAAGAAAGGTGAAACACCTCTATGAGCAAATTAAATATTAGGTTAATCACAGAAGAGAAATCTATATGCTTTTTGATGAATGTGGGTACCTAGTGAAATATTTTCAGATGCACTAAATCCAATAAATTATTATATCCAATAATTATCCAATAAATCTGGATAGTCCTGGTATAAAGTGGACTGTTGCAGTTATGCAGCGACAAGTCCTCATGCCAAACCTCATATATGAAAAATAGCACAATAGGATTTAGTTTTATATAAATTCAAATCATTATGGGTGGCAAGGGGCGCACATCCCTCGCTGATTAAGGTCAGATTAATAGAAATCTACCACAGTTAAAGGGAACCTGTCAGCAGGATTGTGCTCAGTAACATACAGACAGTGTCAGGTTGGCGCCGTTATACTGATCAAACTGATACCTTGGTTGATGAAACCCATCTTGTGGTTGTTGTTTAATCTTTATTTTCAGTTTTGAGTTAATGATATGCTCGTGCTCCGGGGCAGCCTGTGGGAGGTCTTCATGTGGTGCTCTGATTAGGTGTTCAGACTGATGGCTTATGACAGGTCACTGATCCCTCATGCATACTGATTATTATATGTATTAAACAATTTAATGCATATTACAGATGCGATCATGCTGCAGTGCCGACGCCTACCTGTTGAATGTGATTTATTTTTCAATATATATAATAATTAGTATGTAAAATAGGGGCCTGGTCAATGAGGGATCAGTGACCTGTCATCTGTCATAAGCCATGAGTACGAATACCTAAGTAGAGCACCACATAAACCCCCCCACCCCACAGACCGCCCGAAGCACGAGAATCTCATTAACTGAAAATAAAAGATTAAACAACCACAAGACGGATTTCATCAACCAAGGTATCATTTTAATCAGTATAACAGAGCCAACCTGACACTGTCTGTAGATTAGTGTGCACAATCCTGTTGACAGGTGCCTTTTAAGATGGCTTGCCTTATTCTCACAATAAGATTCTGCTATCTCTGTAACTGTTCATTTGTGTTACAGTTAGTTCACAGTATTACGAAGTTGCATCGTCGAAGTTTGCGTCATCTAAGGCATGTGGAGGTCCTCAAGCCATACATTGCTGCACATTTCCAGTCTCTGCCTCATGAGTTTACACTTGGTGACCAGAAAATTCATGATGGATTTGAAAACAAAGCTCTTGAGTTTGGGCAAAGATATGTTTTCTTTATCTTGGCCATGTTAGAAGGTACAGAAGCGGTAAGTAGTATTTTTTTTTGTTGTTTTTGTGTAAATCAAGTTTATTGAGGTATTTATACACATCAATCATTAA
>JARQOD010000001.1:547010665-547294607 GCA_033576555.1 Oophaga sylvatica
GTAATCGAACTGGCCCAAAGAATATAGCTGCCTTATCAATTTTGCCACACGTGGAACAGCATAAAAAAAAAACAATTCCTGAATTACCGGTGTTTGTTCATTCTGCTTCTCAAAAATTGGAATACAAAGCAATTAAAAAATGTCATGTGCCCGAAAATGGTACTAATAAAATGTCAACTTGTCATCACATGAATCTGTCGGCAGAAATACGGAAAATTAAAGCTGTCAAAATATGGCAATGCAAAACTTGTTTTTGAAAAAAATTAGGATCTTTTGGTGTGTAACAGCAGCCTAATATAAATAACCGATATAAATCTTGCATCTTTGTAATCGTACCGACCTGAAGAATAAAGTTGTCTAATCACTTATACCACACAAGGAATTACGTAAAAAATAAATAAAACCAATATTTCACCAGCGGCTGATTTGCTCATTCTGCCTCCCAAATATCGCAGTAAGGCTTGGCTCACATTTATTCCACACTCTACACTGAGCGCTTACATCTGGGTTTCCATGTAAATCTCTGAAATACGTGATTCAGACTGATGAACCCCCGGTTGAAGATTCTCTATGGTGAGTCTGGTGGAAGCACTGTGGATGCCATCTGGCCTATGATCTTGCGGTGTCCGTCTTTTTAGGCGTACATAAAAGTGCCGTCGGCCATAGGTTTGTGCACTTCTGAAAAGAACTACACTGAACAGAAGCCAGAGTCCAGAGTAACTCTGCTACCTCATTATAGTGAATGGATCCCTCAGGATTTCATCTGAATCACGTCACTCTGAGGTTTAGATGGTAACACCAAAGTAAGTGCTCAGCGTAAAGTGCCGGATAAATGTGATCCTAATTGTTATGGAAAATGTTCCATAGTCTCCCACTAAGGTCTGTCATCTGTCAATGGAAGTATAGGAGGCTTCCACATCACTAGTAGTACACAGGCACTAGAAAAGCAAAATGGCTCCAGCGAATTCTGTGCTCCCAAATTCAAGTGTCCCTCTCCTTCGAAGCCCCACAGTATATCTAAACCACATTTAGCATCCACATGTTTGGCATTTCTGTAGCGATGAGAGCCCACCTAATTTATTGGTGTGTGTCTCCAGAAGAATGAGCTGGGCACAATGTATTGGTCACTACAATGTACTGGTCACTACAAAGTATTGGTCACTACAACGGCAGTTTGCAATTTTCACTCAGCAATATCCACTACTGCTTGTTTCTGAAAAACATCCATGGAGTTAAAATCGTCATTACATCTGTATATAAATTCCAAAAGGGATAAAATTTCCAAAATGGGGCCACTTGAAGTGGGTGTCTGTATATTGAGTCCGCAAACTATTCTAGGAAAATCTACACTCCAGGAGGCAAATCAAATAGGGCTCCAACCCCTAGAGTCTTGCTGTCTGGCTAAACAGTACTGTTGTGAATATGCTGGAGGCGGCTTCTAAGCTGGGACTCCCTCCGGTGGTTGCTGAGGGTAATGAACTGATTACCGAATGGCCTTCAGCTGGCGCTGAATGGTAGGATATAAGTGGCCTGAGTTCCCAGCAGCCTTGTCGGTTATCAATTGTTCCTGCTGGTCTTGCTGGAAGCACTGCTAGTTTCCTGCTCTCCTTCAGATAAGTGTTTGCTGTTTTTTTTTTCCCTCTGTTTGATTTTCTCTGCTGGTTTGCTGCTTGCAGTGGACTGCAGCCTGTCCCCTTTTGAGGGTCTGGCGCTGCAATTGTGCTCCGTTTGTGTCTGCACTTTTGCTTTGCTCCTTTGTTACTTTTTATTTGCTGAATAGCGTTTTGTTACACCAGAGAACTGATTTAGGTGGTAGAGGTCGTGTGATCTCAGGTGTTTTTGCAATCAGAAGAGTTGGTATTTTTTAGGGTTTTTTTTTGGATTGCAGTGAGTATCCTTTCCTGTACTTTTCTGTCTAGACAGATTGGGCCCCAGCGTTTGCTCATTCTATTTTCTGTCTGTGTCCGTGCTTCTTCTTGTCTAACTGCCATTACATGTTTGGGGGCTTCCTATTTTGTTTGGGGATGTGCTCCGGGGCAGATAGCTTTCATCTTTCTACCTTTAGGTGTAGTTATCTCTCAGGCTGTGACGAGGCGTCTAGGATCAACGTAGGAACGCTCAACGGCTACCTCTATTTGTGTGGTTAGTTCAGGTTACTGCAATCCAATAGGTTCCAGCCTCTCTGGTGTATTGCCGTTTTTGCTTATTCTCCTCAGCTACCAAAACATAACAGTATCACCGGCCCAAACTGAAAATTATATGGTACTCACAGAAGTGAAAAATAGTGTAAAAAAAAAAAAAAGTTGTCAGAGTTGTCAGATTTTTTTTTTCCCTGTTTGTTGCATTTTTTTTCCCTCTTTTTCTCTGGGTGCTGAGGAGGATTTTTTTTTTAGGAGCTTGCACAGTTGTCTGGCCATGTGGATCAGCTTGCCACTGAGGTTCGGAGTATTGCTACCTATCTTGCTGGGTTGCCGGTTGTGGAACCTAGGATTCCCATGCCAGATTTGTTTTTGGGGGATCGGGCTAAATTTCTGAATTTCAAAAATAACTGTAAGTTGTTTTTTGCCTTAAAGCTAAGTCCTCAGGGAACGCAGCACAGCAGGTTCAAATTGTGATCTCTCTCCTGCGCGGCGACCCTCAGGATTGGGCTTTTTCCCTGACACCTGGGGATCCTGTTTTGAATGATATTGATGTATTTTTTCTGGCTCTGGGGTTATTGTACGATGAACCTAATGTCACTGATCAAGCTGAAAAAACCTTGTTGGCATTAAATCAGGGTCTTGAAGACGCTGAGTTGTACTGTCAGAAATTCCGAAAGTGGGCAGTCCTGACCAAATGGAATGATGATGCTTTGGCAGTCCTTTTTCGGAAGGGGCTGTCAGAGAATGTAAAGGATGTTATGGTGGGATTCCCTGCTCCCTCTGGTCTCAATGATTCTATTTCATTGGCTATTCAAATTGACAGATGTTTGCGTGAGCGCAGAGGTATGCGTGAGATAGTGTTGCCTTGTGAGTCAGCTCCTGAGCCCATGCAGTGTGATGGAGTGACTTCTGGGGCTCAGCGTCATGAGTTTCGTAAGCGCAATGGGTTATGTTTCTACTGTGGTGACGCTTCCCATGCTATTTCTGTCTGCCCTAAGGGGGAAGACGTTTTGCACGCTCAGTTGTCTTGGGTAGTGTTCAGACTAAATTTCTGTTGACTGTTACCTGTTATGAATGTGCTAGAGATGGTTTCTGAGCAGAGGCTCCCTCTGGTGGTTACAGACAGTACTGAACCTTTCAGCGAGGAATGGCAATCTGGGATCACGGACTGGTCTGATATAAGGGAGGTTCCCTCCCATGATGGTTGCCGGTGATCAATTGTTCTTGTCTCAATTGTGGTTCCTGGTTCATTTGGAAGCTTGCTGAGTCTTTCCTGCATCTTCTGCTATCAGATAAGATATTTTCTGCTTTTATTTTTGTGCTTGCTTTTTGCATTGTTCCCTGCACTTCTGTGGAGGTCAGCCAGGTCCCCTCCGGGGGCTTGTGCTCCTCTCAGTTTATCTGGAGCCACTGTTGTTTGTTCATTTGCTTTTTCTTGTTTTTTCAGTGGCTGCGGCTTAGTTTTGTTACACCAGAGAACTGATTTAGGTGGTAGAGGTCGTGTGATCTCAGGTGTTTTTGCAATCAGAAGAGTTGGTATTTTTTAGGGTTTTTTTTGGATTGCAGTGAGTATCCTTTCCTGTACTTTTCTGTCTAGACAGATTGGGCCCCAGCGTTTGCTCATTCTATTTTCTGTCTGTGTCCGTGCTTTCTTCTTGTCTAACTGCCATTACATGTTTGGGGGCTTCCTATTTTCTTTGGGGATCTGCTCCGGGGCAGATAGCTTTCATCTTTCTACCTTTAGGTGTAGTTATCTCTCAGGCTGTGACGAGGCGTCTAGGATCAACGTAGGAACGCTCCACGGCTACCTCTAATTGTGTGGTTAGTTCAGGTTACTGCAATCCAATAGGTTCCAGCCTCTCTGGTGTATTGCCGTTTTTGCTTATTCTCATCAGCTACCAAAACATAACAGTATCACCGGCCCAAACTGAAAATTATATGGTACTCACAGAAGGGAAAAATAGTGTAAAAAAAAAAAAAGTTGTCAGAGTTGTCAGATTTTTTTTTTCCCTGTTTGTTGCATTTTTTTCCCTCTTTTTCTCTGGGTGCTGAGGATGATTTTTTTTTTTAGGAGCTTGCACAGTTGTCTGGCCGTGTGGATCAGCTTCCCACTGAGGTTCGGAGTATTGCTACCTATCTTGCTGGGTTGCCGGTTGTGGAACCTAGGATTCCCATGCCAGATTTGTTTTTGGGGGATCGGGCTAAATTTCTGAATTTCAAAAATAACTGTAAGTTGTTTTTTGCCTTAAAGCCTAAGTCCTCAGGGAACGCAGCACAGCAGGTTCAAATTGTGATCTCTCTCCTGCGCGGCGACCCTCAGGATTGGGCTTTTTCCCTGACACCTGGGGATCCTGTTTTGAATGATATTGATGTTTTTTTCTGGCTCTGGGGTTATTGTACGATGAACCTAATGTCACTGATCAAGCTGAAAAAACCTTGTTGGCATTAAATCAGGGTCTTGAAGACGCTGAGTTGTACTGTCAGAAATTCCGAAAGTGGGCAGTCCTGACCAAATGGAATGATGATGCTTTGGCAGTCCTTTTTCGGAAGGGGCTGTCAGAGAATGTAAAGGATGTTATGGTGGGATTCCCTGCTCCCTCTGGTCTCAATGATTCTATTTCATTGGCTATTCAAATTGACAGACGTTTGCGTGAGCGCAGAGGTATGCGTGAGATAGTGTTGCCTTGTGAGCCAGCTTCTGAGCCCATGCAGTGTGATAGAGTGACTTCAGGGGCACAGCGTCATGAGTTTCGAAAGCGCAATGGTTTATGTTTCTACTGTGGTGACGTCTCTCATGCTATTTCAGTTTGCCCTAAGCGGGGAAGACGTTTTGCACGCTCAGTTGTCTTGGGTAGCGTTCAGACTAAATTTCTGTTGACTGTTACCCTGATTTGCTCCCTGTCCACATTTTCTGCTCAGGCTTTTGTTGATTCAGGAGCAGCTATTAACCTGATGGATTTTGACTTTGCCAAACGTTGTGGGTTTCCCATGATATCCCTGCGGAAGTCTATTCCCCTACTGGGCATTGATTCTACCCCTTTGGCGGAGAATAAACCCCAGTTTTCTACTCAGGTGATAATGAGGGTTGAACCAGATCATCAGGAGAGTTGCAAATTTCTGATGCTGTATAATCTGCATGACATTATTGTACTAGGTTTCCCTTGGTTACAGTCTCATAATCCTGTTTTGGAATGGAAACCTGTGTCTGTGACCAGTTGGGGCTGCCAATGTGTTAATGCCGACACTCCTGTTTTTTCTGCCTCTCCCCAGTCTCAGGATGTTCCTGACTTTTTGACTGATTTTTCGGATGTATTTAGTGAAAGTAGATCTGCATCCTTGCCCCTCACAGGAGCTATGATTGCGCTATTGAATTAGTGCCTGGTGGTAAATTTCCTAAAGGTCGCCTTTTTAACTTGTCTGTACCTGAACACGATGCTATGCGATCTTATATCAAGGAGTCATTGGAGAAGGGTCATATCAGACCATCCTCTTCACCCTTGGGTGCCGGTTTTTTCTTTGTGGCCAAAAAGGATGGTTCATTGAGGCCGTGTATTGATTATCATCTCTTGAATAAGATCACTGTGAAGTATCAATATCCGTTACCCTTGATTTCTGACCTGTTTTCCAGGGTGAAAAGTGCTAGTTGGTTTACCAAGCTTGACCTCAGGGGGGTATAACCTTATTCGCATTAAGCATGAGGATGAATGGAAGATGGCGTTTAATACCCCAGATGGGCATTTTGAGTACTTAGTGATGCCTTTTGGGCTTACTAATGCTCCTTACGTCTTCCAATCCTTCATGAATGATATTTTCAGGGATTTTGTGGATAAATTTCTGATTGTTTATTTGGATGATATCTTGATTTTTTCCAATGACTTGGACTCTCATGTGAAACATGTTTGGACTGTGTTCCAGATTTTGAGAGAGAATGCACTGTATATGTGAAGGGATCAAAGTGTCTTTTTGGCGTACAGAAGATCTCATTTCTGGGATTCATTTTGTCGCCGTCTGTTATTGAAATGGACCCGGTCAAGGTTCAGGCCATCTGTGATTGGGTTCAACCTACTTCATTGTAGGCTCTTCAGAGATTTTTGGGTTTTGCCAATTTTTATCGTAAATTTATTGGTAATTTCTCTGGTATTGTTAAACCATTGACTGATTTGACCAAAAAGGGTTCCGATGTGGTGAATTGGCCTCCTGAGGCAGTTTCTGCGTTTCAGGAACTTAAGCAGAGATTCATTTCTGCTCCTGTACTATGGCAGCCTGATGTTTCTCTGCCATTTCAGGTGGAGGTTGATGCCTCTGAGATTGGTGCTGGTGCCGTTTTGTCCCAAAGGGATCGAGAGACCTCTAAGAGTAACCCTTGTGCCTTTTTCTCTCGAAAATTTTCTCCAACTAAACGTAATTATGACGTGGGTAATCGGGAGTTATTGGCCATGAAGTGGGCCTTTGAAGAGTGGAGACATTGGCTGGATGGAGCCAAACATCAGGTGGTGGTCCTCACGGACCATAAGAACCTGGTTTATCTCGAATCAGCCAAGCGACTTAATCCTAGACAGGCCAGGTGGGCCTTGTTTTTCACACATTTTAATTTTGTGGTTTCTTTTCTTCCTGGCACTAAGAATGTCAAGGCGGATGCCCTCTCGAGGAGTTTCTTTGCAGATTCTCCTGAGTCATCTGATCCTGCTGTTATTTTGAAAGAGGGTGTGGTTCTTTCCACCATTTCGCCCAATTTGAGACTGGCTCTGGAAGGGTGTCAGGAGGATAAACCTGAGCGCTGCCCTGTTGGGAAGTTGTTTGTTCCAGACCAGTGGAAAAAGAGTGTGATGTTGTGATTCATTGTTCCGCGTTGGCTGGTTATCCTGGGATTTTTGGTACCAGAGACTTGGTGAGTCGCTCCTTTTGCTGGCCTACTTTGTCTCGTGACGTCAGGGACTTTGTGCAGTCCTGTGGGACTTACTCTCTTTCCAAGCCTTGCTCTCTTTCTAGTGGTTTGTTAATGCCATTACCTGTACCCAAGAGGCCATGGACCCATATTTCTATGGATTTTATTTCTGACCTTCCTGTCTCTCAGAGAATGACCGTTATCTGGGTAATTTGTGATAGGTTTTCCAAGATGATACATCTTGTGCCATTACCTAAGTTGCCTTCCTCCTCCGAGTTGGTGCCTTTGTTCTTTCAGCATGTGGTTTGGTTACATGGCATTCCGGAGAACATTGTGTCTGACAGAGGAGTCTAGTTTGTTTCCAGATTTTGGAGGACATTTTCTTCTAAACTTGGTGTTCAGTTGTCTTTCTCCTCTGCATTTCACCCTCAGACCAATGGACAAACCGAGAGAACAAACCAGACCTTGGAGACTTATTTGAGATGTTTTGTGTCTGCTGATCAAGATGACTGGGTCTCTTTTTTGCCTTTGGCTGAGTTTGCTCTTAATAATAGAGCTAGCTCTGCCACCTTGATGTCTCCATTTTTCTGCAATTCCGGGTTTCACCCTCGATTTTCTTCAGGACAGGCGGAGGCTTCTGTCTGTCCGGGGGTTGACTCTATTGTGCAGCGTATGCAGCAGATTTGGGACCAGGTGGGACCAGGTGGGACCAGGAGAAGGCCCAGCGGTTTGCCAACCGGCATAGGACTGATGGTCCTCGTTTTAAAGTGGGGAGTTGGTTTGGTTGTCCTCAAGGAATATCCCTATGAAGGTTGCATCTCCAAAATTTAAGCCAAGGTTCATTGGACCTTATAAGATCATGGAAATTATTAATCCGGTTTCCTTCCGTTTGCTTCTTCCAGGGACATTTAAGATCCATAACGTGTTCCTCAAGTCCTTATTGAAGAGGTTTGTCGAACCAGTGGTTCCTATGGCTGCGCCTCCCAACCCTGTTTTGGTTGAGGGCAATTTGGAGTATGTGGTTGAGAAGATATTGGATTCTCGTTTTGCTAGACAGAAACTCCAGTATTTGGTTAAGTGGAGAGGTTATGGTCAGGAGGACAATTCTTGGGTGTTTGCTGCGGACATCCATGCTGGGAGACTGATCCATGCCTATCATCGAGCTCATCCTGATCGGCCTGGTTGCGCAGGTGAGGGTTTGGTGACCCCTCCTCAAGGGGGGGTACTGTTGTGAATATGCTGGAGGCGGCTTCTGAGCTGGGACTCCCTCCGGTGGTTGCTGAGGGTAATGAACTGATTACCGAATGGCCTTCAGCTGGTGCTGAATGGTAGGATATAAGTGGCCTGAGTTCCTAGCAGCTTTGCCGGTTATCAATTGTTCCTGCTGGTCTTGCTTGAAGCACTGCTAGTTTCCTGCTCTCCTTCAGATAAGTGTTTGCTGTTTTTTTTCCCTCTGTTTGATTTTCTCTGCTGGTTTACTGCTTGCAGTGGACTGCAGCCTGTCCCCTTTTGGGGGTCTGGCGCTGCAATTGTGCTCCGTTTGTGTCTGCACTTTTGCTTTGCTCCTTTGTTACTTTTTATTTGCTGAATAGCGTTTTGTTACACCAGAGATCTGATTTAGGTGGATGAGATCGTTTGATCCCAGGTTTTTTGGCAATCAGAAGTGTTGGTATTTTTGTTAGGGTTTTTTTTGGATTGCAGTCAGAATTCTTTCCTGTACTTTTCTGTCTAGACAGATTGGGCCCCAGCGTTTGCTCATTCTATTTTCTGTCTGTGTCCGTGCTTTCTTCTTGTCTAACCGCCATTACATGTTTGGGGGCTTCCTATTTTCTTTGGGGATCTGCTCCGGGGCAGATAGCTTTCATCTTTCTGCCTTTAGGTGTAGTTATCTCTCAGGCTGTGACGAGGCATCTAGGATCACAGTAGGAGCGCTCCATGGCTACTTCTAGTTGTGTGGTTAGTTCAGGTTACTGCAATCCAATAGGTTCCAGCCTCTCTGGTGTATTACCGCTTTTGCTATTTTTTGCTATTTCTCCTCAGTTACCGAAACATAACACAGTAGTTTACAGCCACATATGGGTATTTTTACATTCAGCAGAAATTGTGGGTTAAATTTTGGTGCCAGTTTTACCTATTTCCCAGTGGAAAAATGTAAAAGCTAGAGATTAAACAAAATTTTGTTGGTAAAAATTTAATTATATTTTTCTTCGTTGCCCAGTGGTATAAAAGTCTGTGACCCACCTTTGGTGTCAATATGATCACTGCACCCTTAGATTAATTAATTGAGAGGTGTAGTTTATTAAATGGGGTCTATTATGGGGGGTTCTGCTGTTTGGGCACCTTAGGGGCTCTGCCAATGTGACATGGCACTATCAAACCAGTAAAATATGTACTCCAGTATGGCGAGTCTTCCATTCTGAGCTTTGCACTGTGCCTCAGAAGTAGTCTTCGATGCGTATCGGTGTACTCAAGAGAAGAGGCGCAATAAATTTTCAAGTCCATTTTCTCCTGTTACATTGTGAAAATAAAAAAATGGGGCTAAGGCAACATTTTTGGGTGAAAAACATTTTATCTTCAATTCCACAGAACAACTTTGTAAAATTCTGTAAAGCACCTGAGTGTTCAAGGTGCTCATGACACATCTAGATAGATTTCTTGAGGGGTCTAGTTTGCAAAACGGGGTCACTTGTGGGGGTTTCCACTGTTTAGGTTCATCAGGGGCTCTCCAAATGCAACATGACACAGGCAGACCATTCCATCAAAGTTTGTATTCCAAAACGTCACTCCTATTCTGAGTCCTGTATTGCACCCAAACAGTAGTTTACCCACACATATGGGGTATCTGCATACTTAGGAGAAATTGCACAACACATCTTCAGTTCCATTTTCTCCTGTTATCTTGTGAAAATAAGTTTGGGGCTAAAATAACTTTTTTTGTGGGAAAAATGTGATTTTTTTTTATTTTCACGGCTCTACATTATAAACTTCTGTGAAACACTGGGTGGTTCAAAGTGCTCACCACATAGATGTGTGGTACATACATTCCTTGAGGGGGTCTATTTTCCAAAGTGGTGTCACTTGTGTTTTTTTTTTACTGTTTAGGCACATCAGGGGCTTTCCAAATGTGACATGACACCTGCAGACCATTCCATCAAAATCTGTAACATATCTCCTTCTTTTCTGAGCCATGCCGTGCATCCAAACAGTAGTTGTTCACCACATATTGGGTATCTGCATACTCATGATAAGTTGCACAACAAAATGTGGGGTCCATTTTCTCCTGTTCGCTTGTGAAAATAAAAAAGTTGGGACTAAAAGAACATTTTTGGTGGAAAAATTTGATTTTTTTATTTTCACGGCTCAATGTTGTAAACTTCTGAGAAACACCTTGGGGTTAAAAGTTCTCACCACACATCTAGATAAGTTCACTGAGGGGTCTAGTTTCCAAAATGGTGTCACTTGTGGGGTGTTTCCACTGTTTAAGCACATCAGGGGCACTCCAAATGTGTCATAGGCCACACTAATTTTGCACTCAAAAAATCAGATGGCGTTCCTTCCCTTCGAAGCCCTTCTGTACGCCTAAATAGTAGTTTTCCTCCACAGAAAAGTTCCCTGAGGGTTCTAGTTTCCAAACTGGTGTCACTTGTGGGGGTTTTCACTGTTTTGGCACATCAAGGGCTTTCCAAACACGACATGGCTTCTGCTAATGTTTCCAGCCAGTTTTGCATTCAAAAAGTCTAATAGCGCTCCTTCCCTTCTGAGCCCTGCTATTCACCTAAATAGTAGTTTTCTCCCACATATGGGGTTTCTGAGTACTCAGGAAAAATTGCACAACAAATTGTATGGTGCAATTTCTCCTGTTACCCTTGTAAAAATGAAAAATTTGGGGTTAAAAAATAATTTTGAGGGAAAAATTTGATTTTTTTATCTTCACGGCTCAATGTTATAAACTTCTGTAAAGCACCTGGGGTTCAAAGTTATCGCCACCCATCTTAATAAGTTCACTGAGGGGTCTAGTTTCCAAAATGGTGTCACTTGTGGGGGGTTTCCAGTGTTTAGTCACATCAAGGGCTCTCCAAATGCAACATGGCATCCGCTAATAATTCCAGCTAATTTTGTAAAAGTCAAATGGTGCTGCTTCCCTTCTGAGCCCAGCCATGCGCCCAAACAGTGGGTTTCCCCCACATATGGGGTATTGGCATGATCAGGAGAAATTGCACAAAGATTTTGGGATGCATTTTTTCCTGAGTCTAAATATATTTTTTTGTGAAAAAAAAGCTAAGTGTTAATTTTCTTTCTTTCACATTCCAAAAATTCATGTGAAGGACCTAACGGGTTAATAAACTTCTTGAATATGGTTTTGAGCACCTTGAGGAGTACATTTTTTAGCATGGTGTCATCTATGAGTATTTTATGTCATATAGACCTCTCGAAGTCACTTCAAATGTAATGTCCCTATAAAAAATTTGTTTTGCAAATTTTGTTGAAAAAATGAAAAAATTGATGGTCAAATTTTAACCCTTATAACTTCCAAACAAAAAAATTATGTTTCAAAAATTGTGCTGATGTAAAATAGACATGTGGGAAAAGTTCTTTATGAACTATTTTGTGTGACATAACTCTCTGACCTAAGGGCATAAAAATGAAAAGTTTGAAAATTCCAAAATGTTCAAAATTTTCTCCAAATTTCTGATTTTTTTGTAAATAAACGCAAGTCATATCGAATAAATTTTACCATTATCATGAAGTACAATATGTCACGAAAAAACAGTCTCACAATCAGTGGGATCTATTGAAGTGTTCCAAATTTGGCCTGGTCATGAAGGAGAAAACAGCCTTGGGGTGTGAAGGGGTTAATCCCATATGTTCAGCGTGAGTGTGATATGTCTCTTCTCCAGAGATGTCTTTTGGATTTTAATTTTTCTCTATGACACAAAGGTACACTTACGTTTTTTCCACATGGTTTCCTTGTTTCTGAATTTCTAAATGACAATGAATGAATAAATACAGTGGTGTGAAAAAGTGTGTGCACCCTTCCTGATTTCTTATTCTTTTGCATGTTTGTCACACTTAAATGTTTCAGATCTCAAAACAAATTTAAATATTAGACAAAGATAACACAAGTAAGCACAAAATGCAGTTTTTAAATGAAGGAACTGGACATTCTCCATCACGATTTTTTGATAGACAGCAGATTACATGGTTCCATTTACCACAACATGTCTTCCAGGTCCTGAAGCAGCAAAACAGCCCCAGGCCATCACATTATCACCACCATATTTTACTGATGGTATGATGTTCCTTTTTTAAGATGCTGTGTAACTTCTATGCCAGATGTACTGGAACATACACCTTCCAAAAAATTTAACTTTGTCTAGCCAGTCCACAGAGTATTCACCACAAAGTCTTAGCGATCATCAAGGTGTTTTCTGGCAAAACTGAGACAACGCTTTATTTTCTTTTGGCTTAGCAGAGGTTTTCATCTTGGAACTCTGGTATGTATGTCATTTTTGCCCAGTCATGGATACTGACCTTAACTGAGGCAAATGCAGCCTACCGTTCTTTGGATGTTGTTGTGGGGTCTTTTGTGAACGCTTGGATGAGTCATTGCTGCGCTCCTGTGGTTATTTTGATCGGTCGGCCACTCCTGGGAATTTTCACCACTGTTCCATGTTTTGGCCATTTGTGGATAATGGCTCTCAATGTTTGTTGCTGAAACCCCAAAGCCTTAGACATGGCTTTATAACCTTTTCCAGACTGATAGATCTCACTTACTTACCTGAATTTTTTTGGATCGCGGCATGATGTCTAGCTTTTGAGGATCTTTTGGTATACTTCACTTTGTCCGGTAGGTCCTATTCAAATGATTTCTTGATGTGATAAACCACAGTTAATTTATGTTTTAAAGGGGGAGCAATCACTTTTTCACACAAGGCCCTCTAGGTTTGGATTTCTTATTCCATAAATAATAAAGACCTTCATTTAAAAACTGCATTTTGCGTTTGCTTGTGTTATCTTTGTCTAATATTTGAATTTGTGTTGTGATATGAAACATTTAAGTGCAACAAACATGCAAAGAATAGGAAATCAGGAAGGTGGCAAACACTTTTTCACACCACTGGATTTTTGTGTGCTGCTTAAAATGCACTTGGAAATAATGCAAAAAAAAATTAGAACTTATTTCAGCTGCAAATTAAATGTCTTTTTATATTTTCCAAAACTGTTAATTGAAGGTGTTTTTAGCTCCCAGAGGCATAATATAGTCTTTTTCATTTTGTAGGAGTTACTATATTGTGGTAGTGCCTCTGAAGAAATCACGTGGACAGTTTCTTAATCCGTGGGGAAGTCCAGAAGAAATGGATTTAGAAGAGGTGAGTTATTTCTACCAGATGCACAACAGCCAGCTATTGTTCTGTTTTGCATGCAGCTTATGTAGAGGTTGCAAAGTACATGAGGTTGCTGTCATCTACGGACTAAGAAAGGTGAAACACCTCTATGAGCAAATTAAATATTAGGTTAATCACAGAAGAGAAATCTATATGCTTTTTGATGAATGTGGGTACCTAGTGAAATATTTTCAGATGCACTAAATCCAATAAATTATTATATCCAATAATTATCCAATAAATCTGGATAGTCCTGGTATAAAGTGGACTGTTGCAGTTATGCAGCGACAAGTCCTCATGCCAAACCTCATATATGAAAAATAGCACAATAGGATTTAGTTTTTATAAATTCAAATCATTATGGGTGGCAAGGGGCGCACATCCCTCGCTGATTAAGGGTCAGATTAATAGAAATCTACCACAGTTAAAGGGAACCTGTCAGCAGGATTGTGCTCAGTAACATACAGACAGTGTCAGGTTGGCGCCGTTATACTGATCAAACTGATACCTTGGTTGATGAAACCCATCTTGTGGTTGTTGTTTAATCTTTATTTTCAGTTTTGAGTTAATGATATGCTCGTGCTCCGGGGCAGCCTGTGGGGAGGTCTTCATGTGGTGCTCTGATTAGGTGTTCAGACTGATGGCTTATGACAGGTCACTGATCCCTCATGCATACTGATTATTATATGTATTAAACAATTTAATGCATATTACAGATGCGATCATGCTGCAGTGCCGACGCCTACCTGTTGAATGTGATTTATTTTTCAATATATATAATAATTAGTATGTAAAATAGGGGCCTGGTCAATGAGGGATCAGTGACCTGTCATCTGTCATAAGCCATGAGTACGAATACCTAAGTAGAGCACCACATAAACCCCCCACACCCACAGACCGCCCCGAAGCACGAGAATCTCATTAACTGAAAATAAAAGATTAAACAACCACAAGACGGATTTCATCAACCAAGGTATCATTTTAATCAGTATAACAGAGCCAACCTGACACTGTCTGTAGATTAGTGTGCACAATCCTGTTGACAGGTGCCTTTTAAGATGGCTTGCCTTATTCTCACAATAAGATTCTGCTATCTCTGTAACTGTTCATTTGTGTTACAGTTAGTTCACAGTATTACGAAGTTGCATCGTCGAAGTTTGCGTCATCTAAGGCATGTGGAGGTCCTCAAGCCATACATTGCTGCACATTTCCAGTCTCTGCCTCATGAGTTTACACTTGGTGACCAGAAAATTCATGATGGATTTGAAAACAAAGCTCTTGAGTTTGGGCAAAGATATGTTTTCTTTATCTTGGCCATGTTAGAAGGTACAGAAGCGGTAAGTAGTATTTTTTTTGTGTTGTTTTTGTGTAAATCAAGTTTATTGAGGTATTTATACACATCAATCATTAATAACAGGAAGAGAAAAGAACATACCTCTTCTACTATCACATGCAAAAAAAATTATATAGCAACTATTATAACTCTTCCCCAGAAAGTCATACATATAAAACAAATGTTGAATGAGCGCCTGAGGTGTTTGCTCATGTAGGCAATTAACATCAGTATTACTTTGTTTATAAATTTTATAGAAGAAGGTACCTAGACTAAGACTCTAGGTCTACAAAAGAAAAGAAGATAGAGAAGAAGCAAGGGGAAAGAAGAGTGAGTAGAAAGAAGAGAAAAGAAAAATGGGAGGGGGGAGGATTTTAAGGAGTGGGGTAGGAGATGTGGCTCCATCCAGTAGGTAAACTCATATGACCCATCATCTATGGGTCTATCAACCAAGAGTCCAATTCCGATGATTTTCTAAACATAACCCAGGGGGCCCAGGTGTTATATACCTTTCCTGTGGTACCATTCAGTTGTCCTTCAGCTGTTGTATTCTATATATGTCGTTGAGTTCCATCACCAAATCAGAGCGCGAGGGAACCTTTTCCTGTTTCCAAAATCTAGGAATCACATTTCTGGTTGCAGTGAGAATATGTCTAAGAAGACCTTTCTTAAATCTAGAAATCGAGGAGTTACACAAGGACAGCAGGGCTACCTCCATTGTAGGTGTAATTTTGGTTATAGATAATCTGTTGAAGAGATTGAAGGATGCTAACCACATTTTCTGTATGAGTGGACAGTGCCACCAAATGTGTACAAAAGAGCCTCTGTCTTTTAAGCATCTCCAACACGTATCTGGTGTTGTTGGATAAATTAAGTTTAAATCTGATGTGCATCTGTATTTTTTGTTGTTGTTTTATCTTTTAAAAAGGTGTATGTTAGGGATCGAGTTCCCACTGCTGCACAAGGGGAATCTCGAGCCAGTCCCGCTGCGGTCCCCCATCCATCTCCAGCCGCAGTGGACCTGCTCAGCAGAGAAGTCGGTCCCAGTGTCTCACCCAGTTTAACACTGTGCAGAGGCTTGTTGCAGTCTTTCCTGGTTCCTCTATTATAACCAGTGCTGGAGCAGGCAGTTCAGGAACTAAGTCCCTGCTTTCTCCATCTGAGCTGAGTTACAGCTCCTAGAGAACCGGCACCTCCGGTGAGGAGATTGTATGCACATGTTCAGGGCTCGGCTGAAAACACCATTAGAATACCGGCTACTCCGGTGAGGAGATTATTGCTTGTGTTCTGACTGCATGACCACAGACTGCAATCCGCTTAACAGTCATCTGTGTTCCCTGTGAGTCTAACATGACACAGTCTTTTTCTCAGCGGCTCTGTGACGCAACTGGGTTCGCTTTATAACGCTGGTCAGCGCCCTAGCGTTTTACTTTGTGGCTCACTGAAGCTAAGTGAGTTCGCACTTATCGCCATATAGCGCTGTGGCATTCCCGCTAGCGGCTCTGGGGACTAACAGAGTTCGCACTAACTGCCACAGCTCGCTACGGCGTTTATTTTAGCGACTGCGGGATAACAGAGTTCGCTACTTACATCATCTTACTAGCAGCGGGCTCTGCCTGCACGGTGGACCTTGGGCTGCGAACGCACCTCTCTACATTATCTATTAGGTGCGTTCCTCAGACCCTAACAGTGTAGATGCACATAAGAAACATTTATTACGTTACCATGTTTAGATATAAACGCTTTTGATATTGTGGGTTTATAAAGGAACTTTTTTCTGTTTTGTTGTTTTTCTTAAATGAAAATTGAGTTTATAGTATATGTAACATATAACCTGTGCAATTGCAGTATTTTTGAGCTATGCCACCTAAGGAACCATTGTCCATATTTTAACAGATCACCAGGACTTTCAGCAGTGAAAATATTGGTGCTTAGGTGGTCACCAGCTGTATAATAAGATGCTTAGATTGTGAAGTATATATTTAGCAAATAAAAGTAGTTTGATCAAAAAATCAGCGTATTTGAACTGACAGTTGACCCTTGAAGGGATATTCTAATGTTATGAAATTGGTACAGTTAGTTAGACAGCATGAAAATAAGCAAGATTGCAGTTGACTTGCTTTTTCTATCTTCTGTCATTCTTCTGCTATGAGAATTTTTATTGTGCATAATGTATAGTTAAATGCCAATGAGATTGACCACCAGAGCCTGGTTGGGTATGTGCAGTAGCTAAATTCCAGGCTGATGAGTTAACTCCTGAGATATTTTCCAGCTCATTGATTTATTTGCCGAGCTGCTGTTATCGGACCTGCAAAATCACCCAGCATTTCTCATCTTCATTGCTCACTTGAGCCATTTGCTTGTTCCATTGTCCTGTTATTTCTATAGCAAATATGGTGATATCAGTGCAGACTTAAAGGGGTTGTCCCTCGAACAAAGTTCATTTTAACCAATAGATCTTGGAATAATAATTATCTTCACAATTGGATATGTTATAAAAATATTGTTTCTGTGCTGAAATAATCTTATAAATGTTTTCCCTGCTATGTGCTGTGTCAATGGTTGTTTCTGACCGTGGACGGAACATGGTCTGATCATATCATAGCTCATGGGCAGTGGAGAAAGTAAAAAAAAGTATACAGGTATTACAGTATGGGATCGCAAATAATTCTTTCTTTGAGGTTAAACATTTTTTAAAAAACAGGTAGGTATTGTTTTATCTCACAAAATCAGCTGTGATTGCATACTGTGCTGTCTGTATACTTTCTTTTGCTTCCTCCCCTGCCCAAGAGCTGTGTATCATCAAACCATGTCCCTGTAAGGTCAGACATGGCCATTACACAGTACACAGCAAGGGCTCATTCATAAGATTATCTCAGCACAGGAACATTTTTTTAAAAAACATCCACTTGTGGAAATTATTTTTAATCCAAGATGTATTGATTAAAATCAACCTTAAAATTACCTTTGTTCATAGGAAAACTTCTTGACAGAACATTAATGTGTCACGGTAGCAGGACAAAGGTCAGCAGGACAAAGCTAATGAAACCAAAACTTTCACTCAATGGGGATTGCCTACTCCTCAAGCAACAAGGAAGTGGAGGCTGGAAAACTGTGTGCTACACAACTTGACAGTAACCCTTTTGTGAGGAATCTCACAGGGGAAGGGGGGCATCAAATTCGCTCGCCTCGGGGGAGGGGAGAGAAGGACCTAGCAGGGGTCGGCTCTCTGGCACCACTACTTGCCTCTGGTCAGTTAGGGAACTGCACTGAGGGCAAATAGTCGCCGGAAAGGCTTCCCTTATATGTACGAGTTAGTGAGGCGCTCCCAGTGAGGGGGATATATATCACCAGTCCAGGCTGGGGATATATATATATAAACCTCCCAGCCGTCACTGCCACAGTTCCTCACTAAAACTATACGGTATTCTGCCACCAGTTCCTCGTTTGAAATAAGCCCCGTCCGACAATAGGCTTATATCGGGTCAGGAACCAACCCGGTAGCGTATCATATAACCAGCACCGCGTGCAGACGTGGGGATTCGTGGATCGAGATAAAAGAGCAGCTCAAGATTAATTTTATATTTAATCGCCTAAAAGGCGGACTAGAAATATACAAGCATGTATTTACAGAACAATATACAGTTATGCAGTCAGGAGTGTAGTACAAAGGATAGGGTATAGATAGGTTGCAATTACCTTATTATGTAGCATGTGACCACAGGGAGGCACTGATGAATCACAGGTGCAAATCTTAGTTACAGGCTTTCCTGGCTCTGTCTGATAACAGGTCCTCCGGTCAGAAGGAAACTGAGCTCCAAGTGAGAAGCTGACACTTATCTCCTTGGCCGCTCCTCCCACACTCTGCGCCCACCCCTAGACTTGTGCTGCCTCTCTGCTCCCATCTCTGAGAGTATGATTTCCAGTCCAGAACCGTGAATGGCCCACAACTTTCCGCCCAAAGCTCGGAATGGAATGGTAGCAGTGCCACTGGATTTGGCTGGATTTTATATGCGCATAAAGTCCAAATTTGCCTACCATATGTGATTCCTGGTGGCTAAGCTTTATAACTCCATAGCACAGAGTGCTACAATTGGCTGCCGGGCACGGGCGTTTGGGGGAAGGAACGCCGATTCGGATGATGTGCTCGGCTAGGCTCTTGCATTCTGTTATTATAGGTCATTTTAGATTCAATACCTCATAGCCTTGCTGTGATTTGTTGTACGACAAGGTATATCCATGTGTTTCAAGTCACACAAAAGGGTTCAGTTTGCTTGTGGCTTGCAGGGGATTTCGCTCCTTTGTGTTATGAGCTTCAAAGTATTTCTTCTTGGTTTTAAATTAAAGATAAACACTGCATGGCTTTTCATGGCTTTGGGGAATGCAAGGGTGGGGGCACATTTCAGGAGGGGAGAGACCTGCACTCCGTCCCTCACACCTTTAAACAGCCTTTTAATTATTTTCCACTTCAATAGGGCCACCTTTCTGCACTGTTTGACTTCTTAAACCATAAATGTTGGGGTTGGAGCTCCATTTTTACTAATACAGATTCATTGTTGTCTGAATGCTCAGTGCAAGAAGAGAATTCAGAAATCACATTTACAAAGAATTTTGCCTTTGAGACGTGAAAGATGGACGCTAGCCAACTGCTGTAGCTCCAAACCTCAACAGGGAAGTGCAAATAGAAAATAACACCCGCAACTCCCAACAGGAAGTTGGGAGTTATAAACACCCAGATCCAGATGACGCTGGGGAAGGTGGCCACTTTTCTGCAAGGCCAACCGCTGAGACCTTCTGCAGGCATGTGCAGTACCACTGTCTGCAGCCTTTGACACAACACTGATAGTACCCCCCATTCTACAAGTGGCCTCCAGACACCCAGGACCTGGCATTCACCTCTGATGCCGAGACCCAAATCCTTTCCTCTGGACCCTAACCCTTCCAGTGCACTGGGTATTGTAGGGAACGTCTTTTAGACGAGAATCTACAATCCTCGAAATCTGAAACTCCAGATTTCCATCAACCATTATTGAGGGTGGTGGTAGGGGTGAGGCTCAAGAGGTTCTACATACTTCTTGAGTAACGACCTGCGGAAGATATTGTGGATTTTAAGAGCCTGAGGTAGCTCAAGACAAAACACTGATTGATTAATGACAGCTGTTATTTTATAGGGACCAGTGAATCTAGGTCCCAACTTCCGGGAATGAACCCTCAAGCTGATATTCCTGGTCAACAACCACACAAGGTCATTCACATTCAGGTCTGGACCTGGCACACGTTTTCTGTCAGCCATACGTTTGTACCTGTCTCCCATAATCTTCAAATTACTCAGAACCCCCCGCGACACTGAGGAGAGCAACAAAGCAAAGTTCCTCTTCAGGAACTCCCGAAGCCCCTCCCCCGCCAAAAGTTCCAAACTGTGGATGGTAACCGTATGCACCAAAGAGAGGTGACCTGCCAGTAGATTCCTGATGGTGATTATTGATGGCAAATTCTGGCAGCGGTAATTAGGATGCCCAATCTTCATGATTTTCGGCGACAAAACACCTGAGGTAGGTCTCCAAATTCTGGTTAATGTGCTCGGTCTGTCCAATTGACTAGGGATGGAAGGCAGAGGAAAATGACAGCTGCACCCTCAGTCGAGAACAGAAAGGCCTCCAGAACTTGGAAACAAATTGAGTCCCTCGATCTGACACCACATCGGAGGGAACCCTGTGAAGCTTCACAATCTCATTTACAAACACCTGAGCAAGAGTCTTGGCATTTGGAAGTGCCGGTAATGCGGCGAAATGGCCATTTTACTGAACCTATCTACAACCACCAAAACCACAGTTTTGCCCGCAGATACCGGTTAGTCTGTAATAAAATCCATGCACAGATGTGTCCATGGTCTGCTGGGAATAGGCAGCGGAAGAAGAGAGCCAGACGGACCGGTATGTGATACCTTAGAATGTGCGCAGACAGTAAATCAGATACGTGTTCAACCACATCCCGATGCAACCTTGGCCACCAAAAACAGCAAGAAATTAGGTCCGCGGTTGCCTTACCACCTGGATGACTAACAAGCACAGATTTGTGATGTTCCCTTATTACTTTGCTGCGCAGATTTGGTGGTGCAAATAACCTTCCTGGAGGGCAGGAGTCAGGGACATCACCCTGGGCCTCCACGACCTCACCCTCCAGCTCTGAGTACAATGCTGAAATAACTACCCCTTCTACAAAATCACGGCAGGGTTCTTATGGTCACCACCACCAGGGAAGCTCTGGGACAAAGCATCAGCCTTGACATTTTTGACTCTGTACAGAAAGTGACCACAAAATTGAACCTAGTAAAAAACAGGGACCATCTAGCCTTTCTAACATTGAGACGTTTAGCCGATTGGAGATATGACAAATTCTTATGGTCAGTAAAAATAGTAATAGGATCGACAACCCCTCCAACCAATGTTGCCATTCTTCAAATGACAACTTGATTGCCAAAAGCTCCCTATTACTCATGTCATAATTTCTCTTAGCCGATGAAAATTTTTTTGAAAAGAAGGCACATCAATGCCATTTACCAGGAGACGGACCCTTAGACAACACTGCCCCAACCCCCACCTCCGACACATCAACCTCCACAACAAAGGGTTGGGAAATCTTGGGTTGAGTAAAGGAGCCGTGGTGAAACAGTTCTTTAGGGAGAAAAAAGCCTGCAGGGCAGCGTCCGACCATTTGGAAAAGTCAGACCCTTTCCTTTGTCATGTCAGTAAGGGGTTTCACAATTACTGAATAATTCTGGATGAATTACCAGTCAAAATTAGTAAAGCCTGGTAAACATTGTAGGGCCTTCAGGTTCTCAGGACGATCCCAATCAAGGACAGCATGGATCTTCTCCAAATCCATCCAAAAACCCAAAGATGACAACAGGTACCCCAAAAACTCCTCCTGGAAGGCAAAAACACATACATTTCTCTAGTTTGGTGTAAAACTTGCTATCCCTTAATATCTGAAACACCTGTTTCACATGCCCCTGATGTGTCTCCAAATCAGGTGAATAAACCAAAATATCATCCAGATAGACTACCACAAACCTGGCCACCAAATGATGGAAAATATCGTTAATGAAATGCTGGAATAACGCAGGTGCATTGGTTAGGTCGAAAGGCATGACCAGACTCTCAAAATGACCCTCAGTGGTACTGAATGCCGTTTTCCATTCATCCCCTTCTCTGATTCTAACTAGGTTGTAGCCCCCCCTTAAATCCAACTTGCAGAAAACCTTAGCTCCCACAACCTGGTTGAATAAATTTGGATTCAGAAGAAGAAGATATAAATCTTGGTTAGCAATTAGATTTAATTCCCAGAAATCTAAATAGGAATGGAGACCACCATCTTTCTTCTTCACGAAAAAGAACCCTGCCGCCACGGGCGAAGATGAAGGTCAGATATGTCCGTTCTCAAGACTCTCAGGAATAAAATCTTTCATGGTTTGCCTCTCAGGACTGGAAAGATTGTACAGTCTGGACTTGTGTAGTTTAACTCCTGGAGTCAAGTTAATAGGACAGTCATATGCTTCATGGGGAGGCAAATCCTAACAGGCTTTCTCAGAAAATACGTCCTCAAAACCAGACAAAAACACAGGTAACGTCCCCGTAGATACTAAAGAAAGGGAAATGTTTAAAACAGTTCTCATGGCAGTAATCTCCCAATTCCACAATTTCTCTGGATTGCTAATCCACTATCGGATTATATTTCACCAACCAGGGTAAACCCAATACAATTGGAGTGGAAAGACCCTTCAGGACATAACAAGGAATTACCTCATAATGCAAAGATCCCACCTTCAGTCTTATGTTATGAACAATGTGCATCAAAGCTCTCTGCAAGTGGTGCTGAGTCGATGGCATAAATAGGAATGGGCTTAGCTAAGGTAGAGTAAGAAAGCCCATAAGTTCTAGGAAACTCAGCATCAACCATGCTGACTCCCGCTCCACTGACTATAAGCACAAAAATTCTCTCAGTCCTGCTCTCTAGCATCACCTCTGCTGTCAGGACAAACCGAGAATTACAGGTTGATGGCAAGCATGCCACTTGTTTAACCAACTCCAGACTCCCAAGGATTAATCAAGTCTCTTTTTGCTTAGGAATCAAGGCACAGGCCTCGATAGAATATCCCTTTCTCCTACAAAAGAAACACATGCCCTTTTTCTTGCGAATCTCATGGGAGACATATGATGCAGACCTAACTGCATTGGTTCCTCTAACTCCACAAGTACTGGTTCACCCCCAGACCATCCCCCTCAACACAGGAGTATTGTCCCGGAAAGAGGGCTCAGTAGAAGGTGGTCTTACCCATCTATCCCGCAGGTGTCTATCCACACATACAGCCAATAGCAAATATGGGAAACAAAAAAAGCGCAAATAGGGTCTTATGTCCTGGATAGCTTCTAATTGATTTTAGGTTACTGCTCACGCTGCCATATAGACACAAATCCAGTTGTGGTTTATTCTACGCGTTTCGAAGTCTAAATGACTTCTTCTTCAGGAAAATACCACAGAGACAACTGGATTTGTGTCTATATGGCAGCGCGGAATTAATCCACATTTCTCCTTTATAATGTCACATATAGCCAATGACATGGCAGCCTCTGGGGTTTCATACACTGCCAAAGTATCTTTCAACCTTTCTGTAAGGCCTTGACAAAATTGGCTTCTAAGAGCCGGGTCATTCCATTTGGTATCGGTTGCCAACCTGCGGAATTCAGAGCTATAAGTCTCCACTAAACGACGGACAGGTGAGAGATATTGTTATTTTTTTTTTTTTTGCTTTATTACAGGAGACCATGGATTCAATGGAATGGGCGCTAGTTGAGCATAACTGTGATTGTTATTTTTAAATAAAAAAGAAAAAGTGTGTTTTATTTGTTTTATTTCAAATAAAAGACTTTATTCTGGCTGTGTTTATTTACAATACAACTATAGTATTAGTAATGGATAGGTGTCTTATAGACGCCTCACCATTACTAATCCGTAGGCTTGATGTCACCTGACAATACATGTATATAATAAATATGTACTCCACTTGCCCCCGTTACAGGGCAAGTGGGAAGAGGCGGGCAAAGTGCCAGAATTGACGCATCTAATAGATGCGTATTTTCTGGGCGGCTGCAGGCTACTATTTTTAGGCTGGAGGGGATAATATCCATAGTTGTCAAAAATAGGAGGACCCCACGCCGTTTTTTTTTTTTTTTTTAATTATTGAAATAATTAAAAAATCCGAGTGGGGACCTCTCTATTCTTGATAACCAGCCTTGCTGAAGCTGACAGCTAAGGGTTGCAACCCCCAGATGTGAGTTTTACCTGGATGGTTATCAAAAATACAGGGGAACCCATGCCATTTTTTTTCTTTAAATTATTTATTTCCTGCGCAGGCATCGGCTGATGAATACTCCCATCAGCTGCCACCTGCTCTCGCTGTTATTAGCGGTAGCAGGCGTAGGCTGATGGGAGCAGTAGTCCCATCAGGAGATACCTGTGACCAGAGGTTAACTTTTTACCTCCGATCCCAGCTGCGGGCTCATGCTGTCATTTCACAGCATGGGAACTGCAGCTGTCTGACTGGTGTTAATGATTTTACCACTGTTCAGAAGCGGTGTTTGTCACACTGTCATGCACATGACAGGGTGGCAAACACTGAATGTTTGGTCCCCCCATTCAAGTGAATAGGTTCCGGGTTCGGGTACCATTTTGTAAGTGTTCGGCCATCCAGGGGTCCGCCCATCTCTAATCAATGTGTGTTTATATGATGTGTGTATATATATATTATATATATATTTTACAGTTTGTCTGATTTTTCTCTTTATAGGTATATTTTTGAGTAAAATGTAAATTGCTCTTTTATTCTATAAACTACTGACAACATGTCTCCGAATTTCCAAGCAATAAATTTTGTATTTATTTTCAGAAAATGAGAAATGGTTAAAACTACAAAAAAATGCAGTGCTTGCAGACCTCAAATAATGCTAAGAAAACAAGTTCATAATTTAGAAACAACAATACCAATGTTTTAACTCAGGAAGAGTTCAGAAATCAATATTTTGTGGAATAACCATTAATCACAGCTTTCATGCGTCTTGGCATGCTTTCCACCAGTCTTTCACACTGCTTTTCGGTGACCTTATGCCAATCCTGGTACAAAAATGTAAGCAGTTCTTCTTTGTTTGATGGCTTGTGACTGTCCATCTTCCTCTTGATTACATTCCAGAGGTTTTCAATAGGGTTCAGGTCTGGAGATTGGGCTGGCCATGACAGGGATTTGATGTGGTGATCCTTCATCCACACATTGATTGACATAACTGTGTGGCATTCCGCATTGTCCTGCTTAAAAAAAAGTACTCAGAGTTAGGGAACATTGCCTGAGCAGAAGGAATCAACTGTTTTTCCATGATAACCTTGTATGCGGCTTGGTTCTTATGTCCTTTGCAAAGATTAACCTGCCCAATTCCAGCCTTGCTGAAGCATCCCTCGATCATCATCGATTCTCCACCAAATTTCATAGTGGGTGCAAGGCACTGTGGCTTGTACGCCTCTCCAGGTCTCTGTCTAACCATTAGACAACCAGGTGTTGGGCAAATTTGAAAACTAGACTCATCAGTGAAGATCTCCAGTCCTCTATGGTCCAATCCTTATGGTCTTTGGCAAATTTCAGCCTGGCTCTCCTTTGCTTCTCATTGATGAAAGGCTTTTTTCTAGCTTTACATGACTTGAGCCCTACCTCTAGGAGGCTGTTACGAACTGTTTTTGCCGAGCACTTCACCCCAGCTGCCATTCCTTTTGTAGGTCACTTGATGTAATCCTGCGGTTGCTGAGTGACATTCAAGATGAGGGTCAGCCCGGTCAGTGGAGTCTTTTCTCCCTGCCAGTCTGTAGCATTGTTGTCCCCAATGTCTGCGTCTTGACCTTGTTGTAATGGACTGCCGTCTTAGAAATTTTAAGGATGGAGGCAACATGACGCTCACTGTATCCCTCTGCTAGTAAAGCCAGACTTGAGCCCTTCTTTTCCTCACTTAAGACTTTTCTTTTCAACTCATTTGGCATGGTTAAAAGTTATTTTTTCATTCCTATTACTTTTGGGATATTACTAGCACTTGTTTTGCCATACAGCTTGTCCTATTGCAAGAGGAGTGTGAACACCACAGCAGTGTTTTTTCTACTTTCCTTCGTTAAATAAGATTTGGTTCAGGTGATCACCTAATCAGAAGCACATTAAGTAGAATGAGGTGTACTCTGGTTGGAATTCAACTGACACTGGAATGGAATGGCTGTCAGACATGTTCAGAAGTGATTTTTATAAAACTGTGCAGTGGTCTCTTAATTTTTGCCAGAGCTGTATATATATATATATATATACAGTACAGACCAAAAGTTTGGACACAGCTTCTCATTTAAAGATTTTTCTGTATTTTCATGACTATGAAAATTGTAAATTCACACTGAAGGCATCAATACTATGAATTAACACATGTGGAATTATTACTTAACAAAAAAGTGTGAAACAACTGAAAATATGTCTTATATTTTAGGTTCATCAAAGTAGCCACCTTTTGCTTTGATGACTGCTTTGCACACTCTTGGCATTCTCTTGATGAGCTTCAAGAGGTAGTCACCGGAAATGGTCTTCCAACAATCTTGAAGGAGTTCCCAGAGATGCTTAGCACTTGTTGGCCCTTTTGCCTTCACTCTGCGGTCCAGCTCACCCCAAACCATCTCGATTGGGTTCAGGTCTGGTGACTGTGGGGGCCTGGTCATCTGGCATAGCACCCCATCACTCTCTTTCTTGGTCAAATAGCCCTTTCTTGGTCAAATAGCCCTTACACAGCCTGGAGGTGTGTTTGGGGTCATTGTCCTGTTGAAAAATAAATGATGGTCCAACTAAACGCAAACCGGATGGAATAGCATGCCGCTGCAAGATGCTGTGGTAGCCATGCTGCTTCAGTATGCCTTCAATTTTGAATAAATCCCCAACAGTGTCACCAGCAAAGCACCCCCACACCATCACACCTCCTCCATGCTTCACGGTGGGAACCAGGCATGTAGAGTCCATCCGTTCACCTTTCCTGCGTCGCACAAAGACAAGGTAGTTGGAACCTAAGATCTCAAATTTGGACTCATCAGACCAATGCACAGATTTCCACTGGTCTAATATCCATTCCTTGTGTTCTTTAGCCCAAACAAGTCTCTTCTGCTTGTTGCCTGTCCTTAGCAGTGGTTTCCTAGCAGCTATTTTACCATGAAGGCCTGCTGCACGAAGTCTTTTCTTAACAGTTGTTGTAGAGATGTGTCTGCTGCTAGAACTCTGTGTGGCACTGACCTGGTCTCTAATCTGAGCTGCTGTAAACCTGTGATTTCTGAGGCTGGTGACTCGGATAAACTTATCCTCACAAGCAGAGGTGACTCTTGGTCTTCCTTTCCTGGGGCGGTCCTTGTTATGTTCTGCTGCAACTACACTTGGGGACACTTTCAAAGTTTTCCCAATTGCTCTTTTATTCTATAAACTACTGACTACTGACTGACTGACCTTCATTTCTGTTACTGCGCCTGCGTGGGAATAGCGGAGACGTGTACGTCACCTGCCGTGGTGCCTTATGGGATTCAGGGACAGCGGCCAACTGGAGATTATATATATAGATTCCAACACAAAGTAGCAAGTATTTGTGAAGTGTAATGTGTAATTTTTAAATATTTTAACCCCCAGAGGTATTTGCGTATTTGCATTTTCGTTTTTTGCTTCCCTTCTTCCCAAAGCCATAACTTTTTTCATTTTTCCATAAATATGGACGTGTGAGGGCTTGTTTTTAGTGGGACGAGTTGTACTTTTAAATAACATAATTGATTTTACTATGTTGTGTACTAGAAAATGGGAAAAAAATTCAAAGTGCGGTGAAATTGCAAAAAAAGTGCAATCCCACAGTTGTTTTTTGTTTGGCTTTTTTACTAGGTTAACCAAATGCTAAAACTGACTTGCCTTTATGATTCTCCAGGTCATTATGAGTTCATAGACAGCAAACATGTCTAGGTTCTTTTCTATCTAAGTGGTGAAAAATAATTCCAAGCTATGTTAAAAAAAATGCGCCATTTTACGATACCTGTAGGGTCTCCATTTTTCATGATCTCAGGTTGGATGAGAGCTTATTTTTTGAGTGCCGAGCTGACGTTTTCTATTATACCATTTTTGTGCAGATACGATATTTTGATCGCTGTTATTGCATTTTAATGCAATGTCGCGGCAGCCAAAAAAACGTAATTCTGGCATTTTGACTTTTTTTCTCGCTACGCTGTTTAGCGATCATGTTAATCCTTTTTTTATTGATTTATAGGGCGATTCTAAATGCGGCGATGTCAACTATGTGTATGTTTGATTTCTTTATTTTATTTTGAATGGGGCAAAAGGGAGGTGATTTGAACTTTTATATTGTTTATTTTTGTTATATTTTTAAAAACTTTTTTTTTACTGATGGCATGCTTCAATAGTCTCCTTGGGAGACTTGAAGATGCCATAACCCGATCGGCTCTCCTACATAGAGGTGATGATCAGTTCGCCTATATGTAATAGAATGACTCACTTGCTATGAGCGCCGACCACTGGGTGGCGCTCACAGCAAGCCAACACTGATAACCATAGAGGTCTCCAGGAGACCTCCGGTTGTTATGTCAACAGACCGGTGACCCGCGATCACGTGACGCGCGTCACCGGTGGGCGGATTTCCCGCACGATTGCTGGAAGCGTTTGTTAAATGCCGCTGTCAGCGTTTGACAGCGGCATTTAATGGGTTAATAGCTGCAGGTGGATCACTGTTTTGAACAGCTGACATGTCCGGGAAAGATGTGGGCTCACTGACGGAGCCCACATCAAAGGGAGGGAGTCTGACATGTTAGGGCTGGCGGAACGCACAAAATAAATATAAATAATAAGTGCGTTCGCAGCCCGGGGTCCACCGTGCAGGCAGAGCCTGCTGCTAGTAGGATGGCGGTATGGCGAACTCTGTTACTTCACAGAGTCACAACTATAGACACTGTGGCCCTATATGGCGGTGTAAGCGAACTCTGTTATACCACAGAGTCGTTAAGGTAGAAACGCAGAAATATGGACTGTGTCCTGTTAACTCCACAGGTATGCACAGACAACTGCTGTGCGGACAGCAGTCCGTAGTAACGCAATCAGCAACACAATCAGACAATCTCCTCACCGGAGAAGCCAGTATTCTAGGGGCTTATTTCAGCCGAGCCCTAAACACGTGCATACAATCTCCTCACCGGAGGTGCCGGTATTCTAGGGGCTTATTTCAGCCGAGCCCTAACACATGCGTGCAAGATCACCCTGGCGCAAAGCACATAATGTGATTGATACTAGTGCATGGCGGCACGACCATGCCACCCTTTTATAGTAGCAACTACAGGACCTGCCAGATAAGGACTAATAGGAAACTGCTCCAGAACACAAGTGGTTTCAGGACCTTCCTGGCGGACCAATAGGTGCTGCTGCAGTACCTGAGCATGTGACCCCTGATCTCCAATGAGAGATCTTACTCTGGGCATGCTCAGAAGGGGAAAGCAAGGACTTTGTCCTAAAGACGTCTGCTCACCACTAACCAGTACTGGCTACAATAGCAGAGCCTGGAGGAGCAGCAGTAATCCTCTGCACAATGTTAGACTGGGAGAAACACTGGGGCCGACGTCTAAGCTGAGCAGAGTCCACTGAGGCCGGAGACAGATGGGAGACCGCAGCAGGGAAAACTCGAGATTCCCCTTGTGCAGAAGCGGGAACTCGACCCCTAACATTACCCCCCCTCCTACGGCCCCCCTTCTTTGGGCCTCGCTACGTTCAAAGGCAGCGACGAGCTGCGGAGCATGAATATGTTCGGCAGGCTCCCAGGACCTATCCTCAGGCCCATCACCCCTCCAATCCACCCAAAAATTTTTTTTGCCCCGTACCACCTTGCACCCTACAATGGCGTTCACCTCGTAATCGTCCGTTGACGACCCCGACGTCCTGGCAGATGACTCAGGCAACCGGTAGATGACCATGGGTTTTAGTAGGGACACATGGAAGGTGTCGGAGATACCAAGGCGAGGCGGAAGGGCCAAACGGTAAACCACAGGGTTCACCTGCTTGAGAACCTTGAAGGGACCCAAATAGCGGGGTGCCAACTTAGTGGATTCCACCCGTAGTCTGATGTTTCGAGTGGAGAGCCACACTAGGTCGCTAGGAGCAAATGTCGGAGCGGGACGCTGATGGGCATCGGCAGAAGACCTCATCTTTTCCTTGGAAGCCTGAATGGCATCCTGGGTGCGGCCCCATATGTCCCGTGCCTCCACAGCCCAGTCTGCCACCCTGGAGTCGGTGGAAACCACGGGCATGGGCACCGGTACCCACGGATGCTGGCCGTAATTTAAGAGGAATGGGGTCTGTCCGGTGGAGTCAGCCACAGCATTGTTTAGCGCGAACTCCGCCCACGGGAGCAAGGATGCCCAGTCATCCTGCCTGGCAGAGACAAAATGTCGCAAGTATGTGACCAAGGTCTGGTTGGCCCTCTCTACCAACCCATTCGTCTCGGGATGATATGCAGAGGAGAGGTTTAACTCAATACTGAGTAGGTGACACAACTCTCTCCAGAACCGAGATGCAAATTGGGGACCTCGATCGCTGACAATCTTGTCTGGCATACCGTGTTGACGGAAGATGTGTCTAATAAATAATGCTGCCAAGGCCCGTGCAGAAGGTTACCGGGATAGCGGCACTAAGTGCACCATTTTGGAGAAGTGGTCGGTGATCACCCAAATGATAGTGCAACCCGAGACTTGGGTAAGCCCACCACAAAGTCCATCCCGACCATCTCCCAGGGCCTGTCTGCCACCGGCAAAGGAAAAAGTAATCCAGCTGGCCGTTGTCGAGGGGACTTTTCCGGGCGCAGGAGACACACGCCTGAACATACTCCCTGACGTCACAGGCCATATGTGGCCTCCAATATGTCCTCGCCAATAATTCTGTCGTCCTCTTTGCCCCAAAGTGTCCACCCACCCTGGACGAGTGTGCCCAAGAGAGTACCTCCGGTCGCAAATTATTGGGCACAAAAGTCTTGCCCGGAGGCACAGACTCTAGCGAAATCGGGGCTACAGTTCTCAGGCTCTCTTCGGGGACAATAAGCCGAGGCTCCTCATCCTCCTCCTCTGATGACACTAAGAAGCGAGAGAGAGCGTCGGCCCAAACATTCTTCTCACCGGAGAGAAAATGGAGGGTGAAGTGAAACCGAGAGAAGAATAGGGACCATCTGGCCTGGCGAGAATTTAGCCGCTGAGCCATTTGCAAATATACCAAGTTTTTGTGGTGGGTGAAGACTTGGAAGGGAAAACGAGCCCCCTCCAGAAGATGTCTCGACTCAGAGAAGGCCAACTTCATAGCCAGCAACTCCCTGTCCCCGATGGAATAATTCCTCTCTGCTGGTGTAAAGGTCTTAGAAAAGAAGAAGCAGGGATGCTTCCGACCTTGAGCATCCTTTTGATAAAGGACTGCTCCAGCACCAACAGAAGAGGCGTCCACCTCTAAAATAAACGGCTTATCAACATCAGGGCGATGTAATATGGGAGCACTGGCAAAATGCGACTTGATGGAAGAGAACGCCTTGGAGACCTCCTCAGACCACAACTTGGGATTTGCTCCCTTCTTGGTGAGGGCTACCAAGGGAGCTACCAAAGTCGAGAAATAGGGGATGAACTGACGATAATAATTAATGAACCCCATAAAGCGCTGCACCGCTTTAAGAGAATGAAGTTCTTGCCAGTCCATTACAGCCTGTAGTTTGGCAGGATCCATAGCCAATCCCTGGGCGGAGATGATATAGCCCAGGAAAGGTAAGGACTCCTGCTCAAACACACATTTCTTCAGCTTGACATAGAGGGAGTTTGCCCGTAAGAGGTCGAAGACTTTGTTGACATCCCTCCGGTGAGAGTCTATATCTGGTGAAAAGATGAGAATATCATCCAGATAGACTACTACAGAGGTGGAGAGCATATCCCGGAAGATGTCATTAACAAAGTCTTGGAAAACAGCGGGAGCATTACAGAGCCCGAAGGGCATCACCAGGTATTCATAATGCCCATCCCTGGTATTAAAAGCTGTCTTCCACTCGTCCCCTTCACGGATGCGAATTAGGTTATAGGCACCACGTAGATCTAGCTTGGTAAATACCTTTGCTCCTCGGAGCCTATCAAAGAGCTCAGAGATTAGGGTACTTATTCTTGACGGTGATGGCGTTAAGACCCCTGTAGTCAATACATGGACGTAATTCTCCGTTCTTCTTTTGCACGAAGAAGAACCCCGCCCCTGCTGGTGACACGATTTCCTAATGAACCCTCTTGCCAGATTCTCCTGAATATACTGGAACATGGCCTATGTATCAGGAAGCGAGAGGGGATAGACTCTTCCCCGAGGAGGTTCTGCTCCAGGCAAAAGATCAATAGGACAGTCGTAGGGGCGATGAGGCGGAAGAGTCTCCGCCGCCTTCTTGGAGAAAACGTCTGCGTATGACCAATAACACTGGGGGAGAGAAGTGAGATCTACGGGTATCTCTGTGGTGGTGACCTGAACGCACTCCCTGACACACCTGCCTCTACATGAATCACCCCAACCCAGTATCCTCCCAGAGGACCACTCAATATGTGAAGAGTGGTGACGGAGCCAAAGTACTCCCAGCAACACCTAGTCTATTCCCCCGGGCAGGACAAGAAAGGAAATACTCTCCTGATGGGAAGGGGACATAGACAACGTGAGAGGGATAGTCTGGTGGGTGATTTGTGAGGGCAGAGTCAATCCATTCACTACACGCACAGTCACCGGTTTGGCGAGCATCACCAGAGGTATAGTGTGGCGGAGAGCAAAGGCAGAGGACATGAAATTCCCCTCGGCTCCAGAATCCACACAGAGCTCGGCGGTGAGAGTGGATGGACCTACAGTAATTGTCCCCTTAACCCCTCTCTGACATTAGACGTACTATCCCATCCATAAAACCCGTGCCATTCTGCCCATGGACGGGATAGTACGTCATAGGCGATCAGCTGCGCTCCTGAGGGGAGCGCAGCTAATCGCCGCCGGGTGTCAGCTGATTATCACAGCTGACACCCGTGACTGTGTGTCAGGAGCGGTCACGGACCGCTCCCGGCACATTAACCCCTAGCACACCGCGATCAAACATGATCGCGGTGTACTGGGGGCACAGGGGAGGATCGCGCAGGGTGGGGGCTCCCTGCGCGTCCCCTGAGACCCTCAGACCAGCGCGATGTGATCGCGCTGTTCTGAGGGCTTCCTCCCTCCCAGGACCTGGATCCAAGATGGCGCCGGGGTCCTGGAGCGAGGCGGCTTCCTCAGTGCCTGCTGAGAGCAGGCACTGAGAAGCCTGCTGCACTGCCTGAGCGATCGCTGGTGTGACAGTGTGCTGTGCACACTGTCACACCAGCGATTTGATAAAATACAGTGATGTCCCACCCTGGGACAAAGTAAAAAAGTTAAAAAAATAAAAATAATTATGTTATAAAAAAAAATCCAAAATAAATAAAAAAAAAAAAAAATATTCCCCAATAAATTCATTTCTTCCTGTAAATAAAAAAAAACAAAACAATAAAAGTACACATATTTGGTATTGCCGCGTCTGTAACGACCCCCCTATAAAACTGTCCCACTAGTTAACCCCTTTAGTGAACCCCTTAAAAAAAAAAAAAAACGAAGCAAAAAATCAATGCTTTATCATCATACCGCCGAACAAAAAGTGGAATAACGCGCGATCAAAAAGACCGATATAAATAAACATGATACCGCTGAAAACGTCATCTTGTCCCGCAAAAAACGAGCCGCCATACAGCATCATCAGTGAAAAAATAAAAAAGTTATAGCTCGCAGAATAAAACGATGCAAAAATAATTATTTTTCATATAAAATTGTTTTTATTCTATAAAAGCGCCAAAACATAAAAAAATGATATAAATGAGGTATCGCCATAATCGTACTGACCTGAAGAATAAAACTGCTTTATCAATTTTACCACACGCGGAACAATAAAAACGCCTCCCCCAAAAGAAATTCATGAATTGCTGATTTTTGTTCATTCTAACCTCCCAAAAATCGAAATAAAAAGCGATCAAAAAATGTCACATGCTCAAAAATAGTACCAATAAAAACGTCACCTCGTCCGCAAAAAATAAGATCTCACATGACTCTGTGGGCCAAAATATGCAAAAATTATAGCTCTCAAAATGTGGCGATGCAAAAAACTATTTTTGCAATAAAAAGCGTCTTTTAGCGTGACAGCTGCCAATCATAAAAACCCGCTATAAATAGTAAATCAAACCCCCCTTTATCACCCCTTAGTTAGGGAAAAATAATAAAATTAAAAAAATGTATTTATTTCCATTTTCCCATTAGGGTTAGGGTTAGGGTTGCGGCTAAAGTTAGGGTTAGGGTTGGCGCTAAAGTTAGGATTAGGGTTAGGTTGGGATTAGGGGTGTGTTAGGGTTAGGTTTGTGGTTAGGGTTGGGACTAGGGTTAGGGGTGTGTTGGGGTTAGGGTTGGAGTTAGAATTGGGGGGTTTCCGCTGTTTAGGCACATCAGGGGCTCTCCAAATGTGACATGGCGTCTGATCTCAATTCCAGCCAATTCTGCGTTGAAAAAGTCAAACGGTGCTCCTTCACTTCTGAGCTCTGCCATGCGTCCAAACAGTAGTTTATCCCCACATATGGGGTATCAGCGTACTCTGGACCCCAAGAGTTATTGTGCAATTTGTCCTATTTCTTCTGTTACCCTTGGGAAAATAAAAAACTGGGGGCGAAAATATCATTTTTGTACAAAAAAAATTATTTTTTTGTTTTTACGGCTGTACATTAAAAACTTCTGTGAAGCACTTGGGCTTCATAGCGCTCACCACACACCTAGATAAGTTCCTTGTGGGGTCTATTTTCCAAAATGGGGTCACTTGTTGGGGATTTCCACTGTTTAGGCGCATCAGGGGCTCTCCAAATGCGACATGACGCACCCAGACCATTCCATCAAAGTCTGCAATCCAAAACGTCACTACTTCCCTTCCGAGCCCTGACGTGCGCCCATACAGTAGTTTTCTCCCACATATTGGGTATCAGCGTACTCAGGACAAATTGGACAACAACTTTTGGGGTCCAATTTCTCCTGTTACCCTTGTGAAAATAAAATATTGGGGGCGAAAAAATCATTTTTGTAAAAAAAAAAAGATTTTTTATTTTTACGGCTGTGCGTTATAAACTTCTGTGAAGCACTTTGGGGTTCAAAGTGCTCACCACACATCTAGATAAGTTCCTTGTGGGGTCTATTTGCCAAAATGGGGTCACTTGTGGGGGTTTCCACTGTTTAGGTGCATCAGGGGCTCTCCAAATGTGACATGACGCCCCCAGACCATTCCATCAAAGTCTGCAATCCAAAACGTCACTACTTCCCTTCCGAGCCCCGACGTGTGCCCATACAGTAGTTTTCGCCCACATATTGGGTATCAGTGTACTCAGGACAAATTGGAAAACAACTTTTGGGTTCCAATTTCTTCTGTTACCCTTGTGAAAATAAAATATTGGGGGCGAAAAAATCATTTTTGTAAAAAAAAAAAAAAAGATTTTTTTATTTTACGGCTGTACGTTATAAACTTTAGTGAAACACCTGGGGGTTCAAAGTTCTCACCACACATCTAGATAAGTTCCTTGAGGGGTCTAGTTTCCAAATGGTGTCATTTATGGGGGTTTCCACTGTTTAGGCAGATCAGGAGCTCTCCAAACACGACATGCGTCCAGCCAATTCTGCGTTGAAAAAGTCAGACGGCGCTCCTTCCCTTCCAAACTCTGCCATGCACCCAAACAGTGGTTTACCCCCACATATGGGTATCAGCGCACTCAGGACAAATTGCACTTTTGGAGTCTTGTTACCCTTGGAAAAATAAAATTGGGGTGAAAAGATCATTTTTGTGGAAAAAATATGATTTTTAAATTTTACGGCTCTACGTTATAAACTTGTGTGAAGCACTTGGGGGTTCAAATTGCTCATCAAAAATCTATATAAGTTCCTTAGGGGGTCTAGTTTCCCAAATGGGGTCATTTGTGGGGGGTTTCCACTGTTTAGGCACATCAGGGGCTCTCCAAATGCAACATGGCATCCAAACTCAATACCAGCCAATTTTGGTTGGAAAAAGTCAAATGGTGCTCCTTCCATTCCGAGCTCTGCCGTGCACCCAAACAGTGGTTCCCCCCACATATGGGGTATCTGCGTACTCAGGACAAATTGTAAAACAACTTATGTGGTCCAATTTCTCCTGTTTCCCTTGGGAAAATAAAAAATTAGTGACTAAAAGATAATTTTTGTGGGAAAAAAATAGGATTTTTTATTTTCATGCCTGGGCATTATAAACTTGTGTGAAGCACTTTGGGGTTCAAAGTGCTCACCAAAGATCTAGATAAGTTCCTTAGGGGTCTAGTTTCCAAAATGGGGTCACTTGTGGGGGTTTCCACTGTTTAGGCTCATCTGGGGCACTGCAAACGGAACATGACCCCCATTAACGTCTGCATTCCAAAACGTTACTACTTCCTTTCCAAGCCTTGCCGTGCGCCCAAACAGTTTCCCCCCCCACATATGGGGTATCAGCGTACTCAGGACAAATTGGACAACAACTTTTGGGGTCCAATTTCCTTGGGAAAATTCAAAAATTTGGGACTAAAAAATCATTTTTGTGGAAAATTGATTTTTTTTTTTCACACCCAGGCTTTATAAACTTTTGTGAAACACTTGAGGGTTCAAAGTGCTCACAACAGATCTAGATAAGTACCTTAGGGGGTCTAGTTTCCAAAATGGTGTCACTTGTGGGGGGTTTCCACTGTTTAGGCGCATCAGGGGCTCTCCAAACGCGACATGGCATCCAATCTAAATTCCAGCCAATTTTAGTTTGAAAAAGTCAAACGTCGCTCCTTCCTTTACGAGCTCTGCCGTGTGCCCAAACAGTGGTTTTCCCCCACATATGGGGTATTGGCGTACTCAGGAGAAATTGCATAACAACCTTATCTGTCCATTTTCTCCTTTTACCCTTGTGAAAATAAAAAAAAAGTTTGTAAAAGATAATTTTTGTGGCTAAAAAGTAAAATATTCATTTTTTCCTTCCACGTTGCTTTAGTTACTGTGAAGCACCTGAAGGGTTAATAAACTTCTTGAATGTGGTTTTGAGTACCTTGAGGGGTGCAGTTTTTAGAATGGTGTCACTTTTGGGTATTTTCTGCCATATAGACCCCTCAAAGTGACTTCAAATGTGAGGTGGTCCCTAAAAAAAATGGCTTTGTAAATTTTGCTGTAAAAATGAGAAATCGCTGGTCAACTTTTAACCCTTATAACTTCCTAACAAAAAAAAATTTTGGTTCCAAAATTGTGCTGATGTAAAGTAGACATGTGGGAAATGTTATTTCTTAACTATTTTGTGTGATATATTTCTCTGTTTTAAGGGAATAAAAATTCAAAGTTTGAAAATTGCAAAATTTTAAAAATTTTCGCCATATTTGCGTTTTTTTCAAAAATAAACGCAAGTTATATCGAAGAAATTTTACCACTAACATGAAGTACAATATGTCACGAGAAAACAATCTCAGAATCGCGAAGATCCGTTGAAGCGTTCCAGAGTTATAACCTCATAAAGAGACAGTGGTCAGAATTGTAAAAATTGGCCCGGTCATTAACGTGCAAACCACCCTTGGGGGTGAAGGGGTTAAAGGACAACTTGGAGGAAAATGCTGCCGTGTCTAGTGAACCTCCTCCCAAGATCACTAGATACAACCGTTTTCCCGACCGCTGTGGACATTTGTTGGCATAATGTCCTAACTGCTGGCAGATGTTACAGACCATGGGTACTCGAGCGGCCCGGGACTTAGGTCCTGCTCGAGAAACCTCCATGGACTCATGGGAGTCAGGCGCCTGGCTGAAAGATTCCAGAGGTCTGGTGAAGGTGGGAGCCAGCCGAAACCTCTGCCTACACTGGGACCGCTCCAACCTCCGCTCATGAAAACGGAGGTCGATGCGGGTACATATGGCGATAAGCTTCTCCAGTGTGGCGGGAATCTCCCTGGTAGCCAAGGCGTCTTTCACATGGCCCGCTAGTCCTCTCCAAAACATGGGAATGTGGACTTTATCTGGCCAGTCCAACTCCGAGGACAGAGTCCGAAATTGGACAGCAAAACAGCTGACCAAGGACGAACCCTGTGAACTTGCCAGGAGTTGGAGCGCCGCATCGTGGGTGACCTGAGGTCCTAGAAAGACCTTTTTAGAGCCTCCAGAAAACGAGGAGCACTCCGCACCACACGGTCGTCACGCTCCCACAGCGGGATGGCCCACTCCAACGCTGTGCCCGACAGAAGAGATATTACAAAGCCCACTTGTGCCTGATCCGTGGGGAAACGTGCAGCCAGAAGCTCGAGTTGTATAGAGCACTGACTTCCGAATCCCCGACATAGCTTGCTGTCACCAGCGAACTTGTCTGGAAGTGGGAGGTGGGATAATGTGGGGACAGACGTGGCAGTGGACACACTGGCTGCAGCCACGCTAGCAGCCTGAACAGCGACTGCGGTAACATCCACAGCTGAGGTTGTGCGCTCAAGAGCCGCCAACCTACCCTCCAGCTGCTGGATGTCCTGCAATAGACGCTGATCGTCCGCCATTTTACTAGCCAGACCCTGGCGCTAGTATTATGTTAGGGCTGGCGGAACGGACAAAATAAATATAAATAATAAGTGCGTTCGCAGCCCGGGATCCACCGTGCAGGCAGAGCCTGCTGCTAGTAGGATGGCGGTATGGCGAACTCTGTTACTTCACAGAGTCGCAACTATAGACACTGTGGCACTATATGGCGGTGTAAGCGAACTCTGTTACACCACAGGGTCGTTAAGGTAGAAACGCAGAAATATGGACTGTGTCCTGTTAACTCCACAGGTATGCACAGACAACTGCTGTGCGGACAGCAGTCTTTAGTAACGCAATCAGCAACGCAATCAGACAATCTCCTCACCGGAGAAGCCGGTATTCTAGGGGCTTATTTCAACCGAGCCCTAAACACATGCATACAATCTCCTCACCGGAGGTGCCGGTATTCTAGGGGCTTATTTCAGCCGAGCCCTAACACATGCGTGTAAGATCACCCTGGCGCAAAGCACATAATGTGATTGATACTAGCGCATGGCGGCACGACCATGCCACCCTTTTATAGTAGCAACTACAGGACCTGCCAGATAAGGACCAATAGGAAACTGCTCCAGAACTCAAGTGGTTTCAGGACCTTCCTGGCGGACCAATAGGAGCTGCTGCAGTACCTGAGCATGTGACCCCTGATCTCCAATGAGAGATCTTACTCTGGGCATGCTCAGAAGGGGAAAGCAAGGACTTTGTCCTAAAGACCAGTACTGGCTACAATAGCAGAGCCTGGAGGAGCAGCAGTAATCCTCTGCACAATGTTAGACTGGGCGAGACGCTGGGACCGACGTCTAACCTGAGCAGAGTCCACTGCGGCCGGAGACGGATGGGAGACCGCAGCAGGGACGGCTCGAGATTCCCCTTGTGCAGAAGCGGGAACTCGACCCCTAACAGACATCAGCGTACTATTACGCCCGATGTCAGAAAGGGGTTAAAAATATAAATCAAAATTATGACGTGCCTTTGTATTCAGCCCATGTTGTCTCATAACCCTAAATAAAATCCTAAGTGACCAATTGCCTCCATAATTTATATGACACAGGTCTGCAAAAAATAAAATTTCATGATCTGTTTTGGTTATTCCACTTGATCTTTATTTTTTTTGGTGCACTGAATCCGAAAATGACCTCCGTTTTGTCAAAGAACATCACATTTCCTGACAATTTAGGTAACTATTATTATTATTATTATTATTATTATTATTATTAATATTTATTTCTATAGCACCATTGATTCCATGGTGCTGTACATGAGAAGGGGTTACATACAAATTACAGGTATCACTTACAGTAAACAAACTAACAATGACAGACTGATACAGAGGGGAGAGGACCCTGCCCTTTCGGGCTTACATTCTACAGGATTGTGGGGCAGGAGACAGCAGGTTAAGGGGTCGCAGCAGTTCCGGTGTTGGTTGAGGCGATATCTCCGGTAGTGGTGAGGAGGTAGCAGGGTCATTGCAGGCTGTAAGCTTTCCTGAAGAGATGGGTTTTCAGGTTCCGTCTGAAGGATCTGAATGAGTTTGATAGTCGGATGTGTTGGGGCAAAGAATTCCAGAGGATGGGGGATATTCGGGAGAAGTCTTGGAGGCGGTTGGGTGAGGAGCGAATAAGTGTGGAGGAGAGAAGGATGTCTTGGGAGGATCGGAGATTACGTGAGGGAAGATATTGGGAGATTAGTTCAGAGATATATGGAGGAGACAGATTATAGATGGCCTTGTAGGTCAGTATTAGTAATTTGAACTGGATACGCTGAGGGAATGGGAGCCAGTGAAGAGATTTGCAGAGGGGAGAAGCGGAGGAGTAGCGAGGAGAGAGGTGAATTAGTCGTGCAGCAGAGTTAAGGATGGACTGGAGAGGTGCGAGGGTGTTAGCAGGGAGGCCAGAGAAAAGGGTTTTGCAGTAGTCGAGGCGGGAGATGATGAGGGCGTGCACAATCATTTTAGTAGATTGAGGGTTGAGGAAAGGACGGTAAATAAGGTAAATAAGGCAATAAAATAAAATTAAATAAAATGAAATAAATGAAAATAACTTCTAAAATGATGTTTTTTATTACAAATTTTTCATGAAAATCATTTTTGAACTGAAATGAGCTCACTAACACTCACTAAAATCGATTTTTATTCGTTGTGAGGCTCCTCTACATACATTTACGTTTGTGAGTAGCATCTGGAATTTCTATATAAAGCATCCAACAGTAGTCTGCCATCATTGTAATGCTCCATTTTCCCTGGTATCTTCTTTCCATCTCTTTAATGTCCTGGTGGAATCGTTCACCTTGCTCTTCACTCACAGCTCCCAAATTTTCAGGAAAGTAGTCAAGGTGGGAATGGAGGAAATGCACTTTCAAACTCATCAGGCAACCTAAAACTTGAAAAGCCTTCACCACTCGTCCAACAAACTTTTTGTAGTCAGGATCTTTTTTATTTCCTAAAAATTTCTCTACAACCTCTTTAAATGTAATCCACCCTTCTTTTTGAAGATCCGTCATGGTATTGACAAGCTCTTTATCAGCTATAAACCTTCTAATGTCTGGTCTGATGACAAATTCAATTTTGCCTCCGAGAGGCTTGGAAACTTGGTGACCAAGTATTTGAAGCATTCCCCATCTCTTGGAAGTGGTTTTACGAGTTGTTTCATAAAGGACATCATCAAGGACATTTTTTTCACCGACTGTGAGCACCATCGGCTGCCAATTCTTCTTGGTCCAGTGATTTTGTCGGTCTCGACTGTCGCACTGACACAGAAAAACTATGGTATTTGGTATACCCAGCTTGTTGCCCGCACAGCATGCACAAGACCTTCAAGCCCCCACACACTTGCCAACCGTGGTCTTCATATTTACGTTTATGAAAAACCAATTACAAGTTCTCATAGGTTTCCTTCAAGTGTACGGAATGTCCTACATAGAAGAGAAAAGCCCACTGTTGTGGAGTTAAACTGCTTTGAGACTCCTTTTTGAAGAATGTATAAAAAGACGCCTTTGCGCTGAATCATATTGGAATTTGAATTGACCCATCAAACCTTCGACATCGATGCAATAAACCCACTTGTCTTCTTCGACAAAGTAAGGAACGAACTCCTTTTCACGATGTCCGAACCATAAAAAAGCCACTCCTGGTAACATTAAATTCCTGCTTTTGAGCCTTGATCCGAGTAACTCAGCGGCATCTTTGGGAAGATTCAAGTCTCTTTCTAAATCCTTCATCTCCTCCTGGGAAAGAAATTTTTGTCTTCTTGTATCATCTTCAAAGTCAGAACTTAATTTGTCATCTGGTTCAGGTATGATTCCACCTTCATCAGAGCTAGGTATCTTTTTCCAAAGTAGCAGGAGCCTTGGTTACTGGTATATCTGTTAAATGGGGGATGGGACGAATTGCTGAGTGAAGATTGGAGTATGAAATGGAATGCTTCCATTTGGAATTATACCCTTTCACATTGCGTGAACAAAAGTAACAGTCATCACTATGGTTCTTTTTCTCTCGCCATACCATAGGAATCCTATAACGGAAAGCTTTTTTCTTACCCTTGAAACAATTTCGGAGGTTCTCAACACACTATTTGCACCCTTTATGAGGCACCCAAACTTTATCTTAATCTCCAAGTTTTAATCCGAAATGTGCAAATTATAGTTTTTTCACAAAGTCTGTAATATTCATCTGTTGATTGAACAGCGAATTAATACACTTCCGCAAAGCCATAACGCTAATTTGGGGAAACACGGTTGATGAATGAAATTCCAATGCAAGTTTCTTGAAAGCATAAGGACCTTTCATTCATTGTGGCAAGACCTGACATTTAGGATTTTTTTCAATACTTTTTTTGTTATCAAAACACTAAAATAAATGGAAATTATACGAAAATAAGCAAACAGCTTTAAAGTCACAGACCTGTGTAATTAGTAAACTAAAATCTTCGGTTTTAGGGAGTGCCATAGAGGGTGGAGTCAGAACAGGTCTATTCCTGAGGCACCTATCTATACGTATGACCAAAGCCATGGCGGCCTCCATAACGCAGGAGTTTCATAAAGCACTAGTGCATCTTTTAATCTCTCAGACAGGCCCTGACAAAACTAACTCCTAAGAGCAAGATCATTCCACCAGATGTCATAAGTCTATCTACGGAAATCTGAGCAAAATTCCTCTGTTGGTCGGTCTCCCTGCTGGAGCCCATGTAGCTTAGACTCAGCAAGGGAGACACAGTCCGGATCATCGTACACGAGGTCTAGCGCCGAAAAAAACCCATCAACAAACCGTAGAGACAGTGAGTCTGACAAACGTGAAAGGCCCAGGATTTCGGATCTCCTTGAAGGAGGGAAATATTCCCAACCCATTGTTCCTCACTCCCTGATGAACGAGGACGAAGCCTAAAATAAAGCTTGCAGGCTTCACGGAAAGCAACAAATGTATCCTGTCCCCCAGAAAACCTATCTGGGAGGGCCATCTTAAGTTCAGGTTCAGCCTGACTGCCCGCCAGGCCAATAGTCTGCTGCCTCTGCAAGACCCCAGATTGCAGGTCTGACAGTTCGATCGGCAGACCCTGCAATTGCTTAGCAAGGACTTCTACGGGATCCATAGCAAGATCCAAAATGTGGGTCTGATGAAAATGTCCCGATGTGACAGCTTGAAGTAAGGGAGAAGGGCCTACAACTGTCCCTGGAACGGGGATTCTAACTATCACTGTCCCAGGGTTCTCTTTATGGTAGAGAGGCCAAGGTGTCCAACCTTATTATGCTTCTGTTAAACCCTAATCTGTCCCTTCCCCCACCCCATGAGGCATGGAACAAAAATGTAAGGGAAACCAGACACAGACAGACAGAGTTAACTGAAACCACTATCATACAAAGACACTCACCAAAAGTAGTGAGGAGGTTATGGAAAGGGAGGAACAACAAACTAAATAGGAATAATGAAGAGGAGATAAATACTCATGTTACTACTGCACACAAAACGCTACAACTACTACTCCAAACTTCACAGCTCAATCCTTTCTAGGAAGAAGACTCTTTCACCAGCAAGGATGAAATGCCCAGAACCAATATATACAGGGTGAGAAAATTATAAAGCAGTTGCAGCTAAGAACAGCCACTCTGTATGGCCTCAGTCAGCTTAGAAAGAGTCCTTAACCCTTTCAGCACTGAGGAAAAGGAAATCCATTTAAATTGAGGGTATATGTGATTTCCAGGTTTTTGGGATTACTCATGTGACAAACACAAAAAAAATGTCATATAATACATTGACCCAATAAATAATAATGAAATCAATAATCTGGGAGGCATAATCATTAGCAAGTGAAGTTAGTTGAATAAAGAAAATAGAGAGAAGTTGAACCATAAGGTCTAAACCTTATTATTGCCACTAAGTACGAGTCATATTTCCTATGGCAGAATTTTATCTCCAGCAGAGATCAAGAACTTTTGGAAATAGTATGTGATGCTAGTACAGTGTCCTATAGCATTTTGCTAAACTCTTTTCTTGTCCTTTGCAAGAAGGAAATATAAATCAGATTATCTCTAATGTTGTTTTAGAGCATTCTTCCATAGTAATCTTTTGTGTCAATTCCTTTTCTCAATCTGGATCTTTTCATGCAAAATGAAGATTTTATAATAAGTTTGTGGAGAGTCTTAACCCCTTAGTGACAGAGCCAATTTTTAAAAATCTGACCAGCGTCACTTTGTGTGGTAATAACTCTGTAATGCTTCAACAAATTCCAGTGATTGTGAGAATGTTTTTTCGAGACACATTATAATTTATGATAATGGTAAATTTAGGTTGATATGTTTTGTTTATTTATAAAAAAAATATCAGAAGTTTGAAAAAAATGTAAAAAAAAATTAGCAATGTTCAAACTTTGAATGATTATCCCTTTAATTCAGGTAGTCATACTGTACATAGCAAAACATTAATAAATACTATTTCCCACATGTCAGCTTTACATCAGCACCATTTGTAAAATGTTATTTTATTTTGTAAGCATTTTAGGAGGTTTAAAAATATAGCAGTAATTTTTCATTTTTTCATGGAAATTTACAAAATTATTTTTTTAGGGACCTATCCAGGTTTGAAGTGACTTTGGGGGTCCTATATATTGAAAAAACAAACAAACGTGATACCATTTTAAAAACAACACTTCCTGGCATACTGAAAACTGCTATCAGTAGTTTATTAACCCTTCAGGTGCTTTTCAGGAAATAATACATAGTGGCATGATAGGAATGAAAAAGTTGATTTTTACCAACTAAATGTCGCTAACTTCTAAACAGGCCGCTGTAGAAGGCCAACTTTAAGGCCGCTATTTGCTCGTCAATTGCCATGGCAAACATCAGGACCACACAATCATGATCTCAGGGTGCCAATGGAGATAAAAATGGAGAAGCCACACTCTTTTAAACATTTTATATGATATAGTCCTTTTTGAGAGCATCATCTAAGGGGTTAAACAGATATGGACGGTGACAACACTGATCGTGGCTGATGCAGCAAGTTGTCAGCTATAGTGTACAGCTGACAGCTACAGGATTGTCACCTGTATGGGGATGCTATTCTCTTATATCTCAGGTCAGTTCAAAGACGTATTGGCGGTCATTAAGGGGAGCATACCTATTGTTTTTTATAATACCTGTAGAAAAAGTGTAGTCTTGCTGTACTCATCCTCCACAAGTTAAAACTGCCTTTGGTGCATATTCCAGAAAATGTAATTAAACAGCATGCTCACAGAATCGTAGTTGCAGGAACTTCCTTTCTGGCTTGCATGGCTGATGCCATTGTTCAGTGATATGCCTGCCCTTTACTGAAAGCCTGCCACTTTGTTATGTTGTGTCACAGACAGGAGAGCAGGAATCTCCATTTGCTGTAATCCGCCACAGTGCCTTCTGTTACAGGTGGATTGCACTTGGCAGCCGACAGCAAGTTTATGTTGACAATGTCAGACATGAGAGCAGGAAGCTCCACTTGCTGTAATCCGTCTTAGTGCCTTCTCTTATAGGTGGATTACACTTGACAGCAGACTGCAAGTTTCTCATGTTGGCAGTGTCACAGACAAGAAAGTGCAAACCTCTAATAGCTGTAATCCTTCTCAGTTCCTTCTGTTGATGGATTACACTTGACAACAGGCAGCTGACATCAAGTTTGTTATGTAGGCAGTGTTACAGACAGGAGAGCAATAACCTGCACTTGCTGTAATCCATCTTAGTGCCTTCTGTTACAGGTGGATGACACGTGACAGCAGGTTGCAAGTTTCTTTTGTAGGCAGTGTTACAAACAGGAGAGCAAAAACCTCCACTTGTTGTAATTTGTCTCAGTGCCTCCTGTTACAGGTGGATTTCACTTGAAAGCAGGAATCTGACAGCAAGTTTCTTATGTAGGCAGTGTCACAGACAGGAGAGCATGGACTTCTACTTGCTGTAATCCGTCTCTGTGCCTTTTGTTACAGATGGATTACACTTGACAACAGGCAGCTGACATCAAGCAGTATTTCAGACAGGAGAGCACAAAACTTCACTTTTTGTAATCCGTCTCAGAGCCTTCTGTTATAGATGGATTACAAATGACAACTAGCAGCAAGTTTATGTATGCATGTTACAGACAGGAGAGCAGGAACCTCCACTTTTTGTAATCCGTCTCAGCTGCGTCTGTTACAAATGGATTACACTTGACAACAGGCAGCGGAAAACAGGTTAAACAAAAAGGAAACTTCTAGTCAGTATGAATAGATTTTTTCTGAAGTAAAAAACATTTTTTTAAGGATTACAATGGCTTATTTAGCACATTACCCCTTAAAAAGATAACCTGAGTCTGAAGGTAGTGTATTTGGTTAAAAAAATATTAAATTTGCCTTATTATGTAAAGGAATTAGAAAAATTCACCTGTTTAAAAATAGATTTTTTTTTTCCCCCGGCAGAAAATGTTTGCTGCAAGCCCATATTCTGAACCCGTCTATATAGAGGATCCAGATCCCCAGCCAATTATTGATGGTGAAGAAGGTCTGATATGGGTTATTGGACCAGTCTTAGCTGTTGTTTTTATCATCTGTATTGTCATAGCTATTCTTCTCTACAAAAAGTAAGTTCCATAAATGTTTAAAAATTATCAGTAATATTAGCAATATTAATAATTGTGTTTTAACACTAGAACTACTGATGGAGTCATTTTGACTCCTTTCGTTTTTTATTTCTCTTCTGTGACTACATTTTTCAGAATTCCGGCTTGAAACTCGGTGACTTTTCCTCAAATATGATGTGAAAAAAGATTTTGTGAGAATAAATAATTTTGGTGAAAAATTTGCGCGTTTTTTTCAAAATTTACCAAGAACTACTGAAGGGAGTCATTTTGACTCCCTACTATATTTTGAGGTCCTTTTGTCACTAAATGTTGCTATATAGTTTTGTGCATAATTTTTTCACTCTGTCTTATTTACCCTGATGTTCATATAGATGTAGTTCAATTTACATGTCAACTTTTCACATTTTCCTTGTGTTTTACCTGCTTGTATTACTGTGTAATGCTGAACAAAATAGCTTGTTTACTCTAGGCTCTTATCTTATGCTAATTTTTGATTCATATATATTGACACATATAAAGAACTGTACGCTTGCAGAAGCATGCAGGAACAATAATTTACAGTTTACTCTATCTGATGAGGAGCTAGATGCATTCATTGCGATATTCTATGCTCGTGGAATATCTGGCACGAACCGTCACTCGATTAGCAGTATTTGGTGTAATGACTGGGGAATACCGTTTTGCAAAGCGACAATGTCTAGGGACCGCTTTGTTGAAATTATGAGGTTTCTCAGATTTGATGAGAAATCTACTCGATCGGAGAGACTGCAAACGGACAAGTTTGCTCTATTTTCTACTGTGTGGGACAGGTTTATTGAAAATTGTATTGCGTGTTACAAACCTGGCCCATACATAACGGTGGATGAGCAACTTTTCCCAAGCAAAACTAGGTGTCCATTCACGCAGTACATGCCTTCCAAACCAGATAAATATGGCCACAAATATTGGCTAGCTGTTGATAAGGAGAGCAAATATCTGGCAAATGGCTTCCCTTATCTAGGCAAAGATGACACACGCCGTGCTGAGGACCGTTTAGCTGACCATGTGGTAATGAAGTTATTGGACCCGTTTTTGAAAAAAGGTCGCACTGTTACAACCGATAATTATTTTACTTCAGTAAAATTAGCTAAACAGCTAAAAAGCAAAGGAACAACCATCGTGGGAACACTGAACAAGATAAGGCGAGAAGTGCCTAAAGAAATAAAATCCATGAAAGAGGAATTGTACAACACTAAAGTGTTTAGAAATGAAGACAATTTTACACTTACAGTATATCAAGGAAAGCCCAACAAAAATGTTGTCATTTTGAGTTCCGTCCATCCAGATGTTGTTGTTGCGTCTGATTCCGCTAAAAAAAACTCCAGAAACGGTAAAGTTTTACAATGAAACAAAATATGGAGTAGATGTAGTGGATCAGATGGCACGAAAATATACCACACGAACATGCACAAGGAGATGGCCTGTTCATGCATTTGAAAATGCCTTAGACTTTGGGGGTATAAATGCATGGATAATATTCAATGAGATAACCCACCAAAAAATGTCACGCAAGGCATTTTTGCAAACGCTTGTGAGAGAGTTGAGTGGTCCTTATGTCACAGATAGGGAAAAGGGTTCCACGTCCCAAGTTTCTACATGCTCAGAAGTGATGGTTCAAACAAAATTTTGCCAGATCAAAGAAAAGTGCAAGAAAAATAGATCTGTCGGCAATTGTAAGACTTGTGGTAAGTCTTTGTGTGGGCAATGTACTGCCATAAATCAAAGGCAATGCCTAAAATGCGAAACACCAAATGTTTAGAAGGTGAATTCTGCGCCATATTTTCATTTTTATGCTCCTCCACCTACATTTTCTCTGCTTTTTGTTCTTCAGTTGTTGTTTATATGTGTGCACTTGAATAAAAAAAAATGTTTGAAAAACGTCTATTATAATTATTGTTATTTTCTGTAGAAAAATAAGAAAAGCAGAAAAAAAACAATCAAAAGCATTACTGTTGGATCTCACAATAATAATACATTACAAAAAATATAATTATTAATAAATAACCACAAATGAAACTCTAAAAATAAACGAAAACAAGCAAGGAGTCAAAATGACTCCTTTCAGTAGTTCTAGGCGGGGTCACGAGTCCAGTAGTCCTAGTGTTAAAATACAATGTCAAATAATTACTTTTGTTCCTACTTGAAGTGTTAGTAATGGACTGTCCTAGCTACTCCCTATTAATGATTTGGAAATCAGTCAGTACATTAAGGGGCCTTCTTATTTTAATTTAAATTTACTAATAGAAAACCATCCAGAAAAAAAGCCTATCTTGGGGTATGTGCACATGATGTCTTTTCAGCTACATTCTAAAGTGCCCCAAAACCTCAGAAAAAAATTAACATAATGTACAGCAATGTTAACGTGACATTGCTATGCAAATGTTCATTTTTTTGTCATTTCCAACTGCTTCAGGGTTGGGAAACCTTGAAGTGAGTAAAAGAAGTGACATGTTTATTGTTCGGGCAGCTTCATTTGGAAGCTGCTTTCTCTTTACACTTTAAAACATAAAGCAAGGACTCCAGGGCGGGAAAAGTATAGTGGACGACTGTGAAGATGCTTCAATAAATCAACTGCCGGCATATTCCTGAAGTATTTTCACTTTGGAAAACACTTTGGTTCTACATGTGCCTTAAAGATGTTGTTAGAACATACCGTAAACCTAGAAATCCACCCTTCACCGGAACAGAAGTGATGATGTCATGATCACCAGTGGCCAGACTGCTGAGGCCACTCTAACAGTCAATTAGAGAGTTTCTAACTCTGTCTTTTTCTGAGCTGATTTCACCTGATTTATGACCATTTCTTCATCCAGCTTCTACTATGTATAAAGTAAAATAGTGTACTGTCTTTAAATATAAGGAAAAGTAATTAAAATAATGACAATTTGACAGTAGGTGCACTCAGTTTTCTGAGCAGTTTTTTGTGGACGAGTCCGCTTTAAAAAATAACTTGAATGCTTGAAAGACTTTTTACTCATTTCTGTTGAGAAACCATCTTGCTGTTCATATATTCAGCATTTTTATTGCTTCAGCTTTTAAAAAATACCCGGTTGAAAAAAAAAATGAAAGTACATGTCAGCCAAAATCATGACAATAAGAGTAAAAGTATAATAGAAACACTTCTGTATTTATCTTCCACTCCGGGTTTTGGCTTGCAAATAATGATAGAAAATACTGACCGTGGCCTAAAACATAATAATATATATATATATATATATATATATATATATATAAAGCGAGAGAGAGTCTAGATCACGTGAAGTAATTATCCCCCTCTACGCCTCCTTGGTCAGACCTCATATGTCCAGTTCTGGGTAGCACATTTAAAAAAGACCTTGAAAACTGGACCAAGTTCAGAGAAGAGCTATCAGGTTGGTTAGCAGACTGCAAAGTATGTCCTGTGAGGAACGGTTGAAGGATCTGGGAATGTTTAACCTACAAAAAAGAAGACTGAGAGTAGACTTAATAGCTGTCTACAAATATCTGAAGGGATGTCACAGTCTGGAGGCATCATCATTATGTGACAGTGAGGGTGATCAGTGAGTGAAACAGGCTGTCATGAGAGGTGGTGAGTTCTCCTTCAATGGAAGTCTTCAAACAGAGGCTGGACAGACATCTGTCTGAGATGGTTTAGGGAATCCTGCGCTGCATTGAGCAGGGGGTTGGACACGCTGACTCGGGATGTCTCTTCCAACTCGAATATTCATTGAAAAATGTAGAAAAATTAGCAATTTTCAAACTTTCAATGATATACTTAAAGAGGTTTTTCATCAATGGATAGGTCACCAATGTAAAAGTAGTGGACAACCTCTTTAAAGGCTCGTGAAAACGATCGTAAAAATCAGTAGTGTGTCATCCTTCGTTTTAACCAATAGCACTCGTCTCTATGTTATTCTCTGGGGCCCTGCACATGTCCTAGCATGCACAAGTTGCATCCAATTCGGATCACACTCGGCCATTCATGTCTATGGGTCCATGGAAAACATCGGACCACACTGGGTCCAATTTTAACAGACAAACCGAATGGAAAAGGTGGGGAAATGTATTTAATTTTTATTTTCCTCATCCGAGCAAATCAGATCACACTCTGATCAAACGTTGATTAAACTCTGATCAGAGTGTGGAGTTTGATCAATATGATTAGCATAATCAGACCGATTTTCTCGGATAAGATGGAAATAGTCTTGTGATCCTAGCTTTGACTCGCACCACACAAAATAGTGAATAAATGACATCGTTTTTCAAATGTCCTTTTATTTCATTATAATGTTAGAGGGGTTAAAATTTAGCAGCACTTTTTCATTTTATCAAGGAAATATATAAATCCTACTTTTTGTGTACCTATTTAGTTTTGAAGTGACTTTGAGGGGCCTATATATATATCGGAAACCCCCTAGAAGCCATAACATTTTAAAAACTGAAACCTCTGAAACTATTCAAAACTGTTTTTATGGAATGTTCTAACTCTTCAAGTGCTTCACAGGAAATTAATGCAAAGTGGAATTAAAAAATAAAAAACTATTTTATTCCACTAAAATATTAATTCAGCCCAAATTTGTCATTTTCACAATTTTTTTATTGCAGTGCATGAGACTTGTCAATTTCACACTGACACAGCCTGTTAGACCTCCCTTATGGCAGGACCTAATGGTCCACCATACTCCATTACTTGGCCTTGGGATGTCTTTACAACTTTCGGAACTGATAGAGTAAAAGAAGGAGGCTTCTATTAACTGCAGAGATGCACACTATTATGATTGACAGGCAATTAAGGCCACCAAGTATCTTGTTAGGTGGCAGTGCCGTATGGCATAGAAATGACAGAAGACAAGTAATATTGTGAAGGATCTTTTAAAAAGCTGGACACATAAGTAAAAAGAAAATAGTTTACAAATGTTGCCAGTAATGAGTTACAATGGTGCTCATTATTAGACCTATGTATTATCTGCACAGTGCCATCGCTTGACAATTGTTACAAATCGCTTCTTGTAAAATTAAGTAAAGTCCGAATCCAGAATTAGAGTTTCCGTCCTGTCCACCAAATGGACAGCTGAATTATTCCCCCATATTATAATACATACACTGCACCCCTCTTTCAGTGGCTACACCATCAGAGTGTAAGGATATGTTCCCACGGTCAGTAAATGCTGCGGGTTGGACGCTGCGTACATTCTCAGCGTCCAACCCGCAGTAGCCAGATTTTACAGCACAGTTAATGGGATTTCATGCCCACTATGCATACATGGACACCTCTGGCTTCCCTGCAGAGACGGACATGCGGCGCGTCTTTCCAGACCACAGCATGTCAATTTATGTAGCGTCTCCACTGCTTAAATTACCCATAGTCTTTCATTAGATGCGGTAAAACCGCATTATCTTCTTAGTCACATGCATATTAAGTGCGGGAGCGCAGCTTTCTACGCATGTGTACTAATTTAAATAATGACGTACCTTGTTTCAGACGGAAGTTCACCTACACTGCAGTTCTCGCGATCGATCAGCTGATCGCGAGAACTGCAGTGAACGTGACCGCCGGGAATAGGGTTATCTCCGGTCACTAGCCAAGTTCTCATGATCAGCTGATCACGAGAACCGCAGTGCACGTGACCGCCAGGGACCGAGTTATCTCCGGTTATCATCTTCAAGCTCAGCTGTGTTCTGGATGTCTGGCTGAATTATGCCACCGTTCAGCCACAGGCATCCAGATGTAGCAGAGCTGGATTCATCGTGGAACAGTATGTATATCTTCTCAGCGGACAGGTAAGAATATTGTATGTGTGAATGTGTTAGAAATGAATTCTGAGCAGAAGCTCCCTCTGGTGGTTACAAACAGTACTGAACCATTCAATGAGGATTGGCAATCAGGAGTTACAGACTGGTCTTATATAAGGGAGGTTCCCTCCCATCATGGTTGCCGGTGATCAATTGTTCTTGTCTCAACTGTGGTTCCTGGTTCACTTGGAAGCTTGCTGAGTCTTGCCTGCATCTTCTGCTATCAGATAAGATATTTTCTGCTTTTATTTTTGTGCTTGCTTTTTGCATTGTTCCCTGCACTTCTGTGGAGGTCAGCCAGGTCCCCTCCGGGGGCTTGTGCTCCTCTCAGTTTATCTGAGCCACTGTTATTTGTTCATTTACCTTTATCAGTTTTTTCAGTGGCTGCGGCTTAGTTTTGTTATACCAGAGAACTAATTTAGGTGGTAGAGGTCGTGTGATCTCAGGTATTTTTGCAATTAGTAGAGTTGGTATTTTTTAGGGTGTTTTGGATTGCAGTAAGTGTCCTTCCTATCCTTTTCTGTCAAGGCAGATTGGGCCCCAACGTTTGCTCATACTATTTTCTGTCTGTGTCTGTATTTCCTCTTGTCTAACCGCCATTACATGTTTGGGGGCTTCCTATGTTCTTTGGGGATCTGCTCCGGGGCAGATAGCTTTCCTCTTTCTATCTTTAGGTGTAGTTAACCTCTCAGGCTGTGACGAGGCGTCTAGGACCAACGTAGGAACGCTCCACGGCTGCCTTTAGTTGTGGTGGTTAGTCAGGGTACTGCAATCCAGTAGATTCCAACCTCTCTGGTGTATTGCCATTTTTGCCTGCTCTCCTCAGCTACCAAATCATAACAATTGTAGCTTTATTATTTTAATTCTCTTCCAGAAGATGAGTGTGTCAATGGAATATGCGATGCAGTAAGTATGGTTTAATTAAGATCTATTAAAGGAATTTTTGTCATTATTTCAATTAAAAGACTTTATTCTGGATGTGTCTTTATTTACCATGTAACTAAAGGATTAGTAATGGATAGGTGTCTTATAGACGCTTCTCCATTACTAAGCCGTGGGCTTGATGTCACCTGACAATACAAAGGTGACATCAACCCACAAATATGAACCCCACTTGCCACCGCTACAGGGCAAGTGGGAAGAGGTGGGTAAAGTGCCACAATTGGTGTATCTTTGGATGTGCCAATTGTGGGGCGGCTGCGGACTGCTACTTTTAGGCTGGTGAGGGCCAAAATTCTCTCTGCTTTCCTCCTCTTCCTGCATCGTGTACTTCTGGCTGTGTCATAAGATTTACCATTATTTAAATTAGTACACGTGTAGTAAGCTGCGTTCTCGCACTTAATACACATGTGACTGGGAAGATAATGCGGTTTTACCACATATAATGATTGTGAATGGGTAATTTATGCAGCTACTTAAATTGACATGCTGCAGTCTGGAAAGACGTGCCACATGTCCGTTTATGCGGGTGAGCCGCAGGCGCCGCTGCACGCATAGTGGGCATGGGATTTCTTGAAATCCCATCCACTATGCTGTAACAATTGAACGCTGCGGTTTGGACTCTGCAGATGTACGCAGCATCCAACCCGCAGCGTTTAATGCCTGTGTGCACATACCCCTAATATATCTGCAAATAGGAAATCACTTTTTTCCTTCCCAGAAGCCAACTTTCAGTTAGCTTTATTTCAAGTGAGAAAAAAAACGCATGCAATGAAAAACGCATGCCGAAAAAACGCATCAAACACGCAGGTGACCTGCCAGTGACCTCAGATGCAGATTTGGTGCAGATTTCACCTGCGTCAAATTCTGAGCAAATAGCCATTCCTGATCGTATGCACATACCCTAATAGGTAAGGATTCCCTGATCGTGAACCGTCCAGATAATGGGACCTAGGTGAGGTCAGGATGGCTGAGAAAACAAAAGTGAATGCCTGTTTCTGTCATTTCATAGACTCCCCATTTAGCCTCGTTCTACAGTGTATGCAGCCTGTGTGTATATACATATTCTGTGCATATGAATTGTATACTTGTCATCTAGTTTTTTATTTGTTGTCTTTCAAATTAGTTTCTGATGTAATATTGCCATTTAATCTGTCATTCTTATTTGCCTCCATCAACAGCAAACCAGACAGGTAAGAACTCACCTTATTAATGCTTAGTGTGGTGGGGTTTTATTTCTTTTGAAAAGAAAAAATAATTTCTTATTTTTTGCTTTTTTAAAGCAAAAGGAAAAACTCTGAACCCAGGACCAAATGTCTGTTGAACAATGCAGAGATTCCTCCCCACCACCCTACTGACCCAGTGGAAATGAGACGGATAAACTTTCAAACACCAGGTAATGGCGAAAATTGTCATTTTTATTAATTGTAAAATGAAACACAATCACATCACACATAGCCATATTGCAGTCTGTGCTGACTATGCTGTCCATAGCCTGCTGACCGGCCTATAATGTTCCTCATTTAGTCTCACTTTTACGTGAAGGCACAAAGTTTTTTCCTCGTTTTCTGAGAAACTATGGCATATTCCAACATAGGATGTACATACACTATAGGTTGAGAATTCTTTTGCCTTATAAAAGCAACACAGTGTAATGAATCTGGGTCCATAATGTAGACCCATGGGGTGAACAGCCATATGCCTTTTTGCATATGAACATTACAAATTAAATCAAGGTTAAAGAATTTCTGCAGTGATTTTCTTTAAAAAAAAAACCTCTTGGATTCACAGCATCATTGTCTCTAAGGTTAGGTGGAGTAAGTGTACGATGACTGGAGCTCTTCATTTATCTGTAATTTGGCAGCCAAATATTAAGAACAATTTCCTGTTAGTGATTTAGGATAGAGAGAACATCAACACACACCTTGGCTTTGCTGGGATACTAGGCACAAGCCGACTATGTTTCCATAGTGGAGCCCTTCCAATGTCAGTGAGAGGTGATTGGAATACCCATTTATTTGTATTTGAATTCCCACCTCATCTCTACTAAAAGCAGCATTCAACAGCGCCTGGTTCTTGAGATAATTGTGGGTCTCAATGGTGGGACCTGCATCTAATATATATGTACAGTGGCTTGCGACATTATTCAACCCCTTGGCTTTTAACCTGCTTTGTTACATTACAACCTGTGTTTAAATGTTTTTCTAATCCGATTTGTATGAGATGCATCAGCACTAAATAGTCTAAGTTGGGAAAGTAAGAAAAATATAGGCAAACATTTAATGTATGTGATCAAATAGCTAAAATTTGGCATATGCACTCATCCTTTTAGCTCTAAAGCCCCTTAACATTTCTGATGCAAGCAATTATGTTCATAAGTCATATGCTTAGTGAAAGGAAGTCCACCTGTGTGCAGTCTAAGTGTCACATGGTCTGTAAGTACAGTACAGACCAAAAGTTTGGACACACCTTCTCATTTAAAGATTTTTCTGTATTTTCATGACTATGAAAATTGTAAATTCACACTGAAGGCATCAAAACTATGAATTAACACATGTGAAATTATATACTTAACAAAAAAGTGTGTAACAACTGAAATTATGTCTTATATTCTAGGCTCTTCAAATTAGCCACCTTTTGCTTTGATGACTGCTTTGCACACTCTTGGCATTCTCTTGATGAGCTTCAAGAGGTAGTCACCGGAAATGGTCTTCCAACAATCTTGAAGGAGTTCCCAGAGATGCTTAGCACTTGTTGGCCCTTTTGCCTTCACTCTGCAGTCCAGCTCATACCAAACCATCTCGATTGGGTTCAGGTCTGGTGACTGTGGAGGCCAGGTCATCTGGCGTAGCACCCCATCACTCTCCTTCTTGGTCAAATAGACCTTACACAGCCTGGAGATGTGTTTGGTGTCATTGTCCTGTTGAAAATTAAATGATGGTCCAACTAAATGCAGACCGGATGGAATAGCATGCCGCTGCAAGATGCTTTGGTAGCCATGCTGGTTCAGTATGCCTTCAATTTTGAATAAATCCCCAACAGTGTCACCAGCAAAGCACCCCCACACCATCACACCTCCTCCATGCTTCACGGTGGGAACCAGGCATGTAGAGTCCATCCGTTCACCTTTTCTGCATCACACAAAGACACGGTGGTTGGAACCAAAGATCTCAAATTTGGACTCATCAGACCAATGCACAGATTTCCACTGGTCTATTGTCCATTCCTTGTGTTCTTTAGGCTAAACAAGTCTCTTCTGCTTGTTGCCTGTCCTTAGCAGTGGTTTCCTAGCAGCTATTTTACCATGAAGGCCTGCTGCACAAAGTCTCCTCTTAACAGTTGTTGTAGAGATGTGTCTGCTGCTAGAACTCTGTGTGGCATTGACCTGGTCTCTAATCTGAGCTGCTGTAAACCTGTGATTTCTGAGGCTGGTGACTCGGATAAACTTATCCTCACAAGCAGAGGTGACTCTTGGTCTTCCTTTCCTGGGGCGGTCCTTGTTATGTTCTGCTACAAGCACTAAGGAAAGAAGGGATATCTCCCTATGATAGAACTAAGCTAGATCACTACGATGTAACGGGGAACCTGATCCTTGCATCAGACCCGCTAAAATCCTCAGCTAGTCTGTACGAAGACCTATAGATGCGAGGGAGGGATCCCTACAAGAGCTAGGGACTGGGAGAAAAGATGGACACCTCCTAACAGAAGTTGTAGCAGTAAAAGACAAACAACATAGAACATAGAGGTCCGAAGACCAAGCAAAACTAATTGAGTAAGCTAACAAAGCACCTGGCTAGCTTAAGAGTAGAAATTACAATGAAGTCCAGCAAAGCCAGAAGGGCGGAGCAGGATTAAATAGGCAAAAAAGGTCATGTGACCAGCAAGATAGAAAAAAACTAACAGGAGAGTTCTAACAGTACCCCCCCTTCTAAGAGGATCCTCCGGATCCCCTAGGCCCAGGCTTACCCGGAAACCTCTTGTGAAACGCTCTGACAAGTCTGGACGCAGAAACATCATCCACCCTCACCCATGAGTTATCCTCGGGTCCAAAACCCTTCCAAGCGACGAGATACTGCAAACTCCCTCTATACCGTCTAGAATTTAGGATGCGGGAAATTTCATATTCCCCATCCTCCACCACCGGAGGAACAGTGGCAGAGGCGTCTCCATCCGACACATCAGCTCTTTTCAACAGAGAAACATGAAACACCGGATTAATCTTCCAGGAGGTAGGAACCTCCAACCTAACAGCCGATTGGTTAACAACCTGAAGCACCTTAAAGGGCCCTACAAACTTGGGACCCAATTTTTTAGAAGGAATCCTCAACCGCAGATTCTTAAGGTACTGCCACACTAAACAATCCCGCTAGCGATCACGATAACGACGCATACTAATGCGATCGCTAGCGGGATTGTTTCTATATCGCTAAGTGCGGCCACATTTAGCGATATAGTTAACGACGCTATCGCCGTTAGCGATCTTCTTAACGACTTTAGCGGTACAAAAGTACCGCTAAATCGCTAAGAAAAGGTGCCACACTAGCGATATATACTTACCCAGCGGGAGCGCCGACGATGAAATAGGGTCCGGAACGATTCCAGCGACGAGCGAGATCACAGCAGGAAGCTCGTCGCTGGCAGATGCCGCACTGAACAACATCGCTAACGGGATCGCTAAATAGTGACGTTTTTTAGCGATCCCGTTAGCGATATTGTTCAGTGTGGCATACCCTTTAGAGGACAACCAAACGATGTCACCAAAAGCAAACAAAACCTCTTGCTGTTTCCTATCAAATTACCTTTTAGATTTTCTGTTAGCCTCCTGAAGATTACCACGCACATTCGTCCAAACTCTCTCCAAATCACCGGAAAAATTCTCCTCTTCAGGCACGCCGATACCAATTTGGAGAATGACCCAAACGACGGATGTCTCCCAGTACAACAAAAAAAAGGCGAACAACCAGCAGAAGAGGATGTATGGTTGTTAAGAGCAAATTCAGCAAGTGGCAGAAACTCAGACCACCCTCTTGATTGTCTGCCACAAAACAACGCAAGAACTGCTTAACATCCTGGTTTTTCCTTTCTGTGTGGCCAGTAGACTCAGGATGATATCCGGATGAAAACGACAAATGAACTCCCAACCTGTCACAAAAGGCGCGCCAAAAACGAGCCACGAACTGAGGTCCCCTATCAGAAACAATGTCAGTAGGAACGCCATGTAGTCTGACAATTTCCTTGACAAAGGCCTTAGCGAGAGTCTTAGCGCAGGGCAGTTTGATGAAAGGAACCAAGTGACACATCTTGCTAAAACGGTCCACAACCACCCAGATGACAGTGAAACCCTCAGAGGGGGGAAGGTCAGTAATAAAGTCCATAGCCAAATGTGTCCAAGGTGCACTAGGGATCTCCAGAGGGCAAAGCAACCCCGCAGCAGGAGTATGTGAAGACTTAGATCTAGCACACACAGTGCATTCACGCACCAACTTAATGACTTCCTTCTGCCATCCAGGCCACCAAAAACTGCGACCCACAAGTCTCTTGGTCTCAGAAATTCCAGGATGACCTGCCAACCGAGACTCATGACACTCAACAAACAAATCTCTCCTAAAAGTCCCAGGCACAAACAACCTCCCATGGGGAGTGTTAGATGGGGCATTCTCCTGTGCTTTAAGAATCTCATCTTCCAACACAGAGTCCAAAGCAGCAATCACAACCCCTTCTTGTAAAATGTTCTCCTCCTCCTCAGCACCAACCATGGGAGATAAGCTGCGAGACAAAACATCGGCTTTAACATTCTTAGTACCTGGGATGTAAGTAACGGAAAAATTAAACCGCGAGAAAAACAGTGCCCACCTAGCCTGACGGGCATTCAAGCGTTTGGCAGCATCAAGATAGATCAGATTTTTATGATCAGTGAAAACCTGAACGGGAAATTCAGCACCTTCCAAGAGATGACGCCAGTGTTCAAATGCGAGTTTAATAGCCAACAATTCCCGATTACCAATATCGTAATTCAGTTCAGTCTCAGAAATTTTTTTTGAAAAAAAGGCACAGGGATGTACTCCATCCCTGTTTTCCTGAGACAACACCGCGCCGACCCCCACAGAAGAAGCATCAACCTCAACCAAAAACGGTTTAGTCACATCAGGCTGCATAAGGATGGGAGCAGAGCTGAACCTCTCCTTTAGAAACACAAAAGCTTCAATGGACTCAGTAGTCCACTGAACCGCATTAGCACCTTTCCTGGTGAGATCGGTCAGTGGTTTGACAATAATAGAAAATTTTTTAATGAATTTTCTATAATAATTGGCGAAACCCAAAAACCTCTGTAACGATTTCAAACCAATAGGCCTAGGCCATTCCTGCACAGCTTGAACTTTCACCGGTCCATCTCAAAACCTTCGCTGGAGATAATGTAGCCCAAAAAACTAATTCTCTGTACAGCGAACTCACATTTCTCCAGCTTAGCAAAAAGCGAATTGTCAATCAATAACTGTAATACCTCACGAACGCTCCGCCAATGAGACTCCAGATCCGGCGAATAAATCAAAATGTCATCCAAATACACAACCACATTTTTGCCGATCAAAGGTCTAAGGATGTCATTAATAAGATTCTGAAAAAATGCAGGAGCATTGGTAAGACCAAAAGGCATAACCAGATTCTCAAAATGACTCACAGGAGTGTTAAAAGCAGTCTTCCATTCGTCACCCTCCTTCATGCGCAACAAATTGTATGCCCCCCGAAGATCAATTTTAGAGAACCACTTGGCCCCGCTAACTGGTTAAACAAATCAGGAATCAATGGCAGTGGGTAAGGATTGCGTATAGTAATTTTATTAATCTCACGAAAGTCCAGACAAGGACGTAAACCGCCGTCCTTTTTTTTAACAAAAAAAAATCCAACAGCCACAGGAGACTTGGAAGGCCTAATGTGACCGGCGGCCAAGCTTGTCTGTATGTATTCCTCCAAAGCCTTTTTCTCAGGAATAGTAAGATTAAATAAACGACTTTTAGGAAGAGTAGCTCCAGGGACAAATTCAATAGTACAATCATAGTCTCTATGGGGAGGTAAAATCTGCGATTCCTTCTCAGAAAAAACTTTCCAAAAATCCTGAATAGGTACAGGTAGTTCCCCTTTATCCACAGCAGCAATACGCCCGTTACAACACTTGTCATAAAACTTAGGGCTCCAGGACTTAATTTCATTGGTAGACCAATCCAGTACAGGATTGTGCAATTTTAACCAGGGTAACCCCAAAACCACCGGAGAAGGCAAATTATTCAATACTACCAAATTCTCTTGGTGAACACCATTAATAGTGAGAGGAAATTCACAGACCTTGTGAGTAACATTCTTCAAGGGAGAGCCATCAACAGAAACCACGGCAATAGGGGATGACAAAGGTTTGGGTTTTAATTTAAGTTTTTCCAAGAATCCCCCATCAATCACATTCAGAGTAGAACCACAATCGACAAATACCCGAAATTCCATTAATTCTTCCTGAGCAGCAGTAGAGGCAGAAAGAAAGACACCCTTAGTGTTTAAACAGGCTATACGGGCGGAACTGACCTCTTTTTTTTTTCTTTGTTCATACGAAGCACACAGTTCTTAATGAAATGGTCAGATTTGCCGCAATAAAAGCACAAACCTTCAGAAAACCTGCGGTCTTTTTCCTGAGAGCGGGGTGCCATCGCTCCAATCTCCATTGGCTCTCCAATGTCAGTACAGACCCTCTCAAGACTTGGAGCTGACATGGCAGAGGATTTACTCTCATTAACCCTTGCACGCAGTCTCCTATCCACCCGTATAGCTAATTGCATAGCCTCCTGCAAGTTACCAGGTATGGGATAAGCAATCAGCAAATCTTTAACCCTTTCATCTAGCCCTGCAAGAAACAAACTTTTCAAAGCTGAATCGTTCCACCCCACCTGAGTAGACCACCGTCGGAAGTGAGTACAATATTTTTCCACATTACCTGATCCCTGCCTCAAACGTCTCAATTCTGTCTCAGCTGATGAGACACGATCAGGATCATCATACAATAACCCCAAAGCAGAAAAAAAACTATCCACTGATCTAAAGCATGGATCACTAGGTTGCAGAGAAAAGGCCCATTCCTGAGGTTCTTTGCGCAAAAGTGACATTATGAACCCTATGCTCTGCGACTCATCACCAGAGGATCTGGGTCTCAAACGAAAATACAACAAGCAAGCATTTTTAAAAGAAAAAAAATCTTGTTGTTCACCAAAAAATAAATCAGGCAAACGTACCTTTGGCTCCACGAAATGTGCTCCAGAACAGCTACTCATGTGTTGCTGGAGCTCGGCCACCTCCAGAGAGAGTCCCTGCAGGCGTTGAGCCAAGTCCTGAACCGACACCATGATGGAAACTGGAAATCTTTCCTTAGAGATATTTTTTGGGCTGGACTTACTGTTATGTTCTGCTACAAGCACAAAGGAAAGAAGGGATATCTGTCCCTACGATAGAACTAAGCTAGATCCCTACGATGTAACGGGGAACCTGATCCTGCGATCAGACCCGCTAAAGTCCTCAGCTAGTCTGTACGAAGACCTATAGATGCGAGGGAGGGATCCCTACAAGAACTAGGGACTGGGAGAAAAGATGGACACCTCCTAACAGAAGTTGTAGCAGTAAAAGACAAACAACATAGAACATAGAGGTCCGAAGACCAAGCAAAACTAATTGAGTAAGGTAACAAAGCACCTGGCTAGCTTAAGAGTAGAAATTACAATGAAGTCCAGCAAAGCCAGAAGGGCGGAGCAGGATTAAATAGGCAAAAAAGGTCATGTGACCAGCAAGTTAGAAAAAAACTAACAGGAGAGTTCTAACAGTCCTCATGTGAGCCAGTTTCTTTGTAGTGCTTGATGGTTTTTGCAACTGCACTTGGGGACACTTTCAAAGTTTTCCCAATTTTTCGGACTGACTGACCTTCATTTCTTAAAGTAATGATGGCCACTCGATTTTCTTTACTTAGCTGCTTTTTTCTTGCCATAATACAAATTCTAACAGTCTATTCTATACACCCCTATCCCTAATCTCAACACTAACCACAGCCCTTACCCCAACACACCCCCTAATCCCAATCCTAACCATAACCCTAACCACAAATCTAACCCTAACACACCCCCTAATCCCAATCCTAACCATAAGCCTAACCACAAACCTAACCCTAACACACCCCTAACCTTAATCCCAACACTAACCATAATCCCAACCATAACCACAACCCTAACTCTAGCCCAACCCTAACTTTAGCCCTAACCCTAGCCCAACCCTAACCCTAACTTTAGCCGAACCCTAACCCTAACTTTAACCAATCTCAGTCCTAACTTTAGCCCTACGCTAACCCTAACTTTAGCACAACTCTAACCCTAACTTTAGCTAAACCCTAACCCTAACTTAAGCCCAACACACTTTAGCTCAACTCTAACCCTAATGGAGAAATGGAAATAAATACACTTTTTTATTTTATTATTTTCACCTAGGGGGTTGATAAAGAGTATGATTTACTATTTTTTTTATTTTGATCACTGTGATAGGGTCTATCACAGTGAACAAAATGAATCAATAGGAGAAATCTCCTATTGGTGAGGGTGTGCAGATCTCGGAGGGTGCACTGTGCATGCGCCTGCCATTTTCTCCCGGAAGAAGACGCCGGCGGCCCGGGGTACTTCACGGGGGGGTTGTAGGGACTCCGGAGGTACCGAGTGGGTGGATCGGGGGACCCTTTTTCTCTCTCCTCTGATGTGCGATCACGTCAGATGAAAGATAAATTAAATGGAAAATCAGACTTTTTTTGCGGTCGCCATTATACCGTTAATAATGGTGATCGCAACACTGGTGTCGGTAAAAAACAATCCGATTCATGTTCTCCAGGGTTTCGGCTACTTTTGGGCAGGTGTTGTGGTCAGATGAGAGAAAACTTGAACTTTTTGGCCACCAAGGTAAACGCTACCTCTGGCGCCAAATCATCACAGCTCATCACCCCGAGAACACCATCCCCACAGTGAAACATGGTGGTGGCAGCATCATTCTGTAGTGATATTTTTTGGCAGCAAGGACAGGGAAAAAAGTCTGAGTCGAGGGGAAGATAGATGGTGCAAAATACAGGGTTGTTCTTGAGCAAAACCTGTTTGTCAGTGATTTGAGACTGAGATGGAGGTTCACCTTCCAACAAGACAATAACCCAAAGTATACTGCTAAAGCAACACTCGAGTGGTTTCACATGTAAATGTTTTGGAGTGGTCTAGTCAAAGCACAGACCTTAATCCAATTGAGAAACTGGTCAGACTTGAAAATTGCTGTTTACCATGGGAAACCATCTGACTTGAAGGAGCTGGAACAGTCTTGCCTTGAGGAATGGGAAAAACTCCCAATGGCAAGATGTGGAAAGCTCACAGAGCCTTATCCAAATGAGTTGCAGCTCTAATTGCTGCAAAGGGAGGCTCTACAAAGTACTGACCTTAGGGGGGTGAATAGTTATGCACCCTGAAGTTTTCAGTTATTTTGTTCTATTTGTTGTTTGCTTCACAATAAAAAGAAAACCAAATGTTCACACTTGTAGGCATGTTCTTTTCATGAACTGATGCAAACCATCAAAAAACAGTGAAATTCTAGGATGTGAGGTAGCAAAACATGAAAAATGCCAAGGGGGGTCCACAAAAGTTCCTTATATTAAAAATTTTGCTACCCTGGAACACCAAGTATACTGAAATGAACGCTCTCACTAACCCAGATTACCACGTATACTGATATTAACACCTTCACTGCTGTACATAATTAGGAATTCTTACATTAACCCCATCACTGCCTTGGTGCACCAGAGATACTGATGCCTTTAAGTTGTTTAATTAGGGTCACACATTTCTGATAGGTTTTAATAAACTACTCTCAATAAGTTGCTGTCATTTTGACCCATTTTTCCGGACAGCACTTGTGTAACTGAGTCAGGTGTGTAGATGTCTTTGCTTATATTGTGTTTTTTCTATTCTGCTCATGCTTTTTCTAGGAGATTGATGTCAGAGCTTTTCTATCATATGCATAAGAAAGACATTTTGCCAACTAAAGTTAGCTCAAATGACATCAAGTGGTGTATCAGAAGCCTGTAAGACCATGACATAATTTTATGGAATTTTTCAATCCATTTAAGCACGTTGTAAAACAACTAGGTGTATTCAAACTACTTATCCATGTGAATTTTGACAGAGCTGAGTTGTGTATCATCACAAACCCTTCCAAATCCCATCTCACAATGTTGTCAGCTCTGATCCTTCCCTCCTTACACTGACTGCCTTGAGATGAGATATGGAAGTGTTTGTAACTTTTGTCTGTATTTCAACATAACGCAGACATCAATGAGTAGAGGAGATCGTGTTTTTATCCCTTATGTGTTGCTGCCTGCTTATGATTGGTCAACCTCATTCAGGGGAAAAAGTACACGCCCACAGAGACAAATCCCTGGTAATGCTCAGTTGAACTATAATCTAAAATTTACAAGCTAATATCTCTGCCACAGAGAGAAGAAATAAAAAAAGAAAAATGTTTTACTAAGCTCTGCAGACACTATTTCATTATTTGGCCAGTTTAACAAGCTCAAACTGGTGAAAAGTCCTCTTAAAGGACTAGCATTTCATTTGCAACATAAACAATATTTAGAATCATTTTTTATAGAAAAAATAATCTAATCATTGCTAATATCTTGCAGTTTATGCCTCTTAATTGAACAAAAAGAGGTAATGTTGGAAAATTGACCATGAACAGCTTTAATCAAGCTGTTTTGTATGCTGTAGCCCAGGGTTCCCCAACTCCAGTCCTCAAGGCCCACCAACCGGTCATGTTTTTAGGATTTCCTTAGCATTGCCCAGGTGATAATTGCATCACCTGTGCAATACAAAGGAAATCCTGAAAACATGATCTGTTGGTGGGCCTTGAGGACTTGAGTTGTGGAACCCTGCTGTAGCCCACATAGATCCTGGCAACAGTTGCAGACTTTTCATGTTTTATCATTTGTAAATATGATTTTACTGGAAATATGATAAAATGCTAATATACATACAACTACAGTATTTTATATAACATACAGTGCTGGATGGTTCCCACTATGGGAAAAAAGCTAAGTAACAACAGAACTAGAACTATAGCACCCTGACTAATGACTTTGGCTTGTGATTAGTCCGATAAGGACAAGGCGGTGTTTGAGATGGATTTGCCACATCTTATATGGAAGCTTATTATTTTTGCATTTACAGTATATTATGATGTGCACTATAATCCTATTTACAGTTTTTGCAGATGTCATTCATGCCAATGTGCTAGTATGTCACAAGTTCTTACATCTCACAATAGACAGACCCAAAGTGAATGTCTTTGTTGTTAATGTAGCCCACTGTGTGTTCTTGTGAATGTGAAAAAAAAGACATTAAAAACAAGTTGTTTTTATTTCTTTATTTACTGTTCTTTGCAGATTCTGGTCTCAGCAGTCCCCTCAGTGACCATGAATTTGAAAGTTAGTTCCTGTCTGTTTTGTTTCTGTTTTTTTTTGTGCTTCAATCGCTTTTTAGCTTTCAGTTTCTTTCTTTTCATTTTCTTTTCTTTCTTCCTCATTTTCTTTCTGTTTATATTAAATTTTTTGTTTCTTTTCACATAACATCTCAGTACCGCAGCATTTCTGTGACTGTCTCTACAGTTTTGGATAAAGACTGTCTATTGTGCAGATTGATGCTATTTATGTCATTGAGTTTAATGTCTGTTAAAAGGGTTGTGTACCTTTGGGGACATTTTTGCTTAAATGTAAGTAATAGAAGATAAAAATCTTTTTATTTGTAATTGGGTTTCATTAGAAGTTTTCCACCATTTGCCTTCTATTGCCTCTATGCAGAGTGACTTAACTGAGAATGCGTCAGTCAGCACTGTTATAGCAGTGCTATGACCATCTGATAGGGAATTTATAACACGTATCTATCTTTTTCTGAGTGCCTCAGCTGATTTATGGACACAAGACACCTCAAAGTTGAATGTGCCAGGAACCAAAGAGCCAGGAAAAGCAAAATGGTGCAAAATATGTAATGAAACGACATTAATTATCCTGAAATATATGCATATGTAGAGGTTGTACACTGCCGGATAACTTCTGCTTAATCAATTCAGGACCTGAATTAAAATAAAAGCAGTGTACCTCTTGCAACAGCACTATTCAAGGCGGAGACATTGCATTGTTGTGTCACGTGGCCTCTGCAGCCTTTACTATTTCATCAGAGCGGACATCCGCCTTGACGGAATGTCGATGAGCTGCAACTGCCGCTCATTGGTTGTAGCCAAACAATAGTGCTGACATCACTGGATCAATGTCGCTGAAGGAGGTGAGTATAGATTGTTTTGATTTTAATTTGGGTCCTGAATTGAGTAAGCTGGGGTTGTGAAGTAGAGGACAACCCCCCAAAAATTTACCCAAAAGAGGACAGCAACTTTAACAGATCACGTTTTCCCATTTATGCGTGATATTTCTAATTTAATTCCATGATATCACATTTTTCTTTTTTTTACATTGTGCTCCTGAAAAAGTGATTGGCTTAATTCATACCTGAATCATTGCCATGATTGAGAGCTTCATAATCGCCTTTTGAAAGTGATGCACTGGGATAGCCCTAATTTTTGAAGTACCTGTCACTACTAAAGTACGGGATAGTCTAGAACTTTTGGATCCAATGAACAAGCTCTACACATGAACATGTATTAAGTCTAATTTAGCATAAGCTCATTTAAGTGGGTGTTTTTTGTTTATTTATTTGTTTTCATTTTCTTTGTAGTATTTTTTAATTTTATTACCATCCACTTTTTCTGTGTTTGTATCCAGATCACTGGCAGATATGTATGTATGTATATGTTTGTAGCACGTATGTTTTTTCACAAACATGTTGGTCAGTGGCCAGAATATTGTGTCTTTATTTTATAGTTCACCATGCTGATTCTGATGTGCAGCATTTGGTAATCATTCAGCTGTGCCATTTGCATGTATCATTCGTAATCGCTGGAGATTTAAAGTACACAAGTGACCTAAATATTGTAACTCTTAATGTACTAGGCTAAGAATCGCATTTCAAAAACTAAAGATAAAAGACAACTTTTCTAATTTTGGTAGTGGTCATAAGGCTACTGATTGCTTTTGTTACATAAAGGGGCTTAGATGCTTAGATTACATTTGATGCAATGTTACAGTTAGTTCTGATTGATGTGCTGTATGGCATTAAATGTTACCTAATTAGACACTAGAACTCTCTATTGATTGTTACATTTTTTTCACTTTTTTTCTGAAATGTATTAAATCCAAGCATTAATTGATTGCAGGTGTTGCTTGATTTTATTCTGATTTGTCACCAAAGATGGATGGGCTCGAAATTCTCATTGTTAAACATTTACTTTTACTTTTATTTTTGACACGCAGAATTTTTCATGTTCAAGGCCAGTTATAAAAAATTCCAGTAATCAATAGCAGGGCTAGTAGCAGGGTAAAAGAATCAAAACGACTGAATACTGTTTCTATCGTAATCCTTAGAGAATGTTTCTTGGATTTTCAAAATATCCCTATTTGGGTAAGCATGGGTTAAGTGTCGAAATAATGTGATTACTAATTAACCTTGCTGTGTTGAAAATGAGAAGTCTTCTGAAAAACTTGGCAATTGGCCCCCCAGGGTCAGTAAAGAGTTGTGGAGGGATTTTTACATGTTACTCTTCACTGAATTCAAGGTACTGACCTGTAAAATCTGTAGTCTACCCAGCAATAAAATGTGTTACATCTTCCCCAATCACTGATAAACCACTTCTGCCAATCCCCAACATCCTTAAGTGATGTAATTTGTCTGTGGTACAGTCACAAAAGTGCCTCTAACTTTTCAATTAAATACATTGCATGCTCTAGATTGCAGTAAGGGTAACAGCAAAGCGCCCAGACTAAACAAAGCACAAAGCTGTTAGAAGTTAAATGGCACAGTCCTGAAGTTTCTGTTCTTAAAGGGGGTTTGTTCGGATTTAAACTACAAGTTTGCAGTCTTTTTATGTAACTGCAGGCTTGTGAATCCTCACATCGCACACACTACGCCGGTTAGGATTCTCCAGTGCCGGTGCTGGGAGTGGCAGTCATGTGACTACAAGTATGCGATATGCATAATCCCGGCCACATGACGACTAGATGAGTGCGGCCTTGTTCAATTCAAGTGTATTGATTGAGGTTGGACACAGTCTAGTTAGAATGTGGCCGACAGTAAGCATATCTCATGTTTGTGGTCCCATGATCACCAGAGAAACCTTGCAGCGTGCAGTGCGTGCAATGTGAGGATTCACAAATCTGCAGTCACATAGAGAGACTGCAGACATGTATCTTAAGACCGAACAACTCATATAAAGCAAAATAAGTGTTACCTATAAGGCAACATGCACACGTTCAGTATTTGGTGAGTTTTTTACCTCAGTATGTGTAAGCCAAAACCAATAGTGGGTGATAAATACAAAAGTGGTGATGTGTTTCTATTATACTTTTCCTCTGATTGTTCCACTCCTGGTTTTGGCTTACACATACTGAGGTAAAAAAAAAATCACCAAATACTGATAGGCCACGTTCACACTAACAGAATCATAGTAGTAATGAACCTTCCATGTTAAATCCGATCTCTTTCTAGAACCTGGAAATCAAGAGTGCAGTGCAAATACATAAATACCATCTATACATAACATGACTTTGCTTCTTTAATTTTAAAATTATATTCTGTATATACTCGAGTATAAGCCTAGATTTTCAGCACATTTTTTTTGTGCTGAAAAAGTCCCCCTTGGCTTATACTCGAGTGAGGGCCCCAGGAGGCAGGAGCCGGCTGCTTCAGCTAAAACCTGTGCCCGCTGCTAAAGAGAAATTAATATTCACTGCGCTGGCAGTGAATATTCATTTCTCTGTAATAGCAGGCACAGTAGTCGCAGCTGCCGGGTCTCCTGCAGCGGCTGGGCGATCACTTGTGCCCTTTACTTAAGAAAAATTATATATTCACTTCTCTTAAGTAGCGGGCACAGGTGACACTTTGTGCGCTACTTAATAGCAAAGAATGCTCACTGCCCTCCACGCACATAGTCCTGACGTGGAGAGCAGTGAGTATTCTGGCATCTGTGCTCTACTTGTAAGCAGCGCATGACGTCACTGGCATGCACTGCTTACAAGCATAAATCAGCTGCCTATACCAGAACAAGACGCTGCGAGGGAGCACAGAAAGGTAATTATTTTTTATGTTTTTTGATGGGGGCCATGCATTCAAGGATAGGCATAAGGAGCCATGCATAACAGAATAAGGATGAGGAGCCATGCATAACAGGAGAGGGATGAAGAGGCAAGCAGACCAGGATGGGGATGAAGAGCCATGCATACAAGAATAGGGATGAGGAGCCATGCACACCAGGATAGGGATAAGGAGCCATGCATACCAGGATTGGGATAAGGAGCCATGCAGACCAGGATAGGGCTGAGGAGCCATACATACCAGGATGAGGATGAGGTGCCATGCATACCAGGATGGGGATGAGGAGCCATGCATACCAGGATGGGGATGAGGGGGCCATGCAGACCAGGATGAGGATGAAGAGCCATACATACCAGGATAGAGATGAGGAGTCATGCATACCAGGATAGCAATGAGGGGACAATGCATATCCGACTTACAGTACAGACCAAAAGTTTGAACACACCTTCTCATTTAAAGATTTTTCTGTATTTTCATGACTATGAAAATTGTACATTCACACTGAAGGCATCAAAACTATGAATTAACACATGTGGAATTATATACTTAACAAAAAAGTGTGTAACAACTGAAATTATGTCTTATATTCTAGGTTCTTCAAAGTAGCCACCTTTTGCTTTGATGACTGCTTTGCACACTCTTGGCATTCTCTTGATGAGCTTCAAGAGGTAGTCACCGGAAATGGTTTTCACTTCACAGGTGTGCCCTGTCAGGTTTAATAAGTGGGATTTCTAGCTTTATAAATGGGGTTGGGACCATCAGTTGTGTTGTGAAGAAGTCTGATGGATACACAGCTGATAGTCCTACTGAATAGACTGTTAGAATTTGTATTATGGCAAGAAAAAAGCAGCTAAGTAAAGAAAAACGAGTGGCCATCATTACTTTAAGAAATGAAGGTCTGTCAGTCCAAAAAATTGGGAAAACTTGGAAAGTGTCCCCAAGTGCAGTTGCAAAAACCATCAAGTGCTACAAAGAAACTGGCTCACATGAGGACCGCCCCAGGAAAGGAAGACCAAGAGTCACCTCTGCTTCTGTGGATAAGTTTATCCGAGTCACCAGCCTCAGAAATCGCAGGTTTACATCAGCTCAGATTAGAGACCAGGTCAATGCCACACAGAGTTCTAGCAGCAGACACATCTCTGCAACAACTGTTAAGAGGAGACTTTGTGCAGCAGGTCTTCATGGTAAAATAGCTGCTAGGAAACCACTGCTAAAGACAGGCAACAAGCAGAAGAGACTTGTTTGGGCTTAAGAACACAAGGAATGGACATTAGACCAGTGGAAATTTGTGCTTTGGTCTGATGAGTCCAAATTTGAGATCTTTGGTTCCAACCACCATGTCTTTGTACGACGCAGAAAAGGTGAACGGATGGACTCTACATGCCTGGTTCCCACCGTGAAGCATGGAGGAGGAGGTGTGATGGTGTGGTGGTGCTTTGCTGGTGACACTGTTGGGGATTTATTCAAAATTGAAGGCATACTGAACCAGCATGGCTACCACAGCATCTTGCAGTGGCATGCTATTCCATCTGGTTTGCATTTAGTTGGACCATCATTTAATTTTCAACAGGACAATGACCCCAAACACACCTCCAGGCTGTGTAAGGGCTATTTAACCAAGAGGGAGAGTGATGGGGTGCTATGCCAGATGACCTGGCCTCCACAGTCACCAGACCTGAACCCAATCGAGATGGTTTGGGGTGAGCTGGACCGCAGAGTGAAGGCAAAAGGGTCAACAAGTCCTAAGCATCTCTGGGAACTCCTTCAAGATTGTTGGAAGACCATTTCCGGTGACTACCTCTTGAAGCTCATCAAGAGAATGCCAAGAGTGTGCAAAGCAGTCATCAAAGCAAAAGGTGGCTACTTTGAAGAACCTAGAATATAAGACATATTTTCAGTTGTTTCACACTTTTTTGTTAAGTATATAATTCCACATGTGTTAATTCATAGTTTTGATGCCTACAGTGTGAAGGTACAATTTTCATAGTCATGAAAAGACAGAAAAATCTTTAAATGAGGTGTGTCCAAACTTTTGGTCTGTACTGTATGCTCGAGTCAATAATTTTTCCCAGTTTTTGTGGTAAAATTAAATGCCTCGGCTTGTAATCAGGTTGGCGGGACTCCCCCGCAGAGGACACCACAAATCTTCAGCTCCATCTGGAACCACCATCTGGAGACCTTCCTCTCCAAACATACAACACAGAGAAAAAAAAACAGTGGCTGAACATTTAACTCCCAGCCACTCCCTTTAGTTGGAGATATGGTGAGTAGGCATCCCGCCCATCTCTTACCTACTCACCAAAAACCCCAGTCCCTTATCATGGCTGGTTAACCTCTTCAGCACATAGCATGCTGGAGAGAAACTTATGGTATTTTAGATCACAGAAGAAAGCAATCTTCATGACACATATATCCCCTCACATACAGTGTCATTGACCCTGTCACATATCCCCCCATCTGCCCAAAGCTGGGGGTTTGGGCACCTTCAGACACCAAACAGGAGATTCTGGAGTGAGCATCTGCGTTAGGCCGGTGTCACACTTGCACACCCTGCACTGCCGCCGGCACTCGGACAGGAGTGTGCGGGTGCACGTATTTCTATGCAGCCGCACACTCTGGTCCGAGTGCCGGCGGCAGTGCCGGGTGTTGATGCGAGAAATTCATGCGAGTTTATCGCATAGTGTGACACCGGCCTTAACATGTATCTTGCCTGGTCTATGCTGTCCAGGGAACCTGAAATCTTGGAGGGCTAAGAACCACCTAGTCACCCGGGCCTTCTTACCCTTTTTTCCCTTAACCATCTGAGAGGGGCATAGTCTGACACTAGTTTAAACCTATACGGACTAGTAGGTAATACTTCAGTGTATCCACGGCCCATTTTATGGCTAAGCACTCCTTCTCAACAATGGCATAATTATTCTCGCAGGCAGAGATTTTTTGGTTCAGATACAGGATGGTATGCTCTACCCCATTTATTTCCTGAGACTGCACGGCTCCCAACCCGTCTTCTGGAGCATCTGTCTGGACCACAAATTCTTTCTTTGGTAAAGTCCTGTGCAACCAGAATCAGATGTTTACACAGCACCTGCTTCAGCTCTTGAAATGCCATCTCTGTGTCAGCAGTCCTTTTAACCATCATTGACTTAGTGCCCTCAAGGAGATCCATTAATAGTGCGGCAATTATGGCGAAACTTGAAATAAACCGCCGGTAATATCCCACAATTCCAAGAAACGCCCTCACTTGCTTCTTGGAAAGCAGTTGCGGCCACTAGTGAATCCCCTCTATCTTGTTTAACTGTGGCTTGATTTCACCTTTCCTGGTGAAGTAGCTTAAGTACTTGGCTTCTTCCTTCCCTATGGCACACTTTTTCGGATTTACTGTGAAACCTTTTCTCAACGCATTCAGGATCACATGTACCTTTGGTAGATGACTACTCCAGTCAGGTCTGAAGACCACAATGTCATCAAGGTAGGCTGCGGCATAGTTATTATGTGGAGCCAAGATCTGATCCATAGCCCTCTGGAAGTTAGCTGGGCCCCCTGCAGTCCGAAGGGCATTCTGGTGTACTGGAAACATCCATTAGGCGTCGAGAAGACCGTCTTCTTCTTGGCACTCTGGCAAATGGGGGTCTGCCAGTAGTCCTTCGCAGGTCAAGGGTTGTAATATACCTCGCGGGTTCAAATCTATCAATGAGTTCATACACGCGAAGCATCGGATAAGCATTAAAACTGGACACCTCATTCAGCCTGCAGCCACTCTGTAATGCAACTGCGGAGCAGTTGCACGTAACCTCCACCAGGAGGTGCCGGTGAGGAGAAAACGGGCTACACTTACCATGTAGCACCACAGTGCAGACGTGCAGGCCGCCACTAGGAGGCAGCAGAGTAGTCAGCTAGGCCAGGTCAGCAACAAACAGGAAGATGAAGTACCAGAGGTCACAGCAATACACGTAGTCAGAGACAAGCCAGAAGTCAGAGCCAGACAGGAATGCAGTATCCAAATCGTGAGATGGAAAGGTGTTATGTTTCGGTAGCTGAGGAGAAATAGCAAAAAATAGCAAAGTAGCAATACACCAGAGAGGCTGGAAACTATTGGATTGCAGGACCCTAAACTAACCGCCACACTAGAAATAGCCGTGGAGCGTACCTACGGTGATCCTAGACGCCTCGTCACAGCCGGAGAGATAACTACACCTAAAGGCAGAAAGATGAAAGCTATCTGCCGCGGAGCAGAACCCCCAAAGAAATAGGAAGCCCCCAAACATGTAATGGCGGTTAGACAAGAAGAAAATACGGACACAGACAGAAAATAGAATGAGCAAACGCTGGGTCCAATCTGTCTAGATAGAAAAGTATAGGAAAGAATTCTGACTGCAACCCAAAAAAACCCTGACAAAAATACCAACACTTCTGATTAACAAAAAACCTGAGATCACACGATCTCTACCACCTAAATCAGATCTCTGGTGTAAAACACAGCAACTCAGCAAATAAAAAGTGACAAAGGAACAAAGCAAAAGTGCAAACACAAAATGAGCACAATTGCAGCGCCAGACCCCAAAAGGGGACCAAGCTGTAGTCCACTGCAAGCAGCAAACCAGCAGTGAAAATCCAACCAGAGGAAAAAAAAACAGAAAATCACTTATCTGAATGAGAGCAGGAAAGCAAGCTGTGCTCCAAGCAAGATCAGGAAGAACAATTGATTACCGGCAAGGCTGATGGGAACTCAGGTCACTTATATCATACCATTCAGAGCCAGCTGAAGGCCATTCAGTAATTAGTTCATTACGCTCAGCAACCACCGGAGGGAGCCCCAGCTCAGAAGTCGCCTCCAGAGTATTCACAACAGAAAGGGGAGTCAAGGTACAAGCCACTGAGTCAAAAGCCGGTTGGTAACGAAGTATCAGAGACAGAAAAGCGGGAGGCGGGGTTCAGAGTTCAAGCCAAGTTATACACTGTAGGGAAACAGCCAAATGTACACAAAGTCAGGGATAGGGAACTGGTCAGACACAAACACGGGAAGTCAGAGGCAGAAGGATCACTAGGGTATACGGGTCAGCTGCTCTAGCCTGGAAGCATGAACTATCACTGACGTCGCCTGCAAGCCACAGCGAACTGAAATAGCAAAAAACAGATCCAAAATGAGGCAGAGGGGATTAACGGACAAAAGAGTTCAGCTTACCGTTACAGGCGTCTTGATGATCGGACCACTGATCCGTTGTGTTAGACGTGCAGCAATAGGAAAATATCCAGCTCAACGATATAGTGAAACCATTATTTATTCACCGTACAAAGTGACAAATTGAGGATAAGAGGATCAGCATAATTCAGAATGGAAATGTGATATCAATGAGTTTCTGGTGGACTAATCATGTCATGATTAAGGGTGCTAGTCCGCCAGAAACGCGTTGATATCGCATTTCCATTCTGAATTATGCTGATGCTTTTATCCTCAATTTGTCTCTTTGTATGGTGAATAAATAATGGTTTCACTATATTGTTGAGCTGGATATTTTCGTAGAAGGGATTAACCCCTGCATGACCAGTCCAGGGAGAGGATAGCAGAAATCAAACCCAGGACTGGATCATGACACACTCACTTTTTGACTCCTCTATCACTATCTAGCATTCTGTTAACTTCATAAAATATTATCTCCCGCCGCGCTTCAGGAATTCTATAGGGCTTGAGGTTCACCCTTACATGCGACTCTATTAACACATGCTCCATCACCTGTGTACATCCTGGCACCTCCGAGAATAGGTCACGTTTCCACTGCAGCAGTTCACGACAGTGTTTCTTCTGGGCTGGCGTTAGAGTCTCTGCAGTTGTGACCTCCTCCACTTTGGCTTCGGGACGGACTCCCAGGCAAGGAGCTTCCAGCGAATCCCGATGTCTCCATAACTTGAGCAAGTTTATATGACATACTTGGGGCGGCTTCCTTCGGCCTGACTGGTGTACCTTGTAATTCACCTCTTAGAAAAAATAAGTCCAGCGCTGTAAGTCCATAAAATCCATTTTTTTTTATTCCAAATCTTCCAATGACATAAAAACAGTTAAGTCACAGTCCAGACATTAAAAACATACGCGTTTCAATGCAAAAACCTGCGTCTTAATCATTGGTAAAGACCTAATGGCAGACTGAACATTTTGAGCTAGTTCACACTTCAATCCCACCCACCAGACCTGGCTCCTGATAGGGACAGCTGTGCAGAGAAACCTGATAGACCATTAACCCCTTACAGGCTGGGATCATATATTACATCAGATAGGTATTACTCTATTCATAGTGATAAATCAGATCCTGTCTAATATTGATGCCATACGGGACCCTGGTGTTTAGTTGATAGATCCACCATGTTTCCCGGCTTATCAGTTTTCTTTTAATAACGCCACCTCTGGCTGGAATTTTGACCTTTTCTATACTCGACACCTCAAAAGCGGACACATCCCCCCATGACTATTAATAAAATGTTTTGAAATTGCTGAACTTTTATTAATGATTTTACTGGTGGCATCTGAGAGGTGACGTCTTATCCTGATTTTTAATGGTCCCCCTGTGCAACTGACATACTGAAGGTCACACAAATCGCATCGCACAGTGTACACCACATTACTCGTTTTGCAGTTTACAGTGCCTACAAGTAGTATTCAACCCTCTGCAGATTTAGCTGGTTGACACATGCGGAATTAACTGGCATTGTGACATTTGTACTGTAGATCAGCCTGGAAGTGGGAAATGCACTGCAGCAAAAAAAAAATTTTTTAATTTTTTTTTTTTTAAAAACGTTAAAAGTTAATTCAGAGTGTCATTTATTATTCAACCCTCAAACCACAAGAATTCTGTTTGGTCCCCCTAAAGTATTAAGAAGTAGTTCAGGCACCAAGAATAATGAGCTTCACATGTGTGGATTAATGATCTCTTTTGCCAGCCTTTTCTGACTATTTAAGACCCTCCCCAAACTTGTGAACAGCACTCATACATGGTCAACATGGGAAAGACAAAGGAGCATTCCAAGGCCATCAGAGACAAGATCGTGGAGGGTCACAAGGCTGGCAAGGGGTACAAAACCCTTTCCAAGGAGTTGGGCCTACCTGTCTCCACTGTTGGGAGCATCATCCGTAAGTGGAAGGCTTATGGAACTACTGTTAGCCTTCCACGGCCTGGACAGCCTTTGAAAGTTTCCTCCCGTGCCGAGGCCAGGCTTGTCCGAAGAGTCAAGGCTAACCCAAGGACAACAAGGAAGGAGCTCCGGGAAGATCTCATGGCAGTGGGGACATTGGTTTCAGTCAATACCATAAGTAACGTACTCCACCGCAATGGTCTCCGTTCCAGACGAGCCCGTAAGGTACCTTTACTTTCAAAGCGTCATGTCAAGGCTCGTCTACAGTTTGCTCGTGATCACTTGGAGGACTCTGAAACAGACTGGTTCAAGGTTCTATGGTCTGATGAGACCAAGATCGAGATCTTTGGTGCCAACCACACACGTGACGTTTGGAGACTGGATGGCACTGCATACGACCCAAAGAATACCATCCCTACAGTCAAGCATGGTGGTGGCAGCATCATGCTGTGGGGCTGTTTCTCAGCCAAGGGGCCTGGCCATCTGGTCCGCATCCATGGGAGGATGGATAGCACGGCCTACCTGGAGATTTTGGCCAAGAACCTCCGCTCCTCCATCAAGGATCTTAAGATGGGTCGTAATTTCATCTTCCAACAAGACAACGACCCAAAGCACACAGCCAAGAAAACCAAGGCCTGGTTCAAGAGGGAAAAAGTCAAGGTGTTAGAGTGGCCTAGTCAGTCTCCTGACCTTAACCCAATTGAAAACTTGTGGAAGGAGCTCAAGATTAAAGTCCACATGAGACACCCAAAGAACCTAGATAACTTGGAGAAGATCTGCATGGAGGAGTGGGCCAAGATAACTCCACAGACCTGTGCCGGCCTGATCATGTCTTATAAAAGACGATTATTAGCTGTAATTGCAAACAAGGGTTATTCCACGAAATATTAAACATAGGGGTTGTATAATAATTGACCCACACTTTTATGTTTAAAATTTATTAAAATTCAACTGAGCAACATAACTTTTTGGTTTGTAAGATTTATGCTTCTGTTAATAAATCCTACTCTCGTTTGCAGTTTGAAGGCTCTAACTTATTTGCATCTTATCAAACCAGCTAAATCTGCAGGGGGTTGAATACTACTTGTAGGCACTGTATATATGAATTAATCATGTACTCTTTTATTTGCACAAGAGGCAAAAGCTTTAGTATTTTTCATAAACTTGCAACAGGTTCAAACATTGTGGCCGCATTTGTATGACCCTTTAGTACTGAGCCAATTATCTTTTTTATTATTGTCACTAAGATATAGGCTGGGGGACAGAATATCTCCCAGAGTGGGGGCTTTTTTGGCAATAACTTTCACAGAATTTATCAGGATTTTCTCCAGTTTTTTGTCCTGATATAGTATAGGTAATCATTTTTTAATGATGTTGGTAATATTTTTGAAGTATGGGCTATACATAGTCGTAAAAACCACGCCATTATTTTTATTACCCACATAATTAGATCTATATGACATTTTTTTCTCTCTCCTGTTTCCTTTAGCATCTCTGCTCTGTCTTTGTTACTGATTATGTCCTCAGCCCTATCCAACATTTCCTTTAATGGCTCCAACATTGTATGATGGCCCCGTCATTGTAATGACCCCACACTGTATGATGGCCCTCTAGATAGCCTCCATATAGCATAATACACCAGATAGTCCTCAATATAGTATAATGCACTCCCCATAGGCAGCCTCTATATTATAAACCCCCATAGTCAGCCTCTATATTGTAATGCACCCCCATAGACAGCCTCTGTATTGTAATGCGCCCCTATAGGCAGCCTCTATATATATGCGCCCATAGGCAGCCTCTATATAGTAATGCACCCCCCTAGACAGCCTCTGTATTGTAATGCGCCCCTATAGGCAGCCTCTATATAGTAATGCGCCCCATAGGCAGCCTCTATATAGTAATGCATCCCAGAGACAGCCTCTGTATTGTAATGCGCCCCCTATAGGCAGCCTCTATATAGCATGCATAAATGCCTGTTGAGCCCCCATAGGCAGCCTCTATATAGTAATGCACCTCCATAGGCAGCCTCTATATTGTAATGCGCCCCCATAGGCAGCCTCTGTATTGTAATGCAACCCATAGACAGCCTCTGTATTGCAATGCGCCCCCATAGGCAGCCTCTATATATGTAATGCCCCCATAGGCAGCCTCTGTATTGTAATGCGCCCCCATAGGCAGCCTCTATATTACATGCAACCCCATAGACAGCCTTGTATTGTAATGCACCCCCATAGGCAGCCTCTATATAGTAATGCCCCCATAGGCAGCCTCTTATTGTAATGCCCTTCATAGGCAGCCTCTATATTGTAATGCACCCCCATAGACAGCCTCTGTATTGTAATGCACCCCCATAGGCAGCCTCTATATAGTAATGCACCCCCATAGGCAGCCTCTATATTGTAATGCACCCATAGGCAGCCTCTGTATTGTAATGCAACCCCATAGACAGCCTCTGTATTGCAATGCGCCCCCATAGGCAGCCTCTATATTGTAATGCCCCCCATAGGCAGCCTCTGTATTGTAATGCGCCCCCATAGGCAGCCTCTATATTATAATGCAACCCCATAGACAGCCTTTGTATTGTAATGCCCCCCATAGGCAGCCTCTATATAGTAATGCAGCCCCCATAGGCAGCCTCTATATTGTAATGGCACCTCATAGGCAGCCTCTATATTGTAATGCACCCCCATAGACAGCCTCTGTATTGTAATGCACCCCCATAGGCAGCCTCTATATAGTAATGCACCCCCCATAGGCAGCCTCTATATTGTAATGCGCCTTCATAGGCAGCCTCTATATTGTAATCACCCCCATAGCAGCCTCTATATAGTAATGCACCCCCATAGGCAGCCTCTATATTGTAATGCCCCTTCATAGGCAGCCTCTATATTGTAATGCACCCCATAGGCAGCCTCTATATTGTAATGCACCCCCATAGGCAGCCTCTTATAGTAATGCACCCCTATAGGCAGCCTCTATATTGTAATGTGCCTTCATAGGCAGCCTCTATATTGTAATGCACCCCCATAGATGCCTCTGTATGTAATGCACCCCCATAGGCAGCCTCTTATAGTAATCACCCCCATAGGCAGCCTCTATATAGTAATGCGCCCTCATAGGCAGCCTCTATATAGTAATGCACCCCCATAGCATGCCTCTATATTGTAATGCGCCCCCATAGGCAGCCTCTGTATTGTAATGCACCCCCATAGACAGCCTCTGTATATGCAATGCAGCCCCCATAGGCAGCCTCTATATGTAATGTGCCCCCATAGGCAGCCTCTATATTCTAATGCGCCCCCATAGGCAGCCTCTGTATTTACAATGCAACCCCATAGACAGCCTTTGTATTGTAATGCACCCCCATAGGCAGCCTCTATATTGTAATGCCCCCATAGACAGCCTCTGTATTGTAATGCACCCCCATAGGCAGCCTCTAATATAATGCACCCCCATAGCAGCCTCTTATTGTAATGCGCCCCCATAGGCAGCCTCTGTATTGTAATGCAACCCCATAGACAGCCTCTGTATTGCAATGCGCCCCCATAGGCAGCCTCTATATTTTAATGCACCCCCATAGGCAGCCTCTGTATGTAATGCGCCCCCATAGGCAGCCTCTTATTATAATGCACCCCATAGACAGTCTTTGTATTGTAATGCCCCCCATAGGCAGCCTCTATATAGTTAATGCCCCCCATAGGCAGCCTCTAGTATTGTAATGCACCTTCATAGGCAGCCTCTATATTGTAATGCACCCCCATAGACAGCCTCTGTATTGTAATGCACCCCCATAGGCAGCCTCTATATAATAATGCACCCCCATAGGCAGCCTCTATATTGTAATGCGCCTTCATAGGCAGCCTCTATATTGTAATTCACCCCCATAGGCAGCCTCTATATAGTAATGCACCCCCCATAGGCAGCCTCTATATTGTAATGCGCCTTCATAGGCAGCCTCTATATTGTAATGCACCCCCATAGGCAGCCTCTATATAGTAATGCACCCCCATAGGCAGCCTCTTTATAGTAATGCACCCCCATAGGCAGCCTCTATATTGTAATGTGCCTTCATAGGCAGCCTCTATATTGTAATGCACCCCCATAGATTGCCTCTGTATTGTAATGCACCCCCATAGGCAGCCTCTATATAGTAATTCAGCCCCCCATAGGCAGCCTCTATATAGTAATGCAGCCTCCCATAGGCAGCCTCTATATAGTAATGCACCCCCATAGGCAGCCTCTATATAGTAATGCACCCCCATAGGCAGCCTGTATATTATAATGCTGTGACAACATCTACTACATTTAGCAGCCTGTGTATAGCTGCGCTTCCCTTCCCCCTCCCAGCCTGCACTCAGGCTCAGTGTAATCTGAGCTGCCAGCGCTGGAGTTTACCTCCTCACCGCAGGGGTCCGCATTGTCTGCCCATGTGCTTTTTCCTCTCATAGACAATAATGGGAATTCATTCATTCGGACATAATGCAATGTGAGAGTATGATAAAAATACGAAAGTAGCAGTTCTGCGACCTGCATCGACGGGGCTTCCTGGCCCATGTTTTTCCCGGCTCCAGCCGCCACAGAACCCAAGAAACAGATTCCTGCTTAGCCGATCCACCCAGGCACTCTGCGTTTAGACTTAAATGCATGCCAACGTCTTGCAGAGTACAATGGTACGCTGTGCATCGCTGTAAGAGCCTCCCTCTCTAAGTTATGATAGTTATGAGTTTTCTGAACCAAGATTACTACTTAGAGCAAGAGGAGGACCCTGGTAACTCCACCCCGTTTATGATGTCACGGCCACAGGTCTATAAGGCCAGGCCAAGTATTCTGCCTCAGATCTATCCTGGACACCAGAGGTATTGTGTCTGTGATGCATTGTGACGTGTGGCTCCTCCCCCTGCCTGCCTTGCCTGCAATGATCTAAGTGCCATGTAAGTTTTTAACCTTTAACCCTGTTATTATTTTAATTGCATTGCACATAATTGTATTGTCTCAGCTTGTTACATCTCTTTTTGTACTTTTATAAACACTGCCTACATTTTAGGAATAAACATATAAAATTATTAGTTTGTTTCTCCTGCTCTATAAATGAATTAGCACATGCCTAAAGTAACTACGCTACTAATTTGGGTTTGCTACGGACCCTCTTAATTCTTGATTAAGAGAATCATAGCTGGTGGCAGCGTGTATGTGCTGGGCTACCAGGGAGAGCGTTGGCAGTGACGGAGCGGGTTTTATAAGTGTATTGCCTTGCTGCGGCTAGGAGTAATTATAATTCCCTCACTGCAGCGTGTCCAATAGCCAGCACACATCCAAGCGGCCCGTCTGGCGACTAAATATCCCAGGTGCAGTTCCCTGACTCACCTGAGGTTTAAAGGGGCGCCAGAGAGCTGCAAGTTCCTAAGTGGAACTGGAAGTGGGATAATTATATATCTCTGCAGATTGTTCCTGACACAGTGGGTCGGGCGGCAGCAGCCGTCTGTGTTTATCGTCAGATTGGTGGCAGCGGTGGGATCACAAGCCGTGATACCCCGGGCTACCGTGTGGCGGTCGGCAGACGTTCATCACATTGGTGGCAGCGGTGGGATCACAAGCCGTGATACCCCGGGCTACCGTGTGGCGGTCGGCAGCCGTTCATCACAAATGCACCCCCATAGGCAGCCTCTATATTGTAATGCGCCTTCATAGGCAGCCTCTATATAGTAATGCACCCCCATAGGCAGCCTCTATATAGTAATGCACCCCCATAGGCAGCCTTTATATTATAATGCACCCCATAGGCAGCCTCTGTATGATAATGCACCCCATTACAAAAATAATAAATCCAGTTCTCACCTCTCTTGCTCCCGGCTCCTGCGCTGCTCACTGCTTTCCCTCTCAGCGTCTGACAGCGGGCGCCGGGCAGTGACGTCATCGCTCCCGCTGTCAGACGCTGAGAGGTGGATGATGGGAGAAGGAGTGCTCGCTCCTTCTCTCTCAATGCGATGCCGAGCGGCACAGGGCCCCCCCGCCCCATAGCGGCTGGGCTGCAGAGCAGGGAGATCGATTCTCCCTGCTCTGCCGCAGAATGTAACTGTATCGGCGCGCTGTTGACGCCGATACAGTTACAGTAGAGTAGCTCCGGGTGGGCCCCCTCAGAGCTCGGGGCCCGGGGCCACCGCCCCCTCTGCTCCCCTGGTAGCTACGGTACTGGTTAAGATCTTCATCATAAGTCAGGGATTCTTCACCCACTGTTTTAAGATTTTGCAGACAACATACTTCTTCAAATGTGGGAATTGAAGACAATGGTGGAGTTTGATCACTAATGGTGGAAATATCTGTATCATTTTCACTGGTCTCATCCATAAAATGACATTTTAGTGTCAAATTCCTGACGAATTTATTTAAGTACAGGAGTGTATGGTATACATCTAATTCTTTGGTTGGAGAAAAGGAGAGTCCTTTGGAGAGAATTTTTTGCTGCATTTCAGACACAATATAACTGGAAAGGTTTATGACTGTGTTTTCCCCTGCTTTTTCCTCAGGGAATACTTTCTTGTGCCTCTTTCCAGCCCTCCTGCCTCTCCTCCTCCTCCTCTTCCTTTTTTTTGAGGCTGAATGTTGTAAATCAATTCTTCTCTGTGATATAGTTTGTTGATTCTCCATACAATGTGGTGTGACTCCACTTAATCTCCTTTCAAAATGACCTAATGAATCATCAGTATCATTGTCCTAAGAGTTCTCATGTGAAGTGTGTGAAGTATCCGTGTCGGAAAATACCACTCTGCGTTGTTTTCGGCCATCAGATTTATCTCCACTCTGTTTGAAGATTGTAATTCAGCTCACCCAGTTTTTCCACCACCTCATATGGGGCTTGCCACTTTGGCTAGGAACTTGCTCTCCACAGTGGGGATAAGCACTAGCACGTAGTCCCCAGGCTGGAGCAGCCTCAGCTTTGCTTATCAGTTATATACCCTTGCCTGTGCCTCCTGTGCCTGGAGAAGATGCTCCTTCATGATAGGCATTACTTTCGCCATCCTCTCCTGCAACTGGGTGACGTGTTCTATGATGCTGGTGTGGCATGACCTAGGCTTCCCAGGTTTCCTTGGTGATGACGAGGAACCCTCGCGGAAGTTGACCGTACAGATGCTCGAATGGCGAGAAGCCAGTGGAGGCTTGAGGAACTTCTCTGATGGAAAAGAGCAGAAACGGAAGCAGATAATCCCAGTCTCAACCGTCCTTCTCAATGACCATCTTGAGCATGGTCTTTAAGATCTTATTAAAGCGCTCTACCAGGCCATTGGTCTGCAAATGGCAAACTGAGATTCGCAACTGGGCAATCTGGATGACTCTGGACAGCTTCTCATCACTTTGCTCATGAAGGAGGTTCACTGGTCTATGAAAATTTCCTAAAGCAGGCTCATCCTAGCAGAGATATGGACAAGCTCCCAGGCGATACTCTTAGCTGACGATTTCCTTAGTGGCATCGCTTCAGGGCATCGGGTTGCATAGTCCATGACCACTAGGATGTACTGATGCCCCCATGCAGACTTAACTAGGGGACCTACTAGGTCCATCGCAGTCCTCTCAAAGGGGACCTCTATCACTGGTAATGGGACTAAGGGACTTTGGAAGTGAGAAGAGGAGTGGTTATCTGGCTGGTGGGGCAGGACCTACAATAATTTTAGGATCTTCCGGTAACATCTCTGCCAATAGAACCTCCGCATGACTCTCAACCCATGCATGCTGGATAGAAACTTATGGGTTTTTAGATCACGGAAGAAAGCAATCTTCGTGACATGTATCTTCCCTCACATACAGTGCCAGTGACCCTATCACACTATATATTACATTTTGATCTATTTTTATTGCATTATTTTAGAAATTAAGAGACAAAAAACATTTCTGGTGTTCTGATTATTTTTCCCATTACGGCATTTACTGATTAGGTTAATTAGGTTAATTAAAGGGTATTTCCATCTCCAAGATCCTATAGCAAAATATGTAGTATGTATAATAATAATAACAATAATAATAATAGCAAATACCTCCAATTAGAAATGTAGTATAGTTCTTCTGATTTGCTAAGTCTCTTTCCTCGTGTAGGCATTGCAGGATCTTAGGTATCCATGGTTATGACCACTAGGAACTAGCTAACTGTCAATTTATCAGTGGTAGTAACAATTGATTCCTAAGGTCCTGCAATGCCTGCATATGAGGAAAGAGACTTAGTGAATCAGAAACACTATACTACATTTCTAATTGGAGGTATTTGCTAATATTATTATTATTATAACACCTACTACATATTGTGATAGGATTTTGAAGATGGGAATACCCCATTAATTTTGTATTTTGTTAGGACTTTTATGAACATGGTGATGCCAAGTATGTTTATTTTGTAATTTTTTTTTATTTTCAAAGGAGGAAATGAGGATAGTCTGTACTTTTATATTTTAGAAAAAAAATTGTTGAAAACTTTTTTTGTATTTTTTTTCTTTATTTTTTAATCTCCTTAGGGAACTTGAATCTACAATTGTCCAATCAATTATACTGTATACTGCAATACGATGGTATTGCAGTTTATTGTAAAAATATCAGTCTCCGTTGAAACTCAGCACATACCTGAGCTTCAAAGGAGAACCAAGAAGTCATTGACTGGGGTCTATAGAAACCAATCCATGCCCCGTGATTGCATCATGGGGCGCTGATGGGGCCAGTGAGCATGAGAAGGTGCACACATTCCATTTAAATACAGCTGTCAGTCAGAGACTGACAGCTGCGTTTAAATGGTTAATATCTCATTTCCAGCTGCTTCTTTTAAAGACATTTGTAAGCTATTTAACATAGCTGGTATCTGCCACATGTGGAGAGATCAGCTGCTGAGTCCCCCCACACGCATATGAAGACCCCCACAATCACATACATGCACGTGATATTGCGTTAAGTGATTAAGGATTATTTTATTAAGGTATCTGATATTGGGATCCTCCTGAATCATCTTTTCTTTAAAATGTCTGTCTTTAAATATTCCAAAGCAAAACGTCTTAATAAAGAATTAATCAGTTTGACCTAGGTAGTGCCTGGCCTGTCAGAGTGGACTTACATTAATTGCTTGCAAACTGTGAATAGTTGGTCAAACATTCACTGGAGAAGCTTAAAATGTAGCTTAAAATGTAACTACGGTAATTTCAACAAACGTTGCATTAATTAATAGTACAAGTGATAAAAATAAACCTCCTATCCTATCAGACACTTCTTACCATCCAACCTCTCCCGCATCCTGCCTCTTGAACAACCAACTCTGCTCCGTTTTGCTCAGAAAAGCTGTAAGTGCAGATATCGTGTATCAAACCCAATTGTACTCTATGCCTTAGGAGATGGAAGGAGAAATTGGGAGTAGGGAGAGGAAAGAGGCAGAGGGAGACCAAAACATCATGCAAAGCTGGTTAAAAGTATTTTACCTCATGTTAGAGCTTGATTCAGATCAATCTTCAAATCAAATACTCCTTATAGCAACATGTGGCATTTGATGTAATCATCCGGTCTGCTGGGATCTCTCCACATAGCAAACAGTTAACACCTTAACCCCCAAGGGTGGTTTGCACGTTAATGACCTGGCCAATTTTTACAATTCTGACCACTGTCCCTTTATGAGGTTATAACTCTGGAACGCTTCAACGGATCTTGGCGATTCTGAGACTGTTTTCTTTTGAAATATTGTACTTCATGTTAGTGGTAAAAAATTTTCAATACAACTTGCTTTTATTTATGAAAAAAAACGGAAATATGGCGAAAATTTTGAAAATTTAGCAATTTTCAAATTTTTAATTTTTATGCCCTTAAATCAGAGAGATATGTCACACAAATTTCTTAATAAATAACATTTCCCACATGTCTACTTTACATCAGCACAATTTTGGAAACAAACATTTTTTTTGTTAGGAAGTTATAAGGGTTAAAAGTTGACCAGCAATTTCTAATTTTTACAACACCATTTTTTTTAAGGACCACATCTCATTTGAAGTCACTTTGAGTAGTCTATAGAAAGTACCCAAAAGTGACACCATTCTAAAAACTGCACCCCTCAAGGTGCTCAAAACCACATTTAAGAAGTTTATTAACCCTTCAGATGCTTCACAAGAATTTTTTGAATGTTTAAAAAAAGGAACATTTAACTTTTTTTCACAAAATATTTACTTCAGATCCAATTTTTTTTTATTTTACTAAGGGTAACAGGAGAAATTGGACCACAAAAGTTGTTGTGTAATTTGTCCTGAGTTCGCTGATACCCCATATGTGGGGGGCAACCACTGTTTGGGCGCACGGTAGAGCTCGGAAGGGAAGGAGCGCTGTTTGACTTTTCAATTCAAAATTGGCTGGAATTGAGATTGGACGCCATGTTGCGTTTGGAGAGCTCCTGATGCATCTAAACAGTGGAAACCCCCCACAAGTGACACCATTTTGGAAAGTAGACCCCCCTAAGGAACTTATCTAGATGTGTGGTGAGCACTTTTAACCCCCATGTACTTCACAGAAGTTTATTACGTAGAGCCGTACAAATGAAAAAAAATATTAATTTTTCCACAAAATTGATCTTCTGGACCCCAAATTTTTATTTTCCCAAGGGTAACAGGAGAAATTGGACCCCAAAAGTTGTTGTGCAATTTGTCCTGAGTACGCTGATACCCTATATTGGGGGGGTAAACCACTGTTTGGGTGCATGGCAGAGCTTGGAAGGCAAGGAGCGCTGTTTGACTTTTTCAATGCAGAATTGACTGGACGCCATGTCGTGTTTGGAGAGCCCCTGATGTGCCAGTGGAAACCCCCCACAAATGACACCATTTTGGAAACTAGACCACTCAAGGAACTTATCTAGATGTCTGGTGAGCACTTTGAACACCCAAGGGCTTAACAAAAGTTTATAACGTAGAGCCATAAAATTCAAAAATCATATTTTTTCCACAAAAATGATCTTTTCACCCCTAATTTTTTATTTTCCCAAGGGTAACAAGACCACAAAAGTTATTGTGCAGTTTGTCCTGAGTACGCTGATACCCCATATGTGGGGGTAAACCACTATTTGGGCACATGGCAGAGTACGGAAGGGAAGGAGCGCCGTTTGACTTTTTCAACGCAAAATTGGCTAGAATTGAGATTGGATGCTATGTCGCGTTCGGAGAGCCCCTGATGTGCCTGAACAGTGGAAACCCCCACAAGTAACCCCATTTTGGAAATTAGACCCCCCCAAGGAACTTATCTAGATGTGTGGTGATCACTTTAAACCCCCAAGTGCTTCACAGAATTTTAGAACGTAGAGCCATAAAAATAAAAAATCACATTTTTTTTCCACAAAACTGATATTTTTCGCCCCCAACTTTTTATTTTCCCAAGGGTAACAGAAGAAATTGGACCCCAAGAGTTATTGTGCAATTTGTCCTGAGTACGCTGATACCCCATATGTGAGGGTAAACCACTGTTTGGGCGCATGGCAGAGCTCAGAAGGGAAGGAGCGCCGTTTGACTTTTTCAATGCAGAATTGGCTGGAATTGAGATCAGACGCCATGCCACGTTTGGAGAGCCCCTGATGTGCCTAAATAGTGGAGACCCTTCAATTCTAACTCAAACCCTACCACCAACACACCCCTAACCCTAATCCCAACCCTAACCACAGACCTAACCCTAACACACCCCTAACCCTAATCCCTAACCCTAACGGGAAAATGGAAATAAATACATTTTTTTAATTTTATTATTTTTCCCTAACTAAGGGGGTGACAAAGGGGGGTTTGATTTACTATTTATAGCGGATTCTTATGTTTGGCAGCTGTCACGCTAAAAGACGCTTTTAATTGCAAAAAATAGTTTTTGCATCACCACATTTTGAGAGCTATAATTTTTCCATATTTTGGCCCACAGAGTCATGTGAGGTCTTATTTTTTGCGGGACGAGTTGACGTTTTTATTGGAGCCATTTTTGGGCACATGACATTTTTTGATCGCTTTTTATTCCGATTTTTGGGAGGCAGAATAAACAAAAACCAGCAATTCATCAATTTCTTTTGGGGGGCGTTTATACCGTTCTGCATGTGGTAAAATTGATAAAGCAGTTTTATTCTTTGGGTCAGAATGATTACAGCAATACCTTATTTATATAATTTTTTATGTTTTGGCGCTTTTATACAATAAAAACTATTTTATATAAAAAATAATTATTTTTGCATCGCTTTCAGTGTTTATTTATATCCGTTTTTTTAAATGTGTGTTATTGCACTTTTTGTTCGGCAGTATGATGATAAAGCATTGTTTTTTGCCTTTTTTTTAAGGGGTTCACTTAAGGGGTTAACTAGTTGGACAGTTTAATAGGAGGGGTCGTTAAGGACGCGGCAATACTAAATATGTATACTTTTATTGTTTTTTTTATTTACATAATAATAATGTGTTTATTGGGGAAATATTTTTATTTATTTATTTAGGGATTTTCAAAAAATATTGTTACACATGTTTATTTATTTATTTTTTTACATTTTTACTTTGTCCCAGGGTGGGACATCACTGTATAGTGTCAGATCGATGATCTGACAATTTGCACAGCACTCTGTCAGATCAGCGATCTGACAGGCAGTGCAGGAGGCTTGCCGGCACCTGCTCTCAGCAGGTACTGACAAGCCACCACCCTGCAGGACCCGGAAGGACCCCGCAGCCATCTTGGATCTGGGGGCCTGCAGGGAGGAGGCTCTCGGAACAACGTGATCACATCACATTGCTCTGACGGTCTCAGGGAAGCACACAGGGAGCCCCCTCCCTGCGTGATGCTTCCCTATGCCGCCGGAATGCTGTGATCATCTTTGATCGCAGTGTGCCGGGGGTTAAAGTGCCGGGAGCAGTCCGTGACCACTCCTGGCACTTAGTGCCAGGTGTCAGCTGTGAGAATCAGCTGACACCTGGCCGCGATCAGCTGCGCTCCCCCTGTGAGCGCGGCTGATCTCGTATGACGTACTATTCCATCCTTGGGAATTAAGTCCCAGGTCACATGGACGGAATAGTACATCAGAAGGAAGAAAGGGGTTAAACCTCACATAAAATATCCAGACAACGATGATTAATCATAAAATAGTTTCTTTATGTAATTTTTACAGCCAAATTATATTTCTCAAGGAATAGGGCAGTATCCAGGATCGTAGCCCGGGAAGGTCACCCTTGTCACTGCAGGGGTCCTTTATTTCCAAAAGTGACTGCATGCACGTTAATTAGGACGGTTCACTTCACACTATAGGTAATTCCCTACTTCTTTATGTTCATTGTACATTCTTTTCAAGGAGGCTCAGATAGGCAGCTGTTTGCCTCCTCACTGGAAATCGGTGTGAGAGGAGGAGGGAGCAACTTCTCTAGGGCTTAGAGATTTTTAATATTTTCTATGACAAGTAGAACTTACATTATGTTCATAGTTATCTTCAACACATGATGCTTCATTTGGTACTAAGAGATGCTACTATCAGGTTATGCTTGAAGGGGGCATGCCAACTCTGACTTAGTGTCTCATGGGCTAGCAATATCATCTCTTAGTACCAAATGAAAGATCATGTGGTGGGCATAATTGTGAATATAATGTAAGTTCTGACATATTCCTTGATAAATGTAATTTAGCTGTAAAATTTACATAAATAGAGAATTTTATGATTAATAATCGTCTGGATATTTCATGTGAGGTTTGCTTCAGATTAAGGCAGCACAGTACTGTGGTATAATCTCCTCCATGCTGCTGCTGCTTGTCCCTGTGTGCTAAAAAAGGGATGAAGAGTAGGAATCCCTCTGTCCTATGGGTAGGCCTTTAATATAAAAGCAAATCTGAAAAAAATACAGAAGTTTGTTTCACCATAAAATAATACCAATTTTTATTTAAAAAAATACATGGCAACAATGCAGAAATTATATAAAGAAATAGGGACAATAATACAAATGCCACAGTTAAATCATGGTATACAGATATTTAAAAAGGTATTTTGCACTGAATAATTGGCAAGGCTACCTTTAAAAAAAGGGGGGAGAGGTTTAGATGAAAATAAATCCCTAGACATGTGCAAAATAAAGAAAAGTAAAGTGCATATGCAAGATATAATCAGCTTAATTGAAGGAAAAAGATCCTAAAGTTATAAGCATGTGCTACATTCAGCTGATTGAAAAAGTGGATAGAGTTCAATAATACAAGTCAAAGCATATTATATGCTATAAAATAGTTAAATAAAGTGCATGTGCATGAGGAGGTAGTTCAGAATTTAAATTCATTAAAACAGTAGGCTTATTTATGAAGCAATTAAACCACGGACTAAATAGCAGTGCAAAATGTCCATATACCGTAATTGCAAAAATAGATTTTATTAATTAAAATAATGACAACAGCATCAAAGGTAGAGGTAAAGGGGACTGAAAAAGTGACATGTGCAAATTACCACATGACAAAAAACACACAGCGGGCGTATGAATAAGTGTCCACATAGATAAGTACAGGTATGGCCACATACATGCATAGAAGCCATATAAGGAAGTATCATAAAGTGCATATGACACTGTCAAACCAGTATATATATGTCTATTTCTCTGAATCCCATGTATCCCAAAGAAATATATTGTAAGAATCAATAAATGACCAGTGCAATACAGGGGAGAGAGCAAAGAATTGCCAAGGGAACACAATGTATCACCTGAAGGTACCCATAATAGTGATGTCCCATAACAGCAAAACATTGAAGGCACATAAGCAAAGTCATATGAGAGTAGTGGATATACCAGATCGAAGTGACCAGGACACAGGTTCAACCCCGCCTCCCCAACGTGCGTTTCGGCCAAATGCATTCCCCGCGCAGTGCGCCTGCCGAATCTGCCTGGCGGCAGATTCAAACCATAATTCATTCATTGTCTAAAAGTACATTTTGATCACTGTGATAAAACTATCACAGTGATCAAAATAAAAAAAAACAATACATAAACCCCCCCTTTATCACCCCCTTAGTTAGGGACATATAATAAAATATAGAAATTGTATTTATTTCATTTTCCGTTAGGGTTAGGGTTATAATCAGGGTTAGGGTTAGCATTAGGGTTAGGCTGGGTTCATATTGCGTTATAGCAGTCTGTTAGACGGACTGCGTTACACCGCCGTATAACGCGGTGTAATGCAGTCCGTTAACACTGCCATTCACCCCCATTTGAGGGCGCATCGCGACGCATGCCGTAAAGCGGCATGCGTTCGCGACGTGCCGTCATTCAGTGACAAAGCCTCGGACGCGGGCTGCAGCGTCTGGGCTCTGTCACCGCTAGCGCAGATGAATCATCTGCTGATTCCTCTGCGCTAGCGGGTATAGCATAACGTGTTATGCTATACCGTTACCAGCCCGTCAACGCCATGTGTTGAACGGGCTGGTAAAACGCAAAATGAACCTAGCCTTAGGGTTGGGGTTATAATTAGTGTTAGGGTTGGAATTAGGGTTAGGGTTAGGGTTATGGTTACAATTAGGGTTAGGGTTACATTAGGGTTGGAATTAGGGTTGGGATTAGCGTTAGGGTTAGGGTTGGGATTAGGGTTTAGGGTGTGTTGGGGTTAGGGTTGGAGCTAGAATTGAGGGGTTTCCACTATTTAGGCACATCAGGGGGTCTCCAAACATGACTTGGCGTTCGAAAAGTCAAATGGCGCTCCCTCCCTTGCGAGCCCTGCCGTGCGCCCAAACAGTGGTTTACCCCAACGTATGGGGAATCAGCGTACTCAGGACAAATTGCACACCAATTTTGGGGTTCTAATTTCTCCTGTTACCCTTGGGAAAATAAAAAATAGCTGGCTAAAAAAATCATTTTTGAGGAAAAAAATGATTTTTTATTTTCACGGCTCTGCGTTTATAAATTTCTGTGAAGCACTTAGGGGTTCAAAGTGCTCACCACACATCTACATAAGTTCCTTGGGGGCTCTAGTTTCCAAAATGGTGTCACTTTCAGGGGGTTTCTACTGTTTAGGCACATCAAGGGCTCTGCAAACACATTACAAAATGGCGCTCCTTCCCTCCCAAGCTCTCCCATGCGCCCAAACAGTGGTTCCACCCCACATATGGGTATCAGCGTACTCAGGAAAAATTGCACAACAACTTTTGGGGTCCAATTTCTCCTGTTACCCTTGGGAAAATAAAAAAATAGCAGGCTAAAGAATCATTTTTGAGGAAAAAAATGATTTTTTATTTTCACGGCTCTATGTTATAAACTTCTGTGAAGCACTTGGGGGTTCAAAGTGCTCACCACACATCTAGATAAGTTCCATAGGGGGTCTAGTTTCCAAAATGGTGTCACTTGTGGGGGGTTTCCACTGTTCAGGCGCATTAGGGGCTCTCCAAACGTGACATGGCGTCCAATATCAATTCCAGCCAATTTTGGTTTGAAAAAGTCAAACGGCGCTCCTTCCCTTCCAAGCCCTGCCGTGCGCCCAAACAGTGGTCCCCCCCCCCCACATATGGGGAATCAGCATACTCAGGACAAATTGGACAACAAGTTTTGTAGTCTAATTTCTCCTGTTACCCTTGGGAATATAAAAATTTGGGGACTAAACGATCAGGTTTGTGTAAAAAATATGATTTTTTATTTTCACGTCCGGGCGTTATAAACTTCTGTGAAGCACTTGGGGGTTCAAAGTGCTCACCACACATCTAGATAAGTTCCTAAGGGGATCTAGTTTCCAAAATGGGGTCACTTGTGGGGGGTTTTCACTGTTTAGACACATCAGGGCCTCTACAAACGCGACATGGCGTCCAGCCAATTCTGCGTTAAAAAAGTTAAACGGCGCTCCTTCCCTTCCATGCTCTGCCATGCACCCAAACAGTGGTTTACCCCCACATATGGGATATCAGCATGCTCAGGACAAATTGCACAAAAACTTTTGGGGTCTTGTTACCCTTGGGAAAATAAAAATTGGGGTAAAAAGATCGTTTTTGTGGAAAAAATATGATATTTTATTTTCACGGCTCTACGTTATAAACGTCTGTGAAGCACTTGGAGGTTCAAAGTGTTAGAGGTCGAATTCCCGCTTCTGCACAGGGGGAATCTCAAGCCATTCCCGCTGCGGTCCCCCATCCATCCCCGACCGCAGTGGAGTCTCCTCAGCAGAGACGTCGGTCCCAGCGTCTTGCTCAGCCTAGTACTGTGCAGAGGGTTACTGCTGCCTCTCCAGGTTCTGCTATTGTGGCCAGTACTGGTCAGCGGCGAGCAGACGTCTTTAGGACTAAGTCCTGCGTTTCCCCTTCTGAGCATGCCCATGGTAAGATCTCTCATTGGAGATCAGGGGTCACATGCTCAGGTACTGCAGCAGCTCCTATTGGTCCGCCAGGAAGGTCCTGAAACTACATGTGTTCTGAACAGTTTCTCATTGGTCCTTTTCTGGCAGGCCCTGTAGTTGCTACTATAAAAGGGTTGTATGGCCATGCGGCCATGCGCTAGTATCAATTGCATTATGTGCTTTGCGCCAGTGTGATCATGCATGCATGTGGTTAGGGTTCGGCTGAAATAAGCCCCTAGAATACCGGCAACTCCGGTGAGGAGATTTGTGTGCACGTGGTTAGGGCTTGGCTGAAATAAGCCCCTAGAATACTGGCTTCTCCGGTGAGGAGATTGCTTGATTGCGTTGCTGTCTGCATGATCACGGACTGCTATCCGCACAGCAGTTATCTGTGTATCCCTGTGGAGTTAACAGGACACAGTACCTATCTCTGCGTCTCTACCTCAGCGACTCTGTGGTGTAACAGAGTTCGCTTATACCGCCATATTGTGCCACAGTATTTATATTTGCGACTCTGTGAAGTAACAGAGTTTGCCTATACCGCCATCTTACTAGCAGCAGGCTCTGCCTGCACGGTGGACCCCGGGCTGCGAACGCACCCACTATTTATATTTATCTGGTGCGTTCCGCAGACCCTAACACAAAGTGCTCACCACACATCTAGATAAGTTCCTTAAGGGGTCTAGTTTTCAAAATGGGGTCACTTGTTGGGTTTTCCACTGTTTAGGCACATCAGGGGCTCTCTAAACGCGACATGGCGTCCAGCCAATTCTGCGTTGAAAAAGTCAAACGGCGCTCCTTCCCTTGCGACATCTGCCGTGCGCCCAAAAAGTGGTACACCCCCACATATGGGGTATCGGCGTATTCAGGAGAAATTGTACAACAAATTTTGTAGTTCATTTTTTCTTTTAACACTTGTGAAAATAAAAAAAATTGGTTCCGAAGTAAAGTTTTTGCAAAAAAAGTTAAATGTTAATTTTTTTCCTTTCACATTGCTTCAGTTCCTGTGAAGCACGTAAAGGGTTAATAAACTTCTTGAATGCGATTTTGAGCACCATGAGAGGTGCAATTTTTAGAATGGTGTCACTTTTGGATATTTTCTATCATATAGACCCCTCAAAGTGACTTCAAATGTGATGTGGTCCCTAAAAAAAAATGGTGTTGTAAAAATGAGAAATCGCTGGTCAACTTTTAACCCTTATAACTTCCTAACAAAAAAAATTTTGTTCCCAAAATTGTGCTGATGTAAAGTAGACATGTGGGAAATGTTATTTATTACGAAATTTGTGTGACATATCTCTCTGATTTAAGGGCATAAAAATTAAAAATTTGAAAATTGCTAAATTTTCGTCATATTTCCATTTTTTTCATAAATAAAAGCAAGTCATATAAAAAAAATTTATGACTAACGTGAAGTACAATATGTCACGAAAAAACAGTCTCAGAATCAGCTGGATTCATTAAAGCGTTCCAGAGTTATAACCTCAAAGTGACAGTGGTCAGAATTTTAAAAATTGGCCTGGTCATTAAGCTGCAAAATGGCTCTGTCACTAAGGGGTTAATTAATAAAATCTATTTTTGCAATTATATGGACATTTTGCACTGCTATTTCGTCTGTGGTTTCATATGTATATATGCAGTGTGTCCTACACTGTCCTTTGATACTGGGCTACCCTAAATATATAGGCTATTTTGAGTGATTATGCTACGTTTGGGCAGCTTTCTGTGTCTTCCATATGCATTATTATTTATGAAGCAAGTGCAGGGAACAGCTGATCTGATTAATGAAATAAATAAGAAAGTTTAAATGCCAAATTATAAATAGTGCTAATAAAATAATAGTGTATACCTGAGAGCGGCACGCACCCCTATGATGATGCAAAAGCTGCCCCTATCGCGTTCCCCTGTTGTTGTAAATATATATACCCCTTAAAGATGAAGAAATTATGCTCTAAAGCAAATTGTAATAGGGTCAATAAAAGGTGAGTGAATTCCTCATTGTGGTTTGACATGTTCAAAAAGCTTTTTACTGCCCGTAAACCATCATCATGGTGTATTGATGTATATAAGGGCTCAACGTCCATGGTAACGAGCCACCTGTCATCATCAATGGGTATTCCCTCAATTTTTTTTGAGGATATCTCCTGTATCTTTCACATATGAGGGCAGATTATTAGCTAGAGGTTTAAGATAAAAATCGAAAAACTTACCAATGACCTCACAGAGATTTCCATTGCCCGATACAACTGGGCGACCAGGGGAAATTTTGGGACCTTTGTATATTTTGGGTATGAAATAAATACATGCCATCTTGGGGTATTGTTGAATTTAAATGGTCTTTGAGATTCTTTGTAATTACCCCATTTGCAAAGGCTTCATCTAGAATTTCTTGAAGTTCTCCCTGAAATTGTAAAGTAGGGTTATAAGTGAGTTTTTTATAGCAAGTTGAGTCTTTCAATTGCCTAAAGGCCTCCTTTTCGTACATTGAGATGGGCCACACTAAAACGTTGCCCCCTTATCTGCAGACTTGATAATAGCCCCTTTGAGGTTTTTTAGTTCCTTTAGAGCTACTCTTTGGGCTGGGGTCAGATTATCATGAGTGAATCTGCTTGGAATGGATTCAAATTCCTGAGTGACTAGTTTCACAAATAGTTTAATATTGGGGTATAGATGTAGAGGTGGAAATTTTTTTGGGATGGGAGGGGTGAATTTACCTATAGTAGTTGTGTAAATTTACCCCTCCCACCCCAAATTTTTTTTTATTTTCCCAAGGGTAACATGAGAAATTGGACCATAAAAGTTGTTGTCCAATTTGTCCTGAGTACGCTGATACCCTACATGTGGGAGAAAACTACTGTATGGGCACACGTCGGGGCTCGGAATAGAAGTAGTGACGTTTAGTAATGCAGACTTTGATGGAATGGTCTGCGGGTGTCATGTCGCATTTGGAGAGCCCCTGATGTGCCTAAACAGTGGAAACCCCCCACAAGTAACCCCATTTTGGAAACTAGACCCCCAAAGGAACTTATCTAGATGTGTGGTGAGAACTTTGAACCCCCAAGTGCTTCACAGAAGTTTATAACGCCCGGGCGTGAAAATAAAAAAATCATATTTTTTCCACAAACATGATCTTTTAGTCCCCAGTTTTTTATGTTCCCAAGGGTAACAGGAGAAATTGGACCCAAAAAGTTGTTGTCCAATTTGTCCTGAGTACGCTGATACCCTATATGTCGGAGAAAACTACTGTATGGGCACACGGCAGGCACTGAGGAAGCCGCCTCCCTGCAGGACCCAGCGGCCATCTTGGATCCGGGGTCTTGCAGGGAGGAAGGCCTCAGAACAGCGCGATCACATCGCGCTGTTCTGAGGGTCTCAGGGGAGCACGCAGGGAGCCCCCTTCCTGCGCGATGCTTCCCTGTGCCCCCGGTACACCGCGATCATGATTGATCACGGTGTGCCAGGGGTTAATGTGCCGGGAGCGGTCCGTGACCGCTCCTGGCACATATTGCCGGGTGTCAGCTGTGATAATCAACTGACACCCGGCCGCGATCAGCTGCGCTCCCCCTGGGAGCGCAGCTGATCGCCTATGACGTACTATCCCGTCCCTGGGAATTAAGTCCCAGGGCACCTGGACAGGATAGTACGTCGGATGACAGAGAGGGGTTAATATAAAAGTCCTGGGCAACCCCTTTAACTTGTGAGTAATGCGATTTATATTATTAAATAGTCTTATTTTTGTAAAAGGATAACTAGCTTGGCCAGTGCGAAATTTTCGCACATTGGTCGTCGGGGCGCAGGCAATTTCAGAAAAAGCAAGCTGGTGAAATGTAAATGTATTTCATGAGATGATGAACACAGACCGGTATTTATATTTGTAGCTTGGTAATACAATAAATTGGTTTGATAAGTAGATGCCAAAAAATGTCTTTCGGTTGAGGTGCCACCTGCAGGTCATTGCTTGTTTCTGTAGGTTTATGAAAATGAATGTTTAATCTGTATTTAGTGATAAAATCGTTGATGTGTGGTTTATTTTGGGTCTTTTCTTGCTGAAGGGAGCAAGTTTACCTTTCAAATGGTGTATCATTTGTGTGTGTGGGTGCAGTATGAACGGAGATATAAAGTAATCACCGAAAAACAGTGTTTAGAAATAATAGAATAGATACTAAAGCTGTTAAAAAGCGCAGTACGATGTTGGTGGTCTAGGGGATGTAAACCAACTCTTAAAGTTCGAGAACTCCGGCAACATTATGTATTTGAGCTTCCTTGGTCACCATGAGTAGGAGGTAGTGGAAGTTGATTGAGTTTTAGGTTTTGCATTGGGTTTATGACTTTGGACTAGTTGGCAGATTTAACTGCTTTTTGTATCCATGTTAGATTATGGACTTCTATTTTAAAACTAATTTTACAGTACTACTTGTACTAAAATATTTGTTGGTGGTTAAAAAATGTTATTACCTGAGATATAGAAGAGGAAAAGTTTGCTTTAGAAGGAGCAGCATCTTAACAACTAGATTCTGTAAACCAATTTTAAAAATTCATCACATGGCTAAGAAAGCATTTATTTATTATTTATTTTACGCATTTATATAGCACCATCATATTCCACAGTTCTTTACAGTCATCAACATCACTGTCCCCATTGAGGCTCACACTCTAAATTCCCTATCAGTAAGTCTTCAAATATTCTCAGTTTTGTTTTCTGCTAATTTTACATTTTATTTTCATGTTATGCTCTTTAATTAAATAAATCTGGAGATCATGCTTTTCTTCTTTCTTTGCTACTTTATTAAATATGCAATAGTATTTCTGTGTTTTTGAAGTTCCCTCATTCTTTGGCCTCTAACCTTCAACCGCAGTGTTTGCTGCATATCGCTTCTGAAATTAAAATTTAGATCTCTATTTTCTTTCTAGGTAAAATTTCAAGCCCTGCCTTCTGATCTGATCTAACATGTGTCCTTTCATTGCAGATCTCACATTTAATGAGTTGTCTTATTTTTATATTATTCATTGTTTACATTAATAAAATGTTCATATAAGTCTTTTTTTTTTCTCTTTTTAGGCATGCTTAATCATCCCCCAATACCTATTGCAGATCTTTCCGAACACACGGAACACCTTAAGGCCAATGATAATTTAAAACTATCTCAGGAGTATGAGGTAAAAGTTAGGTTTTTGGATCTTTTACTGTCACTTATTCTCAGTACTGACAGAATCCTTTTTTTCCCCAAAGCTGTTTCTGACAGTCCTATTCTTTTCCTGGCTTCCAACCAAAAATGGGTACCTCAGTGCCCCATTCTTAGTACTTTTCTCACTTTTCTTACCTTTCTAATTGATAGGTCCAAAAGGTAATAAAAATAGTTATTAACAGCCCCTTTAGAGTTAAAATTCATACAAATGTTCACAGTAATTAGTAGCAATTGACCTCAATCTGTTATTCACCATGCTAGGTTTGTTAATTCATTTAATTCTGTACCAGATCTATTAATTTTGTTACTTAAATTTAAGTTTTCAAGTTAAAATTCAGATCTTTAAACAGGTTGTCCAGGCTTAGGAGAAAAGTCATCAGTCAGTCTATGTGACTGCAGACGGCTGAATCCCCAGTATTGCTGATGGGAGCTGGCTATCACCGCATGTATGTGATTTGCTGATCAGATGTGTTTGGTTTCTTTCAGTGGAATCGCTTCGAGAGATGACGAATGAGTAAAGTCGTAATGTGATCACAAGTATGCAGATCGCATACATGTAGTCACATGACCATTAACTCACACTGGTAATACCAGAAAATCATAATAGTCACATAGTGACTGATGACTTTTGCACCAAGCACGGGCAATCCCCCTTTAAAGGGAATGTGTCAAATTTTCATGCTACCCAAAACATGCTCCCTCATTATAAACATCTATGATAAACGCTTCATTGACTTGGAGAAAACTTGGGTTTGACGAGGTGATTAGTAAGACCAGTCACAGAAAAGGGGTTCCTACCTACTCAGCTAGGTCTCTCCCTGTGCGCAAATGGTTAAGGACCTGTAAAAACAAATAAAAAGCAAGGAAGAGAAAAGCTGGAGGAGACATGCCTCTGTGACTATGTTTTCTCTGAAATTCTGTAGCCTTTCAGACTAAAACATGGATATTTTCTAATGAGGGAGCAGCATAAATAATATGAGAGGTTTCCTAATCTGTGATTGTTCAACTGCTAAGACCTTCACTATTCCTTATGTTAGAATCTTCAAAGTTAAAATTGTGCCACTTAGAATGGGTGATGATTGAAAAAGGCGCCCATAGATATTAGACTAAAGGCGTATCTAAGGGTTCAGCTCAGGGAGGTGAAACATCTGAGTTCCCTATACACATGAGGATGCCCACACTGTATGATGGCCACAAAGTAGTCATCACACTTTATGATGGCCGCATAGTAGCCCTCATATTGTATGATGCCCCCACAGTAGTCCTAACATTGTATGATTCTATCACACTGTATGATGGTCCCAATAGCTTAGTCTCCACGGGACCCCCCACAATGTATGATGACCCCTACAGAAGCGCTCACGTTATGTAATGGTTTCCCATACTAGCCCTACATTATATGATACCTCCACAGTCCCCTCACAAGTATTATTAAATTAAAAACATCAGATACTCACCTAACTCTGGATCTTGGCCAGTCTACAGGTGGACCATCATGCCAGGGCACGCACAAGGCTTCAAAGTCTTGGCATGACGACATCACATCACTCCTCCTATGACTTGTCCAGTGCATCACCCTGTCGTTCTACTGGGCTTGGTTAATATAGAATGGGGACCGGTAGTGCAGGAACACAATGTCTGACTGTTCTTCCCCAGAGATTAACTATATAGACAGTTTCTTTGGGTGGGCCCCTCAGAGTTAGGGCCTTGGGCTACCACCGGCACTGCTTACCCAGTAGCTATGCTACTGCATTAAACTAAACTCAACATTCACCTGACAGGCAAATGTGATGGGTGCCTCCTGACTCTTCCCTAACATGATGGAGAGAAAGATCAACCTATTGGATTTCTAACAGCCAATCTTTTTGTTCTTGTAAGAAAAGCTGCTTCCGGAAGAGTCTGGCAGGCGGCTCTCTTGTAGAAAGCGCTGGAACGCTTTGTGTATAGGGGAGTCAGTGAATGTAACGTCTGCCGAAAGTTGTCTAATGTGATTGAGGGCTTTAAGTGGAAGTTAAATCAAACACTGGATATGCAGATGGTATTTCTCTCAGTATCCTGTCTAATGTCTCACAGGAATCCCTTTCCACTTCAAGATAACTTTACTCACACAGAAGATATGTGAAGATTACATGCGAGAATTATGAAACTTTCTAAAAAAAACCCTCATATTTTAGTTGCCCAAAACAACTAATAACAATGCTGGTTTCATTTAATATTCTGCTCTTGGAATTTGAAATGTGTGCTGTAATTGGCTGCTATCAGCAACAGACCCGTTTTTTTTTACAAGACAGTCCTACCCCTGTGTGAAATTTTGAACCTATTGAACTCCCATGATTTGTGTATTGCCTGAAAATAAACATATTTCATTTTACTGACACTGAATTGTCTCCAACCCATTTATCTACTGTATATTGACATCAACTAATTAGACAATGTGGAAGATATTTCATTGTAGAAATGGTTGCACATTCATAGAGTCTACCATTTGATTTTTTTTTTCAGTCAATTGATCCTGGACAGCAGTTTACTTGGGAGCATTCCAATCTAGAAGTCAACAAGCCCAAAAACCGCTATGCTAATGTGATTGCCTATGATCATTCCCGTGTCATTCTCATGCCCGTTGAAGGTACAAAGCTGCATTAACCCACTTAAATAATTAGCTGTATAAAATTATTAACATACCGCAAAGTATATTCTTTTGTTTGGTTTCACAAAAGTCTTTGTCGTTAAATGGAAAATGTTGTCTTCTTGGTTCTCACGTACATTAATGCTCTAGGTCAGACTTGGGCAAAGTGCGGACTGAGACAGCCAAGGGACTGGAAAACAGTGGCCCACAGGCTGCACTGTGTCTCCCACTCCTGCTCTCTTTCTCCTCTGTCTCCATCTGCGCTGACTTCATTGGTGGAAGAGGGGCCTCTGGCCACTTTCTCCACCAATTAGCATGTGTAACAGCTGACGCGATGATGTCATTTCATTGCGTCAGCTGTATACTGCGAAGAGTCAGCGCACCTGAGACACGGAGTCAGGAACAGAAGCCGAGTGCCGGGTGAACTGGACCGAGGTGAGTATGTGGTGTTCTTTTTTTTCATGTGTATGCGATGTTTGGCTGGACATGGGGAGGCTGTGGGGGCCTCATACTGGACATGGAGAGGCCATGGGGTCTTATGCTGGACGTGGGCAGGCTATTGGGGTCTCATCCTGGACATAGGGTGGCTGTGGGGCTCTCATGCTGGACATGGAGAGGCTATGTGGGGCTCATGTAGTATTTGGGGAGGCTGTGTGAGGCTCATGCAGTGTATATAGGCAGGATGTGTGGGGCTCATGTAGTATTTGGGGAGGCTGTGTGAGGCTCATGCAGTGTATATAGGCAGGATGTGTGGGGCTCATGTAGTATTTGGGGAGGCTGTGTGAGGCTCATGCAGTATATAGGGAGGATGTGTGGGGCTCATCCAGTATACACAGAGGCTGTGTGGGGCTTATGCAGTATATAGGGAGGCTGTGTGGGGCTCATGCAGTATATATAGGGAGGTTGTGTGGGGCTCATGCAGTATATAGGGAGGCTGTGTGGGGCTCATGCAGTATATATAGGGAGGCTGTGTGGGGCTCATGCAGTATATAGGGAGGCTGTGTTGTGCTCATGCAGTATATATAGGGAGGATGTGTGGGGCTCATGCAGCATATACAGAGGCTGTGTGGGGCTTATGCAGTATACAGGGAGGCTGTGTGGGCCTCATGCAGTATATATAGGGAGGCTGTGTGGGGCTCATGTAGTATATATAGGGAGGATGTGTGGGGCTCATGCACTATATACAGAGGCTGTGTGGGGCTTATGCAGTATATAGGGAGGCTGTGTGGGGCTCATGCAGTATATATGGAGGCTGTGTGGGGCTCATGCACTGTATATAGGGAAGCTGTGTGGGGCTCATGCAGTATATATAGGGAGGCTGTGTGGGGCTCATGCAGTATACAGTCATGGCCATAAGTTTTGAGAATGACACAAATATTATATTTTCACATGATCTGCTGCCCTCTGGTTTTTATGTGTGTTTGACAGATGTTTTTATCACAGACAGAAATATAATAATTGCAAACATATGAGTAACAAAAGCTTATATTGACAGTTAGAATGAGTTAATGCAGCAAGTCAATATTTGCAGTGTTACAAGAAGAAAAGGTAGCACACTGTAGCGCTATAGCTTGCAAACACGAAATATGAAAAACATGAAAAATGAATTACATCATTACCTTAGAAATATGAAAAATTGAGAAGTCTTAGCGCATAAGATGGCCAAATTATGTGAGCCTGATAGCCACGTCAAGGCTCTTCTCGTATATCAGGTCCCTAACTAATGCCTATCCTCGCTTTAGAAAAGTCTGTCTGCATGGGAACCTATGAATCCTCTTTTCAGACTAAAATCTACATCTCTGTGGAGGGGTGATGAACCTGCTGTAATTAAAAGGCCTGTGACCACCAGGTGGAGTGCTCAGGCAGAAGGTAAATGAATACATATCAAAAAACTGACCGGCACATCCAAACTTAGATTCAGTGTGAACAGGTGCTAAACCTAGAGTCACCAACTCATATACATACAAGAAGAAAAGGTAGCACACTGTAGCGCTATAGCTTGCAAACACGAAATATGAAAAACATGAAAAATGAATTACATCATTACCTTAGAAATATGAAAAATTGAGAAGTCTTAGCGCATAAGATGGCCAAATTATGTGAGCCTGATAGCCACGTCAAGGCTCTTCTCGTATATCAGGTCCCTAACTAATGCCTATCCTCGCTTTAGAAAAGTCTGTCTGCATGGGAACCTATGAATCCTCTTTTCAGACTAAAATCTACATCTCTGTGGAGGGGTGATGAACCTGCTGTAATTAAAAGGCCTGTGACCACCAGGTGGAGTGCTCAGGCAGAAGGTAAATGAATACATATCAAAAAACTGACCGGCACATCCAAACTTAGATTCAGTGTGAACAGGTGCTAAACCTAGAGTCACCAACTAATATACATACAAGAAGAAAAGGTAGCACACTGTAGCGCTATAGCTTGCAAACACGAAATATGAAAAACATGAAAAATGAATTACATCATTACCTTAGAAATATGAAAAATTGAGAAGTCTTAGCGCATAAGATGGCCAAATTATGTGAGCCTGATAGCCACGTCAAGGCTCTTCTCGTATATCAGGTCCCTAACTAATGCCTATCCTCGCTTTAGAAAAGTCTGTCTGCATGGGAACCTATGAATCCTCTTTTCAGACTAAAATCTACATCTCTGTGGAGGGGTGATGAACCTGCTGTAATTAAAAGGCCTGTGACCACCAGGTGGAGTGCTCAGGCAGAAGGTAAATGAATACATATCAAAAAACTGACCGGCACATCCAAACTTAGATTCAGTGTGAACAGGTGCTAAACCTAGAGTCACCAACTCATATACATACAAGAAGAAAAGTGCACACTGTAGCGCTATAGCTTGCAAACACGAAATATGAAAAAACATGAAAAATGAATTACATCATTACCTTAGAAATATGAAAAATTGAGAAGTCTTAGCGCATAAGATGGCCAAATTATGTGAGCCTGATAGCCACGTCAAGGCTCTTCTCGTATATCAGGTCCCTAACTAATGCCTATCCTCGCTTTAGAAAAGTCTGTCTGCATGGGAACCTATGAATCCTCTTTTCAGACTAAAATCTACATCTCTGTGGAGGGTGATGAACCTGCTGTAATTAAAAGGCCTGTGACCACCAGGTGGAGTGCTCAGGCAGAAGGTAAATGAATACATATCAAAAAACTGACCGGCACATCCAAACTTAGATTCAGTGTGAACAGGTGCTAAACCTAGAGTCACCAACTCATATACATACAAGAAGAAAAGGTAGCACACTGTAGCGCTATAGCTTGCAAACACGAAATATGAAAAACATGAAAAATGAATTACATCATTACCTTAGAAATATGAAAAATGAGAAGTCTTAGCGCATAAGATGGCCAAATTATGTGAGCCTGATAGCACGTCAAGGCTCTTCTCGTATATCAGGTCCCTAACTAATGCCTATCCTCGCTTTAGAAAAGTCTGTCTGCATGGGAACCTATGAATCCTCTTTTCAGACTAAAATCTACATCTCTGTGGAGGGGTGATGAACCTGCTGTAATTAAAAGGCCTGTGACCACCAGTGGAGTGCTCAGGCAGAAGGTAAATGAATACATATCAAAAAACTGACCGGCACATCCAAACTTAGATTCAGTGTGAACAGGTGCTAAACCTAGAGTCACCAACTCATATACATACAAGAAGAAAAGGTAGCACACTGTAGCGCTATAGCTTGCAAACACGAAATATGAAAAACATGAAAAATGAATTACATCATTACCTTAAAAATATGAAAAATTGAGAAGTCTTAGCGCATAAGATGGCCAAATTATGTGAGCCTGATAGCCACGTCAAGGCTCTTCTCGTATATCAGGTCCCTAACTAATGCCTATCCTCGCTTTAGAAAAGTCTGTCTGCATGGGAACCTATGAATCCTCTTTTCAGACTAAAATCTACATCTCTGTGGAGGGTGATGAACCTGCTGTAATTAAAGGCCTGTGACCACCAGGTGGAGTGCTCAGGCAGAAGGTAAATGAATACATATCAAAAAACTGACCGGCACATCCAAACTTAGATTCAGTGTGAACAGGTGCTAAACCTAGAGTCACCAACTCATATACATACAAGAAGAAAAGGTAGCACACTGTAGCGCTATAGCTTGCAAACACGAAATATGAAAAACATGAAAAATGAATTACATCATTACCTTAGAAATATGAAAAATTGAGAAGTCTTAGCGCATAAGATGGCCAAATTATGTGAGCCTGATAGCCACGTCAAGGCTCTTCTCGTATATCAGGTCCCTAACTAATGCCTATCCTCGCTTTAGAATTACAGCAGGTTCATCACCCCTCCACAGAGATGTAGATTTTAGTCTGAAAAGAGGATTCATAGGTTCCCATGCAGACAGACTTTTCTAAAGCGAGGATAGGCATTAGTTAGGGACCTGATATACGAGAAGAGCCTTGACGTGGCTATCAGGCTCACATAATTTGGCCATCTTATGCGCTAAGACTTCTCAATTTTTCATATTTCTAAGGTAATGATGTAATTCATTTTTCATGTTTTTCATATTTCGTGTTTGCAAGCTATAGCGCTACAGTGTGCTACCTTTTCTTCTTGTATGTATATGAGTTGGTGACTCTAGGTTTAGCACCTGTTCACACTGAATCTAAGTTTGGATGTGCCGGTCAGTTTTTTGATATGTATTCATTTACCTTCTGCCTGAGCACTCCACCTGGTGGTCACAGGCCTTTTAATTACAGCAGGTTCATCACCCCTCCACAGAGATGTAGATTTTAGTCTGAAAAGAGGATTCATAGGTTCCCATGCAGACAGACTTTTCTAAAGCGAGGATAGGCATTAGTTAGGACCTGATATACGAGAAGAGCCTTGACGTGGCTATCAGGCTCACATAATTTGGCCATCTTATGCGCTAAGACTTCTCAATTTTTCATATTTCTAAGGTAATGATGTAATTCATTTTTCATGTTTTTCATATTTCGTGTTTGCAAGCTATAGCGCTACAGTGTGCTACCTTTTCTTCTTGTATGTATATGAGTTGGTGACTCTAGGTTTAGCACCTGTTCACACTGAATCTAAGTTTGGATGTGCCGGTCAGTTTTTTGATAAATATTTGCAGTGTTGACCCTTCTTCTTCAGGACCTCTGCAATTCTCCCTGGCATGCTCTCAATCAACTTCTGGACCAAATCCTGACTGATAGCAGTCCATTCTTGCACAATCAATGCTTTCATTTTGTCAGAATTTTTAGGTTTTTGTTTGTCCACCCGTCTCTTTATGATTGACCACAAGTTCTCAATGGGATTAAGATCTGGGAAGTTTCCAGGCCATGGACCCAAAATCTCTATGTTTTGTTCCCTGAGCCATTTAGTTATCACCTTTGCTTTATGGCAAGGTGCTCCATCATGCTGGAAAAGGCATTGTTGATCGCCAAACTGCTCTTGGAGGGTTGGGAGAAGTTCTCTTGGAGGACATTCTGGTACCATTCTTTATTCATGGCTGTGTTTTTAGGCAAGACTGTGAGAGAGCCGATTCCCTTGGCTGAGAAGCAACCCCACACATGAATGGTTTCAGGATGCTTAACAGTTGGCATGAGACAAGACTGGTGGTAGCGCTCACCTTGTCTTCTCCGAATGAGGCGTTTTCCTGATGTCCCAAACAATCGAAAAGGGGATTCATCAGAGAAAATAACTTTACCCCAGTCCTCAGCAGTCCACTGCCTGTACCTTTTGCAGAATATCAGTCTGTCCATGATGTTTTTTCTGGAGAGAAGTGGCTTCTTTGCTGCGCTCCTTGAGACCAAGCCTTGCTCCAAGAGTCTCCGCCTCACAGTGCGTGCAGATGCACTCACACCTGCCTGCTGCCATTCCTGAGCAAGCTCTGCACTGCTGGTAGCCCGATCCCGCAGCTGAAACACTTTTAAGAGACGGTCCTGGCGCTTGCTGGTCTTTCTTAGGCGCCCTGGAGCCTTTTTGGCAACAATGGAACATCTCTCCTTGAAGTTCTTGATGATGCGATAGATTGTTGACTGAGGTGCAATCTTTCTAGCTGCGATACTCTTCCCTGTTAGGCCATTTTTGTGCATTGCAATAATGACTGCACGTGTTTCTTTAGAGATAACCATGGTTAACAGAAGAGAAACAATGATGCCAAGCACCAGCTTCCTTTTAAAGTGTCCAGTGGTCTCTGTTGTGAATGTGTTAGAAATGAATTCTGAGCATAAGCTCCCTCTGGTGGTTACAAACGGTACTGAACTATTCAATGAAGATTGTGAAGATTGGCAATCAGGTGTTACAGACTGGTCTTATATAAGGGAGGTTCCCTCCCATCAGTATTGCCGGTGATCAATTGTTCTTGTCTCAACTTTGGTTCCTGGTTCACTTGGAAGCTTGCTGTGTCTTGCCTGCATCTTCTGCTAACAGATAAGATATTTTCTGCTTTTATTTTTGTGCTTGCTTTTTGCATTTTGTCCTGCACTTCTGTGGAGGTGAGCCAGGTCCCCTCCGGGGGCTTGTGCTCCTCTCAGTTTATCTGAGCCACTGTTATTTGTTCATTTGCCTTTTCCAGTTTTTTCAGTGGCTGCTGCTTAGTTTTGTTACACCAGAGAACTAATTTAGGTGGTAGAGGTCGTGTTATCTCAGGTGTTTTTGCAATTAGTGAGTTGGTATTTTTTTAGGGTTTTTTGGATTGCAGTAAGTGTCCTTCCTATCCTTTCCTATCCTTTTCTTTCTAGGAAGATTGGGCCCCAACGTTTGCTCATACTATTTTCTGTCTGTGTCTGTATTTCCTCTTGTCTAACCGCCATTACATGTTTGGGGGCTTCCTATGTTCTTTGGGAATCTGCTCTGGGGCAGATAGTTTTCCTCTTTCTATCTTTAGGTGTAGTTAGCTTCTCAGGCTGTGACGAGGCGTCTAGCACCAACGTAGGTACGCTCCACGGCTGCCTTTAGTTGTGGTGGTTAGTCAGGGTACTGCAATCCAGTAGATTCCAACCTCTCTGGTGTATTGCCTTTTTTGCCTGCTCTCCTCAGCTACCAAATCATAACAGTATCACCGGCCTAACTGAAAATTATATGGTACTCACAGAAGGGAAAGATAGTGTAAAAAAAAAAAAAAGTTGTCAGAGTTGTCAGAGAGATATATATATATATTTTTTTCTTTCCCTCTTTTTCTCTGGGTGCTGAGGATTTTTTTTTCTCTCAATGGAGTTTTCACAGTTGTCTGGCCGTGTGGATCAGCTTGCCACTGATGTTCGGAGTATTGCTATCTATCTTGCAAGGTTGCTGGTTGTGGAACCTAGGATCCCCATGCCAGATTTATTTTTGGGGAACGAGCTAAATTTCTGAATTTCAAAATAACTGTAAGTTTTTTTTGCCTTAAAACCTAAGTCCTCAGGGAACGCAGCACAGCAGGTTCAAATTGTCATCTCTCTCCTGCGCGGTGATCCTCAGGATTGGGCTTTTTCCCTGACACCTGGGGACCCTGTTTTGAGTGATGTTGATGCATTTTTTCAGGCTCTGGGGTTATTGTACGATGAGCCTAATGTCACTAATCAAGCTGAAAAAGCCTTGTTGGCATTAAATCAGGGGCTTGAGGATGCTGAGTTATACTGTCAGAAATTTCGAAAGTGGGCAGTCCTGACCAAATGGAATGATGATGCTTTGGCAGCCCTTTTTCGGAAGGGTCTGTCAGAGAATGTAAAGGATGTTATGGTGGGATTCCCTGTCCCCTCTGGTCTCAATGATTCTGTCATTAGCGATTCAAATTGACAGACGTTTGCGTGAGCGTAGAGGTATGCGTGGAATAGTGTTGCCTTGTGAACCAGCTTCTGAGCCCATGCAGTGTGATAGAGTGGCTTCTGGGGCACAGCGTCATGAGTTTCGAAAACGCAATGGGTTATGTTTCTACTGTGGTGACGCCTCTCATGCTATTTCAGTCTGCCCTAAGCGGGGAAGACGTTTTGCACGCTCAGTTGTCTTGGGTAGTGTTCAGACTCAATTTCTGTTGACTGTTACCCTGATTTGGTCCCTGTCCACATTTTCTGCTCAGGCTTTTGTTGATTCGGGAGCAGCTATTAACCTGATGGATTTTGATTTTGCTAAACGTTGTGGGTTTCCCCCTTGATACCCCTACGGAAGTCTATTCCCCTACTGGGGATTGATTCTACCCCTTTGGCTGAGAATAAACCCCAGTTCTCTACTCAGGTGATAATGAGAGTTGAACCTGATCATCAGGAGAGTTGCAAATTTTTGGTGCTGTATAATCTGCATGACATTGTTGTACTGGGTTTCCCTTGGTTACAGTCTCATAATCCTGTTTTGGATTGGAAATCTGTGTCTGTAACCAGTTGGATGATAAAGCAATGACTACCAATCCAAAATATTTTTCAGTAAGCAGGGTAAGACCTATTCTAAAATATAACTTTTAATAATATTGTATTAAAATCAAAACAAAAACCAAAGTGACATATAAAGACACACAGAAAAAAAAAAAAAAGAGACAAAATTGGTACTTGGCCAATTCTTATAGCACTGCACTCAAAAAGGGGATGTATCCAACAAGCCCCCATAGAAAGCCCCCATAGAAAGACTACTTAATGAAGTGTATATTTTCCTAATCCAAACCTTAATAAGTATATTGGAACGATCTCACCTCATCTGTTGTTTGTCAGCCTCATAGAGCCATAAGTTTCTGGTCACCTTGGGAGAAGGTTTTTCTTATCTCAAATGCCTTCATTTAAAACATCCCACCAGAACTCATAATAAGATTTCTACATTTGCCCCATATATAATGCTTCCCGACGCGTTTCGTTATTACTCATCAGGGGAAGGGTAGAAAGATAGCCTGGCAGAAGAGAAGTCATCCACCATTCTGCATGGGGAATAAGAGGCATCACCTGCTTTCCTGGTGTGTCCCATTTAAATATACCGCTGTGTTATCCACGTGTCAGCGGCGTCTGTAACCAGTTGGGGCTGTCAATGTGTTAATGCCAACACTCCTGTTTTTTCTGCCTCTCCCCAGGCTCAGGATGTTCCTGACTTTTTGACTGATTTTTCTGATGTGTTTAGCGAAAGTAAATCTGCATCCTTGCCCCCCCCATAGGAGCTATGACTGCGCTATTGAATTAGTGCCTGGTAGTAAATTCCCTAAAGGTCGCCTTTTTAACTTGTCTGTACGTGAACATGACGCTATGCGGTCTTATATCAAGGAGTCCTTGGAGAAGGGTCATATCAGACCATCCTCTTCACCCTTGGGTGCCGGTTTTTTCTTTGTGGCCAAAAAGGATGGTTCATTAAGGCCGTGTATTGATTATCGTCTCTTGAACAATATCACTGTGAAATATCAATATCCGTTACCCTTGAATTCTGACCTGTTTTCCAGGGTGAAAAGTGCTACTTGGTTTACCAAGCTTGACCTCAGGGGGGCGTATAACCTTATTCGCATTAAGCACGGGGATGAATGGAAGATGGCATTTAATACCCCAGAGGGGCATTTTGAGTACCTAGTGATGCCCTTTGGGCTCACTAATGCTCCTTCCGTCTTCCAGTCCTTCATGAATGACATTTTCAGGGATTTTGTGGATAAATTTCTGATTGTTTATTTGTATGATATCTTGATTTTTTTCCAATGACTGGGACTCTCATGTGAAACATGTTCGGACTGTGTTCCAGATTTTGAGAGAGAATGCTCTGTATGTGAAGGGATCAAAGTGTCTTTTTGGCGTACAGAGGATCTCATTTCTGGGATTCATTTTGTCCCCATCTATTATTGAAATGGACCCGGTCAAGGTTCAGGCCATCTGTGATTGGGTCCAACCTACTTCATTAAAGGCTCTTCAGAGATTCTTGGGTTTTGCCAATTTTTATCGTAAATTTATTGGTAATTTCTCTGTTATTGTTAAACCATTGACTGATTTGACCAAGAAGGGTTCTGATGTGGTGAATTGGCCTCCTGAGGCAGTCTCTGCGTTTCAGGGACTTAAGCAGAGATTCACTTCTGCTCCTGTTCTACAGCAGCCTGATGTTTCTCTGCCATTTCAGGTGGAGGTTGATGCCTCTGAAATTGGGGTAGGTGCCGTTTTGTCCCAAAGAGATCCAGAGACCTCTAAAAGTAACCCTTGTGCCTTTTTCTCTCGAAAATTTTCTCCAACTGAACGTAATTATGACGTGGGTAATCGGGAGTTATTGGCCATAAAGTGGGCTTTTGAAGAGTGGAGACATTGGCTGGAGGGAGCCAAACATCAGGTGGTGGTCCTCACGGACCATAAGAATCTGGTTTATCTGGAATCAGCCAAGCGACTTAATCCTAGACAGGCCAGGTGGGCCTTGTTTTTCACACGTTTTAATTTTGTGGTTTCCTTTCTTCCTGGCACTAAGAATGTTAAGCGGATGCCCTCTCAAGGAGTTTCCTTGCGGACTCTCCTGAGTTATCTGATCCTGCTGTTATTTTGAAAGAGGGTGTAGTTCTTTCCGCCATCTCGCCCAATTTGAGACTGGCTCTGGAAGGGTGTCAGGAGGATAAACCCGAGCACTGCCCTATTGGGAAATTGTTTGTCCCAGACCGGTGGAAAAAGAGTGTGATGTCTGAGATTCATTGTTCCGCCTTGGCCGGTCATCCCGGAATTTTTGGTACCAGAGACTTGGTTAGTCGGTCCTTTTGGTGGCCTACTTTGTCTCGTGACGTCAGGGAATTTGTGCAGTCCTGCGGGACTTGCTCTCGCTCCAAGCCTTGCTCTCGCTCTAGTGGTTTGTTGATGCCATTGCCTGTGCCCAAGAGACCATGGACCCATATCTCTATGGATTTCATTTCCGACCTCCCTGTTTCTCAGAGAATGACCGTTATCTGGGTGATTTGTGATAGGTTTTCCAAAATGATACATCTTGTGCCATTACCTAAGTTGCCTTCCTCCTCCAAATTGGTTCCTTTGTTCCTTCAGCACGTGGTTCGGTTACACGGCATTCCTGAGAACATTGTGTCTGACAGAGGAGTCCAGTTTGTTTCCAGATTTTGGAGGACTTTTTGTTCTAAACTTGGTGTTCAATTGTCTTTCTCCTCGGCTTTTCATCCTCAGACCAATGGACAAACTGAGAGAACAAACCAGACATTGGAGACTTATCTGAGATGCTTTGTGTCTGCTGATCAGGATGACTGGGTCTCTTTTTTGCCTTTGGCTGAGTTTGCTCTTATTAATAGGGCTAGCTCTGCCACTTTGATGTCTCCATTTTTCTGCAATTTTGGGTTTCACCCTCGATTTTCTTCGGGACAGACGGAGGCTTCTGTCTGTCCAGGTGTTGACTCTGTTGTGGAGCGTATGCAGCAGATTTGGGTCCAGGTAGTGGAGAGGTTGTCCCTCTCTCAGGAGAGGGCCCAGCGGTTTGCCAACCGGCATAGGACTGATGGTCCTCGGTTTGAAGTGGGGGACTTGGTCTGGTTGTCCTCAAGAAATATCCCTATGAGAGTTGCATCTCCTAAGTTTAAGCCTAGGTTCATTGGACCTTATAAGATCATGGAGATTCTTAATCCTGTTTCCTTTCGTTTACTTCTTCCAGGGACATTTAAGATCCATAACGTGTTCCACAAGTCCTTATTGAAGAGGTTTGTCGAGCCAGTGGTTCCTATGGCTGCGCCTCCTGACCCTGTTTTGGTTGAGGGCAATCTGGAGTATGTGGTTGAGAAAATATTGGATTCTCGTTTTTCTAGACGGAAACTCCAGTATTTGGTTAAGTGGAGAGGTTATTGACAATTCTTGGGTGTTTGCTTCGGACATCCATGCTAGGAGACTGATCCGTGCGTATCACAGAGCTCATCCTGACCGACCTGGTTGCCCAAATGAGGGTTCAGTGACCCCTCCTCAAGGGGGGGTACTGTTGTGAATGTGTTAGAAATGAATTCTGAGCAGAAGCTCCCTCTGGTGGTTACAAACAGTACTGAACTATTCAATGAAGATTGTGAAGATTGGCAATCAGGTGTTACAGACTGGTCTTATATAAGGGAGGTTCCCTCCCATCAGGGTTGCCGGTGATCAATTGTTCTTGTCTCAACTTTGGTTCCTGGTTCACTTGGAAGCTTGCTGTGTCTTGCCTGCATCTTCTGCTAACAGATAAGATATTTTCTGCTTTTATTTTTGTGCTTGCTTTTTGCATTTTGTCCTGCACTTCTGTGGAGGTGAGCCAGGTCCCCTCCGGGGGCTTGTGCTCCTCTCAGTTTATCTGAGCCACTGTTATTTGTTCATTTGCCTTTTCCAGTTTTTTCAGTGGCTGCTGCTTAGTTTTGTTACACCAGAGAACTAATTTAGGTGGTAGAGGTCGTGTGATCTCAGGTGTTTTTGCAATTAGTGAGTTGGTATTTTTTTAGGGTTTTTTGGATTGCAGTAAGTGTCCTTCCTATCCTTTCCTATCCTTTTCTTTCTAGGAAGATTGGGCCCCAACGTTTGCTCATACTATTTTCTGTCTGTGTCTGTATTTCCTCTTGTCTAACCGCCATTACATGTTTGGGGGCTTCCTATGTTCTTTGGGAATCTGCTCCGGGGCAGATAGTTTTCCTCTTTCTATCTTTAGGTGTAGTTAGCTTCTCAGGCTGTGACGAGGCGTCTAGGACCAACGTAGGTACGCTCCACGCTGCCTTTAGTTGTGGTGGTTAGTCAGGGTACTGCAATCCAGTAGATTCCAATCTCTCTGGTGTATTGCCTTTTTTGCCTGCTCTCCTCAGCTACCAAATCATAACAGGTCTCATTCTTACTTAATCATGACAGATTGATCTCCAGCCATGTCCTCATCAACACCCACACCTGTGTTTATGGAGCAATCACTGAAAAGAGGTTAGCTGGTCCTTTTAAGGCAGGGCTGCAATGATGTTGAAATGTGTTTTGGGGGATAAAGTTCATTTTCTAGCCAAATATTGACTTTGCAAGTAATTGCTGTTAAACTGATCACTCTTTATAACATTCTGGAGTATATGCAAATTGCCATTAGAAAAAGTGAAGCAGTAGACTTTGTAAAAATTAATATTTGTGTCATTCTCAAAACTTTTGTCCATGACTGTATATAGTGAGGCTGTGTGGGGCTCATGCAGTATATATAGGGAAGCTGTGTGAGGCTCAGGCAGTGTATATAGGGAGGCTGTGTGGGGCTCATGCTTTGTATATAGGGAGACTGTGTGTTCCTCATGCAGTATTTATAGGGAGGCTGTGTGGGGCTCATGCAGTATATATAGGGAGGCTGTGTGGGGCTCATGCAGTATATAGGGAGGCTGTGTGGGGCTTATGCAGTATATAGGGAGGCTGTGTGGGGCTTATGCAGTATATAGGGAGCCTGGGGGGTCTCATGCAGTATATATAGGGAGGCTGTGTTCGGCTCATGCACTATATATAGGGAGGCTGTGTGGTGCTCATGCAGTATATTATTATTATTATTATTTATTTATATAGCGCCATTAATTCCATGGCGCTGTACATGAGAAGAGGTTACACACAAGGTTATAGATATCGTTTACAGTAAACAAATTTGCAATGACAGACTGGTACAAAGGGGAGAGGACCCAGTCCTTGCAGACTTACATTCTACGGGTATATAGGGAGGCTGTGTGGGGCTCATGCAGTATATAGGGAGGCTGTGTGGGGCTCATGCAGTATATATAGGGTGGATGTGTGGGGCTCATGCAGTATATAGGGAGGCTGTGTGGGCCTCATTCAGTATATTGGGAGGCTGTGTGGGGCTCATGCTGTATATAGGGAGGCTGTGTGGGGCTCATGCAGTATATATAGGGAGGCTGTGTGGGGCTTATGCAGTATATATAGGGAATCTGTGTGGGACTCATGCAGTATATATATAGGGAGGCTGTGTGGGGCTCATGCTGTATATATGGAGGCTGTGTGGGACTCATGCTGTATATATGGAGGCTGTGTGGGCCTTATGCAGTATAAATAGTGAGGCTGTGTGGGGCTCATGCAGTATATATAGGGAGGCTGTGTGGAGCTTATGCAGTATATGGGGAGGCTGTGTGGGGCTCATACGGTATATATAGGGAGGCTGTGTGGGGCTCATGCAGTGTATATAGGGAGGCTGTGTGGGGCTCATGCAGTATATAGGAAGGCTGTGTGGGGCTCATGTAGTATATATAGGGAGGCTGTGTGGGGCTCATGCAGTATATAGGGAGGCTGTGTGGGGCTCATGCAGTATATATAGGGAGGCTGTGTGGGGCTCATGCAGTATATAGGGAGGCTGTGTGGGGCTCATGCAGTATATATAGGGTGGATGTATGGGGCTCATGCAGTATATACAGAGGCTGTGTGGGGCTCATGCAGTATATAGGGAGGCTGTGTGGGGCTCATGCAGTATATATAGGGAGGATGTGTGGGGCTCATGCAGTATATACAGAGGCTGTGTGGGGCTTATGCAGTATATAGGGAGGCTGTGTGGGCTCATGCAGTATATATAGGGAGGCTGTGTGGGGCTCATGCTGTATATAGGGAGGATGTGTGTGCCTCATGCAGTATATAGGGAGGCTGTGTGGGGCTCATGCTGTATATATGGAGGCTGTGTGGGGCTCATGCAGTATATAGGGAGGATGTGTGGAGCTCATGTAGTGTATAGAGAGGCTGTGTGGGGCTCATACAGTATATGGGGAGGTTGTGTGGGGATCATGCTATATATAGGGAGGCTGTGTGGGGCTCATGCTATATATAGGGAGGCTGTGTGGTGGCTCTTATAGTATATAAGGGGCTGTAGGGGGCTCATACGATATATAGAAGGGGTTGCATTGGGGTTCAAACGATATATAGAGGGATGTCAGCGTACTTAATTCTGCTCAATAGTAAATGATACAATTAATATTAGTATAATTATCAATAATATAATAATTTAATTAATATATTGATATTAATATTAAGCAGAATTAATTTCTGTTCGGCCCTCCACAACAGTCATGGTCTCTGAAGTGGCCCCTCGGGAAAATGAATTGCCCACCCCTGCTCTAAGTCATAATTTCTGATACATAAAGCACCAAACAGTGCCCTCTATACAAGGTATTAAATTGCTGTATTTTTATTTAAAGGAGTTGTCCGGTTTAAATTGATAAGTCTGCAGTCACTCTCAATACAAGTGTATGTGTGTGGCCCAGCTTCGCAAGGCACACATGTCTCCTGGAAAATGCACAGGAAGGTAACTGTAAAGCTTGATATTCATTCACGCACACTTCTCAGCATTGCCACTAGAGGCATATCAGACTATTTAGTAGTGTGACGTAGCAATAGTGATTCATTCAAGTTCCTGTCTTTGGACAGAGAAGATCAGATTAGTCTTGGAGGGAGAGGAGAGAAGACTGAACCCACACAGAGCTTGTGTAGCTCATCTGATAAGAAAGTGGAGGCTAGTACGGGTGAAGTGAATCATCTTAGCCTAGTCAGAGCTACCCCTTAACCTGCTACTCTGAACAAGCTGCCTGTGTTCCTAAGAAAGTGGAAGGTGACTCTCAGAGCTACAGCGTAAATACAGTCTGACGAAGCGTCCTGTGAGCTGCTCTGGACAGAGTTCTGTGAAGGAAAGAAGGAAAGGAATTACAGCAGTTATATCAACGAGTCAACTGAGAACAGGTCAGTGAGCACTGAAGGAAAGCTGACCTTTGTACCATTGCTACATGTGCTTATGTTAAGGGCGAGAGCAGGGCGAAGGGCGAGTGGAGAAGTAAGAGTGACAAAAGGGACAAATCACCCTTACTCATTTAACCGGACACCGGGGTCCGAAGCGTTGCTAGTGCTTCACGCCTAGTAATAAGAAAACCGGAGGCCTTTCTGGACTACAAGTCGCAGAAGGTAGCCCTAAGTGCCGATACGTAACCAGGGTCAGGAAGAACAACAGACTAGCAGGGCCCTGCACCAAAGACTAGTTCTATTCAACAGAAGACTCCCACCACAATGTTGGCCGGGCGTAGTTGCTATTAAAAGAGTTGCACTTGACTTTATGCAAGTTGTACTCACACACATTAAAAGGATAAAGGAGGCCTCTAACCTGCTCAACAGTTTCCTGAATGTGCATTCTCCAACCTGACCAGCTTCCCGGGACATACCTGCAACACCTACAAGTAAAGGTATGGAAAGAGACTGCATTGTGTGTGACTGAATTCTTATCTGCACCCTGCATCACCACCATAGACTTTGAGGGACCAGTTCCACCTGTGGGGAACCTAACACCTAGCTGCCATAACATCCCCTCAGAGATCTACCCTGCAGCGCTGGTCAATCAGATCAGAAACCACAGGTGGCGTCACGAACTATAACTACAATCCCCTGTAAATATTCCCCCATTGCATGACCGCCAGGGCCACGGACCGAGCTCTGCTGCCAGTGACAACTCCCATAGACTTCCATGGGCTCGGTGCCGAGTACCCCATAGCCCTGGTACCACCAATGTGGTGCGCGTCATCTTGAGCGAGGAAGCGCCCACTAGGTGGGCTCTGGCCGGAAGTATGTATAATGCATAAGTATCCACCAGTCCGGGCTAAGAAACTGGCTAATTCCTGCAGTGCACAGTGTGTGCACTGGGGGGATTCATAAGCCTGCAGTCACACAGAGAGACTGCAGACTTATGAATTTAGACCGAACAACCCCTTTAAGAAAAATGTATAAAAAAATCTAGTATAACAAACTTTTATAGCATGTGTGCATAAAGGAGGCAATTGGTTGTTTTTGGTTAAATAAACAAACTGTGCTTTGCTTAACCTCCCTGATTCAGCACTGAGTCTCCTCTGCTTCTCCAGGTAGCTTTTATTGTCTGCAGCGCTGATGTCACATTGACAGTGCTGCAGCCACTCAGTGAACTCAATGATTGCCTGCAGTGCTATCAACTTGATGTCAGCGCTGCAGTCAATATCAGACACCAGAAACAGCGCGAAGACTCAGCACTAAACTCGTGGAAGATGGATAAATCAGTTTCTTTTTAATTTTTTAAATAATTGTCCATGGGCACAGTGGTTTTCTAAAACAGGAAAAAACCTTTAACATCCTGCCCATTCCACCACGAACAGGAGTCACTGTTTCTACATAGCTGAGGTCTTGCTTCTATTGCCTGGTACCCGACCTTGTTCCAATCACAGCACCCCAAAGAATTTGCATGGCAACAAGCAGGCCTAATATTTGGTATCATGCTCTTGAGACAGAGCACAATTTTGGGGGTCATTTTGACCACTCAATGGTTTGGGAGCATATAATTGCTTGAAATCAACAAGTTTAATTTGTTTTTTACATTTTATATTGAATCTTAACAAAAAGTAGAAAGCACCTGAAGAAATGTCCCTTCAAAATTAGTTTTTTATAATGCATCCTAATCACCTATGTAATGATGTCTTGTGCATAGAAACACTCACTGTCTTCCCTATTTTCCATCACTCTTACAGTTCCACGTGACCGCTCCTTATTGATCCCGGCTCACACTAGGATCATTATGTGTTGTGGAACTACTTCCTTCAGTGTAAGCCTATGGAGCCTCATAAGGAAGCTCCGTAGACTTACACTGAGAAAGCGACTTCCGGTTCACAAATAAAACCCTGTGTGAGCCGATTAGTTTTTTTGCAGGTCACATGAGCCAGAGGGGTCCAGTGTGGTAACCAGAGAAGATGACAACCAGTAAGTATTTTAATGCACTTACACATCGCGGCATAGGTGATTAGGATGCTTTATAAAATACAAATTTCGCTGGGACATGTTCTTTGAGGGCCAAAGGACAAATTATACCCATATATATGTACATTAGGTATTTAGTAATACATATGATGTGCTTGAGAAAGGTTTAGCCTACATTTATGTTATTGTCTAGCGGTGTGCTCATGAAGAGCAAATCTGAGACAAGCCATTTAAGGCCCTGAATGCACGCAAGAGGAACCCACTCAGCATTAGGGCTTGCTCCCACTTGCGTTGAAATCGGACAAATGCAGTCCATTAAAAAATCGGATTGCACTCGGCCGAATGTTAACCTATGGGGCAGCTCACATCTGTGATTATTTTCTTATGCCAATTTGGAATGTGAAAGCAACCAGCATGCTGCGATTGCATCCATGAATTTGATTATTTTAATCACATTTCTACCAGGAAAGTATTCACTAATTTGCAACTGTTCATTTCTCATAAGTTTGTGAAAGTGTTACAGATAGGCATCATATGTATTCTTTATATTTATAATATCTTTTATATTTTTATTTTGTGATTATGTAATTATAATTTCTATTTATTGCAGGAATTCTTGGTAGTGACTACATAAATGCCAACTATATTGATGGTTACCGGAAACAAAATGCATATATAGCAACACAGGGGCCCTTACCTGACACTTTTGGAGACTTTTGGCGCATGGTGTGGGAACAGCGCTCTGCTACCATTGTTATGATGACAAGACTAGAGGAGAAGTCTCGAGTGAGTCTCCAAATAACATTTTAAAGCTGTAAATCAGTTTATTCCTGATTTGGAGTAAAATTGCACAGGTTCAATTGTCTTATGTGCAATTGTCGAAACTGCCAATATTTTCAGTTTGAAAAAGAAAACAGAAATGTATTGAATGTTCATGATAAGTATAGAAAAATGAAGACAAAGCCACACAACTCAATGCATCAGTTTGATTAGCAGGTTTTACAAATTAGGCACAACTCTCGTTAAACACTCTCTCCAAATCCATTGGTACAAAATAAACCTTTATGAATAAATAAGGGCCTCAGAAGGAATGAGAAGTTGTAGGATTATGAAAATCACTGGATGGGTAGACATTAATGCAAATTAAAAGATGGAAACAACATTTGTAAAACATTTCAATTTGTTCAATATCAAGTATGAGCAGCAGGCGCGAAGTACACAACTTGGCTGCTATCAGTTAGGTTGTTACTGGCTGTCTGAGGAATGTTTTGCCACAGCGAATGCACTTGGCTACATAAGTCACCAAAATCTGCTGTTTGATAGGACACAAATCCAGAGACACTGCACAGTAGCACGAACAACATGCGGCCTGGACAAGTCGTGTTGAAAAATAACTAGTGGGACACTTTAAAGAAATGTAGCTACACGCTATTAGTGTACCTGTAATGAAGACTAGAGATGTCTGGCTACCGTATGTTGTGCCACTCCACACCATAATTCTGGGAATGTGAGTGGTGTGACACTCCCCTTGAAGACTTTTTTATGTTGTTTCCATTGTGGTCTCGTCAGATTCAAAGAATGGTACATAGTGATCCATTCTGTACTGCTCATGAAATAAGATGTCTCATACCAATCTTAACGCCTCAAACATTGTCTACACAAACCATCAAAAGGCATTTGCATGACATTGGGTTACGAGCCAGAAATCTGGCTGTAGGTGTTCCTTTGCTTTACAACAACCCTCTAACAAGCTATCAGTGCAGATTAAGGCTGGAATGGTGGTGTATTATTTTCAGAGATGAGTCCCTTTTTTGTTTTGGACGCAATGATAGCCAGAGATTGGTTTGGAGACCACGTGGGCAACACCATAAAACACTATAAAAAGGTCTTCACGAGGGATACATGAGGAATTATGAAAGTGTTCCATGAGCCGTTTTTCTAGACAACGTTCGGCTATATATTGCTTGTGCTACTGTGAATAAACAGCGTAGCTTAAACATGCTACTATAGCATGTACAGCATCATGGAATCAATGGCGCTATATAAATAAATATTAATAATAATAATAATAATAGCTTGCAGTGTTTCCAGACTTGACTCCCATCAAGCACATCTGAGAATTTATTAGTCAGTAATTGCAAAGGGAGCTGCCATCAGTGGATCTTGATTTGCTTGCTTAAGAGTATTCAGCATGGAAGAACATTCCTCAGACAAAAATTAATAACTTAATTGACAGCAGCCAAGGTGTGTAAGTGCGGGGATTTCTGTGCATGGTGCTCATGCTCCATAGTGGATAAATTGAGAAGTTTTGTAACTGTTGTTTCCATTTTTAAATCAGTTGCATATCATTAGCATGTCTACTGATTTCCTTAATTCCACGACTTTTCCTTTTTGGTGTTGCAATTTTAATGTTAAAAAATGTAATATAATATTGCCACAATGAGAGATACTGTATTAAAATGTGAGACTCATGCAACTGTAAAAGAATTCCATAAATGACAAATCCATAAAAAATAGGGAAACTCAGAGGGTGGGACCTTCTGGACTATGTGTGGAACTTTTACCAATGTAAAAACACTATCAGGGTGGTTAAGTAGAAAGCAAGGTACAAAAGCTCCTGACAATATCTCTTAGTAACTATAGCAGAGCTCACAGGATTAAGCAGACATGATTTTGTAATTCACTGCACATATTAACTATTGTTATAAAGCAACCTAAGCCAATTGTAGGCAATTCATTTTCCTGAGGGGCCACATGAGAAACTGACTGTTGCGGAATGATCAACCAACCAATATGGTGAAATTAATTCTGTTCAATAATAATATTAACAAATTATTATTTATTAACCTGATTAAAACCATATAATTTTCAGCTTTTGATATAGTTTATAAAAAAGCAGTAAGTCATATTGCTCAAGTTCCATGTCCTGTTCAGCCCTTGTACCATGATCAACAGCTCCCTAAAAAACAGTATGTCTCCAGAGCCCCCACACACATTATTAAAGTATGATGGTCCCACAGCGCCCCATAAAGTATGCTGAAATCCACAGCTGCTTCTTACCAGACATAATATTATGTTCCCACACACAATATGACGCCCACAACCCCCCAACACATTACGATGACTTAAACGTAGCATGATCCTCCACAGCCGTCCCACAAAAAGTATGATCCCATATATAGTATGAGTGGTAGTCACTTCTCACAGCTAAGCCATGAGTCAGAATGGTCAAGGAGTCCAAGGGCAGAAGCCAGGAGGGTACGTCATAAACAGAAGGGAGAGAGATAAAAGTGTGGTCAGGTAATGTTCTGAGGTCAGAATACCAGGAGGATAATGGATCAGAGCAAAAAGTTAAACAGACTGATGGTCAGGACTAAGTCCAAAGTCATGTAACAAAAGATCAAGCATACAGAACTCAAGGCACAGGAAGCACAAATATCACTAGCTGAATGTATGTTTGTCAGAGGTCTGGAAGAAACCGCTTAGTTAAGTATCATGGCAATCACCTGGAATAATGAACACTTGGAGACAGCCCACGCCTCCCAGTCTAAGATTGGATAGTGGACCTGTCAATCAACACTGACAGCTCAGCATGCCCCTGTACCAGATTGGATGGCCAAGCTGTCAATCAAAGTACGCCCTTGTACCGGATTGGACGGCTGAGCTGTCTTTAACTGCATCCCAGACACACTATGATTGCCTCCATAGTCCTCCACACAGTATGATATCCACATATTTGCCCACCACAGTACCCATGGCACCTCAACACATTATGGTGAGCACCACAGTTCCCCTAAAAAGTATGACCCCCCATAAAGAATAATGACACCCCATGCAGTGTGATCCCCTGCAGCTCCCTATAGACATAATGATGACCCCAACAGTATGATCCTCCATAACCTACCAACACAATATAGTTGCCACCACAACCCCCAAACACTATGATGGCCTCCACATCCACCTATACTCATTATGATGGCTTCCACAGCTACCTGGATACAGTATGATGTCCCCACGGTCGCCCACACAGCATCATGTCCCACATTCTGCCAACTCAGTAGTATCACCTCCACAGCCCCCACACAATATTATCACATCCACAGCTTCCACACAGTACGATGGATCCCACATCTCCCAATATCTCTCACAGTATGATTCCCCCACAGCCCCCCAACACATTATTTTCACCTCCACAGTCACATAATGCAGTAGAAGGCTCTGCGGTTCCCTACACAGTATGATTACCTACAGCCTTAAAACATAGTGTGATGACTCCCACAGCATGATCCCCCTCAGCCCCCAACACTGTATTATTCATCCTACAGCCCCCACACAGTAGGATAGCCCTCCAACACAGTATGATAGCCCAAGGTGCCAACATACAGTATGATGGCTAACACAACCCTCTATACACCGGATAATCACTCCAAAAGTATGATATACGACAACCCCGCAACACAGTATGTTCACCACCACACCACAGCACCCAAACAGTATGATGGCCCCACAGTTCCTCAGCACGGATTGATGACCCCCACATTATGATCCCCCACAGCTCCACAACATGGCATGATGGCCCCATATATTTCCCTCACAACTGAGTGACAATAAAAAAACTAACTACTTACCTCATCCCCATTTTCCTGGTGTGCTGCTCTGGTCTTAGTAGAATGAGGCTCCACTGCATGCACAATCTAGTGACATCATCGTGCTTGCTGTACTGAGATGCGCAGTTGCACATTCTGAATGTTGGAAGAGGGAACCAACAGATAAGGCCCCGAATCATTAAGCAGTTATCACCAGAAATTGTTTGTCATGGCACAAAATTTCAATGCAGCAAATAATTGTGCAAATATGTTTTTTGCTTTTTCACGAGCTGTATAAACTTTTTAAAAGTTACTTAGCACGGCTTTCCAATTTTTCATAATGTATGTCACAGAGGCAGTATAAATTATGACAGAATTGTATTCCATTTAATTACTGAGTTTTCTTATTACAGTGGGTATGGATATTATTCAGACCTCTTTAAATTTTTCACTCTTTGTTTCATTGCAGCCATTTGGTAAATTCAAAAAAGTTCATTTTTTTCTCATTAATGTACACTCTGCAACCCATCTTGATTGATAAAAAACAGAAATGTAGACATTTTTGCAAATTTATTAAAAAGAAAAACTGAAATATCACAAGGTCATAATTATTCAGACCCATTGCTCAGACACTCATATTTAAGTCACATACTGTCCATTTCCTTTTGATCCTCCTTGAGATGGTTCTACTCCTTCATTGGAGTCCAGCTGTGTTTATCTAAACTGATAGGACTTGATTTGTAAAGGCACACACCTGTCTACATAAGACCTCACACCTCAAAGTGCATGTCAGACCAAATGAGAATCATGAGGTCAAAGGAACTGACCAAGGAGCTCAGAGACAGAATTGTGGCAAGGCACAGATCTGGCCAAGGTTACAAAAGAATTTCTGCAGTACTCAAGGTTCCTAAGAGCACAGTGGCCTCCATAATCCTTAAATGGAAGAAGTTTGGGACCACCAGAAGTCTTCCTAGACCTGACCGTCCAAACTGAGCAATTGTGGGAGAAGAGCCTTGGTGAGAGAGGTAAAGAAGAACCCCAAGATCACTGTGGCTGAGCTCCACAGATGCAGTAGGGAGATGGGAGAAAGTTCCACAAAGTCAACTATCACTGCAGCCCTCCACCAGTTTGGCCTTTATGGCCCGACGGAAGCCTCTCCTTAGTGCCAGACATATGAAAGCCCGCAAAGAGTTTGCTAAAAAGCACATGAAGGACTCCCAAGACTATAAGAAATAAGATTCTCTGGTCTGATGAGATGAAGATAGAACTTTTTGGTGATAATTCTAAGCGGTATATGTGGAGATAACCAGGCACTGCTCATCACCTGCTCACTACAATCCCAACAATGAAACATGGTAGTGGCAGCATCATGCTATGGAGGTGTTGTTCAACTGCAGGGACAGGACGACTGGTTGCAATTGAAGGAAACATGAATGCGGCCAAGTACAGAGATGTCCTAGATGAAAACCTCTTCCAGAGGATCTCAGACTTGGCCGAAGGTTCACCTTCCAACAAGACAATGACCCAAGCACACAGTTTAAAATAATAAAGGAGTGGCTTCAGAACAACTCTGTGACCATTCTTGACTGGCCCAGCCAGAGCCCTGACCTAAACCTAATTGCGCGTCTCTGGAGAGACCTGAAAATGGCTGTCCACCAACGTTCACCATCCAACCTGACGGAACTGGAGAGGATCTGCAAGGAAGAATTGCAGAGGATCCCCAAATCCAGGTGTGGAAAAACTTGTTGCATCATTTCCAAGAAGACTCATGGCTGCACTAGCTCAAAAGGGTGCTTCTACTCAATACTGAACAAAGGGTCTGAATACTTATGACCATGTGATATTTCAGTTTTCCTTTTTTAATAAATTTGCAAAAATTTCTACATTTCTGTTTTTTTTCAGTCAAGATGGGGTGCAGAGTGTACATTAATGAGAAAAAAATGAACTTTTTTGAATTTACCAAATGGCTGCAATGAAACAAAGAGTGAAATATATAAAGAGGTCTGAATACTTTCCGTACCCACTGTATGTTATCCCCTACACCCCAGGGAGATTTCCTGTTTTTCGTTTTTGTTTTTTCCTCCCCTTTTTCTAAGAGCCATAACTTTTTTAATATTTCTGCCAATATGGCCGTATGAGGGCTTGTGTTTTGTGGTACGAGTTGTACTTTTGAATGACATCATTGATTTAATAGCCGTCTGTACTGTAACATACTTAGGCTGATAACCGGTTCATGCAGCATTACATGAACACCCGATTCTTACACTATGGCTGGTCCGAACAATGAAAGCAATTGTTACCATTCACCCTTCGTGTCTCCCCTTTTTCCTCATAGATTGTAAGCTTGCGAGCAGGGCCCTCATTCCTTTTGGTGTCTGTTTTTGATCTATGTGTTTATTGTTATGCTGTAATGTCTATTGTCTGTACCAGTCCCCTCCAAAATGTAAAGTGCTGCGGAATATGTTGGCACTACAGAAATAAAATTATTATTATTTTACCACATAGTGTACTGGAAAAAATGGGAAAAATTCCAAATGCAAATCCACAATTGTTTTTTTTTTATTATTATTATTTACCATATTCACTATATGGCAAAACTGACCAGACAATATGACTCCCCAAGTCAGTATAAGTTCGCAGATAACAAACATGTATAGGCTCTCATTTATTTAGGTGGTGAAAGAAGTTTTGAAATTTGTATGAAAAAATGTTTTTGCATTTGTCACCATTTTCCAAGACCTTTAGCATTTCCATTTTTCTGGGGCTTGCTGACGGCTTATTTTTTGCGCCCTGAGCTGAGAGGGGTAGATACGATGTTTTGATCTCCTTTTATTACATTTTATTGCAATGTTGCAGCTACCAAAAACACATAATTATTTCATTATGATTTTTTTTCTCATTACACCATTTACCAATCAGATTAATTTACTTTATATTTTGATAGATTGGAAACTTTTGAACGCAATACCAAATATGGGTGGGTATTGTGACGCGTTTCCGGCTGGCACGTGTTAAATGCTGCTGTCATTGATGGTGGATCCAAGGTTGATGGAGACACTTTATGGCTAATTAAATCAGCAATCAAGCATAAGTAAAGATGCGTTCTCAGCGCCGGAGACTCATCAAAGGAACGTCTGATGAAGTAAATATACGTCATCGGTCGTGAAGGGTATAAAGGGGTATTCTCAAATTCTTAAATTAGTTTAATTAGTTAGCTTGAAAATAGGCAAGTATGCAATTAAGTTGCATTTTCTATTTGCTGCTTCAATAAGTGATTTTTATGTTCTTTAGGGCAGAGCTCATTTCCATAGAGCCTAGCCTCTGTAGAGCAAAGTTTTGTGCTCAGTAGCTACATTCCAGAAGAGGGGTTAACTCTTAACATACCAGACACGTCTCTCCAGCCCATCCAATCTGCCTTTTACTCGCTTGCAACAGAGCAGGTCTAATCACAGCTCTCTTGCTGCCTAAAGTGGTGCATTTGTTCAAATGCCCTGTAATCTCTTTTAAACCTGGTGATGGCAGCGTAGGCTTAGGACAAAGCATCGATGGCTTAATGTGTTACAGCAGAAGTTGTGCGCTCTAGCGCGGGTGAGAAATTTTCCCATGGTGCTCCAGCTGACGTCAGTTAGGTGAAGTAAGTTCATTGGTTGTGAACTCCTAGGACCTTTCTGACTGCACTGTGAGCGTGAGAACTTTCTCATGCTTGCAGTGACATCAGACAGGCTATAGGCGTTCACTGCAAGACACTGAGCATCGGAAGCTGATGCTGCTCAGTGTCTCTGCTGGATGACAGGCTGTATGCACATCATGCAACTATGCAGCCTGCCATCTAGATATAGCAGAGCTAGACCCGTCGTGGGACAAATGGATTATTATTTTCTCAGTGGACAAGTGAAGAATATTGTTGTTTGTTATTTTAATTCTCTTGCATGGGACAATAACTTCACTGGAATGGGTGATGCTGTAAGTATGGTTTAATTAAGATTTAGTAAAGGAGTCTGTGTCATTGTTTCCATTAAAAGACTTTATTACTAACTTTGTGTTGTGAACACTTTTGCTGATCAAGGTGAATGGGTCTCTTTTTTGCCCTTGGCTGAATTTGCTCTGAATAATAGGGCTAGTTCTGCCACTTTGATGTCCCCTTTTTTCTGCAACTTTGGGTTTCATCCTCGGTTTTCTTCAGGGCAGGTGGAGGCTTCAGCCTGTCCAGGTGTTGATTCTTTGGTAGAGAGAATTCAGCACATTTGGAATCATGTAGTGGATAAGTTGTCTCACTCTCAGGAGAAGGCCCAACGGTTTGCCAACCGGCATAGGACTGATGGTCCCCGGTATAAAGTAGGTGGCATGGTTTGGTTGTCCTTAAAAAATATTCCTATGAAGGTTGCGTCTCCAAAATTTAAGCCAAGGTTCATTGGACCTTATAAGATTTTGGAAATTCTTAATCCCGTTTCTTTCCGTTCTGCAATCCGCTACGTTACCAACCTCTCTGGGTGTTTGGTTGCCTATCCTATTTCTCTATTATCCTCCTCGGTTACCATATCATAACAGAATCACCGGCCTGACTGTAGATTCTAGGGTACTTTAAAAAAGGAAAGAATAGTAAAAAAAAAAAAAATGTCAGAATTTTTTATATATATATTTTTTTCCTCTTTTTCTCTGGGGGCCGTAGAAGGATTTTTTTTTCTTCAATGGAGACTAAGCATTTGTCTGATCGTGTTGAGCAGCTCGCTGCTGAAGTTCGGAGAATTTCTGCCTATCTCTGTTATGTTACGGTAGCTGAGGAGTGCAGGCAAAAAAGGAAATACACCAGAGCAGTTGGAATCTATGAGATTGCAGTACCCTGACTAACCACCACAACTAGAGGCAGCCGTGGAGCGTTCCTACGTTGGTCCTAGACGCCTCGTCACAGCCTGAGAAACTAACTACACCTAAAGATAGAAATAGGAAAGCTATCTGCCCCGGAGCAGAACCCCAAAGATAATAGAAAGCCCCCAAAACATGTAATGGCGGTTAGACAAGAGGAAATACTGACACAGAAAGAAAATAGTATGAGCAAACGCTGGGGCCCAAACTAACTAAATAGAAAAGGACAGGAAGGGTACTTACTGCAATCCAGAAAACCCTGAAAAAACACCAACTCTACTAATTTCAAAATCACCTGAGATCACACGACCTCTACCACCTAAATTAGTTCTCTGGTGTAACAAAAACAGCAGCCACTGAAAAAACTGGAAAAAGCAAAAGTACAAAACACAGTGGCTGGACTAAACTGAGAGGGCAAAAGCCCCGGAGGGGACCCAGAAGGCCCCCACAGAAGTGCAGGACCAAATGCAAAAATATAGCAAAAACACAAAATAAGAAATTGTCTTATCTGATAGCAGGAGATGCAGACACGACACAGCAGGCTACAAGGGAAACTGGAAAGAAGGATTCAGACCAGAACAATTGATCACCGGCAACCCTGATGGGAAAATTACTCCCTTATATAAGACCAATCAGTAACACCTGATTCCCAGTCATCACAATCCTCACTAGTACCGCTTGTAACCCCCAGAGGGAGCCTCTGCTCAGAACTCATCTCAAACCCATTCACAACAGTACACCCCCCTTGAGGAGGGGTCACCGAACCTCATTTGAGCAACCAGGTCGGTCAGGATGAGTTCTATGATACGCACGGATAAGTCTCCTAGCATGGATGTCCGAAGCAAACACCCAAGAATTGTCTACCTGACCATAACCTCTCCATTTAACCAAATACTGGAGTCTTCGTCTAGAAAAACGAGAATCCAATATTTTCTCAACCACATACTCCAGATTGCCCTCAACCAAAACAGGGTCAGGAGGCACAGCAGCAGGAACCACTGGCTCAACAAACCTCTTCAACAAGGACTTGTGGAACACGTTATGGATCTTAAATGTCCCTGGAAGAAGCAAACGAAAAGAAACAGGATTAATAATCTCCATGATCTTATAAGGTCCAATGAACCTAGGCTTAAATTTAGGAGATGCTACTCTCATAGGAATATTCTTTGAGGACAACCAGACCAAGTCCCCCACTTTAAACCGAGGACCATCAGTCCTATGCCGGTTAGCAAACCGCTGGGCCTTCTCCTGAGAGAGGGACAACCTCTCCACTACCTGGTCCCAAATCTGCTGCATACGCTCAACAACAGAGTCAACACCTGGACAGACAGAAGCCTCCGTCTGTCCTGAAGAAAATCGAGGGTGAAACCCAGAATTACAGAAAAACGGAGACATCAAAGTGGCAGAGCTAGCCCTATTATTAGAGCAAACTCAGCCAAAGGTAAAAAAGAGACCCAGTCATCCTGATCAGCAGACACAAAGCATCTTAGATAAGTCTCCAATGTCTGGTTTGTTCTCTCAGTTTGACCATTGGTCTGAGGATGAAATGCCAAGGAAAAAGACAATTGAACACCCAGTTTAGAACAAAAAGTCCTCCAAAATCTGGAAACAAACTGGACTCCTCTGTCAGACACAATGTTCTCAGGAATGCCGTGTAAACGAACCACGTGCTGAAGGAACAACGGCACCAATTCAGAGGAGGAAGGCAACTTAGGTAATGGCACAAGATGTATCATTTTGGAAAACCTATCACAAATTACCCAGATGGTGGTCATTCTCTGAGAAACAGGAAGATCGGAAATGAAATCCATAGAGATATGGGTCCATGGTCTCTTGGGCACAGGCAATGGCATCAACAAACCACTAGAGCGAGAGCAAGGCTTGGAGCGAGAGCAAGTCCCGCAGGACTGCACAAATTCCCTGACATCGCGAGACAAGGTAGGCCCCAAAAGGACCGACTAACCAAGTCTCTGGTACCAAAAATTCCGGGATGCCCAGCCAATGCGGAACAATGAATCTCAGACATCACACTCTTTTTCCATTGGTCGGGACAAACAATTTTCCAACAGGGCAGCGCTCGGGCCTATCCTCCTGACACCCCTCCAGAGCAAGTCTCAAATTGGGCGAGATGGCGGAAAAGAACTACACCCTCCTTCAAAATAACAGAGGGATCAGATAGCTCAGGAGAGTCCGCAAGGAAACTCCTCGAGAGGGCATCCGCCTTAACATTCTTAGTGCCAGGAAGAAAGGAAACCACAAAATTAAAACGTGTGAAAAACAAGGCCCACCTGGCCTGTCTAGGATTGAGTCGCTTGGCAGATTCCAGATAGACCAGATTCTTATGGTCCGTAAGGACCACCACCTGATGTTTGGCTCCCTCCAGCCAATGTCTCCACTCTTCAAAAGCCCACTTCATGGCCAATAACTCCCGATTACCCACGTCATAATTACGTTCAGTAGGAGAAAATTTTCGAGAGAAAAAGGCACAAGGGTTACTTTTAGAGGTCTCTGGATCTTTTTGGGACAAAACGGCACCTGCCCCAATTTCAGAGGCATCAACCTCCACCTGAAATGGCAGAGAAACATCAGGCTGCCGTAGAACAGGAGCAGAAGTGAATCTCTGCTTAAGTTCCTGAAACGCAGAGACTGCCTCAGGAGGCCAATTCACCACATCAGAACCCTTTCTGGTCAAATCAGTTAATGGTTTAACAATAACCGAGAAATTACCAATAAATTTACGATAAAAATTGGCAAAACCCAAAAATCTCTGAAGAGCCTTTAATGAAGTAGGTTGGACCCAATCACAGATGGCCTGAACCTTGACCGGGTCCATTTCAATAACAGATGGGGACAAAATGAATCCCAGAAATGAGATCTTCTGTACGCCAAAAAGACACTTTGATCCCTTCACATACAGAGCATTCTCTCTCAAAATCTGGAATGCAGTTCGAACATGCTTCACATGAGAGTCCCAGTCATTAGAAAAAATCAAGATATCATCCAAATAAACAATCAGAAACTTGTCCACAAAATCCCTGAAAATGTCATTCATGAAGGACTGGAAGACGGAAGGAGCATTAGTGAGCCCAAAGGGCATCACAAGGTACTCAAAATGCCCTTCAGGGGTGTTAAATGCCGTCTTCCATTCATCCCCGTGCTTAATGCGAATAAGGTTATACGCCCCCCTGAGGTCAAGCTTGGTAAACCAAGTAGCGTTTTTCACCCTGGAAAACAGGTCAGAAATCAAGGTAACGGGTATTGATATTTCACAGTAATATTGTTCAAGAGACGATAATCAATACACGGCCTTAATGAACCATCTTTTTTGGCCACAAAGAAAAAACCGGCACCTAAGGGTGAAGAGGATGGTCTGATATGACCCTTCTCCAATGATTCCTTGATATAAGACCGCATAGCGTCATGTTCAGGTACAGACAAGTTAAAAAGGCGACCTTTAGGGAATTTACTACCCGGCACTAATTCAATAGCGCAGTCATAGCTCCTATGGGGAGGTAAGGATGCAGATTTACTTTCGCTAAACACATCAGAAAAATCAAACAAAAAGTCAGGAACATCCTCAGCCTGGGGGGAGGCAAAAAAAAACAGGAGTGTTGGTATTAACACATTGGCAGCCCCAACTGGTTACAGACACAGATTTCCAATCCAAAACAGGATTATGAGACTGTAACCAAGGAAACCCAGCACTATAATGTCATGCAGATTATATAGAACCAAAAATTTGCAGCACTCCTGGTGATCAGGTTCAACCCTCATTATCACCTGAGTAGAAAACTGGGGTTTATTCTCAGCCAAAGGGGTAGAATCGATCCCCAGTAAAGGAATAGACTTCTGTAGGGGTATCAAGGGAAATCCACAACGTTTAGCAAATCATAATCCATCAGGTTAATAGCTGCTCCAGAATCAATGAAAGCCTGAGCAGAAAATGAGGACAGAGAGCATATCAGAGTGACAGTTAATAAAAACTTAGTCTGAACACTACCCAAGACAACTGAGCGTGCAAAATGTCTTCCCCGCTTAGGGCAGACTGAAATAGCATGAGAGGCATCACCACAGTAGAAACATAACCCATTGCGCTTTCGAAACTCATGACGCTGTGCCCCAGACACCACTCCATCACACTGCATGGGCTCAGCAGCTTGATGAAAAGGCAAGCACCACTCCAAGACCTTTAGCTTCCATTTTCTGGGGCTGCATACGTCTGTCAATTTTTGCGCACTGACTGAGATAATCATTGATCCTTTTAGTACTTTTATGCAATCCTACCAAAAACCTATTACATTATGACTCATACCCTTCCGATCAAAGGGCAATGTACTTCATTTTGAGTGGACTTGAACCATACAATCTGTGGGTATTTGCGCGTTTCGGCGCCTGTTAATGCATGCAAGTCATTTTTCAGCTTGATGAGGACACTTATGGCTATTAACAATAACCCCAATAGGAAAAGATGCGTTCTACGCAACTCATCAAAGAACCAGAGATCGCATCGGTGTAAGGGAAAAGGACCAAATTCAATTAGGATTCGTTAGCTGAAAAGGAGAGTATGCATTAATTTGCATCTCTTTGCTGCTTCAATAGGATTTATGTTTTAGGGCAAGAGACATTTACAATTATTTGTAGAAAGTTTGGAACTTAGCTCATCCCTAAAAAGAGGGGATTAACTGTTCAAAACATGACCAGACACGTTATCGCAGCATAATCTCCTTTACTCGCTTGCAAAGCAGTATCACAGCTCGTGCCTAAACTTTGCAAATCCATGTAAAAGATCTCCCTACACCAGAGTGATACGAGGAAAAAAAAAAAAATGGCATACAATACAGCAAAGATATCTGACGACTTCTTCCTGTAAATATTTTTCCCTTCTAGTGACGTACATAAAGAATTTTTGGCGTGAACTGCTATGATTTCTGACTGCATGTGAGCGTGAAATTACTCATGTTGCAGTGGAATCAATGGATTGCGTACTGCAAGACACTGAGCAGAAGCTGTGTGCCGTTCTTCTTGGCTAGACGGGCCCTGTTGCACACCATGAAACTATGCACCTGATTAGAATATAGCAATCTGCCCGCGTGGACAAAGATTATTATATCCCCCAGTAAAAGTAAATAGTGTGTTAGTTAAGATGGAAATACTTACTGAAGGGAGGAAAGGAAAAATTTAGAAAAGCTGGGTCCATAAAACTTAACTAAATTAGAAAGTGACAGGAATGGGTCTTTTTGCTCCCTGAATTTAGCCTGAAAAAATCTGCCACTTACCTTATTTCAATCCACCTGGTTCACAGACTCTCACCTCCAATTAGTTTTCTTGGTAGTAGAGAAACAGCACATTGAATAAAAAACTTGGAGAAGGCACAAGTTGCAAACGCATGGCTGATGGTCCCTTAAAAGTGGAGTTGGGCAAAAAAATTCCTTGAGGTGGTCTCCAAATTAGCCAAGAGTTCATGGACCTTAAAGATTTGCAAAAATCAAATACCGAAATTTGTCCGTTTCTGAATGCTACGTACAACCCTACATGGGGTATGGGCTATCTAAAATTTCTTATACCCCTCGGTTAACAATCATAGAATCACCGGCACCTGAATCGGGTAAAAATGTAACACTAGTATAAAACAATCAATGTCAGAACTTTTTCATAATCCCTCTCTCTAGAACGATTTTACCACATGGGATGCTTGCATCTTTGAGCACTCGCTCTGAATTCAAATCTGCCTATCTCGCTCAGTTGTCTACTGTAGAACCTAAGATCCCTATTCCTGATTATTTTCTGGGGATCTGTCTAAATTTTTGAACTTTAAGAATAATTGTAAATTGTTTTTTGCCTTGAAACCTAATTCCTCGTGGAACTCGGTGCAGCAGGTAAAAATTGTCATCTCCCTGTTGTTTTTCCCTGACACCTGGGGATCCTGTTTTGGCTAATGTGGATGTGTTTTTTCAGGCTCTGGGGTTGTTGTATGATGAACCTAATGTTATTGATCAAGCTGAGAAAACCTTATTGGCATTGAACCAGGGTCAGGAAGTGGCAGAGTTATATTGTCAGAAATTCCGAAAGTGTGCAGTCCTTACAAAATGGAACGATAATGCCCTAGTGGCTCCTTTTCAGAAAAGTCTGGCAGAGACCGTAAAAGATGTTATGGTGGGATTTCCTGTCCCCTCTGGTCTCAACGACTCTATGTCATTAGTCATTCAAATTGACAGACGTTTACGTGAACGTAAAACTATGCGAGAGGAGGTGTTGCCTTTTCTAACAAACCTCTGAGCCCATGCAGTGTGATAGGGTTGTTTCTAGGGCTCAACGTCAAGAATTTAGAAGGCGTAATAAGTTGTGCTTCTTTTGTGGGGACGCCTGTTATGTTTAGGTAGCTGAGGAGAAAAAGCAAAAACAGTAATACACCAGAGAGGCTGGAACCTATTGGATTGCAGTTACCTGAACTAACCACACAACTAGAGGTAGCCGTGGAGCGTTCCTACGTTGATCCTAGACGCCTCGTCACAGCCTGAGAGATAACTACACCTAAAGGCAGAAAGAGGAAAGCTATCTGCCCGGAGCAGACCCCAAAGAAAATAGAAAGTCCCCAAACATGTAATGGCGGTTAGACAAGAAGAAGCACAGACACAGACAGAAAATAGAATGAGCAAACGCTGGGGCCCAATCTGACTAGACAGAAAAGTACAGGAAAGGATCACACAATCTCTACCACCTAAATCAGATCTCTGGTGTAACAAAACTAAGCCGCAGCCACTGAAAAAACAGGAGAAAGCAAATGAACAAATAACACTGGCTTCAGATAAACTGAGAGGAGCACAGGCCCCCAGGAGGGGACCCGGCTGACCTCCACAGAAGTGCAGGGAACTATGCAAAAAGCAAGCACAAAAATAAAAGCAGAAAATATCTGAAAGCAGAAGATGCAGGCAAGACTCAGCAAACTTCCAAATGAACCAGGAACCACAATTGAGACAAGAACAATTGATCACCGGCGACCATCATGGGAGGGAACCTCCCTTATATCAGTCCAGTCCGTGATCCCAGATTGCCATTCCTCGCATGATGGTCGCCGGTGATCAATTGTTCTTGTCTCAATTGTGGTTCCTGGTTCATTTGGAAGTTTGCTGAGTCTTGCCTGCATCTTCTGCTTTCAGATAAGATATTTTCTGCTTTTATTTTTGTGCTTGCATTTTGCATAGTTCCCTGCACTTCTGTGGTGGTCAGCCGGGTCCCCTCCTGGGGGCCTGTGCTCCTCTCAGTTTATCTGAAGCCACTGTTATTTATTCATTTGCTTTCTCCTGTTTTTTTCAGTGGCTGCGACTTAGTTTTGTTACAACAGAGATCTGATTTAGGTGGTAGAGATCGTGTGATCTCAGGTGTTTTTGCAATCAGAAGAGTTGGTATTTTTTAGGGGTTTTTTTGGATTGCAGTGAGTATCCTTTCCTGTACTTTTCTGTCTAGACAGATTGGGCCCCAGCGTTTGCTCATTCTATTTTCTGTCTGTGTCCATGCTTCTTCTTGTCTAACCGCCATTACATGTTTGGGGGCTTCCTATTTTCTTTGGCGATCTGCTCCGGGGCAGATAGCTTTCATCTTTCTGCCTTTAGGTGTAGTTATCTCTCAGGCTGTCATGAGGCGTCTAGGATCAACGTAGGAACTCTCCACGGCTACCTCTAGTTGTGTGGTTAGTTCAGGTTACTGCAATCCAATAGGTTCCAGCCTCTCTGGTGTATTACTGTTTTTGCTTTTTCTCCTCAGCTACCTAAACATAACAGTATCACTGGCCAAGCTAAAATTATATGGTACTCACAGAAGGGAGAAATAGTGTGGAAAGAAAAAAAAAAAGTCAGAGTTGTCAGAGATTTTTTTTTCGTGTTTGTTGCATTTTTTACCTCTTTTTCTCTGGTTGCTGAGAGGATTTTTTTTTCTCTCAATGGAGCTTTCACAGTTGTCTGGCCGTGTGGATCAGCTTGCCACTGAGGTTCGGAGTATTGCTACCTATCTTGCTAGGTTGCCGGTTGTGGAACCTAGGATTCCCATGCCAGATTTGTTTTTGGAGGATCGGGCTAAATTTCTCAATTTCAAAAATAACTGTAAGTTGTTTTTTGCCTTAAAGCCTAAGTCCTCAGGGAACGCAGCACAGCAGGTTCAAATTGTCATCTCTCTCCTGCACGGCGATCCTCAGGATTGGGCTTTTTCCCTGACACCTGGGGATCCTGTTTTGAATGATATTGATGCATTTTTTCTGGCTCTGGGGTTATTGTACAATGAACCTAATGTCACTGATCAAGATGAAAAAACCTTGTTGGCATTAAATCAGGGTCTTGAAGACGCTGAGTTGTACTGTCAGAAATTCTGAAAGTGGGCAGTTCTGACCAAATGGAATGATGAAGTTTTGGCAGCCCTTTTTCGGAAGGGGCTGTCAGAGAATGTAAAGGATGTTATGGTGGGATTCCCTGCTCCCTCTGGTCTCAATGATTCTATGTCATTGGCTATTCAAATTGACAGACGTTTGCGTGAGCGCAGAGGTATGCGTGAGATAGTGTTGCCTTGTGAGCCAGCTTCTGAGCCCATGCAGTGTGATAGAGTGACTTGAGTTTCGAAAGCGCAATGGGTTATGTTTCTACTGTGGTGACGCCTCTCATGCTATTTCAGTCTGCCCTAAGCGGGGAAGACGTTTTGCACGCTCAGTTGTCTTGGGTAGTGTTCAGACTAAATTTCTGTTGACTGTTACCCTGATTTGCTCCCTGTCCACATTTTCTGCTCAGGCTTTTGTTGATTCAGGAGCAGTTATTAACCTGATGGATTTTGACTTTGTCAAACGTTGTGGGTTTCCCATGATACCCCTGCGGAAGTCTATTCCCCTACTGGGCATTGATTCTACCTCTTTGGCGGAGAATAAACCCCAGTTTTCTTCTCAGGTGATAATGAGGGTTGAACCAGATCATCAGGAGAGTTGCAAATTTCTGGTGCTGTATAATCTGCATGACATTATTGTACTAGGTTTCCCTTGGTTACAGTCTCATAATCCTGTTTTGGATTGGAAATCTGTGTCTGTGACCAGTTGGGGCTGCCAATGAGTTAATGCCAACACTCCTGTTTTTTCTGCCTCTCCCCAGTCTCAGGATGTTCCTGACTTTTTGACTGATTTTTCGGATGTATTTAGTGAAAGTAAATCTGCATCCTTGCACCCTCACAGGAGCTATGATTGCGCTATTGATTAGTGCCTGGTGCTAAATTTCCTAAAGGTCGCCTTTTTAACTTGTCTGTACCTGAACACGATGCTATGCGATCTTATATCAAGGAGTCATTGGAGAAGGGTCATATCAGACCATCCTCTTCACCCTTAGGTGACGGTTTTTTTCTTTGTGGCCAAAAAGGATGGTTTATTGAGGCCGTGTATTGATTATCGTCTCTTGAAAAAGATCACTGTGAAGTATCAATATCCGTTACCCTTGATTTCTGACTTGTTTTCCAGGGTGAAAAGTGCTAGTTGGTTTACCAAGCTTTACTCAGGGGGCGTATAACCTTATTCGCATTAAGCACGGGGATGAATGGAAGACGGAGTTTAATACCCCAGAGGGCCATTTTGAGTACCTAGTGATGCCCTTTGGGTTCACCAATGCTCCTTCCATCTTCCAATCCTTCATGAATGAAGATGATATTTTCAGGGATTTTGTGCATAAATTTCTGATTGTTTATTTGGATGATATCTTGATTTTTTCCAATAACGGGGACTCTCATGTGAAACATGTTCGGAGTGTGTTCCAGATTTTGAGAGAGAATGCTCTGTATGTGAAGGGATCAAAGTGTCTTTTTGGCGTACAGAAGGTCTCATTTCTGGGATTCATTTTGTCTCCGTCTGTTATTGAAATGGACCGTCAAGGTTTAGGTCATCTGTGATTGGGTCCAACCTACTTCATTAAAGGCTCTTCAGAGATTTTTGGGTTTTGCCAATTTTTATCGTAAATTTATTGGTAATTTCTCTGGTATTGTTAAACCATTGACTGATTTGACCAAAAAGGGTTCTGATGTGGTGAGTTGGCCTCCTGAGGCAGTCTCTGCGTTTCAGGAACTTAAGCAGAGATTCACTTCTGCTCCTGTTCTACGGCAGCCTGATGTTTCTCTACCGTTTCAGGTGGAGGTTGATGCCTCTGAAATTGGGGCAGGTGCCGTTTTGTCCCAAAGAGATCCAGAGACCTCTAAGAGTAACCCTTGTGCCTTTTTCTCTCGAAAATTTTCTCCAACTGAACGTAATTATGACGTGGGTAATCGGGAGTTATTGGCCATGAAGTGGGCCTTTGAAGAGTGGAGACATTGGCTGGAAGGAGCCAAACATCAGGTGGTGGTCCTCACGGACCATAAGAACCTGTTTTATCTCGAATCAGCCAAGCGACTTAATCCTAGACAGGCCAGGTGGGCCTTGTTTTTCACACGTTTTAATTTTGAGGTTTCTTTTCTTCCTGGCACTAAGAATGTTAAGGCGGATGCCCTCTCGAGGAGTTTCTTTGCGGACTCTCCTGAGTTATCTGATCCTACTGTTATTTTGAAAGAGGGTGTAGTTCTTTCCGCCATCTCACCCAATTTGAAACTGGCTCTGGAAGGGTGTCAGGAGGATAAAACTGAGTGCTGCCCTATAGGGAAATTGTTTGTCCCAGACCAGTGGAAGAAGAGTGTGATGTCTGAGATTCATTGTTCCGCATTGGCTGGTCATCCCGGGATTTTTGGTACCAGAGACTTGGTGAGTCGGTCCATTTGGTGGCCTAATTTGTCTCGTGATGTCAGGAAATTTGTGCAGTCCTGTGGGACTTGCTCTCGCTCCAAGCCTTGCTCTCGCTCTAGTGGTTTGTTAATGCCATTACCTGTGCCCAAGAGGCCATGGACCCATATCTCTATGGATTTTATTTCCGACCTCCCTGTTTCTCAGAGAATGACCGTTATCTGGGTAATCTGTGATAGGTTTTCCAAGATGATACATCTTGTGCCATTACCTAAGTTACCTTCCTCCTCCGAATTGGCATCTTTGTTCCTTCAGCACGTGGTTCGGTTACATGGCATTCCGGAGAACATTGTGTCTGACAGAGGAGTCCAGTTTGCTTCCAGATTTTGAAGGACATTTTGTTCTAAACTTGGTGTTCAATTATCTTTCTCCTCTGCTTTTCATCCTCAGACCAATGGACAAACCGAGAGAACAAACCAGACCTTGGAGACTTATTTGAGATGTTTTGTGTCTGCTGATCAAGATGACTGGGTCTCTTTTTTGCCTTTGGCTGAGTTTGCTCTTAATAATAGGGCTAGCTCTGCCACCTTGATGTCTCCATTTTTCTGCAATTTTGGGTTTCACCCTCGATTTTCTTCGGGACAGGCGGAGGCTTCTGTCTGTCCGGGTGTTGACTCTGTTGTGGAGCGAATGCAGCAGATTTGGGACCAGGTAGTGGAGAGGTTGTCTCTCTCTCAGGAGAAGGCCAACGGTTTGCCAACCGGCATAGGACTGATGGTCCTCGGTTTAAAGTGGGGGACTTGGTCTGGTTGTCCTCAAGAAATATCCCTATGAGGGTTGCAGCTCCAAGGTTTAAGCCTAGGTTCATTGGACCTTATAAGATCATGGAGATTCTTAATCCTGTTTCCTTCCGTTTGCTTCTTCCAGGGACATTTAAGATCCATAACGTGTTCCACAAGTCCTTATTGAAGAGGTTTGTCGAGCCAGTGGTTCCTATGGCTGCGCCTCCTGACCCTGTTTTGGTTGAGGGCAATCTGGAGTATGTGGTTGAGAAAATATTGGATTCTCGTTTTTCTAGACAGAAACTCCAGTATTTGGTTAAGTGGAGAGGTTATGGTCAGGAGGACAATTCTTGGGTGTTTGCTTCGGACATCCATGCTAGGAGACTGATCCGTGCCTATCACCGAGCTCATACTGATCGGCCTGGTTGCACAAGTGAGGGTTCGGTGACCCCTCCTCAAGGGGGGGGTACTGTTATGAATGTGCTAGAGATGGTTTCTGAGCAGAGGCTCCCTCTGGTGGTTACAGACAGTACTGAACCTTTCAGCGAGGAATGGCAATCTGGGATTGCTGACTGGTCTGATATATGGGAGGTTCCCTCCCATGATGGTTGCCGGTGATCAATTGTTCTTGTCTCAATTGTGGTTCCTGGTTCATTTGGAAGTTTGCTGAGTCTTGCCTGCATCTTCTGCTATCAGATAAGATATTTTCTGCTTTTATTTTTGTGCTTGCTTTTTGCATAGTTCCCTGCACTTCTGTGGAGGTCAGCCAGGTCCCCTCCGGGGGGGCTTGTGCTCCTCTCAGTTTATCTGAAGCCACTGTTATTTGTTCATTTGCTTTTTCCTGTTTTTTCAGTGGCTCGGCTTAGTTTTGTTACACCATATCCTTTCCTGTACTTTTCTGTCTAGACAGATTGGGCCCCAGCATTTGCTCATTCTATTTTCTGTCTGTGTCCGTGCTTCTTCTTGTCTAACCGCCATTACATGTTTGGGGGCTTCCTATTTTCTTTGGGGATCTGCTCTGGGGCGGATAGCTTTCATCTTTCTGCCTTTAGGTGTAGTTATCTCTCAGGCTGTGACGAGGCGTCTAGGATCAACGTAGGAACGCTCCACGGCTACCTCTAGTTGTGTGGTTAGTTCAGGTTACTGCAATCCAATAGGTTCCAGCCTCTCTGGTATATTGCCGTTTTTGCTTATTCTCCTCAGCTACCAAAACATAACAGGGCCATATCAGACCGTCCTCTTCACCTCTAGGTGCCGGCTTTTTTTTTGTGGCCAAGAAGGATGGCTCATTGAGGCCATGTATTGACTATCGACTCCTTAATAAAATCACTGTTAAATATCAGCACCCATTACCCCTAATTTCCGATTTATTCTCCAGAGTGAAAGGTGCTAGTTGGTTTTCCAAGCTTGACCTTAGGGGGGCGTATAATCTTATTCGCATTAAGCACGGTGATGAATGAAAGACGGCGTTTAATACTCCTGAGGGGCATTTTGAGTACCTAGTAATGCCTTTTGGGCTCACGAATGCCCCTTCCGTCTTCCAATCTTTCATGAATGATATTTTCCAGGATTTTGTGGACAAGTTTTTGATCGTTTATTTGGACGATATTTAGATTTTTTCCAATGAGTGGGATTCTCATGTGGAACATGTTCGGATTGTATTCCGGATTTTGAAAGAAAATGCTTTGTATGTTAAGGGACGGAAATGTCTCTTTGGCGTACAAAAAAATTCGTTTTTGGGATTTATTTTGTCTCCGTCCGCTATTGAAATGGACCCAGTCAAGGTTCAGGCCATTTATGATTGGATTCAGACCACTTCCTTGAAGGCTCTTCAGAAATTTTTAGGTTTTGCTAATTTTTTCAGTAAATTCATAAGTAATTTTTCTGGTATTGTGAAACCATTGACAGATTTGACCAAAAGGGCGCTGATGTGGTTAATTGGTCTCCAGAGGCAGTTTCGGCGTTTCAGGAGCTTAAGCGGAGATTCACTTCTTCTCCTGTTCTAGGGCAACCTGATGTTTCTCTCCCATTTCAGGTGGAGATAGATGCTTCTGAGATTGGTGCAGGAGCCGTTTTGTCTCAAAGAGATCCAGTAAACTCTAAAATTATTCCTTGTGCCTTCTTTTCTCGAAAATTTTCCCCATCTGAACGTAATTATGATGTGGGGAATCGGGAATTATTGGCTATTAAGTGGGCGTTTGAAGAGTGGAGACATTTGTTGGAGGAAGCCAAACATCAAGTTGTGGTCCTTACAGACAACAAGAACTTGATCTATCTCGAATCAGCCAAGCGATTGAATCCTAGACAGGCTAGGTGGGCCTTGTATTTCACGCGTTTTAATTTTGTGGTCTCGTTTCTTACGGGCACTAAGAATATTAAGGCGGATGCCCTCTCTAGGAGTTTCTTTGCGAATTCTCTTGATGTGACTGAGCCTACTACCATTCTAAATGAGGGTGTGGCTCTTTCGCTATCTCATCCGATTTGAGATTTGCCCTGGAGGAATTTCAGGAGGATAAACCTGAACGATGCCCTATGGGGAAATTGTATGTCCCCGACCAATGGAGGGGGAAAGTAATGTTTGAAATTCATTGCTCTGCGTTGGCTGGTCATCCCGTTATTTTTGTACCAGAGATTTGGTGAGTCGGTCTTTTTGGTGGCCTGCTGTTATGTTTCGGTAGCTGAGGAGTGCAGGTAAAAAAGGCAATACACCAGAGCAGTTGGAATCTATGGGATTGCAGTACCCTGACTAACCACCACAACTAGAGGCAGCCGTGGAGCGTTCCTACGTTGGTCCTAGACGCCTCGTCACAGCCTGAGAAACTAACTACACCTAAAGATAGAAATAGGAAAGCTATCTGCCCCGGAGCAGAACCCCAAAGATAATAGAAAGCCCCAAACATGTAATGGCGGTTAGACAAGAGGAAATACTGACACAGAAAGAAAATAGAATGAGCAAACGCTGGGGCCCAAACTATCTAAATAGAAAAGGACAGGAAGGGTACTTACTGCAATCCCAGAAAACCCTGAAAAACACCAACTCTACTAATTTCAAAATCACCTGAGATCACACGACCTCTACCACCTAAATTAGCTCTCTGGTGTAACAAAATCAAAACAGCAGCCACTGAAAAAACTGGAAAAAGCAAAAGAACAAAACTCAGTGGCTGAACTAAACTGAGAAGGCAGAAGCCCCCGGAGGGGACCCAGAAGGCCCCCAAAGAAGTGCAGGACAAAATGCAAAAAAAATAGCAACAACACAAAAGAAGAAAAATTCTTATCTGGTAGCAGGAGATGCAGACACGACACAGCAGGCTACAAGGGAAACTGGAATGAAGGATTCAGACCAGAACAATTGATCACCGGCAACCCTGATGGGAAAATGACTCCCTTATATAAGACCAGTCAGTAACACCTGATTCCCAGTCCTCACAATCTTCACTAGTACCGCTTGTAACCACCAGAGGGAGCCTCTGCTCAGAACTCATCTCAAACCCATTCACAACAGTACCCCCCCCTTGAGGAGGGGTCACCGAACCCTCATTTGAGCAACCAGGTCGGTCAGGATGAGTTCTATGATACGCACGGATAAGTCTCCTAGCATGGATGTCCGAAGCAAACACCCAAGAATTGTCTTCCTGACCATAACCTCTCCATTTAACCAAATACTGGAGTCTTCGTCTAGAAAAACGAGAATCCAATATTTTCTAAACCACATACTCCAGATTGCCCTCAACCAAAACAGGGTCAGGAGGCACAGTAGCAGGAACCACTGGCTCAACAAACCTCTTCAACAAGGACTTGTGGAACACGTTATGGATCTTAAATGTCCCTGGAAGAAGCAAACGAAAAGAAACAGGATTAATAATCTCCATGATCTTATAAGGTCCAATGAACCTAGGCTTAAATTTAGGAGATGCTACTCTCATAGGAATATTCTTTGAGGACAACCAGACCAAGTCCCCCACTTTAAACCGAGGACCATCAGTCCTATGCCGGTTAGCAAACCGCTGGGCCTTCTCCTGAGAGAGGGACAACCTCTCCACTACCTGGTCCCAAATCTGTTGCATACGCTCAACAACAGAGTCAACACCTGGACAGACAGAAGCCTCCGTCTGTCCTGAAGAAAATCGAGGGTGAAAACCAGAATTACAGAAAAACGGAGACATCAAAGTGGCAGAGCTAGCCCTATTATTAAGAGCAAACTCAGCCAAAGGCAAAAAAGAGACCCAGTCATCCTGATCAGCAGACACAAAGCATCTTAGATAAGTCTCTAATGTCTGGTTTGTTCTCTCAGTTTGACCATTGGTCTGAGGATGAAATGCCGAGGAGAAAGACAATTGAACACCCAGTTTAGAATAAAAAGTCCTCCAAAATCTGGAAACAAACTGGACTCCTCTGTCAGACACAATGTTCTCAGGAATGCCGTGTAAACGAACCACGTGCTGAAGAAACAACGGCACCAATTCAGAGGAGGAAGGCAACTTTAGTAATGGCACAAGATGTATCATTTTGGAAAACCTATCACAAATTACCCAGATGGTGGTCATTCTCTGAGAAACAGGAAGATCGGAAATGAAATCCATAGAGATATGGGTCCATGGTCTCTTGGGCACAGGCAATGGCATCAACAAACCACTAGAGCGAGAGCAAGGCTTGGAGCGAGAGCAAGTCCCGCAGGACTGCACAAATTCCCTGACATCGCGAGACAAGGTAGGCCACCAAAAGGACCGACTAACCAAGTCTCTGGTACCAAAAATTCCGGGATGCCCAGCCAATGCGGAACAATGAATCTCAGACATCACACTCTTTTTCCATTGGTCCGGGACAAACAATTTTCCAACAGGGCAGCGCTCGGGCCTATCCTCCTGACACCCCTCCAGAGCAAGTCTCAAATTGGGCGAGATGGCGGAAAGAACTACACCCTCTTTCAAAATAACAGAAGGATCAGATAACTCAGGAGAGTCCGCAAGGAAACTCCTCGAGAGGGCATCCGCCTTAACATTCTTAGTGCCAGGAAGAAAGGAAACCACAAAATTAAAACGTGTGAAAAACAAGGCCCACCTGGCCTGTCTAGGATTGAGTCGCTTGGCAGATTCCAGATAGACCAGATTCTTATGGTCCGTAAGGACCACCACCTGATGTTTGGCTCCCTCCAGCCAATGTCTCCACTCTTCAAAAGCCCACTTCATGGCCAATAACTCCCGATTACCCACGTCATAATTACGTTCAGTAGGAGAAAATTTTCGAGAGAAAAAGGCACAAGGGTTACTTTTAGAGGTCTCTGGATCTTTTTGGGACAAAAAACGGCACCTGCCCCAATTTCAGAGGCATCAACCTCCACCTGAAATGGCAGAGAAACATCAGGCTGCCGTAGAACAGGAGCAGAAGTGAAAATCTGCTTAAGTTCCTGAAATGCAGAGACTGCCTCAGGAGGCCAATTCACCACATCAGAACCCTTTCTGGTCAAATCAGTTAATGGTTTAACAATAACCGAGAAATTACCAATAAATTTACGATAAAAATTGACAAAACCCAAAAATCTCTGAAGTGCCTTTAATGAAGTAGGTTGGACCCAATCACAGATGGCCTGAACCTTGACCGGGTCCATTTCAATAACAGATGGGGACAAAATGAATCCCAGAAATGAGATCTTCTGTACGCCAAAAAGACACTTTGATCCCTTCACATACAGAGCATTATCCCTCAAAATCTGGAACACAGTCCGAACATGTTTCACATGAGAGTCCCAGTCATTAGAAAAAATCAAGATATCATCCAAATAAACAATCAGAAATTTGTCCACAAAATCCCTGAAAATGTCATTCATGAAGGACTGGAAGACGGAAGGGGCATTAGTGAGCCCAAAGGGCATCACTAGGTACTCAAAATGCCCTTCAGGGGTATTGAATGCCGTCTTCCATTCATCCCCGTGCTTAATGCGAATAAGGTTATACGCCCCCTGAGGTCAAGCTTGGTAAACCAAGTAGCGTTTTTCACCCTGGAAAACAGGTCAGAAATCAAGGGTAACGGGTATTGATATTTCACAGTAATATTGTTCAAGAGACGATAATCAATACACGGCCTTAATGAACCATCTTTTTTGGCCACAAAGAAAAAACCGGCATCTAAGGGTGAAGAGGATGGTCTGATATGACCCTTCTCCAATGATTCCTTGATATAAGACCGCATAGCGTCATGTTCAGGTACAGACAAGTTAAAAAGGCGACCTTTAGGGAATTTACTACCCGGCACTAATTCAATAGCGCAGTCATAGCTCCTATGGGGAGGTAAGGATGCAGATTTACTTTCGCTAAACACATCAGAAAAATCAAACAAAAAGTCAGGAACATCCTGAGCTTGGGGGGAGGCAGAAAAAACAGGAGTGTTGGTATTAACACATTGGCAGCCCCAACTGGTTACAGACTCAGATTTCCAATCCAAAACAGGATTATGAGACTGTAACCAAGGGAAACCCAGCACGATAATGTCATGCAGATTATATAGAACCAAAAATTTGCAGCACTCCTGGTGATCAGGTTCAACCCTCATTATCACCTGAGTAGAAAACTGGGGTTTATTCTCAGCCAAAGGGGTAGAATCGATCCCCAGTAGGGGAATAGACTTCTGTAGGGGTATCAAGGGAAACCCACAACGTTTAGCAAAATCATAATCCATCAGGTTAATAGCTGCTCCAGAATCAACGAAAGCCTGAGCAGAAAATGAGGACAGAGAGCATATCAGAGTGACAGTTAATAAAAACTTAGTCTGAACACTACCCAAGACAACTGAGCGTGCAAAACGTCTTCCCCGCTTAGGGCAGACTGAAATAGCATGAGAGGCATCACCACAGTAGAAACATAACCTATTGCGCTTTCGAAACTCATGACGCTGTGCCCAGACACCACTCCATCACACTGCATGGGCTCAGAAGCTGGCTTACAAGGCAACACCACTCCACGCATACTTCTCCGCTCACGCAAACGTCTGTCAATTTGAATCGCTAATGACATAGAATCATTGAGACCAGAGGGGACAGGGAATCCCACCATAACATCCTTTACATTATCCGACAGACCCTTTCGGAAAAGGGCCGCCAAAGCGTCGTCATTCCATTTGGTCAGGACTGCCCACCTACGGAATCTCTGACAGTATAACTCAGCGTCATCAAGCCCCTGATTTAATGCCAACAAGGCTTTTTCAGCTTGATCAGTGACATTAGGCTCATCGTACAATAACCCCAAAGCCTGAAAAAACGCATCAACATCACTCAAAACAGGATCCCCAGGTATCAGGGAAAAAGCCCAATCCTGAGGATCGCCGCGCAGGAGAGAGATGATAATTTGAACCTGCTGCGCTGCGTTTCCTGAGGACTTAGATTTTAAGGCAAAAAACAATTTACAATTATTTTTGAAATTCTGAAACTTAGCTCGATCCCCTAAAAACAAATCTGGCATGGGGATCCTAAGTTCCACAACAGGCAACCCAGCAAGATAGATAGCAATACTCCGAACCTCAGTGGCAAGCTGATCCACACGGCCAGACAACTGTGCAAACTCCATTGGGAGAAAAGATCCTCCCCAGCACCCAGAGATACAGAGGGAAAAAAAAAAAAATGCAACAAACAGAAAAATATCTCTGACAACTCTGACAACCTTTTTTCTATCACAAAATTTTTCCCTTCTGTGAGTACCATACAATTTTCAATTTTTAGGCCGGTGATACTGTTATGTTTCGGTAGCTGAGGAGTACAGGTAAAAAAGGCAATACACCAGAGCAGTTGGAATCTATGGGATTGCAGTGCCCTGACTAACCACCACAACTAGAGGCAGCCGTGGAGCGTTCCTACGTTGGTCCTAGACGCCTCGTCACAGCCTGAGAAACTAACTACACCTAAAGATAGAAATAGGAAAGCTATCTGCCCTGGAGCAGAACCCCAAAGATATAGAAAGCCCCCAAACATGTAATGGCGGTTAGACAAGAGGAAATACTGACACAGAAAGAAAATAGAATGAGCAAACGCTGGGGCCCAAACTATCTAAATAGAAAAGGACAGGAAGGGTACTTACTGCAATCCCAGAAAACCCTGAAAAACACCAACTCTACTAATTTCAAAATCACCTGAGATCACACGACCTCTACCACCTAAATTAGCTCTCTGGTGTAACAAAATCAAAACAGCAGCCACTGAAAAAACTGGAAAAAGCAAAAGAACAAAACTCAGTGGCTGAACTAAACTGAGAAGGCAGAAGCCCCCGGAGGGGACCCAGAAGGCCCCCAAAGAAGTGCAGGACAAAATGCAAAAAAAATAGCAACAACACAAAAGAAGAAAAATTCTTATCTGGTAGCAGGAGATGCAGACACGACACAGCAGGCTACAAGGGAAACTGGAATGAAGGATTCAGACCAGAACAATTGATCACCGGCAACCCTGATGGGAAAATGACTCCCTTATTTAAGACCAGTCAGTAACACCTGATTCCCAGTCCTCACAATCTTCACTAGTACCGCTTGTAACCACCAGAGGGAGCCTCTGCTCAGAACTCATCTCAAACCCATTCACAACAGCCTGCTTTATCTCGTGATGTCAGGAATTTTGTGCAGTCCTGTGGGACTTGTTCTCGGTCCAAACCCTGTTCTCGCTCTAGTGGATTGTTAGTGCCACTTCCGGTGCCCAGGAGGCCATGGACACATATCTCAATGGATTTTATTTCCGACCTCCCTGTCTCTCTGAGAATGACTTTTATCTGGGTGATCTATGATAGAATTTTCAAGATGGTCCATCTTGTACCACTGCCAAAGTTGCCATCCTCTCTGAGTTGGTGCCCTTGTTTTTTCAGCAGGTGGTTTGTTTGCACAGCATTCCGGAGAACATTGTGTCTGACAGAGGAGTCCAGTTTGTGTCCAGATTTTGGAGAGCCTTTTGTTCTAAACTGAGAATTCAGTTGTCCTTCTCTGCGTTTCATCCTCAGACCAATGGGCAGACTGAGAGAGCAAACCAGACTTTGGAAACTTAACTGAGATGTTTTGTGTCTGCTGATCAAGATGAATGGGTCTCTTTTTTGCCCTTGGCTGAATTTGCTCTGAATAATAGGGCTAGTTCTGCCACTTTGATGTCCCCTTTTTTCTGCAACTTTGGGCTTCATCCTCGGTTTTCTTCAGGGCAGGTGGAGGCTTCAGCCTGTCCAGGTGTTGATTCTATGGTAGAGAGAATGCAGCAGATTTGGAATCATGTAGTGGATAAGTTGTCTCACTCTCAGGGGAAGGCCCAACAATTTGCCAACCAGCATAGGACTGATGGTCCCCGGTTTAAAGTAGGTGACATGGTTTGGTTGTCCTCAAAAAATATTCCTATGAAGGTTGTGTCTCCAAAATTTAAGCCTAGGTCCATTGGACCTTATAAGATTTTGGAAATCCTTAATCCTGTTTCTTTCCATTTGGCTCTTCCTGGAACGTTTAAGATTCACAACGTCTTTCATAAATCTTTGTTGAAAAGATTTATTGAGCCAGTAGTTCCCATGGCTGTGCCTCCTGATCCTGTATTGGTTAACAGCAATCTGGAGTACGAAGTAGAGAAAGTTTTGGATTCTCGTCTGGCTAGACAGAGACTCCAGTACTTGGTCAAGTGGAAAGGTTATGGTCAGAAGGACAATTCTTGTGTGTTTGCTTCTGACATTCATGCCGAGAGATTGGTTCGCGCCTTTCACCGGGCCCATCCTGATCGGTCTGATGGCTTGAGTGAGGGCTCGGTGACCCCTCCTCAAGGGGGGGTACTGTTGTGAACACTTTTAATCTGGCTTCTGAGTTTGGGTTCCCTCTGGTGGTTGCTTCTGGTAATGGAGCTGGTCTGGCTGACAGAAGTCAATCACCTGAAGAGGATGATTGGAGGTCAGGTGTTACTGTCTGGAGAGATGTAAGTGAGCAGCCTTCCCTTAATTGTTGCCGGTGATTTGGTTTTCTTCCTGAGCCTTCTGAAAGTCTGCTTGCTCCCTGCTTTGTCCTGCATCTTTCAGATAAATTATTTGTCTGTTTTTATCTGTGGCATTTTTTCCCTTTTTGCTTTTCTCTGTTCTCTGCCTTGCTCGTGTGAGTTCAGCCGGGTTCCCTGCTGGGACCTGTGCTGGACTCTGTTTTCCTTTGCCACAGCTTATGTTAGTCTTTTCTGTATTTATAGACTCCTGTTATTTCAATATCTGTTGTTTGGCGTCCAGTTCACACCAGTGTTCTGATTTAGTGGGGGAGAGGTCGTGTGGCCTCAGTATTTTTGCATATCAGATGTGTTGGAATTTTTCTTCGGGTTTTTGTTTGCGGGATTTCAGACAGTATCCTTTCCTGTCCTGTTCTATCCAGACAGTTTGGGCCCCAGCATTTGCTTACTCTATTTTCTGCCTGTGTTTTGTACTTCATCTGTCTCACCGGCGATATATGTTTGGGGGCTATGTATTCCTTTGGGGCTCTACTCCGGGGCAGTTTAGCTTTCCCCTTTCTCTCTTAGGGTATGTTTCCACGATCAGGAAACATTCCGGATTAGCTGCGTGTTTGACGCTGTGCGTTGGCGCAGCGTCAAACACGCAGCGTCCAGATGTTACAGCATAGTGGAGGGGATTTCAAGAAATCCCGTCTCCACTATGCGTAAAAATACGTAGGCGGAAGACCTGCGTTTCCGGACATGCGGCGCGTCTTTTTAGACCGCAGCATGTCTAGCGTCTTGCGGCGACGCTGCGTCGCCGCAACGGAAATAACACAGGGCTATGTAGCCCTGCGTTCTTTCCGGAAGTGTTCCGGAGGTGTCCTGAACACATCCGGAAAGAGCGTGCGTCAAAAAGGGGGCGGGGCTTTGGGCGGTGCGGAATTTCCGCTCCGTCCAAAGCGCTGTGGTTCCGGACCGTGGAACCACAGCCTTGGGCTTAGTTAACTCTTTGGCTGTGTCGAGGCGTCTAGGGCTTAGTAGGTACGTCCCACGGCTAATTCTAGTTGTGTTGTCAGTTTAGGGGTCTGCAATCCACTAAGTTACCAACCTCTCTGGGTGTTTGGTTGCCTAGCCTATTTCTCTATTATCCTCCTCGGTTACCATATCATAACACTTTTGTGCTTGATGTCACCTGACAATATAAATGTGACATCAACCCCCCCAGCTATGACCCCACTTGCCACCACATCAGGGCAAGTGGAAAAAGCAAGGCTAAGTGCCAGAATTGGTACATTTTATAGATGAGCCTTTTCTGGGGTGGCTTCATCTGTCTCACCGGCAATATATGTTTGGGGGCTATCTATTCCTTTGGGGCTCTACTCCGGGGCAGTTTAGCTTTCCCCTTTCTCTCTTAGGCTTAGTTAACTCTTTGGCTGTGTCGAGGTGTCTAGGGCATAGTAGGTACGTCCCACGGCTAATTCTAGTTGTGTTGTCAGTTTAGGGGTCTGCAATCCGCTAAGTTACCAACCTCTCTGGGTGTTTGGTTGCCTAGCCTATTTCTCTATTATCGTCCTCGGTTACCATATCATAACACTTTTGTGCTTGATGTCAAATGACAATACAAATGTGACATCAACCCCCCCCCAGCTATGACCCCACTTGCCACCACATCAGGGCAAGTGGAAAAAGCAAGGCTAAGTGCCTGAATTGGTACATTTTATAGATGAGCCTTTTCTGGGGTGGCTGAGAGCTGATGTTTTTAGCCTGGGGCCAATATCCATGGCCCCTTTCTAGGCTATTAATATCAGTCTGCAGCTGTCTGCCTAACCTTTGCTGGTTAATACTTATAGGGAGACCCTATGTAATTTTTTTTGGGGTCCACTATTTTAATAGCCAATAAAGGCTAAGTATACAGCTGTGAGCTGATATTAATAGCCTGAGAAGCTCCATGGGTATTACCCCTGTCCCAGGCTATAAACATCTGCCCAAGCTGTTGGCTTTCCCTCTGCTGGTTAAGAAAATTATGCAGAAACCCACACCGTTTTTTTCAGAAAAATAATCTTTTAATGATTAAATACATTTTAAGATGGCCGCCGGATGGGTCCTTAAGGGGAGATATGTATCATCGCAGTTGGTAGCTTCAGTGATGTGCGCTCGGAAAGCATGATCATGGGCGTGGTTTCGCAGATAAAATAGAGACTGAGTGTCTCATTCAGTGTATGGGTCTGGAGATGTGTGGATCTCCTTTGTGTTGGTTTGTGCTAAGGCTTAAAGAATCGGACACTGTCCTCAGCGGGCAGACCCGCAATATTTTATTGACTTTTTACTTTTTGTTTTCCCTTTGTGCCAGAAAAGGCTGTTCTTTTGTTTGGATTTCTGAGCGATTTATGTAGTTCTAATAAACCTGACTTGACATTTTAATGAAACTGCTTGCTGTGCCTACCTCAACAACAGCTCAGTGAGTACAAACCTCTACAACACACACACTGTACTAATTGTATATGTGGCTGACATCTCTATATCTATCTATTCTATGTGTATACACTGTGTGTAATCCATCAGTTCTTACCTGTCGGGTCCCTCTGTGATTTTACTGTACGCAGCTTTTGAAAGGACATCACTGTGTAAAAATCAGACAGCACTCGCATGCGGTGCGATTTTTTTTTTCCGAGCTGGAAAAAAATTGCAGATGAACATACAATGATAGAATAATATTGGTCAAAATGCAATCTGATTTTTAATTGGATTGCATTCTTCTGATTTCATCGCAAGTGAGAATGAGCCCTTATACAGAGGGCAAGTGCAAAGAAACTTATATCATGTGGTATAAGCTTCTATATAATGGGTCTCAATGCTGGACAGATGCCTCCATTCTGACAGTAGCCAGTCAGCAGATGTGTAGCTAAAAATGGCCACAAATATAGTGTGCACTTAGCCTTAGAGATGCTTTTTATTTAAGACTAGCTGAAGAGCCCGGCGCTGCCCGGGCATAGTAACTAACTACGGTTAGTTATAACAAATTATAATGATTATATCTCTATATATAAAGCTGAGTGTATAGCCCACTCTGCATAGTAACATTCACTATAATATCCCACACTATCCCGTCAGGCAGAGCCACCGGACTACTACCCCTAATATCCCACATCGTCCAGTCAGCCAGAGCTACTGGACTACTACCCCTAATATCCCACATCATCCTGTCAGCCAGAGCCAGTGGACAACTAATATCCCACATCATCCTATAAAAGCCACCGGACTACTACCCTAATATCCCACATCGTCCCGTCAGCCTGAGCCACCGGACTGCTATCCCTAATATTCCACATCATCCCGTCAGCCAAAGCCACCGGACTACTACCACTAATATCCCACATCATCCTGTCAGACAGAGCCACCAGACTACTACCCCTAATATCCCACATCATCCCGTCAGCCAGAGCCACCGGACTACTAATATCCCACATCATCCTGTCAGAGCCACCGGACTACTACCCCTAATATTCCACATCATCCCGTCATACAGAGCCACCGGACAAATACCACTAATATCCCACATCACCCCATCAGCCAGAGCCACCGGACTACTAATATCCCACATCATCCTGTCAGAGCCAGCGGACTACTACCCCTAATATCCCACATCCCATCAGCCAGAGCCACTGGACTACTAATATCCCACATCATTCTGTCAGAGCCACCGGACTACTCCCCCTAATATCCCACATCATCCCATCAGCCAGAGCCACCGGACTACTCCCCCTAATATCCCACATCATCCCGTCAGCCAGAGCCACCAGACTACTCCCCTAATATCCCACATCATCCAGTCAGCCAGAGCCACCGGACCACTCCCCCTAATATCCCACATCATCCCGTCAGCCAGAGCCAGCGGACTACTACCCCTAATATCCCACATCCCGTCAGCCAGAGCCACCGACTACTCCCCCTAATATCCCACATCATCCCGTTACAGCTGCCATAACTTCCATACCGGGGATCCCTTTAAGAGAGGCCTAGCATCAGAACCAAAGCGCTGGATGGATTTGCCCTGACTTCCATACCAATGATTCCTTTAATAGAAGCCTGGGGTGAGAATCAGAGCACAGAGTGGATTTGCCCTCACTTCCGTACCGGGGATCCCTTTAAGAGGGAAGATGTGCCTATGGGATGGAGGATGTGTGATGGGTATATGGGAGCGGGTGATTAATTTCTGTCATCTGCTCTCTGCTCCTTTCTGGGGGGCAGACAATGGCTGGGAGCCTATGTACCCGGGGATGCGATTTCTCCCACCTGGTCAGTGTCAGCTGAGGTGTTGTCGTGGAGTGAGAAAACTGTTGCTCATAGCAACCAATCACAGCTCAGCTTCTTTTAAACAGCTCTGGTTCTGGTTAAATGTAAGATACTCCGTGATTGGTTGGTAAAACACACACACACACACATTCAATTTTATACATATAGATTTCCACTGTTATAAGCAAACCTGAACAAAATACCTGTGTGAATAAATCCCTGTATCTGTCTGGGGTTTTTTTTCAAACCATTTATTTATTTTGTAAGAAGTACATATAAACATAACAGGAAAGCAACAATGGTTGGAGAGTATGACAGGTTGCATAGTTAGACTGGTATGTTGTATGATACAACACATCTAATGGTAATGTCTAGGAATAAAGTTGAAGAAGGTATTGGATTAGAAAACTGCTGCTTTATTTTTATTTCAATAAATTGGAACATCATTTCTCTGAATATTGAGTCTCATAAATGTTTTTTTTTTGCTGACAGGTGAAATGTGACCAGTATTGGCCTAGTAGAGGTGCAGACACATATGGAATGATACAAGTGACACTCCTAGATACGATTGAACTAGCGACTTTCTGTGTGCGGACATTTTCTCTACATAAGGTAAGTTACACAGTGGATGGTAAAAAAAATAAAGAGACCTCCACATACTTTGCTTCACAAGGACTTTGAGCATATATTAGTCAGACTGTGACTTTTTCTCTCAGTTTAAGCTATAAGGATGAATGAGTCTCAGTCGTTAGAATGTTCCTTCTTTGACTTGTGCAACATACTTTCCTTCAGTCTCATTGTCTAGTCTCTGGTTACAGAATGGTTCCAGTGAGAAGAGAGAAGTACGACAATTCCAGTTTACTGCCTGGCCAGATCATGGCGTCCCTGAGTACCCAACTCCATTCCTGGCATTCCTCAGAAGAGTAAAGACTTGTAACCCTCCTGATGCTGGACCTATTGTAGTACACTGCAGGTATAGGCAATGTTTTACAAGACTCTAAGACAACTGTGATTCTAATATCCACAAATACTCATAGCAAGTATGATGATCACTCTTAGGTAAACTCCAGTCAGTACTTTAAAATCACTATAAAGTCAGAGACCTCAAGTAATACAGATTATTAAATAGCATTAAACCAGTTATTTCTCCATTTTCATCCTTCTCCATCCTCAGTACACAAATGAGATTTATTTTTGGGGTCTGCTTCCATTTACCGACTGCCGACACGATACAACTGCCTATTACTAAACCTTCACTGATCGGCAGTCATTTACTAGCCTGTTTACGTAGACAGACCAAAGCAAACGATGTGCACTGAGTGATCTATAGTAAATTGTTCAGTGCACGTAGGCTGCCATAGTTTTCGACAATGTGAGTCCTTATTGCACAGTACGATGCACGGCGAGAATGATGATCCTTTATGCTGCATAAAAGATCATTTCACCTGATGAACAAGCAAAACGTTTGTTCATCTGGTGATCGGCAGAGAATTTATACAGCAAGATAATCATGAAATAAGTATTTTTAACAAATGCTTGTTCATAATTATTTTTTGTATATGCCCCTTTAGTCGCTATTCCCATAACATGATAGGTAATGCAAGAGATAACAAAAGGACTAAAAACTTTTCTACACATAAACTAAAAGTACAAAGATATGTGTGATAAGTAATGAAGGTGACATGACACTCGCAAGACCAACCTGGCCCTTAAGATGCTGGAATGTTGAAAGTCTGACCCTCATCAATTAAATATTGACCCCTTTTTTAACGTTGAAACTACTATAGTGATGGACTGATAACAATGGGTTCCTAAAACCCCCAACAAATGGCTAATTTTGACAGAGAAAATGTAGTGGTAATGAAGTATTAAATGCCGCCATTCCTATAAATGTTCGTGTGTCTATTATTATTATTTATTATTATAGCGCCATTTATTCCATGGCACTTTACATGTGAGGAGGGGTATACATAATAAATACAAGTACAGTAATCTTAAACAATACAAGTCATGACTGGTACAGGATGAGAGAGGACCCTGCCTGCGAGGGCTCACAATCTACAAGGGATGGGTGAGGATACAGTAGGCGAGGGTAGAGCTGGTCGTGCAGCGGTTTGGTGGATCGGTGGTTACTGCAGGTTTTAGGCTTGTCTGAAGAGGTAGGTCTTCAGGTTCTTTTTGAAGGTTTCCATGGTAGGCGAGAGTCTGATATGTTGTGGTAGAGAGTTCCAGAGTAGGGGGGATGCGTGGTAGAAATATTGTATGCGAATGTGGGAAGAGGAGATAAGAGGGGAGGAGAGAAGGAGATCTTGTGAGGATCGGAGGTTGCGTGCAGGTAAGTACCGGGAGACTAGGTCACAGATGTATGGAGGACTCAGGTTGTGGATGGCTTTGTATGTCATGATTAGGGTTTTGAACTGGAGTCTTTGAGTAATGGGGAGCCAGTGCAGGGATTGATAGAGGGGAGAGGCCGAGAAATAGTGGGGGGGACAGGTGGATTAGTCGGCCAGCAGAGTTTAGAATAGATTGGAAGGGTGCGAGAGAGTTAGAGGGGAGGCCACAGAGCAGGACGTTGCATTAGTCAAGGCGGGAGATGTGAGGGCATGGACTAGGGTTTTACCAGATTCTTGGTTGAGGAATGTACGGATCCGTCAAATATGTTTGAGTTGAAGTCGGCAGGAAGTGGAAAGGGCTTGGATATGTGGTTTGAAAGAGAGATCAGTGTCAAGGATAACCCGAGGCAGTGAGCTTGTGGGACTAGAGAGAGTGGGCAGCAGTTTACTTTAATGGATAGGTCCATTGGAGGGGTCGCGTGAGATGGGGGAAAGATGATGAATTCTGTTTTGTCCATATTAAGTTTTAGAAATCTAGCGGAGAAGAAGGATGAAATATCAGACAGACATTGAGGGATTCTGTTTAGAAGGGAGGTGATACCTGGTCCAGAGATGTAAATCTGTGTGTCATCAGCATAGAAGTGATACTCAAAGCCATTAGATTCTATGAGCTGTCCGATGCTGAAGGTGTAAATGGAGAAGAGCAGGGGCCCTAGGACTGAACCTTGCGGGACTCCAATGGATTGGAGTCGCGGTGAGGAGGTGGTGTGCGAGTGGGAGACGCTGAATGTCCGGTCTGTTAGGTATGACGTGATCCAAGATAGGGCCAAGTCTGTGATACCAAGAGATGAGAGGGTCTGAAGTAATAGGGAATGGTCCACTGTGTCAAAGGCAGAAAACAGGTCCAGGAGGAGGAGGACAGAGTAGTGTCTCTTGGCCTTGGCGGTTAATAGGTCATTGGTGACCTTAATTAGGGCAGTTTCAGTGGAGTGGTGTGGCCGGAAGCCAGATTGTAAGGGGTCAAGGAGGGAGCAAGAAGAGAGGTGGGAGGACAGTTCAAGATGGACTTGTTGTTCCAGTAGTTTTGAGGCATAGGGGATAAGTGATATAGAGCGATAGCTAGATACAGAGGATGGGTCAAGAGAGGGCTTTTTGAGGATAGGTGTGATTGAGGCATGTTTAAAGCTTGAGGGGAAAACACCAGTTGTTAGTGATAGGTTGAAGAGATAGGTTAGGGTTGGGATGAAGACTGTGGTGAGGTTTGGGATGAAGTGGGATGGGATTGGGTCAAGTGCACAGGTAGTGAGATGTGATCTTGAGAGTGGAGTGGAGAGTCGATCTTCTGTAATGGTGGAGAAGTTGGTTTTGGAGGAGGGGGCAGGGCAGTTAGGAGGAAGGGCTCTGGGGGTTGTTGACCAAAACTGTGTCTGATGTTATCAATCTTCTCCTTGAACAATGAGTCATAGTCTTCAGCTGAAATGAGGGGGGAGGAAGGAGGTGTTGGGGGGCGGAGGAGAGAATTGAAGTTGAATAACTGTTTAGGGTTGTGAGACAGGGAGGATATGAGAGATGAGTAGTAGGTTTGTTTTGCTGCAGCGAGTGTGGCCTTTAAAGTAGTGAGGGACTGTTTGAATGTGATGAAGTCCTCATTGGAGTGGATCTTTTCCATCTCTGCTCAGCATCCCTGGAAGCTCGCCTCAGTTCTTTGGTCAAGCTGTGTGCCAGGGCTGTCTGTTGATTTTGCGAGCTTTAGTATCTCTGAGAGGGGCAACTGATTCCAAAGCTACATTTATTGTGGTGGTCTATAGATACTCATTGTCACACCCGCTCAATGCAATCATCCAACACTTTTGTACTTCCATTATAAATGCAGTTCACACAGTAAAAAGATCATATTTATAGTTAATAGTGATGAGCGATTCGGGAAAATAGTCACAAATAATTTCTAATATCCGTGTATTCGTTTCGAATAACGAATCCAAGGCAAGTCAATGGTAAAGCCGAATATTTTTCTACTGGACCCAACAAACAGGTGTTGGGACATGAGAAAAAAGCTAAAATGGATTGGAAAGAGCTAAAACTAAATGGGAATAGCATGGAGAAGATGCCTGCATGCCTTTTTGACTCACATATGGTATCTGGGAATAATATTGTAAGACTATTGCGCCGGTTTTACGGATTTTTAAAAAGACCTACCAAACCAAACCAGACTTTTTTTTAAAAGGGAAATATGCTAATGCTATAATTTTCTTCATAATTACATGTATATAACGCAAAATAAATAAATTATACCTCCCCTTTTACCATATGTTCACACAGAGCATTTTGGCTTTAGTTTTTACTTTAACATTTGTGAGGGCTCACAATCCAACATTCGGGAGGTCCCACCCGAATGTCAAATAGTTAGCCAGATAGTGGAATACATATTCCCCATTCCTTTAAAAAGCCATTTCAGACATGCCCATTTGAATTTTTGGCTTTCCTCTCCACCACCACCATGTCCACCACCATGTCATTATGTGTCCTTCGCTAACAATTAGCAGAGTGCCCACAGTTGACTTGAAACCTGAGTTTGGTAAGTACCCTCAGGTGCCCCTGTATCATACCTTTGGGAGAGCTCTCACTCCTACATTCGGGAGGTCCCTCCCTCATGCCAAATAGTTAGCCAGATAGTGGAATACATATGCCCCATCCCTTTACAATGACATTTCAAACATGCCCATTTGAATTTTGGGCTTTGCCCACCCCACTATCATGTCCAGCCATGTCATTATGCGACCCTTACTGACAATTTGCAGAGTTCCAGCAGGTCCTGTGAACCCTGAGTTTGGTAAAGGCCCTCAGGTGGCCCTGTATCATACATTTGGGAGAGCTCTCACTCCTACATTCGGGAGGTCCCTCCCTCATGCCAAATAGTTAGCCAGATAGTGGAATACATATTCCCCATCCCTTTATAATGCCATTTCAAACATGCCCATTCGAATTTTGGGCTTTGCCCAACACCACCACCATGTCCACCACCATGTCATTATGCCGCCCTCGCTGACAATTTGCAGAGGGCCAGCAGGTGCTGTGAAACCTGCGTTTTGTAAGCTCCACAGTTCATTTTTGCCACCGGATCCCAATGGAACAACTGTTATAGTGGGTGAAGCCGCTGTAAGGTGAATATAATACAGGAGTTGGGGGAGCTGCATGATCAATGTCAGTAAATTGGATTCCACCAGACACCAAAAGTATTAGAATTAAATTCTGAATACAGTGTATACAATCAAGGACCTGTATTGTGGTCAGTCTGTCAGGCCTGAAACCCATGTCAGGAACATGTACAAGCCTCATTTTACTTGAAAGCAGCCTCCTCAATGGAAAGAGACAGGAGTGTCATTGACCAATCTGCACAAGCCTACGCATTTTCTATTTATATGAGATACTAGCTGTAGTACCCGGCTTCGCCCGGGTTAATTAATAACTGCTGTTAGCTGTAACAAAATAGACTATGTTAACAAAAATGTATTCTGCACATAAAAATCACACACCAAAAGTGCGGGGGTTAAAATTTCCATTCAACACATAGCCTATGATGCTCCTGGGGTTGAGATGTGCGGGCATGCAAAATTTCATGCCCGTAAGTACAACGGTGCAGATTCCTATCCCGGGCCAAAATTATTTGCCGATTTGGAATGCGCGGGGTTAAAATTTCGACTCAAAACCTAGCCTATGACGCTCCCGGGGTCGAGACGTGCGGGTGTGCAAAATTTCATGCCCGTAAATGCAGATTCCTATGCCGGACATACACACAAGCATTCAGCTTTCTCCCCATTATGTAGATAGGGCCAAAATTGTTTGGCGATTTGGAACGTGCGGGGGTTAAAATTTCCATTCAACACATAGCCTATGATGCTCCTGGGGTTGAGATGTGCGGGCATGCAAAATTTCATGCCCGTAAGTAAAACGGTGCAGATTCCTATCCCGGGCCAAAATTATTTGCCGATTTGGAATGCGCGGGGTTAAAATTTCGACTCAAAACCTAGCCTATGACGCTCCCGGGGTCGAGACGTGCGGGTGTGCAAAATTTCATGCCCGTAAATGCAGATTCCTATGCCGGACATACACACAAGCATTCAGCTTTCTCCCCATTATGTAGATAGGGCCAAAATTGTTTGGCGATTTGGAACATGCGGGGGTTAAAATTTCCATTCAACACATAGCCTATGATGCTCCTGGGGTTGAGATGTGCGGGCATGCAAAATTTCATGCCCGTAAGTACAACGGTGCAGATTCCTATCCCGGGCCAAAATTATTTGCCGATTTGGAATGCGCGGGGTTAAAATTTCGACTCAAAACCTAGCCTATGACGCTCCCGGGGTCGAGACGTGCGGGTGTGCAAAATTTCATGCCCGTAAATGCAGATTCCTATGCCGGACATACACACAAGCATTCAGCTTTCTCCCCATTATGTAGATAGGGCCAAAATTGTTTGGCGATTTGGAACGCGCGGGGTTAAAATTTCGATTCAAAACATAGCCTAGGACGCTTTCGGGGTCGAGACGTGCGGGCGTGCAAAATTTCATGCCCGTAAGTGCGACGGTGCGGATTCCAATCCCGGACAAACATACCCACATACATACACACATACATACATTCAGCTTTATATATTAGATGTAAACGTGACTATCTCTAATTTTTGTAAGTCTGCTGTTGCCATGTGTAATAAAGCTGATATCTTAAGAACAAATTGCCACACATTGCTAGACATATTGAATTTGTACATAACACCTCTGTGAGGGTACTTTTCAAAAATAAAGCCAGGAAATGTTTTTTCATAAGCATAAAGCATTCAATATGACAAAGGATGATGTTAAGAGATATGAATGTGGTGGTGCCCGCCAAGGCCATGTTACAGATCAGAAGGTGACTAGATCTCTTTCTAACTTCCTGTCACTAGAGCTCTAGTCCTCTTCCTCTCTGAAGAGAGAATTTACATATTTTCCAGAGGAGCATTGCAGCTTTAAGTCTCCTCAGCTCGGCATACTTGGCGTGTCAATCTCCGCAAGGAGAAACAATATTTCTTGAATATCGGTCAGACGCCTCTCACACAACCAAACCAGATCTCACACTTTGCATTGACGAGGGGCAGTACCCCGAAACTAAGTGTCTGCAAATTGAGATTCTGGTTTGGCTTTTATCCTAAGTCATGTGACAAGGCTCGTTAAAGGGTCGACATTGACTTTTAGGATTGCTACTTCCAATAGGTGGCACTAGAGTTCTAGTCCTCTTCCTCTCTGAAGAGACAATTTGCATAATTCCCAGAGGAGCATTGCGGCTTTACGTCTCCTCATCCCGGCATGCTTAGCATATCAATCTTCGCAAGGAGAATGAACACTTCTTGAATAGCTTCCTGTCAAAATGTGGTCAGCGCGGTAGCCCACTGATGAACGAAGACAATTGCCAGGATCTTGTGGGTTGGATGGCAGACAAAGGTCCCAGTGTGTTGCAGCAGAACACAAAGTCTTCCATATGGTTCAGTCTCAGTAGTCAAGAGGCTGGGCCTCTGAATCCTCAACCTGGTCTTCCTTCCGGCCACCATCAAGAGTCTCAGGAGACATATGACCCCAACGCTGACCACTCTGAGGAAATGTTTAAGTTCTCCTGTAATTTGTCAGGCCTCTAAACGTGCGCCATTAAAGAGGGTCATGTGGAGGTGGAGTACAGTGATGCCCAAACATTTGAGCACCCACGACCAGTACAAAGTCACATTGGGGAAGGTCAATTCATGTCTGAAGAGGTGGAGGATAATCATGACGCAGAGTTGCTATGAGGTCAGCCTAAAATTGCAACTCAGAAAGAGAATCAGATTGAGGAATTGGAAGTTGACGTGGTCGATGATGAGGCACTGATCCAAATTGGCATGGTGGCACGCCTGGTGAGCACAGCACTGCAGACAGGGATGGATCCGTAGCACAAAAACAGGCAAGAAGAGGTAGTGGTTTGACCAGAGGGAGAACTCGGTCAATTGTTCCACAGAGCGCCCCGCATTCGGCAAGCTAACAGGTCAAGGGTGCGTTGTTCCCCTGTATGGCAAATGAAATTCCTTCAGACAAAACAATTGTAATTTGCATCATCTGCCAAACCAAGCTAAGAACAGGCACTACCAGCATGCAAAAGCACATGGCAGCCGAGCACCCAAGTAGGTGGGCGGAACGCATGGGTACAAAATCTGTGTCTGAGGTTGAAACTACTTTCCCTTACCCTGTGTTATGGCCTTCCCAATCTGCGTCCTGCCCACACCCTGCAGTTGTACCCACACAAGTCAGCAACCATGTTGAGTTCGTTCTCCCAGCGCAGCGTTCACTTGTCCCCGCCACCGATGTTTAACAGAAAGCAGACATATCCACCCACCGGCATAACTATAAACACCAAGATTGGTAGCCCTCGAAATGTTGCCATTTCGACTTTTCGCAACCTCTTGGAGGTGGCAGCACCACGGTACTCGATTACCATCCAACACTATTTTTCACGTTGTGCCGTCAACGTCTTACATAAGCATGTGTTACATAATATCATCTGTGCTGTAGCCAACGCAGTCACAGGAAAGGTTTACTTTACCACAGACACGTGGACACGTTCTTGTTGACAGGGATGCTACATTTCCCTTATGGCACACTGGCTGAACTCGGTGGAGTTTGGGACAGAGTCAGAGGCTGGGACCTCACGCATCTTACCCAAGAATAGCGATCCCTGTTGTGAATGGGTTTGAGATGAGTTCTGAGCAGAGACTCCCTCTGGTGGTTACAAGCGGTACTGGTCTGTTCAGTGAAGATTGTGAGGACTGGGAATCAGGTGTTACTGACTGGTCTTATATAAGGGAGTCACCTTCCCATCAGGGTTGCCGGTGATCAATTGTTCTGGTCTGAATCCTTCATTCCTGTTTCCCTTGTAGCCTGCTGTGTCGTGTCTGCATCTCCTGCTTACAGATAAGACATTTTCTTCTTTTTGTTTTTGTACTATATTTTTGCATTTTGTCCTGCACTTCTTTGGGGCCTTCTGGGTCCCCTTGGGGGGCTTTTGCCCTCTCAGTTTAGTTCAGCCACTGATGTTTGTACTTTTGCTTTTTCCAGTTTTTTCAGTGGCTGCTGTTTTGATTTTGTTACACCAGAGAACTAATTTAGGTGGTAGAGGTCGTGTGATCTCAGGTGATTTTGAAATTAGTAGAGTTGGTGCTTTTCAGGGTTTTCTGGGATTACAGTAAGTACCCTTCCTATCCTTTTCTATTTAGTTAGTTTGGGCCCAGCGTTTGCTCATACTATTTTCTTTCTGTGTCAGTATTTCTTCTTGTCTAACCGCCATTACATGTTTGGGGGCTTTCTATGTTCTTTGGGGTTCTGCTCCGGGGCAGATAGCTTTCCTATTTCTATCTTTAGGTGTAGTTAGTTTCTCAGGCTGTGACGAGGCGTCTAGGACCAACGTAGGAACGCTCCACGGCTGCCTCTAGTTGTGGTGGTTAGTCAGGGTACTGCAATCTCATAGATTCCAACTGCTCTGGTGTATTGCCTTTTTTACCTGCACTCCTCAGCTACCGAAACATAACAGATCCCAACTTCCATCAGGGTTTCATTCTCATTGTATTACAGTTTCTGTCTCTGCTCCTCAGCAAAAGTAGCCTCCCCATCACTCCCCAGCTGGGAGCTCTGCCTGAGTTTGCTCTTAATAATAGGGCTAGCTCTGCCACTTTGATGTCTCCGTTTTTCTGTAATTCTGGGTTTCACCCTCGATTTTCTTCAGGACAGACGGAGGCTTCTGTCTGTCCAGGTGTTGACTCTGTTGTGAAGCGTATGCAACAGATTTGGGACCAGGTAGTGGAGAGGTTGTCCCTCTCTCAGGAGAAGGCCCAGCGGTTTGCTAACCGGCATAGGACTGATGGTCCTCGGTTTAAAGTGGGGGACTTGGTCTGGTTGTCCTCAAAGAATATTCCTATGAGAGTAGCATCTCCTAAATTTAAGCCTAGGTTCATTGGACCTTATAAGATCATTGAGATTCTTAATCCTGTTTCTTTTCGTTTGCTTCTTCCAGGGACATTTAAGATCCATAACGTGTTCCACAAGTCCTTGTTGAAGAGGTTTGTTGAGCCAGTGGTTCCTGCTGCTGTGCCTCCTGACCCTGTTTTGGTTGAGGGCAATCTGGAGTATGTGGTTGAGAAAATATTAGATTCTCGTTTTTCTAGACGGAAACTCCAGTATTTGGTTAAGTGGAGAGGTTATGGTCAGGAAGACAATTCTTGGGTGTTTGCTTCGGACATCCATGCTAGGAGACTCATCCGTGCGTATCATAGAACTCATCCTGACCGACCTGGTTGCTCAAATGAGGGTTCGGTGACCCCTCCTCAAGGGGGGGGTACTGTTATGAATGGGTTTGAGATGAGTTCTGAGCAGAGACTCCCTCTGGTGGTTACAAGCGGTACTGGTCTGTTCAGTGAAGATTGTGAGGACTGGGAATCAGGTGTTACTGACTGGTCTTATATAAGGGAGTCACCTTCCCATCAGGGTTGCCGGTGATCAATTGTTCTGGTCTGAATCCTTCATTCCTGTTTCCCTTGTAGCCTGCTGTGTCGTGTCTGCATCTCCTGCTTACAGATAAGACATTTTCTTCTTTTTGTTTTTGTACTATATTTTTGCATTTTGTCCTGCACTTCTTTGGGGGCCTTCTGGGTCCCCTTGGGGGCTTTTGCCCTCTCAGTTTAGTTCAGCCACTGATGTTTGTACTTTTGCTTTTTCCAGTTTTTTCAGTGGCTGCTGTTTTGATTTTGTTACACCAGAGAACTAATTTAGGTGGTAGAGGTCGTGTGATCTCAGGTGATTTTGAAATTAGTAGAGTTGGTGCTTTTCAGGGTTTTCTGGGATTACAGTAAGTACCCTTCCTATCCTTTTCTATTTAGTTAGTTTGGGCCCCAGCGTTTGCTCATACTATTTTCTTTCTGTGTCAGTATTTCTTCTTGTCTAACCGCCATTACATGTTTGGGGGCTTTCTATTATCTTTGGGGTTCTGCTCCGGGGCAGATAGCTTTCCTATTTCTATCTTTAGGTGTAGTTAGTTTCTCAGGCTGTGACGAGGCGTCTAGGACCAACGTAGGAACGCTCCACGGCTGCCTCTAGTTGTGGTGGTTAGTCAGGGTACTGCAATCTCATAGATTCCAACTGCTCTGGTGTATTGCCTTTTTTACCTGCACTCCTCAGCTACCGAAACATAACAGTATCACCGGCCTAAAAATTGAAAATTGTATGGTACTCACAGAAGGGAAAAAATATTGTGAAAGAAAAAAGGTTGTCAGAGTTGTCAGAGATATTTTTCTATTTGTTGCATTTTTTTTTTTCCCTCTGTATCTCTGGGTGCTGGGGAGGATCTTTCTCTCAATGGAGTTTGCACGTTTGTCTGGCCGTGTGGATCAGCTTGCCACTGAGGTTCAGAGTATTGCTGCATATCTTGCTAGGTTGCCTGTTATAGAACCTAGGATCCCCATGCCAGATTTGTTTTTGGGGGATCGAGCTAAGTTTCAGAATTTCAAAAATAATTGTAAATTGTTTTTTGCCTTAAAATCTAAGTCCTCAGGGAACGCAGTGCAGCAGGTTCAAATTATCATCTCTCTCCTGCGCGGCGATCCTCAGGATTGGGCTTTTTCCCTGACACCTGGGGATCCTGTTTTGAGTGATGTTGATGCATTTTTTCAGGCTTTGGGGTTATTGTACGATGAGCCTAATGTCACTGATCAAGCTGAAAAAGCCTTGTTGGCATTAAATCAGGGGCCTTATGACGCTGAGTTATACTGTCAGAGATTCCGCAGGTGGGCAGTCCTGACCAAGTGGAATGACGACGCTTTGGCGGCCCTTTTCCGGAAGGGTCTGTCAGATAATGTAAAGGATGTTATGGTGGGATTCCCTGTCCCCTCTGGTCTCAATGATTCTATGTCATTAGCGATTCAAATTGACAGACGTTTGCGTGAGCGGAGAAGTATGCTTGGAATGGTGTTGCCTTGTGAACCAGCTTCTGAACCCATGCAGTGTGATAGAGTGGTGTCTGGGGCACAGCGTCATGAGTTTCGAAAGCGCAATGGGTTATGTTTCTACTGTGGTGATGCCTCTCATGCTATTTCAGTCTGCCCTAAGCGGGGAAGACGTTTTGCATGCTCAGTTGTCTTGGGTAGTGTTCAGACTAAGTTTTTATTAACTGTCACTCTGATATGCTCTCTGTCCTCATTTTCTGCTCAGGCTTTCGTTGATTCTGGAGCAGCTATTAACCTGATGGATTATGATTTTGCTAAACGTTGTGGGTTTCCCTTGATACCCCTACAGAAGTCTATTCCCCTACTGGGGATCGATTCTACCCCTTTGGCTGAGAATAAACCCCAGTTTTCTACTCAGGTGATAATGAGGGTTGAACCTGATCACCAGGAGTGCTGCAAATTTTTGGTTCTGTATAATCTGCATGACATTATCGTGCTGGGTTTCCCTTGGTTACAGTCTCATAATCCTGTTTTGGATTGGAAATCTGTGTCTGTAACCAGTTGGGGCTGCCAATGTGTTAATACCAACACTCCTGTTTTTTCTGCCTCCCCCAGGCTCAGGATGTTCCTGACTTTTTGATTGATTTTTCTGATGTGTTTAGCGAAAGTAAATCTGCATCCTTGCCTCCCCATAGGAGTTATGACTGCGCTATTGAATTAGTGCCGGGTAGTAAATTCCCTAAAGGTCGCCTTTTTAACTTGTCTCTACCTGAACATGACGCTATGCGGTCTTATATCAAGGAATCATTGGAGAAGGGTCATATCAGACCATCCTCTTCACCCTTAGGTGCCGGTTTTTTCTTTGTGGCCAAAAAAGATGGTTCATTAAGGCCGTGTATTGATTATCGTCTCTTGAACAATATTACTGTGAGGTATCAATACCCGTTACCCTTGATTTCTAACCTGTTTTCCAGGGTGAAAAACGCTACTTGGTTTACCAAGCTTGACCTCAGGGGGGCGTATAACCTTATTCGCATTAAGCACGGGGATGAATGGAAGACGGCATTCAATACCCCTGAAGGGCATTTTGAGTACCTAGTGATGCCCTTTGGGCTCACTAATGCTCCTTCCGTCTTCCAGTCCTTCATGAATGACATTTTCAGGGATTTTGTGGACAAATTTCTGATTGTTTATTTGGATGATATCTTGATTTTTTCTAATGACTGGGACTCTCATGTGAAACATGTTCGAACTGTGTTCCAGATTTTGAGAGAGAATGCTCTGTATGTGAAGGGATCAAAGTGTCTTTTTGGCGTACAGAGGATCTCATTTCTGGGATTCATTTTGTCCCTATCTGTTATTGAAATGGACCCGGTCAAGGTTCAGGCCATCTGTGATTGGGTCCAACCTACTTCATTAAAGGCTCTTCAGAGATTTTTGGGTTTTGCCAATTTTTATCGTAAATTTATTGGTAATTTCTCGGTTATTGTTAAACCATTAACTGATTTGACCAGAAAGGGTTCTGATGTGGTGAATTGGCCTCCTGAGGCAGTCTCTGCGTTTCAGGAACTTAAGCAGAGATTCACTTCTGCTCCTGTTCTACGGCAGCCTGATGTTTCTCTGCCATTTCAGGTGGAGGTTGATGCCTCTGAAATTGGGGCAGGTGCCGTTTTGTCCCAAAAAGATCCAGAGACCTCTAAAAGTAACCCTTGTGCCTTTTTCTCTCGAAAATTTTCTCCTACTGAACGTAATTATGACGTGGGTAATCGGGAGTTATTGGCCATGAAGTGGGCTTTTGAAGAGTGGAGACATTGGCTGGAGGGAGCCAAACATCAGGTGGTGGTCCTTACGGACCATAAGAATCTGGTCTATCTGGAATCTGCCAAGCGACTCAATCCTAGACAGGCCAGGTGGGTGTTGTGAATGGGTTTGAGATGAGTTCTGAGCAGAGGCTCCCTCTGGTGGTTACAAGCGGTACTAGTGAGGACTGGGAATCAGGTGTTACTGATTGGTCTTATTTAAGGGAATCATTTTCCCATCAGGGTTGCCGGTGATCAATTGTTCTGGTCTGAATCCTTCTTTCCAGTTTCCCTTGTAGCCTGCTGTGTCGTGTCTGCATCTCCTGCTATCAGATGAGACAATTTCTTATTTTGTGTTTTTGCTATATTTTTGCATTTTGTCCTGCACTTCTGTGGGGGCCTTCTGGGTCCCCTCCGGGGGCTTTTGCCCTCTCAGTTTAGTCCAGCCACTGTGTTTTGTACTTTTGCTTTTTCCAGTTTTTTCAGTGGCTGCTGTTTTTGTTACACCAGAGAACTAATTTAGGTGGTAGAGGTCGTGTGATCTCAGGTGATTTTGAAATTAGTAGAGTTGGTGTTTTTTCAGGGTTTTCTGAGATTGCAGTAAGTACCCTTCCTATCCTTTTCTATTTAGATAGTTTGGGCCCAGCGTTTGCTCATACTATTTTCTTTCTGTGTCAGTATTTCCTCTTGTCTAACCGCCATTACATGTTTGGGGGCTTTCTATTATCTTTGGGGTTCTGCTACGGGGCAGATAGCTTTCCTATTTCTATCTTTAGGTGTAGTTAGTTTCTCAGGCTGTGACGAGGCGTCTAGGACCAACGTAGGAACGCTCCACGGCTGCCTCTAGTTGCGGTGGTTAGTCAGGGTACTGCAATCTCATAGATTCCAACTGCTCTGGTGTATTTCCTTTTTTACCTGCACTCCTCAGCTACCGTAACATAACAGTATCACCGGCCATAAAAATTGTATGGTACTCACAGAAGGGAAAAAATATTTTGAAGGAAGAAAAGTTGTCAGAGATATTTTTCTGTTTGTTGCATTTTTTTTTTTTTTTTTTTTTTTTTTCCCTCTGTATCTCTGGGTGCTGGGGAGGATCTTTTCTCCCAATGGAGTTTGCACAGTTGTCTGGCCGTGTGGATCGGCTTGCCACTGAGGTTCAGAGTATTGCTGCATATCTTGCTAGGTTGCCTGTTGTGGAACCTAGGATCCCCATGCCAGATTTGTTTTTAGGGGATCGAGCTAAGTTTCAGAATTTCAAAAATAATTGTAAATTGTTTTTTGCCTTAAAATCTAAGTCCTCAGGAAACGCAGCGCAGCAGGTTCAAATTGTCATCTCTCTCCTGCGCGGCGATCCTCAGGATTGGGCTTTTTCCCTGATACCTGGGGATCCTGTTTTGAGTGATGTTGATGCGTTTTTTCAGGCTTTGGGGTTATTGTACGATGAGCCTAATGTCACTGATCAAGCTGAAAAAGCCTTGTTGGCATTAAATCAGGGGCTTGATGACGCTGAGTTATACTGTCAGAGATTCCGTAGGTGGGCAGTCCTGACCAAATGGAATGACGACGCTTTGGCGGCCCTTTTCCGGAAGGGTCTGTCGGATAATGTAAAGGATGTTATGGTGGGATTCCCTGTCCCCTCTGGTCTCAATGATTCTATGTCATTGGCGATTCAAATTGACAGACGTTTGCGTGAGCGGAGAAGTATGCGTGGAGTGGTGTTGCCTTGTGAGCCAGCTGCTGAGCCCATGCAGTGTGATGGAGTGGTGTCTGGGGCACAGCGTCATGAGTTTCGAAAGCGCAATGGGTTATGTTTCTACTGTGGTGATGCCTCTCATGCTATTTCAGTCTGCCCTAAGCGGGGAAGACATTTTGCACGCTCAGTTGTCTTGGGTAGTGTTCAGACTAAGTTTTTATTAACTGTCACTCTGATATGCTCTCTGTCCTCATTTTCTGCTCAGGCTTTCGTTGATTCTGGAGCAGCTATTAACCTGATGGATTATGATTTTGCTAAACGTTGTGGATTTCCCTTGATACCCCTACAGAAGTCTATTCCTTTACTGGGGATCGATTCTACCCCTTTGGCTGAGAATAAACCCCAGTTTTCTACTCAGGTGATAATGAGGGTTGAACCTGATCACCAGGAGTGCTGCAAATTTTTGGTTCTATATAATCTGCATGACATTATAGTGCTGGGTTTCCCTTGGTTACAGTCTCATAATCCTGTTTTGGATTGGAAATCTGTGTCTGTAACCAGTTGGGGCTGCCAATGTGTTAATACCAACACTCCTGTTTTTTCTGCCTCCCCCAGGCTGAGGATGTTCCTGACTTTTTGTTTGATTTTTCTGATGTGTTTAGCGAAAGTAAATCTGCATCCTTACCTCCCCATAGGAGCTATGACTGCGCTATTGAATTAGTGCCAGGTAGTAAATTCCCTAAGGGTCGCCTTTTTAACTTGTCTGTACCTGAACATGACGCTATGCGGTCTTATATCAAGGAATCATTGGAGAAGGGTCATATCAGACCATCCTCTTCACCCTTAGGTGCCGGTTTTTTCTTTGTGGCCAAAAAAGATGGTTCATTAAGGCCGTGTATTGATTATCGTCTCTTGAACAATATTACTGTGAAATATCAATACCCGTTACCCTTGATTTCTGACCTGTTTTCCAGGGTGAAAAAACGCTACTTGGTTTACCAAGCTTGACCTCAGGGGGGCGTATAACCTTATTCGCATTAAGCACGGGGATGAATGGAAGACGGCATTTAACACCCCTGAAGGGCATTTTGAGTACCTTGTGATGCCCTTTGGGCTAACTAATGCTCCTTCCGTCTTCCAGTCCTTCATGAATGACATTTTCAGGGATTTTGTGGACAAGTTTCTGATTGTTTATTTGGATGATATCTTGATTTTTTCTAATGACTGGGACTCTCATGTGAAACATGTTCGAACTGTATTCCAGATTTTGAGAGAGAATGCTCTGTATGTGAAGGAATCAAAGTGTCTTTTTGGCGTACAGAAGATCTCATTTTTGGGATTCATTTTGTCCCCATCTGTTATTGAAATGGACCCGGTCAAGGTTCAGGCCATCTGTGATTGGGTCCAACCTACTTCATTAAAGGCTCTTCAGAGATTTTTGGGTTTTGCCAATTTTTATCGTAAATTTATTGGTAATTTCTCTGTTATTGTTAAACCATTAACTGATTTGACCAGAAAGGGTTCTGATGTGGTGAATTGGCCTCCTGAGGCAGTCTCTGCGTTTCAGGAACTTAAGCAGAGATTCACTTCTGCTCCTGTTCTACGGCAGCCTGATGTTTCTCTGCCATTTCAGGTGGAGGTTGATGCCTCTGAAATTGGGGCAGGTGCCGTTTTGTCCCAAAAAGATCCAGAGACCTCTAAAAGTAACCCTTGTGCCATTACCTAAGTTGCCTTCCTCCTCTGAATTGGTGCCGTTGTTCCTTCAGCACGTGGTTCGTTTACACGGCATTCCTGAGAACATTGTGTCTGACAGAGGAGTCCAGTTTGTTTCCAGATTTTGGAGGACTTTTTGTTCTAAACTGGGTGTTCAATTGTCTTTCTCCTCGGCGTTTCATCCTCAGACCAATGGTCAAACTGAGAGAACAAACCAGACATTGGAGACTTATCTAAGATGCTTTGTGTCTGCTGATCAGGATGACTGGGTCTCTTTTTTGCCTTTGGCTGAGTTTGCTCTTAATAATAGGGCTAGCTCTGCCACTTTGATGTCTCCGTTTTTCTGTAATTCTGGGTTTCACCCTCGATTTTCTTCGGGACAGACGGAGGCTTCTGTCTGTCCAGGTGTTGACTCTGTTGTTGAGAGTATGCAGCAGATTTGGGACCAGGTAGTGGAGAGGTTGTCCCTCTCTCAGGAGAAGGCCCAGCGGTTTGCTAACCGGCATAGGACTGATGGTCCTCGGTTTAAAGTGGGGGACTTGGTCTGGTTGTCCTCAAAGAATATTCCTATGAGAGTAGCATCTCCTAAATTTAAGCCTAGGTTCATTGGACCTTATAAGATCATGGAGATTATTAATCCTGTTTCTTTTCGTTTGCTTCTTCCAGGGACATTTAAGATCCATAACGTGTTCCACAAGTCCTTGTTGAAGAGGTTTGTTGAGCCAGTGGTTCCTGCTGCTGTGCCCCCTGACCCTGTTTTGGTTGAGGGCAATCTGGAGTATGTGGTTGAGAAAATATTGGATTCTCGTTTTTCTAGACGAAGACTCCAGTATTTGGTTAAATGGAGAGGTTATGGTCAGGAAGATAATTCTTGGGTGTTTGCTTCGGACATCCATGCTAGGAGACTTATCCGTGCGTATCATAGAACTCATCCTGACCGACCTGGTTGCTCAAATGAGGGTTCGGTGACCCCTCCTCAAGGGGGGGGTACTGTTGTGAATGGGTTTGAGATGAGTTCTGAGCAGAGGCTCCCTCTGGTGGTTACAAGCGGTACTAGTGAGGACTGGGAATCAGGTGTTACTGATTGGTCTTATTTAAGGGAATCATTTTCCCATCAGGGTTGCCGGTGATCAATTGTTCTGGTCTGAATCCTTCTTTCCAGTTTCCCTTGTAGCCTGCTGTGTCGTGTCTGCATCTCCTGCTATCAGATAAGACAATTTCTTATTTTGTGTTTTTGCTATATTTTTGCATTTTGTCCTGCACTTCTGTGGGGGCCTTCTGGGTCCCCTCCGGGGGCTTTTGCCCTCTCAGTTTAGTCCAGCCACTGTGTTTTGTACTTTTGCTTTTTCCAGTTTTTTCAGTGGCTGCTGTTTTTGTTACACCAGAGAACTAATTTAGGTGGTAGAGGTCGTGTGATCTCAGGTGATTTTGAAATTAGTAGAGTTGGTGTTTTTTCAGGGTTTTCTGAGATTGCAGTAAGTACCCTTCCTATCCTTTTCTATTTAGATAGTTTGGGCCCCAGCGTTTGCTCATACTATTTTCTTTCTGTGTCAGTATTTCCTCTTGTCTAACCGCCATTACATGTTTGGGGGCTTTCTATTATCTTTGGGGTTCTGCTACGGGGCAGATAGCTTTCCTATTTCTATCTTTAGGTGTAGTTAGTTTCTCAGGCTGTGACGAGGCGTCTAGGACCAACGTAGGAACGCTCCACGGCTGCCTCTAGTTGCGGTGGTTAGTCAGGGTACTGCAATCTCATAGATTCCAACTGCTCTGGTGTATTTCCTGTTTTACCTGCACTCCTCAGCTACCGTAACATAACAGGTGGGCCTTGTTTTTCACACGTTTTAATTTTGTGGTTTCCTTTCTTCCTGGCACTAAGAATGTTAAGGCGGATGCCCTCTCGAGGAGTTTCCTTGCGGACTCTCCTGAGTTATCTGATCCTTCTGTTATTTGAAAGAGGGTGTAGTTCTTTCCGCCATCTCGCCCAATTTGAGACTTGCTCTGGAGGGGTGTCAGGAGGATAGGCCCGAGTGCTGCCCTGTTGGAAAATTGTTTGTCCCGGACCAGTGGAAAAAGAGTGTGATGTCTGAGATTCATTGTTCCGCGTTGGCTGGGCATCCCGGAATTTTTGGTACCAGAGACTTGGTTAGTCGGTCCTTTTGGTGGCCTACCTTGTCTCGTGATGTCAGGGAATTTGTGCAGTCCTGCGGGACTTGCTCTCGCTCCAAGCCTTGCTCTCGCTCTAGTGGTTTGTTGATGCCATTGCCTGTGCCCAAGAGACCATGGACCCATATCTCTATGGATTTCATTTCCGACCTTCCTGTTTCTCAGAGAATGACCACCATCTGGGTAATTTGTGATAGGTTTTCCAAAATGATACATCTTGTGCCATTACCTAAGTTGCCTTCCTCCTCTGAATTGGTGCCGTTGTTCCTTCAGCACGTGGTTCGTTTACACGGCATTCCTGAGAACATTGTGTCTGACAGAGGAGTCCAGTTTGTTTCCAGATTTTGGAGGACTTTTTGTTCCAAACTGGGTGTTCAATTGTCTTTCTCCTCGGCATTTCATCCTCAGACCAATGGTCAAACTGAGAGAACAAACCAGACATTGGAGACTTATCTTAGATGCTTTGTGTCTGCTGATCAGGATGACTGGGTCTCTTTTTTACCTTTGGCTGAGTTTGCTCTTAATAATAGGGCTAGCTCTGCCACTTTGATGTCTCCGTTTTTCTGTAATTCTGGGTTTCACCCTCGATTTTCTTCAGGACAGACGGAGGCTTCTGTCTGTCCAGGTGTTGACTCTGTTGTGAAGCGTATGCATCAGATTTGGGACCAGGTAGTGGAGAGGTTGTCCCTCTCTCAGGAGAAGGCCCAGCGGTTTGCTAACCAGCATAGGACTGATGGTCCTCGGTTTAAAGTGGGGGACTTGGTCTGGTTGTCCTCAAAGAATATTCCTATGAGAGTAGCATCTCCTAAATTTAAGCCTAGGTTCATTGGACCTTATAAGATCATTGAGATTCTTAATCCTGTTTCTTTTCGTTTGCTTCTTCCAGGGACATTTAAGATCCATAACGTGTTCCACAAGTCCTTGTTGAAGAGGTTTGTTGAGCCAGTGGTTCCTGCTGCTGTGCCTCCTGACCCTGTTTTGGTTGAGGGCAATCTGGAGTATGTGGTTGAGAAAATATTAGATTCTCGTTTTTCTAGACGGAAACTCCAGTATTTGGTTAAGTGGAGAGGTTATGGTCAGGAAGACAATTCTTGGGTGTTTGCTTCGGACATCCATGCTAGGAGACTCATCCGTGCGTATCATAGAACTCATCCTGACCGACCTGGTTGCTCAAATGAGGGTTCGGTGACCCCTCCTCAAGGGGGGGTACTGTTGTGAATGGGTTTGAGATGAGTTCTGAGCAGAGACTCCCTCTGGTGGTTACAAGCGGTACTGGTCTGTTCAGTGAAGATTGTGAGGACTGGGAATCAGGTGTTACTGACTGGTCTTATATAAGGGGTCACCTTCCCATCAGGGTTGCCGGTGATCAATTGTTCTGGTCTGAATCCTTCATTCCTGTTTCCCTTGTAGCCTGCTGTGTCGTGTCTGCATCTCCTGCTTACAGATAAGACATTTTCTTCTTTTTGTTTTTGTACTATATTTTTGCATTTTGTCCTGCACTTCTTTGGGGGCCTTCTGGGTCCCCTTGGGGGGCTTTTGCCCTCTCAGTTTAGTTCAGCCACTGATGTTTGTACTTTTGCTTTTTCCAGTTTTTTCAGTGGCTGCTGTTTTGATTTTGTTACACCAGAGAACTAATTTAGGTGGTAGAGGTCGTGTGATCTCAGGTGATTTTGAAATTAGTAGAGTTGGTGCTTTTCAGGGTTTTCTGGGATTACAGTAAGTACCCTTCCTATCCTTTTCTATTTAGTTAGTTTGGGCCCCAGCGTTTGCTCATACTATTTTCTTTCTGTGTCAGTATTTCTTCTTGTCTAACCGCCATTACATGTTTGGGGGCTTTCTATGTTCTTTGGGGTTCTGCTCCGGGGCAGATAGCTTTCCTATTTCTATCTTTAGGTGTAGTTAGTTTCTCAGGCTGTGACGAGGCGTCTAGGACCAACGTAGGAACGCTCCACGGCTGCCTCTAGTTGTGGTGGTTAGTCAGGGTACTGCAATCTCATAGATTCCAACTGCTCTGGTGTATTGCCTTTTTTACCTGCACTCCTCAGCTACCGAAGCATAACAGATCCCAACTTCCATCAGGGTTTCATTCTCATTGTATTACAGTTTCTGTCTCTGCTCCTCAGCAAAAGTAGCCTCCCCATCACTCCCCAGCTGGGAGCTCTGCAGCACTGCCTTGGCAAAGTGGCAGCATGCTCTGCTGAAGTTCATCTGTTTAGGTAATAAAGATCATAACGCAGTGATAAAAGAACAGACCGATCAGCGGCTCTCCCTGCTGAACCTCCAACCCGGTCTGGTTGTGTGCGATAATGGGTGTAACTTAGTGGCGGCTTTAAAACTCAACAAGCTGGTAAACATGTTCCATGCATGGCCCACGTGCTGAACTTGGTTGTACAGCATTTTTTAAAAACATACCCTGACTTGTTGGCCTTATTTGCCAAGGTACGGCGTGTCAGCGCACATTTGCGAAAGTCATCTCAGGCTTTCACCGGACTAGCTTTAATTTGCTTTGTCATCAACTGATTTGTGACCTGCCCACATGCTGTAATTCAACCTAGAACGCATACCTGGTGCCTCGCAGGCCCGCCCTGTTAATTGTTTTCTATTTTCTGCAAGATTACTTTAGTTAGAATTTTGAAACTCTAGGTCAGTGATGGGCAACCTTTTTAGCTCGGTGTGTCAAAATTTGCCAAAAAAAAAGCATAACTCGTGCGGTGTGTCACTTCGAGAAAAAAAAACATAATTTTGCGATATTTATAGTTTAAATAACAAAAATGTATAAAAACTAATTATTTAACTTACCTGCTTAGTAGTGACTTCTTTGTTCATCTGTCAGTCGTTTTCTTTTGTTGGTCTTGATATTATTTAACTTGTGTGGGGTGCCGTGAACTAAGATAAGTGAGGGGGAGGGGGAATTCTTTAAAGAGGACCTGTCATCCGGAGGACCCCCTCTCTGCCATTAACTGTGTACATAGCTGCTATGTACACAGTTAATGGGGAAGGGGGGTCGTCCGGATGACAGGTCCTCTTTAACTAACCTGCCTATTAGTGACTTTTTTGTTGCTGAATTTCATAAGCTAAATCTTCAATTGAAGGTTGGTATTTTGTACACTTCAAGCCCAAACAAGCACTACTAACTTCATCTGTCAATCTGTTTCTTTTGTTGGTTTTGATATTATTTAATGCTGAGAATAAGGTTTCACAAAAGTACGTAGAGGGAAAAATGGTGAGTAAAGCCATTGCTATATTTTTCAGCGTGCTAAAAGTGTCTGGTATACGGTTCCAGGTACTCCAAATTTCCTGTTCATAGTGGCACTCCTCTTGATTCTCCGAGCGGCACCTTTCCAGATTTTCAAGCTTTGACCTCAAGTCGACAAACACCTGAGACCAGATGCTGTCTTGAAATTCTGCAAGTTGCATCTCCAAATCATAAATTTTGGCATGACTACTACATCAGGATACTTAATTATTTTCATGGTCTGTTCTAGACTTCTAAAGTGATTAAATCTTTCACTGAACTGGTCAAGTAACGAGTCTAAAACATGCTGGTACTTTATATGCAAGAGTTCCATTTCATTTTGTACAGCTGTACTGGCCTTCTCAAAATACTTTGTTACTCGAGGAAAATACTTATAAGTTTTAGTTTCTACATCTCGCTTGAAAATTCTCAGTTTACTTTCAAAAGCTTTTACGTATCCAAACATAACGTCAATGCTTTTGCCAAAACCTTGTAACTTTAAGTTCAGTTCATTAATATGAACAGAGAGATCTGTAAAAAATATCAGGGTGTTGACCCACTTATCATCATTGAGCTGAGGAAAGTTTCCCAGATCCTTATCCTCAAGAAATACCTTAATTTCTTCAAAGCACTCCACAAAGCGCTCAAGAACTTTGCCTCGGCTCAGCCATCTTACATTATTGTACATCAGCAGTCCACAGTAGGTGGAATCAACCTCCAGTAAAAGTGCAGAAAATTCTCGCTTGTGAAGGGGGCGAGCAGCTATTAAATTAACTATTTTTGTAACAACTGACATTAAGTCATTTAAATTGGTGAATCCTGCCTTGGCACATAAAGCCTCCTGATGGATAATACAATGAAAAGGCACAATCGGATGTCCAATAGCTTCCGTAAACAATTTGACAAATCCAACTTTTTTCCCCACCATGTTTGGTGCCCCATCTGTCGTCACTGACACAACTTTAGAGATATCAATGCTTAGGTCACGGAATGTTTGTATAACAACCTTACATATTTCACTTCCTGATGTACTTGTTGGCACTGATACTAACTTTATCAACTCTTCTCTCATTGTGAGACCATCAGAATATCGACCAATAATGGCCAACTGAGCATGTGATGTGACATCGGTAGTTTCATCAAGAGAGATCGAAAAATATTTACAATTACTTATGTCTCTCTTTAATTGATGTTGTACGTTTGTGTTCAGTCTCATTATTCGGTCTTTTATGATATTTCTACTGAGTGGTAACTCAGATATTCTCTTAATTAATTACATCTTTATTATGCATATCATGAAATAGAACTGGTGCACATCCTAGGAGAGTTTCTTTAATAAATTCTCCCTCACTGAGTGCTTTTCCATGCTGAGCTATGGAGTGAGCAATGCTCAAACTTGCAGATGTTAAATTTGTAGAGCCTTTTACAAATTTAAGTATGGAGTTAGATTGGCTCTTATAAAGGTGTAGCTGCCTGGAAATGTATTCCTTCCTTTCATCCTCACTTTTCTTCAAGAGCTGGGAATGATTAGTTTCAAAATGTCTATTTATATTCCACGTTCTGCTTACTACCGTTTCAGTACATAGAACACAAAATGATCTGCCATTTTTATCTATAATGCCATACATCTCGGTCCATGTCTCTTGAAAGGGCCGGCTACTAGCACCACTTCCTTTACGTAACCTTGGTTTTTTTGGGTTCTCCATCAGGGGGGCAGTGACAGAATATTTATAGATAGCCTGTTAGCCCTGCAGGCAATTAGGGGTTCACTAGCCTAACTGACCACAAGATGGCACATGTAACTATCTTTTAGGAAAGATGCACAACAGTAATAGTGTTGAAATGGAGTCTGCACTATGCTGCAAGATGGCTGTCGCTATTTCTAATGGCAGGAAACGGCACCTATAGCACAGCCACAGACCCTCGCCTCTCCTAGCCTCTCCCAGCCTCCCCCACACTTATCTTGTCAAAGAAAATAATATGTGACACCCCAGGCCAGAGCCCAGTAACAGTTGGTGGTAATGGCGTCCTCCGCGGTATTTCACTGCTCCCTGTTCCGCCGGCCGGAAGTGAAGACCTAACCCGGAAGTCCCAGTACTAGACGCGCTGTGCCGGAGTCCTCCGCGGTATTTCACTGCTCCCTGTTCCGCCGGACGGAAGTGAAGTCCCAGTACTAGACGCGCTGTGCCGGAGTGCTGCTGTTTTGGCATACAGACCTCCAGCACAGAGAGTCCACTACACTACAGCAAATGTATTTCAGCGCAGGATGTATTTCTTGTCATGTGGCCGCATACTTCTCTGTATGCGGCGGCGTGTCACCGAAAATGGCTCCGCGTGTCAGTGCTGACACGCGTGTCATAGGTTCGCCATCACTGCTCTAGGTATTCCTCAGGTATATAGTTGTTTGTCATTTCCAGTTGTTCATTTATTTTTATGTTACCGGCATTTCAGTATAACAACTCTCTTTTGGGAATACCCCATATTCACATAACTGGGGCCTTTTAGGCCCGTACATGTGCATATCTGTACTACTTGTGGACAAAATGTATGCAAGGAACATTCTTCCGAACAGATAACATGTGAAAATTGTTGGGGTCATCAGTAAAGTTGAAAAGGAAAGTTTGAAAAGAGATATTCCTGCTATTCCTGCACCATGTTTACTACAACTTTTATATAAAAAACATTTAGACAAAGAAAAAACATTATTATATAGCATGCATATATTGGGCGGTTTAAGCCCGTGTACTTACTTTTTTGTTGTTTTTGAACATAATTATAATGTAGGGGGAACGTATCCTTACTTTTCAATTTTCAAATAAACTTTGAAAATTATTTTTGTTTGAGTTATTCCATGTTATTTGCACACGGGCCTAAAAGGCCCCAGGAACGTTAAAGTGTAGATTTTTATGGTCATGCGTTCTAGGGTTAATAATAATAATAATAATAATAATAATAAAAAATAATAATTTTATTTCTATAGTGCCAACATATTCTGCAGCACTTTACATTTTAGAGGGGACTTGTAAAGACAATAAAAGACATTACAGAATAACAATAATCACATAAACAACAAATAGCAAGAGGAATGAGGGCCCTGCTTGCAAGCTTACAATCTATGAGGAAATAGTGGAGACACAAAAGGTGGATGGTAACAATTGCTTTCATTGTTCTGAAGAGCCATAATGTAAGAAGTCAAGTGTTCATGTAATGCTGCATGAACCGGTTACCAACCAGTATGTGTAAAAGTGCAGACACAGAGGACTATTAAATGCATAAAGCATGTGAGAACAAGATACAAGGATCCTGGTTATAAAGAAAATTTTGAATGGGCAACACAGGGATAGATAGATAGATAAATGTGTGGAGGCGGTAGGTGGTTCATATGTTGGCAAGGCTTAGTGAGCAGCAGAGAGCAGTGTCTGAATTCCAGCTTCTCAATGCCCGTCAGAGTAACACTCAGCCCCCACACATAAAAACTGCCGAGTGGGTGTGGATCAATGACATTTCAGATGGTAAGCGCTAATGACGCTATTGTCAGCGTAACCATCTCTTTGCTCTGTCTATTAAAACATTTGCTGCAGAATCTCATAGAAGAAGCTTTGAATGCCGAGCAGGTGGCTATGGAGCAGGATTTTACATTGGTTGATACCACACAGCCCAGCCTCACACAATATTCTCAAGCCACATTGGGTGATGACAAGGAACAGGAGGAGGATAAGGCAGAACAGGAGTTTGGTCTGCGCTACAGAGGGGACTCCCAATCCCAGCTTCATGCCTGTCCAGCATGGATGGCCTGAAGAGGAGGAGGAGAAGGAGGCTATGAATTGTGAGTAGGAGAGGATCATTAGTGTTCTTCCTGGTGAGGACACAGAACGTTTGACTCTTTGTAGTCTGTCACAAATAGCAGAGTTCATGTCCAGATGCCTTTCCCAAGACCCTTGCATGAAAGACATTTTGTCCACCATGAAATACTGGCTGTGCACCTTTCTTGACCCATGGTACAAGAAGAAATTTGCTTTTCTCATGTCGGAGGCATACAGGACATTTTCAGTGAATGCATTCCAGGGGGCCGTTGTGGAAGATTTGCAAAAAAGATAGCCCTCAGACAACTCTGCTGGCAGAGTTAACATCTCTTTTCACCCACAGGGGAGGGCCACGCACACCTGGTGCAACTCAGAGGGGAGGGGAAATGTCCACCAGCTGGGCCATTTTCATGAGACCATCACATCAGCAAAAGCTATCTGTGGGGGTAACTTTGACTAGGAGGGAGAAGTTGATCAAGATGGTGAAGGACTACTTAAGTTACCATACCAGTGTCCTTCCTTATTCTTCAATGCCGTTTAACTATTGGTTGTCCAAGCTCCACATTTGACCCGACCTCTTCTTCTACACCTTAGAGGTGCTACCATGCCCTGCTGCAAGTGTGTTGTCTGAGCAGGTTTTTAGTTCAGCTGGTGCAATTATAACAGACACGCCTGTCAACGGAAAATGCAGACAGGCTGACTCTACTAAAATTGAACCAGGGCTGGATTTACTGCGACTTTGTAAGCCCTACGGATGACAGCAGCGTAATGTAATAGCAGCCCAAATTTTTTTGGGGGCAAGTTGTCTTAACATCCATCCCTTACCATCCAAACCCATTTTGTTCATGAAATCACCTCCTCATCCTGCTTCTGTAACAAGTACTTGGTGTTCAGCTATGTATACCCCACATGGCTAATGTTTTGTACTTTGTAAAAACTTGGCATATTGTGCAATGGTGAAACTTGTACTCCCTATCGATATCCTTGCTGACACACTCCAACAGCGCAGAAATGAAGACTATTGCCCCCGCTAAATTGTCACATAAGATTATCTATAAAGAAACACTATTTTTTAAGGCAGGAGAACATTCTGAATTTTTTTCAATAGCCTTGTTGACACACTCCTAATGCAGAAGAATGAATATTATTGCCCCTGCTAAATTGTCATGTAAGATTATCTCTACCCAGATTGCACCATTCGCACAACTGCTAGATAAAGAAACAATATTTTTTAAACAAATATTTTTTGGGGGGGATTTTTTTTAAATCGCCTTTAGGCGGCACGCCAACAACAGACTCACGGAAATTAATGCATAATAGTGACGTTTCCGTAGCTCAAGAGATTTTGCGCCAGTCGCACAACTGCTATAAAAATATTAACTATTTAAGCAATACACAAGGAATATTATTTAGCAATTAGAATAAAGAATAGATGTTATTATATGCTGGCACTGATGAGTATTATTTTGCGCAGAAAAAAATAGGCTGCTAGACAGGAATATTATGTAGCTCCCAAAAGAATTGTTTTGTATATGCTGTTACTACCTAATATTTATTTCCCTCTACAAATAGCTGATTTGTATATTATGGTAGTGGATGAAACCCTCCCTATTTCACCCTTATCCCACAGTCTGTTCCTAGTAATAGCTACTATACAACACAGTGGAAAATAGCAGAGATCTGCAGCATGTACTTGCAATGATCACTTGGATGCCTGCCTTTCACCCACCCTCCCTCCTATTAAATCTCTCACTACTACTGAAATCCCCACCTAACAAACAAATAATCTAATCTCTATACAATCTTCAGCTCTTAAAAGAGCTTTTTGAAATGAATAAACGTTCATTATAAACTCCTATCACTCTCCCTATACTACTTTCACTGTTTCTATGCTCAAACTACGATCTCCCTATGCTGTTTTTGGCTGCAATGTGCGCAATATGGCGCCGGCAGCCTTAAATATTCCCTATTATGCTGGAAGGCCAGCCAATCACAGTGATGCCACACTATGATTGGCAAGCCTGCCGAGGATGTTCATTTGCTGCAAATAAAGCGCCAAACATGTTGAACGGGTCACTCGAATATACTGGGGTGAATACCTAATTACTCGCCGCGTTCGAATAGCCCGAATACCTTACTATTCATGCGAGTAACGAATAGTGCCAAATGTATTCGCTCATCACTATTAATAAACATGAGAAATGAGTGTTGATGTTTAGTTGATTAATTCACTACTGTAAGCCTTTATTACAGTAATCCTGTTCCCCAGATGATTTCCAGGGATACCACTGTCACAAAAGAACTAGCACTTTACCCCTATACTCTCTACACTGGAATAGAGAAGGCGGGGGTATTCTTTCTACCTAGTTCCAGCCTGGGTCTTTCTTCATCTTTTGGGTAAGAGGCATCTTCCTATCAATGTGCACTTACTAGCAGTTCCACTTGGCTTATAAACCTTGATTATGGTAGCAGACACATGTGAATGTGCCTCTTTTTTATTATTATTATTATTATTTATTTATATAGCACCATTAATTCCATGGTGCTGTACATGAGGAGGGGTTACATACAAAGTTATAGATATCGTTTACAGTAAACAAATTTACAATGACAGACTGATACAGAGGGGAGAGGACCCTGTCCTTGCGGATTTACATTCTACGGGATAATGGGGAAGAAACAGAAGGTCGGGGGTGCGGCAGCTCTGGTGGTGGTGGCGGCGTGGCGGCAGCTCGTGTGGTGGCGGCGAGGCGGAATGTTTATTGCAGGCTGTAGGCTTTCCTGAAGAGATGGGTTTTCAGGTTCCGTCTGAAGGATCCAAGGGTGGTGGATAATCGTACATGTTGAGGCGTGGAATTCCAGAGGATGGGGGATATTCGGGAGAAATCTTGGAGGCGGTTGTGTGAGGAACGAATAAGTGTGGAGGATAGTAGGAGGTCTTGGGAGGATCGAAGATTACGTGAAGGAAGATATTGGGAGATTAGTTCAGAGATATAGGGAGGAGACAGGTTGTGGACGGCTTTGTAGGTCAGTGTTAGCAGTTTGAACTGGATTCGTTGGGGAATTGGGAGCCAGTGGAGGGATTTGTAGAGGGGAGAAGCAGGTGAGTAGCGAGGGGAGAGGTGGATTAGTCGGGCAGCAGAATTGAGGACAGATTGGAGTGGTGCAAGAGAGTTGACGGGGAGGCCACAGAGGAGGGTGTTGCAATGGGGAAGATGAATACTTTTAGTAGATTGAGGGCTGAGGAAGGGACGGATTCTGGAAATGTTTTTAAGTTGGAGGCGACAGGAGGTGACAAGAGTTTGGATGTGTGGTTTGAAGGACAGGGTAGAGTCGAGAGTTACTCCGAGGCAGCGGATTTCAGGTGCGGGATGGATCGTGATGCCATTTACCATAATAGATAGATCGGGTAGGGAAGATACGTGAGATGGAGGAAACATGATGAGTTCGGTTTTGTCTACATTGAGTTTTAAGAAACGAGAGGTGAAGAAGGAGGATATGGCTGATAGACACTCTGGGATTCTGGACAGCAGAGAGGTGACATCTGGGCCAGAGAGGTAGATCTGAGTATCGTCCGCATAGAGGTGGTACTGGAAGCCATGGGACTTTATGAGTTGTCCTAGGCCAAGGGTATAGATGGAAAAAAGTAGGGGCCCAGGACAGAGCCTTGAGGGACTCCAACAGACAGAGGGCGGGATGAGGAGGTAGAGTGGGAGTGGGAAACGCTAAATGTGCGGTCGGAAAGGTAAGTGGCGATCCAGGACAGGGCAAGGTCTTTGATGCCATGGGAAGAATCAATCTGTAGCAGTAGGCAGTGGTCGACTGTGTCAAAGGCAGAGGACAGGTCAAGGAGGAGGAGGATGGAGAACTGTCTGTTAGCTTTGGCTGTGGTAAGTCGTTAGTAATTTTGGTCAGGGCAGTTTCAGTGGAGTGGTGGGGGCGGAAGCCAGAATGGAGGTTGTCGAGGAGAGAGATGAGAGGTGGGAGGAGAGTTGAGCGTGGACATACTGCTCAAGGAGTTTGGAAGCAAATGGGAGCAATGATATTGGGCGATAGCTGGGCATAGCGTAAAGGAGTTAAAGGTGTGCACACGGTATTAGATGGGGGATGAGGTGCTGGTATAGTGGACTAATAGTCCCTAACATATAGCATACAAATTATACCGCACACTAGTAGGAATTCCATGCAAATTATAACTTTATTTGTGGCGACAGGGAGCAAAATGTATATAGCGACAAAGAAAATCTGACGTTTCGACTCTTCCCGAGTCGTACTCATAGAGTCGCTGAAGGAAGAAAAAACAACATATCAGCATCATAAAGAATCATACTAGAATGAACAATCAACAATAAAGTAGCCAACATTGAAAATAAAAGATAAATTAAAAAATCACCATAGAATACAATAAGCACCAACTGAAATACACACAATTTAAACATAAAAAGTAAAATAAAGGAGAGTAAAGGTGCAGGCCCTGATCCAAATAACAAAATATACTGCCACCTAGAGGAAAGTATATGTACAGATAGTAAAATTACCTTAATTAAATGGTCAAAGAAATTGGTTTCCTATAGAAAATGAGAATTCTATGGAAGAGGTACAAGGTTAGAATAAGAAGAAAAGAATCGAAGTATTAATTGTAAGTAAGGAGTAATAAGTACCTTATGAAGAGGTAATGAAAGCTTTAGAATCCACCATAGGATATCCAATATATATTCAATAAGCACAGTGTACCTAATATAAGGGTATCAAGGACAAGTATAAAAAAATAATGTAGTGATGTCAATCTCAGAAATATTGTTGTAATGGGTAACAATGATATATATGTAGCATATATGTAGCAATCTAATGGAACCATCAATTGAACAATAATCATGAAAAATGGCGGTGCAGTAATTTCACAGAAAAGCTATAAGGGGATCTACCAGATTAAATGGTAATTAGAAAAATCATGGTACAGATATAATTAGATAGGAGACATGCTTGCTATTAAGGGGCACATACTGAGAATGCAGAGAAAAGCGCTGAATGCATGAAAATGGGAGGAAAGTCATTTACCTGTCTTGCAATGATTGTAGAGCGGCGCTCCCGCGCCCTGCTGGTATTGCTGCTGGTGACATGTGTCTGGTGTGAGGACGCCAGGTTTAATGCGTCCTGTGTAATCGCCAGACAGGAAGTGCATCACCAGTACTGTGAGTCACTTCCTGTCTAGTGAGTCAGCGCTGTAGCACATGTGTGAGGAGGCTAAAATGGATGGGGAGAATGTATGTGTGCAAACACTGAAGGGGGAGGGACAGAATGATGTCATATGACCACATAAACAAGGGGAGGGTATATTAGATACAAAAGCGGCATAATAGTAAACATATAAGGCTATAAGGTGGAATAAAGTAGGTATATATGTATATAAAATGGAACGTAATATTATGATGGGAAAAACATTATAACCCATAATGTCAGCAGTAACCCCACATCAAATGGTGGAACAAGAGGGAATTAATACACAAAACAATGGGAAACAGCTATAAAGGCAGGGAAGGTCAGATCATGGAGAATTGGACATGGAGATCTTTAATATGTAAAGATACACAGGGAAGATGAATATAGACTCACCAGGAAACGCTTTTCTTTAGCGTGTCTAGGGAAAGATAGTGAAGTAAATCATTAATAATAGCAGCATATTGGCATATTTATAACATTAAACAGACCAATCAATTTCCCTATTAAGACCACGTGGAGCAAGTGTATCTAGTGTAAATATCCAATAAGTTTCTCTTGCTTTGAGTAATTGAACGTGATTGCCTCCACGTCTGGGGCGTGGGACCTGTTCCAGGACCTGGTATTTAAGTTGGGCCACTGAGTGTTTGAAGCTCAAGAAATGATCCGGAATTGGAAGCCAGGTCTTTCCACATCTGATTGTGGATTTATGTCCCGCTATACGGTCCCTAACGTGTTGGGTAGTTTCTCCCACGTAAAGTAAGCCACATGGACATTTGATTACATAGACTACGAAATTTGTATCACAAGTAAAGTACCCCTTGATGGGGTAGGACTTCCCTGTTCTCGGGTGAAGGACGCTGTCAGATTTAATAACATTCGAACAAGCTGCGCAACCCAGGCATGGAAAAGTGCCTTTACGTTGAGTACTTAATAAACGTTGAGAGCATGACGGACGTGAGCTCCCAATGTCCGCCCTGATTAGGCGATCCTTAATATTTTGTGGTTGTTTAGTGCTCATAAGAACACGGTTCTGAAAACTAGGAATATTGGGATAAGAACGAGTCAGGATGGGCCAGTGTTTTCTAATTGCTGAATAGATCTTTGGCATAAAGGGGTGATGTTGGTGAACGAAGGGAATTCTCTCTACAGGGTGTCTGGGAGGAGAGGGTGAATGCGGAAGTAACGCCTGTGACAATTCCTTATCCGAAGTTTGTTTGGATATTCTCGTTCTTTGAATTTGTTGGTCATCATCGTGAGTCTTTCTACCCGAAGTTCGTCATTTGATACAATACGATTCACTCTCTTAAACTGTGAACGTGGTAGGCTCTCTTTGGTGTACCTGGGATGGCAGCTAGAGTAGAGTAACAAACTATTACAATCCGTAGGTTTTGTAAACAAATCCGTGGACAACTGTCCATTGCTATCTTTGATCACCAAGGTATCCAGGAAGGAAATGCGTGTTGTACTATGATGCATTGTAAATTGGAGTTCCGGGAAAATGGAATTAAGGTAGTCAAAGAATGTCTGGAGGGTAGCTGGAGGGCCAGACCAAATGAAAAAAATGTCGTCTATGTAACGATGATAATTATGAGCAAATTGTATAAATAGATGATGATCATACACATAGTTAGTCTCAAAGTTGTCCATGTATGCGTTTGTATAGGCCGGGCTACATTAGAACCCATCGCGTCCCACGCGTTTGAACGTAATATGTGTCCTCGTATAAAAAGAAATTCTCATGAAGGACTAATTTTAAAAGTTCGAGGCAGAGGTGGATGGAGTTAGATGGCATGTCTGAATTTTCAAGGAGTGTCCTGACTGCTCTGATACCCTTGTCGTGTGTGATGGAAGTGTATAGACTGTTTACGTCTAGAGTCACAAGGATGCTATTGTCACCCACAGAGTCTATTTGATTAATGATCCTGAGGAAATGACTGGTATCGAGTAAGAATGATCTTGTATTTTTTATTAATGGTGTAAAGATTTTTTCTAGAAAAATCGAGAGTGGCGCCAGAATCGAATCAGTAGAAGCTACGATAGGTCTACCGGGGGGGTTTCGTAGATTCTTATGAATTTTTGGTAGACAGTAAAACACCGGGGTGACCGGGAATTGGTTTTGTAAAAAAATTGCAGTTTTTTGATCAATGGTATTCTTGTCTCTATATAAACTGATAATATCTTGAATTTTCTTGTTAATGGTGAATGTAGGGTCTCCAGGGATAACCTTATAGGTATCGGAGTCAGATAGCTGTCTGAGGACTTCATTGTGGTAGAATGTTCGGTCCATGATCACCAAAGCCCCGCCTTTATCGGCTGGCTTTATGACAATCTCTTTATTAAGACTTAATGAGGAAAGGGCCTGTTTCTCTTCCAATGGGAGGTTGGTGTGAGCAGGAAAAAAACCTAACTGATGTTGATGTAGTAGGGAATTAACATCCTGATCCACCAGAGAAATGAAGGTTTCAACCGGGTGATGAGAATGCGGAGGAGAGAAAGAACTGGGGTTGCGGAGACCCAAAGAGAGTATAGATAATTCCGGAGGGGTGGTGTCCCCTAAGGAAGATGCAGGCAATACAGATGATGCAAAATGAGCTTTCAACCGGACATTACGATAAAAACGTTGTAAGTCTTTTTTTAACTGTAATGGGTCCCACCTGGGGGTGGGACAAAGAGACAGTCCTTTTGTAGTGCTGATAGTTCCGCCGGGGAGAGTAAATGACTCGAAATGTTAATTACCAGGTTTGACGGCTTACCTGGGACCTGGTGGTCATTTTTGTGCCGGGATCGTCTGACGGGCCTGCGTCCTGGTGACCTCCCCGGCGTCCCTTGCCTAAAAAACGAGTCCGGTGAGAACCCATGGAGGAGTCGCTTCCTGAACTGAAAGATCCTTCTCGTCTGTAATAGGGTCATCGTTGCCAATTTCCTGCACCAAAGGAACCGCTCCATCTATAGACCTGGTCTCTTGAATAATCCTCGTCGTCTCGTTGGAATTTTGATCTTTTTCTCTCTTGGAGGAATTTCTGGTGTTCACTGATGATTTTATCCGTTTTATTCTTGAGTGTTGACCACTCAGTCGATGAGAGGGTACTCGTCAATTGGGTTTCGATTGCTTGGATGTTCTTTTTAATCTCAATGATCTCCTTATGTAGGTATTCAATTGTCAATATAATAATGTCCGAGGAACATTTATTAAGAATTTTCTTATACTTTACACAGAATTCTTGGTTATCGGAAAAAAGGGTAGGGCGCAAATTGCACCGTAAACCTCTCGGAATCTTGCCTTGGCGGTGGTATTCCGCCAAGGTGGTACAATGTAAATCAAAGGAATGGATGGGGAGAATGATTGTAGAGCCGCGCTCCCGCGCCCTGCTGGTATTGCTGCTGGTGACATGTGTCTGGTGTGAGGACGCCAGGTTTATATGCGTCCTGTGTAATCGCCAGACAGGAAGTGCATCACCAGTACTGTGAGTCACTTCCTGTCTAGTGAGTCAGCGCTGTAGCACATGTGTGAGGAGGTGACCAGGTCTATAGATGGAGCGGTTCCTTTGGTGCAGGAAATTGGCAACGACGACCCTATTACAGACGAGAAGGATCTTTCAGTTCAGGAAGCGACTCCTCCATGGGTTCTCACCGGACTCGTTTTTTAGGCAAGGGACGCCGGGGAGGTCACCAGGACGCAGGCCCGTCAGACGATCCCGGCACAAAAATGACCACCAGGTCCCAGGTAAGCCGTCAAACCTGGTAATTAACATTTCGAGTCATTTACTCTCCCCGGCGGAACTATCAGCACTACAAAAAGGACTGTCTTTTTGTCCCACCCCCAGGTGGGACCCATTACAGTTAAAAAAGACTTACAACGTTTTTATCGTAATGTCCGGTTGAAAGCTCATTTTGCATCATCTGTATTGCCTGCATCTTCCTTAGGGGACACCACCCCTCCGGAATTATCTATACTCTCTTTGGGTCTCCGCAACCCCAGTTCTTTCTCTCCTCCGCATTCTCATCACCCGGTTGAAACCTTCATTTCTCTGGTGAATCAGGATGTTAATTCCCTACTACATCAACATCAGTTAGGTTTTTTTCCTGCTCACACCAACCTCCCATTGGAAGAGAAACAGGCCCTTTCCTCATTAAGTCTTAATAAAGAGATTGTCATAAAGCCAGCCGATAAAGGCGGGGCTTTGGTGATCATGGACCGAACATTCTACCACAATGAAGTCCTCAGACAGCTATCTGACTCCGATACCTATAAGGTTATCCCTGGAGACCCTACATTCACCATTAACAAGAAAATTCAAGATATTATCAGTTTATATAGAGACAAGAATACCATTGATCAAAAAACTGCAGTTTTTTTACAAAACCAATTCCCGGTCACCCCGGTGTTTTACTGTCTACCAAAAATTCATAAGAATCTACGAAACCCCCCCGGTAGACCTATCGTAGCTTCTACTGATTCGATTCTGGCGCCACTCTCGATTTTTCTAGAAAAAATCTTTACACCATTAATAAAAAATACAAGATCATTCTTACTCGATACCAGTCATTTCCTCAGGATCATTAATCAAATAGACTCTGTGGGTGACAATAGCATCCTTGTGACTCTAGACGTAAACAGTCTATACACTTCCATCACACACGACAAGGGTATCAGAGCAGTCAGGACACTCCTTGAAAATTCAGACATGCCATCTAACTCCATCCACCTCTGCCTCGAACTTTTAAAATTAGTCCTTCATGAGAATTTCTTTTTATACGAGGACACATATTACGTTCAAACGCGTGGGACCGCGATGGGTTCTAATGTAGCCCCGGCCTATGCAAACGCATACATGGACAACTTTGAGACTAACTATGTGTATGATCATCATCTATTTACACAATTTGCTCATAATTATCATCGTTACATAGACGACATTTTTTTCATTTGGTCTGGCCCTCCAGCTACCCTCCAGACATTCTTTGACTACCTTAATTCCATTTTCCCGGAACTCCAATTTACAATGCATCATAGTACAACACGCATTTCCTTCCTGGATACCTTGGTGATCAAAGATAGCAATGGACAGTTGTCCACGGATTTGTTTACAAAACCTACGGATTGTAATAGTTTGTTACTCTACTCTAGCTGCCATCCCAGGTACACCAAAGAGAGCCTACCACGTTCACAGTTTAAGAGAGTGAATCGTATTGTATCAAATGACGAACTTCGGGTAGAAAGACTCACGATGATGACCAACAAATTCAAAGAACGAGAATATCCAAACAAACTTCTGGATAAGGAATTGTCACAGGCGTTACTTCCGCATTCACCCTCTCCTCCCAGACACCCTGTAGAGAGAATTCCCTTCGTTCACCAACATCACCCCTTTATGCCAAAGATCTATTCAGCAATTAGAAAACACTGGCCCATCCTGACTCGTTCTTATCCCAATATTCCTAGTTTTCAGAACCGTGTTCTTATGAGCACTAAACGACCACAAAATATTAAGGATCGCCTAATCAGGGCGGACATTGGGAGCTCACGTCCGTCATGCTCTCAACGTTTATTAAGTACTCAACGTAAAGGCACTTTTCCATGCCTGGGTTGCGCAGCTTGTTCGAATGTTATTAAATCTGACAGCGTCCTTCACCCGAGAACAGGGAAGTCCTACCCCATCAAGGGGTACTTTACTTGTGATACAAATTTCGTAGTCTATGTAATCAAATGTCCATGTGGCTTACTTTACGTGGGAGAAACTACCCAACACGTTAGGGACCGTATAGCGGGACATAAATCCACAATCAGATGTGGAAAGACCTGGCTTCCAATTCCGGATCATTTCTTGAGCTTCAAACACTCAGTGGCCCAACTTAAATACCAGGTCCTGGAACAGGTCCCACGCCCCAGACGTGGAGGCAATCACATTCAATTACTCAAAGCAAGAGAAACTCACTGGATATTTACATTAGATACACTTGCTCCACGTGGTCTTAATAGGGAAATTGATTGGTCTGTTTAATGTTATAAATATGCCAATATGCTGCTATTATTAATGATTTACTTCACTATCTTTCCCTAGACACGCTAAAGAAAAGCGTTTCCTGGTGAGTCTATATTCATCTTCCCTGTGTATCTTTACATATTAAAGATCTCCATGTCCAATTCTCCATGATCTGACCTTCCCTGCCTTTATAGCTGTTTCCCATTGTTTTGTGTATTAATTCCCTCTTGTTCCACCATTTGATGTGGGGTTACTGCTGACATTATGGGTTATAATGTTTTTCCCATCATAATATTACGTTCCATTTTATATACATATATACCTACTTTATTCCACCTTATAGCCTTATATGTTTACTATTATGCCGCTTTTGTATCTAATATACCCTCCCCTTGTTTATGTGGTCATATGACATCATTCTGTCCCTCCCCCTTCAGTGTTTGCACACATACATTCTCCCCATCCATTTTAGCCTCCTCACACATGTGCTACAGCGCTGACTCACTAGACAGGAAGTGACTCACAGTACTGGTGATGCACTTCCTGTCTGGCGATTACACAGGACGCATATAAACCTGGCGTCCTCACACCAGACACATGTCACCAGCAGCAATACCAGCAGGGCGCGGGAGCGCCGCTCTACAATCATTGCAAGACAGGTAAATGACTTTCCTCCCATTTTCATGCATTCAGCGCTTTTCTCTGCATTCTCAGTATGTGCCCCTTAATAGCAAGCATGTCTCCTATCTAATTATACCTGTACCATGATTTTTCTAATTACCATTTAATCTGGTAGATCCCCTTATAGCTTTTCTGTGAAATTACTGCACCGCCATTTTTCATGATTATTGTTCATTTGATGGTTCCATTAGATTGCTACATATATGCTACATACATATCATTGTTACCCATTACAACAATATTTCTGAGATTGACATCACTACATTATTTTTTTATACTTGTCCTTGATACCCTTATATTAGGTACACTGTGCTTATTGAATATATATTGGATATCCTATGGTGGATTCTAAAGCTTTCATTACCTCTTCATAAGGTACTTATTACTCCTTACTTACAATTAATACTTCGATTCTTTTCTTCTTATTCTAACCTTGTACCTCTTCCATAGAATTCTCATTTTCTATAGGAAACCAATTTCTTTGACCATTTAATTAAGGTAATTTTACTATCTGTACATATACTTTCCTCTAGGTGGCAGTATATTTTGTTATTTGGATCAGGGCCTGCACCTTTACTCTCCTTTATTTTACTTTTTATGTTTAAATTGTGTGTATTTCAGTTGGTGCTTATTGTATTCTATGGTGATTTTTTAATTTATCTTTTATTTTCAATGTTGGCTACTTTATTGTTGATTGTTCATTCTAGTATGATTCTTTATGATGCTGATATGTTGTTTTTTCTTCCTTCAGCGACTCTATGAGTACGACTCGGGAAGAGTCGAAACGTCAGATTTTCTTTGTCGCTATATACATTTTGCTCCCTGTCGCCACAAATAAATTTATAATTTGCATGGAATTCCTACTAGTGTGCGGTATAATTTGTATGCTAGCTAGGCATAGCAGTTGGGTCAAGGTTTGTTTTTTTGAGGATGGGTGTGATGGTGGCATGTTTGAAGGCAGAGAGAAATGTACCAGAAGATAGCGATAGGTTGAAGAGATGGGTTAGGGCTGGGATGAGCATGTTAGTGAGGTTGGGGAGCAGGTGAGAAGGGATGAGGTCAAGTGCACAGGTGGTGAGGTGTGATTTGAAAAGCAGATGAGTAAGCTCTCCTTCAGTGATGTTGGAGAGGGAGGCTAGTAGGGAAGGACAGAGATCTGGTATATGGAGTGGTTGGGGTGGTGGAACAGTAAAGGTTTGCCTTGTTTGGTCGATCTTATTTTTGAAGTAGGTGGCAAAGTCCTCGGCAGAGATGAGGGGAGTTGGAGGTGGCAGTGGTGGGCGGAGGAGAGAGTTGAATGTGCTGAACAGTTGTTTTGGGTTGTAGGATAATGAAGATACAAGGTTTGCGAAATAGGTCTGTTTAGCAGAGGTGAGGGCTATTTTGAAGGCAAGTGTAGCTTGTTTGAAAGCAGTGAAGTCGTCTGGCAGGCGTGTTTTCTTCCAATGCCGCTCCGCGACCCTGGATGATTGTCAAAGTTTTTTGGTGAGATAGTTGTGCCAGGGTTGCCTATTGATTTGTCGCACTTTGCCGTGCGTGAGAGGGGCGACTGAGTCTATGGCAGATGTGAGGGTGGTGTTATAGAAAGCAGTGGCGCTGTCTGTGTTGTGGAGTGAAGATATGGAGGACAGAGGTAGAAGAGAATCTGAGAGTCTGTGAATGTCTAGGTGTGCGAGGTTTCTGCGAGGATGTGCCAGTGGCTGAACATAGGGGGCAGGTGAAGAGGACAGGGATGAGAAGGTGAGTAGGTGGTGGTCAGATAGGGGGAGGGGAGAGGTTGTGAAATTAGATAGGGAGCAGAGGCGGGTGAAGATGAGGTCTAATGTATGTCCGTCTGTGTGGGTGGCTGTGGAGGACCACTGAGTAAGTCCAAAGGATGAAGTAAGTGACAGGAGTTTGGAGGCTGCTGGCTGGCAGGTGTCAGTAGGGATATTAAAGTCACCCATGATGATGGTGGGGATGTCAGAGCAGAGAAAGTGAAGAAGCCAGCTGGAGAATTGGTCAATGAAGGCAGTGGCTGAGCCCGGTGGTCGGTATATGACGGCCATTTGGAGATTAGAGGGAGAGTAGATACGGACCGAGTGGACCTCAAAGGAAGGGAGGATGAGGGAGGGTGAGGGTTGGATAGGGTTGGAGGAGCAGTTATTAGAGAGAAGGAAAGCCACACCTCCACCATGTCTGTTGTCTGGTTTTTATAAATTCATACGTTCTTGGATATTGTATGAGTTGATGGAATGACCTATGGCTGTTACTTATTTTGTCTGTCTTTGTCTTGCCTCTTACAGTTGAAACCAGAAGTTTACATACACTATATAAAACGACACATATGCATGTTTTTCTCAATATCTGACATGAAATCAGAATAAACCTTTCTTGTTTTAGGTCTATTATATTTGCCAAATGCCAGAATAATGAGAGAGAGAGTGATTTAAAGCATTATTACTTACTGCAAAGTCAAAAGTTTACATACATTTCATTATTATTTGTTACCATTGTCCTTAAACTGAATGACTTTGGGATATCCTTCCACAAACTTCTCACAATAGTTGGTCAGAATTTGGGCCCATTCCTCCTGACAAAACTGGTGTAACTGATTCAGGTTTGTAGGTCGCCTTGCTCGCACCTGCCTTTTCAGCTTTGCCCATAAATTTTCAATAGTATTGAGATCAGGGCTTTGTGATGGCCACTCCAAAACATTCACTTTGTTATCCTTAAGCTACTTTGTTACCATTTTGGTAGTATTCTTTGGGCCATTGTCCATTTGGAAGATCCATTAACGCCCACGCTTTAACTTCCTGGCTGATGTCTTGAGATGTTGCTTAAGTATTGCCACATAATCTTCTTTTCTCATGATGCCATCTATTTTGTGAAGTGCACCAGTCCCTCCTGCAGCAAAACAACCCCACAACATGATGCTTACACCCCAGTGTTTCACAGATGAGATAGTGTTCTTGGTCTTCCAAGCTTGTACCTTTTTCTTCCAAACATAACAATGGTCATTATGCCCAAAAAATTCAATTTTAGTTTCATCAGACCACAGGAAATGTCTCCAAAATTAAGGTCTTTGTTAATGTGTGCATTTGCAAACATTAATCTGGCTTTTTTATGTTTCTTTTGGAGTAATGGCTTCTTACTGGCAGAGTGGCCTTTCAGCCCATGTTGATACAGTACTTGTTTCACTGTATATATTCACACAATCTTACCAGCTTCCGCCATCATCTTCATAAGGTCTTTTGCTTTTGTCCTTGGGTTGATCTGTGCATGTTGGACCAAAGCACGTTCATCTCTGGGACACAGAACCCGTCTCCTTCCTGAGCGGTAATATGGATGGACATTCCCATCTTGTTTGTACTTTCATACAATTGTTTGTACAGATAAACAACGCACCTTCAGGTATCTTGAAATCGTACCCAAGAATGAGCGAGGCTTGTGCAAGTCCACAATTCTTTTCCTAATATCTTGACTGATTTTTTTTAGACTTTTCCATGATGCTACACAAAGAAGCAGTGCGTTTCAGGTGTGCATTGAAATACATCTACATGTGTACTTTAATTAACTCAGATGTTGACAAAAAAACCTTCATAAACTTCCAAACACATGACATCATCATATGGGCAGTCCAGAATTGTTTAAAGGCATAGTAATCTTAATGTGTGTTAACTTTTGGCTTTGCAGTAAGTAATAAAAATACCTTAAAACATTCTCTCTCTCTCATTATTCTGGCATTTAGCAAATATTAATAATTATGTTAATCCTAATTGACCTAAAACAGGAAAGATTTATTCTGATTTCATTTTAGATATTGAGAAAAAAAATGCATATGTGTCTTTTTACATAGTGTATTTAAACTTCTGGTTTCAACTATATATATTTTGTAGGAAAAAGAGGAAATGTTCCAGCTTCTGGTAAAATTTTCAGAGTAATCTTTATTCCATAAAAAAACAAACAAACAATAAGATAATGGACAGGAACAGGAGCAGTTGTTCTTTATCACGCTTACTTGAAAATGACCAAACACCAGTCTTAAATACACAGGTATTCTAGTATTAAACAGATTGTACTAAAACACTTATCTTTATTGTTTGAGGATGACATTCTTTCTTCCATTCTCAAATCTGGATGTTCTGTAGTTGCCAAAAAAAACACCTTTGCTGGCAAATAGACTGTCTTCCAGTTTTTTTTCAAGATCTGAATCTGCATGTACCTGGTTTCACTTTAAATGCTTTTTTTGTTGTGGAGCCTGGCGCTGCAGAACCTGCAGCTTTGCGCGCCAATGTTCTTCTTTTTCCAATTCTGACAACAGTCAGAGCTTTAGCATTAAGCAATGTATTAATTGTATTACTGATCACATTGTTTATGCCATCGAATGTACACCCTGTAATAAGCTGTACATTGGATGTACATCTCGCAAGTTAAAAGTTCGTATCAACGAACATAATAATGATATTACTGGTAATAACCATAACAATAGGTATATATCCTCTGCATCCAAACACTTTATCGACATACATAGAGGCAGCCTCTCATCCCTCAAGGTTTTGGTTTTGAGAAAAATATTAGACCAGCTCGAGGTGGTTTGTAAATCCATAGAGCTAAATAAAGATATATTATTTAAAAAAAAAGAATTGTGATGTCATTTCCTTGTTCAACCTCTTCTTTTTCATTCTCCATTGAAGACCATAATATCTTTTCATACCATGTTCAAATTTATAATGTTTACACACACAAAACAAATATAAGTGAAAAATTATATATATATATATATGTATGTAATACCAAGCCCGTGGTTTAGTAATGAAGAGGTGTCAGCTTGATACCCTCATTATTTAACTCTTTATGTACTGTTTTATTAAAGACACACACGCATGCCTACGCAGGAGCATTAACATAATTAACCTACATATGCTGTAAGAAAACAGCAACTGTCAGAAATCTGCATGAAGCGCAATATCTGTTTATTTTTTTTTAAATTTAAGCAAAAAAAATTGCATGGGCTCCCGCATAATTTTCATAACCAGCAGAGGGAAAGCCGACAGCTGAGGGCTGATGTTAATATTCTGGGAAGGAGCCAATAGCCATAAAGGTTCCCAGGCTATTAATATCAGCTCACAGATGTTTGCATAGCCTTTACTGGCTAGTTTAGAGGGGAACTCCAGAAATTTTTTACATGGGGTCCCTCTATAAAATCGAACCAGCAAAGGCTAGGCAGACAGCTGCGAGATGATATTAATAGACTGGGAAGGGGCCATGTATATTGGCACACATCCAGGCTAAAAATATCAGCTGTTGTGAGCATGTTGGAAATGACTTCTGAGTTGGGGCTCCCTCTGGTGGTTGCTGAGGGTATTGATCCAGTGTTGAATAGTAGAAGTCCATCACCTGCGAGCAATGACTGGCAATCAGGAGAGACTGACTGGGCTTATATAAGTGAGCTGCCTTCCCATGATCCTCGCCGGTGATCAATTGTTGTTTCCTGGTTCATTTGGAAGTCAGCTGGTGTCTTGCCTTCATCTGCTACTTTTAGATAAGATATTTTCCGCTTGTTTCTATCGTGTTTGCAGTTTCTATTTTTTGTCTGCACTTTTGTGGGAGGTTAGCCAGGTTCCCCTCCAGGGGCCTGTGCTACTCTCTGTTTTTCAGTAGCCACTGTTTATTTGTTCCATTGCTCTGTCCCTGCTGTTTGAGTGGCTGCGGGTTAGCCGCTTGGTCCCACCAGAGATCTGATTCAGCGGGTGGCGAGATCGTGTGGTCTCAGCATTTTTTGAAATCAGAAGTGTTGGAATTTTCTAGGGTTTTGCTGGGTTGCAGATAGTATTCTGTCCTGTCCTATCTAGGCAGTATTTGGCCCCAGCGTTTGCTCACTCTATTTTCTGCCTGCGTTTGTGTTTCTTCTTGTCTAACCACCATTATATGTTTGGGGCTACCTATTCCTTTGGGGCTCTACTCCGGGGCAGTTAGCTTTCCTGTTTCTATCTTCTGGTGTAGCTAATCTCTCTGGCTGTGCCGAGGCGTCTAGGTCACCGTAGGTATGTCCCACGGCTGCTTCTTGTTGTGCAGTTAGCTTAGGAATCTGCAACCCATTAGTTCCCAACCTCTCTAGGTGTTTGGCTGCCTTTGCTGTTTTTTGCTCCTGTCCTCCTCGGCTACCAAATCATAACAGAATCACCGGCCTTACCGAAAATTCTATGGTACTCAACAGAAGGAAAAAATAGTTTAAAAAAAAAAAAAAGTCAGAATTTTTTTTTTGTGTATTTTTTCCTCTTTATCTCTGGGGGCTGTAGGAGGAGTTTTTCTGCAATGGAAGTCAAGCATTTGTCTGGTCGTGTGAAGCAGCTTGCTGAAGTTCGGAGTATTTCTGTCTATCTCACTCAGTCGTCTGCTGTAGAACCTAAGATCCCTACTCCGGATTTATTTTTTGGGGATCGGTGTAAATTTTTGAATTTTATAAATAACTGTAAGTTTTTTTTGCCCTGAAGCCTAAGTCCTCGGGGAACGCGGCACAGCAGGTTCAAATTGTCATCTCCCTGTTGCGCGGCGACCCTCAGGATTGGGCTTTTTCCCTGACACCTGGGGATCCTGTTTTCACTGATGTTAATGTGTTTTTTCAGGCCCTGGGGTTGTTGTATGATGAACCTAATGTTACTGATCAAGCTGAGAAATCCTTGTTTGCATTGAATCAGGGTCAGGAAGCTGCAGAGCTATATTGTCAAAAATTCCGAAAGTGGGCAGTCCTTACTAAATGGAATGACAATGCCCTGGCAGCTCTTTTTCGGAAGGGTCTGGCAGAGACTGTAAAGGACGTTATGGTGGGAATTCCTGTTCCCTCTGGTCTCAATGACTGTATGTCATTAGCTATTCAAATTGACAGACGTTTACGTGAGCGTAGAAATATGCGAGAGGTGGTGATGCCTTGCGAGCCAGCCCCTGAGCCCATGCAGTGTGATGGAGTGGTTTCTGGGGCTCAGCGTCGAGAGTTTCGAAAGCATAATAAGTTGTGCTTCTATTGTGGAGACGCTTCTCATACTATTTCCGTCTGCCCTAAGCGGGGAAGACGTTTTGCGTGCTCACTTGTTTTGGGGAATGTTCAGACTAAATTTCTTTTGACTGTTACCTTGATTTGCTCCGTGTCCACATTTTTGGCTCAAGCATTTGTTGATTCAGGAGCAGCTCTAAACCTGATGGATTTTATTTCCAAACTCCCTGTCTCTCAGAGAATGACCGTTATCTGGATGATCTGTGATAGGATTTCCAAGATGATCCATCTTGTGCCACTGCCGAAGTTGCCATCCTCTTCCGAGTTGGTGCCCTTGTTTTTTCAGCAGGTGGTTCGGTTGCACGGGATTCCAGAGAACATTGTGTCTGACAGAGGAGTCCAATTTGTTTCCAGATTTTGGAGGACATTTTGTTCTAAACTGGGAGTTCAGCTGTCTTTCTCCTCTGCATTTCACCCTCAGACCAATGGGCAGAACGGAGAGAACAAACCAGACCTTGGAGACTTATTTGAGATGTTTTGTGTCTGCTGATCAGGATGACTGGGTCTCTTTTTTGCCTTTAGCTGAATTTGCTCTGAATAATAGGGCTAGTTCTGCCACCTTGATGTCTCCTTTTTTCTGCAATTTCGGGTTTCATCCTCGGTTTTCTTCGGGGCAGGTGGAGGCTTCAGTCTGTCCGGGTGTTGACTCTATGGTGGAGGGAATGCAGCAGATTTGGGATCAAGTAGTGGATAAATTGTGTCTCTCTCAGGAGAGGGCCCAGTGGTTTGCCAACCGGCATAGTACTGATGGTCCTCGGTTTAAAGTGTATGACTTGGTTTGGTTGTCCTCAAAGAATATTCCTATGCAGGTTGCATCTCCAAAGTTTAAGCCAAGGTTCATTTGGACCTTATAGGATCTTGGAAGTCCTTAATCCAGTTTATTTTCGTTTGGCTCCTCCTGGGACGTTTAAGATTCATAATGTCTTCCACAAATCTTTATTGAAAAGGTTTTTTGAGCCAGTGGTTGCTATGGCTGCACCTCCTGAGCCTAAAGCGCCATGGAAATAGAGTTAAATAGAAGCATATCTTACCAGAGGAAGGCAGAGGGATGTGTAGAGGGGATGAGGTGCACCCCAACGCGCGTTTCGTGAACACAAGGGGTCACTTCCTTCATTGAACACATCCGGAATCACCGCAGCGCTACATAGGCCTGTGTTATTTACCTTGCTGCGACGATCTGAAAAGACGCGCCACATGTCCGTTTACGTAAGTCTGCCACCGGCGTGTTTTAACGCATAGTGGAGACGGGATTTCATGAAATCCCCTCCACAATGCTGTAACATCTGGACGCTGCTTGTTTGACGCTGCGCCAGTACACAGCGTCAAACACGCAGCATTTACTGACCGTGGAAACATACCCTTATTGTTATTCTTATTATAATTGTCGTCGCCACATAGTGTGGGACGATCTGAGATGTGCCTGTCGCAAATTAAATTGCCAGTAAATGTTTGGATCAAGCGGTCCTTTGAACTAGAGGGTCCCTGTTCGTTGCGCCAGGTTTTGTCGTTGCCACATAATGTGGACATTCTAAGACGTTTTGACTGTTCCAAATTATATAGTAAAATCCAAATACGTGCACAGAAGAATCACGCTGATACATAAAGCATCAATGCAGATTCCGCTCTATTAAATCATGACAACATCTGATATAGGCATTTCTTGGACATGCATCGTAACAATATAATTGACTCAGCTTATCTCTAAAATTGTGTTGGAATTAGTGTACATACTTCTCATTGGCTAAAGGTAATACTGTCTACACCCAGGTGAAGAATTTAGGTGTGTCTCTCACTTTGGTTTAGTTTTGTTTCCTATGTTTTCTCTAAATCTGTTAGACAAAGACATTCCTAAAACTCTTTATCTCAAAACACGCACACAGACTTCATTTCAGAAAGCAGGAGATGCATGTAGAATATCCAAAATGGAGTCAGGATAGATAAATATAAATCCTGCTCTCACAATTCCCTTCTATTGTGGCAGTGTGTGGCTGTTCCAGCTGAAGTTCATGCCTTAGGCTACTTTCACACATCAGTTTTTTGGGTCAGGCATAATCTGTCGAACACCTGATAGGACGGATCCGGCGCTGAAATGAAAAAACGGATGCAACGGATCAGTTTTTTTTGCTGGATCCGACCTGAACTTTTGAACCAGGAAAAAGAAGTTTTGCAGCCGGAAAATGTAGGTACGCATGTCCGGAGAGAGTGGAAAAAGTAATAGTAGTAGTAGTTATAGCAGAGCCAGCACAGCACAGCAGCACGCAGCAGCAGCACAGCAGTATAGTAGTAGTCCTTGATTTCCAGAATCCGGATCAGTCTTTTGACGGATTGCACAAAAGACTGGTCCGGTTCCATAGACTTCTATTATTTCCGGACGCCTGATGCGCCGGTTCAGGCACTATCAGGCGGGTCCGGACAAAAAAAAAACGTTGCAGTGACCGTTTTGTTTGACCGCCAAAATGTACATTTCCGCCGGATCCAGCCAAAAACGGATGCAACGCAACGACATCAGGTGCGATCCGGCGCTAATGAAAGTCAATTACAAAAAAACGCATCCGGTACCGGATCCGTTTTTTTAAAAACACGCCGGATCGCGCCTGACGTCAAAAAGCTGATGTGTGAAAGTAGCCTAAGAGACCCACGCCCACATACATTCTCCTCCCCTAATAGAAGAAGCTGGTCTAGATAAATATAAAAGCTGGTCTCACATTATGCATTGCTTATATAACTCCATCATATTTCGCAGCACTTTACAGATCTTATAATCATAGCACCCATTAGGGTTTGTTTCCACATTCCGTAACCAGCAGCGCTTTGGACTCAGCACATGTCCGCTCCGCCCAAAGCACTGCTGGCTTTTGAACGCAGGTGATTCCGCATGTGTTCACTGAACCGTGCGGAATCGCTGCATTCTATACATTGCGCTGGTCATTTATCTTGCGGAGATGGAGCGTCTCCACAAGATAAATTGACATGCTGCGGTCTGGAAAGATGTGCCGCATGTGCTTCTCTGCAGGGCAGCCGGAAGCTTCCTTGCACGCATAGTGGAGACGAGATTTCATGAAATCCCCTCCACTATGCTGTAACATCTGGCCTCTGCGGCTGTACGCAGTGTCAAACCCGCAGCGTTTACTGACCGTGGAAACATACCCTTAGGGCTCACAATCAAAATTCCCCATCTGTATATTTTTGACGTAGAAACACATACCCATTATTTTTCTGCAAACTGTATCCGTAAAAGTCATGGACACATATCTTTTTTTGACCTGAGGCACAAATCAAAATAACAGACATAATCTATTGGTCCATGAAAATTGCGGACAGCACACCAATGCCATCCATGTACAATCCATGTGCTCTCAATTTTTAACATTGCAATGGGTAGAAGAAGCTTTGTAATTTTTATTTTTGTGTGTGCGAGAAAAAAATGGATTTTTGATTGAGGCCTAAGTCTTTAATTTATCCTTCCTTGTCAAATTAACAACAAATAGAAAACAAATGGACCCCATATACAGTACCTTGAAAAAGTATTCGTATTCATACCCCATGAACTTTTGAAGTCTTGCCACAGATTCTCAATGAGATTTAGATCTGGGCTGGATTGGACTACACATGGCCCAATGTTAATTAATGTGTCAGGTCATGAACATTGTGAGAAAAAAATCGCAGCGTACTATAGTCTCATTCTTTTTCTCAATGACACTCATCTATTCATTTCAATGGTTGCATAGAAAATAAAAGAAACATTCAAATCATATACAGATGAGTATATGGATCATTCATTTTTTCTGAATGAAAAATGGACAATTTTTCATACACTTGTGTAAGCTTAGCCTTGCAATGTAACAAAAATGGACAGCGCACAGATGGCCTTCATGTGCTGTCCGGGATTATCACAAACCCATAGACTCAGTCACTTCAAAAAACTGAATAGCTCTGTAGTAAAATAAATTTAATATACGGTATTTGTCAAATTAAAAAAAATGTTTATAAACTTTTAAGCCTTCTAACATCCCAACGAAATAAAGGGGTGTGTCAAAAAATAAGCTGATGTAAAGTAGACATATGGGAAATGTTATTCATTAACTATTTAGTCTGTTATAAGGGCAAAAAGTCTGTCCAGTGTAAAAAGGTGTAATAATCCATGTGAAGTGGAACAGCGACCAAATAATCAAATGCTTGTTTGCCAGTTGAAGGCATCATTCCTGCAGCATAAAGCTTACTTGAACAATAATATTTAGGAATGATCGCACATATGACTTTTGATACAAATGTCCTCCCAATCATTGCTAATAAACAAACACCTTGTATATAGCACAGATACATTCTGATGAGTTGTGTAGATTGCAGAATTGATGACATAATTGACATAAATCAGAACCGATTGCACCATTAGGCTTTTGAGCTGTAACTGCAATTCTCATACATTAGAATATTGGTATTCATATTTTACAGCAAACCAATAGCCAGTGAAAATCACTCTTTAACCCTAACCCATTTTAGACTATTGCAAGTCATATGGTTTATTATAAAGCGCTATTTATGGCCACTTATAGTTTGTGCATTTATGTAAATCTTTCTTCTAGTGCTGGAGTTGGGCGAACTGGCTGTTTTATTGTTATTGATGCAATGCTTGAGAGAATAAAGCATGAGAAAACTGTCGATATATATGGTCACGTGACGTTAATGCGCTCACAGAGGAATTACATGGTCCAGACAGAGGACCAGTACAGCTTTATTCATGATGCCTTGTTTGAAGCCGTGGCATGCGGAAACACAGAAGTTCCAGCTAGAAATCTCTATACGTATATTCAGAAGCTAGCCCAGATTGAAACAGGAGAACATGTAACCGGCATGGAGTTAGAGTTTAAGGTAAGGACATTGGAGAAACAGTAGGGACAATATTGTGCTAATATGCTCCCACATCAAACGAAGTTTTAACATGATTGGTCCAGTGATAAAAAGGGTATTTTGGTTAAGCTCTATAAAATAAATTCTTAGTATGTTATCACTATTAGTACAAGTTTCTTTGCATTTTCAGTGGCTGTACTATTAACTATATTTGTACGATTATAATTAATCACATTATTTGACTTTTAGAGAGTAATGCTGCCCCCATAGAGTATAATGCAGCCCCATTACGGACTATTTTGTATAATGCAGCCTGCATAGAGTAAAATGCAGTCTCCATAGAGTATAATGCAGCCCCATAGAGTACAATGCACCTGTCATGGGGCAGTTGTAGAAATACAAGGGACGAGGAACCTGGGCCCCTGAACTGCCCCTAAGTCTTTCCTTAACTTGGGGGTACACTTGATTGTAGTGAGGCCCAAGCCACCGACCTGTCCCTGTCTCCTGTTTAGCCCTGAGCTAAACCCGCCAGCCCCCTCCCCAGGAGGTGAGACAGGGAATAATGTGAATAACACCAAAACAACAAAAGGAAAGAAAGACACCTAGGGGTTGAATAACTAAATAATAACACTTCGCTTTCTCTGCTGCAAAGCACCGCACAGCAGAGTAAGGCACCAGGACAGGGAAATAGCAGAAGCACCACTGCGCTCAGCAGCTCCTGGCTCCAGCTTGGTTGGTCTCCAATAGAAGCAATATCACCAACTGTCAGCTGAAGCCTAAGATGACCTTTTAAAGGATGAAGGGAGTGGTCACAGCCTTCTCCTGAAAAGTCAGAAGCAATGCAGTTATACCAGCGGTCACCGGGGAAAAGACTAACATTAACTCCTGATGGCCTGAAAGGAAAATGGTTTTAATATGCAAAGAGAGATCTGCCACAGATCCAAATGTGGATCGTGACAGCACCCCTATACAATATATTACGGCAGCATCATATAGTATAATGCAGCCCCATACAGTATAATGCAACCCCATAAAGCAGTGATGGCTAACCTTGGCACTTCAGCTGTTGTAAAACTACAACTCCCAGCATGCCATTGCAACCTGCAGCAGTTGAGGCATGCTAGGAGTTGTAGTTCTCCAACAGCTGGAGTGCCAAGGTTCGCTATCACTGCCATAGAGTATAATGCAGTCCCCATAGAATATAATACAACCTCCATAGAGTATAAATAAGCCCCATATAGTATTACACAGCCCCCATATAGTATAATGCAGCCCCATATAGTATAATGCAGCCTCAAATAGTATAATGTTGCTCCATTTGTATAGTGCAGCCCTATAGAGCATAATGCAGCCCCAGAGCACATAATACAGCCCCATAGCATATAATGCTGCCCCACAGAGTATAAAACAACCCCTACATATTATAGTGCAGCCCCATACAGTGTAATACAGCCTTCATAGAGTATATTGCAGCTACTACAGTATAAACCAGAACCCCATAGAGTATAACGCAGCCCCATAGAGTATTATGCAGTCCCATAGAGCATAACGCAACCCCCATAGATTATAACGCAGTCCCCATAGAGTATAATGCAGCCCCATAGCATATAATGCAGCCCCATAATGTATAATGCAGCCCCGTAGCATATAATGCAGCCCCATAGAGCAGGGTTCCCCAACTCCAGTCCTTAAGGCCCACCAGCAGGTCATGTTTTCAGGATTTCCTTAGTATTGCCCAGGTGATAATTGCGTCACCTATGCAATACAAAGGAAATCCTGAAAACATGATCTGTTGGTGGGCCTTGAGGACTTGAGTTGGGGAACCCTGCCATAGAGTATAATACAGCCCCTATGGAGTATAACGCAGCCCCTACGTATTATAATGCACTCCATAAATTATAATGCAGCCCCATAATGTATAATGCTACCCCATAGAATATAATGCCACCCCATAGAGTATAACGCAGTCTTATAATGTATATTTTTCCCCATAGAGTATAATGCAGCCCCATATTGTATAGTGCAGCCCTATACAGTATAATGTTGCCCATATAGTATACTGCAGTCCCATAGAGAATAATGGAGCCCAAAAGAGTATAATGCAGCCCCATAGCATATAATGCAGCACAATAGTGTATAATGCAGACCCATAGAGTATAAAGCAACCCCCATAGCGTATAATGCAACATTAGATAGTATAAAGCAGCCCGGTACAATATAATGCAGCACCCATAGAGTATAACACAGCCCCTATATATTATAATGCCGCCCCATAGAGTATAATGCCAAACCAAAGAGTATAAATGCCGCCCCAAACAGTATAATGCCACCTCATAGAGTATAATAATAAATATTAATAATAATAATGCTGCCCAATAGTGTATAATGCCGCCCCATAGAGTGTAAATGCCGCCCCATAGAGTATAATTCCGCCCCATAGTGCAGTGCCGCCCCATAGAGTATAATGTAGCTCCATAGAGTATAATGCAGCCCTGTACAGTATAATACAGCCTCAGTATATTGCCGCCCCAAAGAGTATAATGCAGCCCCACAGTGTATAATGCAGCCCTTTACAGTATAAGCCTCCATAGAGTATAATGCAGCATAAGATAATATAATGCAGCCCTGTACAGTATAACGCATCACCCATAGAGTATAACTCAGCCCCTATATATTATAATGCCGCCCCATAGAGTATAATGCTACCCTAAAGAGTATAACGCCACATAGAGTACAATGCAGCCTCATATAGTATAATGCAGCTCCATACAGTATAATGCTGCCCCATAGAGTATAACGTAGCTTCCACAAAGTATAACGCAGCCCCCATTTAGTATAATGCAGCCCCATAGAGTATAATGCAGCTCACATAGCGTATAATGCATCCCCCATATAGAATAAGGCAGCCCCTGTATAGTATAATGCAGCCCTATAGAGTATAACGCCACCCCATAGAGTTTAATACCGCCTCAAAGAGTATAAAGTCACCCCATAGTGTATAATTCAGCACCTTAGAGAATAATGCATCCCCATAGAGAGTAATGTAGCTCCACAGAGTATAATACAGCCCCATATAGTATAATGCAATCTCAGTATAATGCAGCCCCAAAGAGTATAATGCATCCCTCATAGAGTATAATGTTGCCTCAATTATGTAATACAGTCCCATAGAGTATATTGTAGCTCCATATAGTATAATGCAGCTTCAGTATAATGCAGCCCCATAGATTATAACGCAGCTCCCATAGGGTATAATGCAGCTTCATAGAGTATAATGCAGCCCCATAGAGTATAATGCAGCCCCTTATAGTATAATGCAGCCCCCTTATAGTATAATGCAGCCTCATAGAGTATAATGCATAGAGTATGCTCCACCCCCATAGTCCTCCTTATAGTGCAATGCACTCTGCATAGTATAATGCACCCCAAATTCCTCCATGTAGTATAATGCATTCCCCGTAGTCCTCCATATAGTATAATGCATTCCCAGTAGTCATCCATATAGTATAATGCGTTCCACATAGTCCTCTATACAGTATAATGCATTCCCCATAGTCCTCCATACACTCCATACAGTATAATGCAGCCCCACAGAGTATAAAGCAGTCCCATACAGTATAATGCAGCCCCATAGAGTATAATGCAGCCTCATATAGTAAAATGCAGCCCCATGGAGTACAATGCAGGCCTATAGAGTATAATGCAGCCCTATATAGTGTAATGCAGCCCCATAGAGTATAATACAGTCCTGTATAGTATAATGCAGCCCCATAGACTATAATCCAACCCTTAGTCCTCCAAATAGTACAATGCCCTTTCCATAGTATAATGTACCTCATAGTCCTTCATGTAGTATAATGCATTCCCCATAGTCCTCCAAATAGTATAATACATTCCCCATAGTCCTCCATACAGTATAATGTATTCTTCATAGTCCTCCATACAGTATAAAGCAGCCCCATAGCATATAGTACAACTCCCATAGAGTATAATGCAGCTCCATAGCATATAATGCAGCCCACATATACTATAATGCAGCCTCATATAGTATAATGCAACCCCATATAGTTTAATGTACACCCCATATTTCTCCATTATTATAGCTACCATGTACTCACTGATTTAAAAATAAATAAATAGAATACTCGCCTCTCCCCATTCCCCCTCTGTTCTGGCCTTTGCAGTGCGTCTTCTCAGCAGCTCCACTGTTCGCTCTGTGTGACACGCGATGAAGTGAAGTCATCACGCCCGCTACATCAGAAGCAGAGGGGGACTGATAGGAGAGGGAGTGTCACCTGATGTTCTCTCCTCCATCATTGATTTCAACTATATCGGCATCTATGATGCTGATACAGTTGAATGTACAATGAAAAAGGGGGCCGGAGCTGGCGCTTGCATCGGGCCCCCTTGACTCACGGGCCCCATAGTGGCACCTGGCTGGGGGCCCCTGGAGTAGTAGGGGCCCTAGGCAAATGTTTAGTTTACCTGTCCCTTCCTCTAATGGGAATTTTGCAATTCTTATCTGTGTTTTCTTTCTTTTCTAAGCTCCTCTTGGCTGATTTATGTCCACAGCCCACATCAAAGTTAAAAGTGTAGAAAAACAAAGAGCCTTGTATTTTTTAATTAAATTTAATTGCGAATATGTTGTTTTAGCACCTAATACTTGTATTTAAATAAAAAATAAAATTGTCCCCAAAGGTGAATAACCTCTTTAAATTAAATTTTTCTTCTATTTTCTAATATTTACCTTTTTATAGCATTAATATTTAAAATTTAACATGAGAAATTACTCTTAAATTTTTCCCTTGGTGGCACTCATTCGTGACTACTTTGAACAAAGTCAGATGATACTAATATATGTATATACAGTTGTGCTCAAAAGTTTACATACCCCAGCAGAATTTTTGCTTTCTTGGCCTTTTTTCAAAGAATGTGAATGATATCGCCAAAACTTTATCTCCACTCATGGTTAGTGGTTGGGTGAAGCCATTTATTGTCAAACTACTGTCTTTTCTCTTTTTAAATCATAATGACACCCAAAACATCCAAATGACCCTGATCAAAAGTTCACATAACCCCATTTCTTAATACCATGTATTGCCGCCTCTAACATCAATGACAGCTTGAAGCCTTTTGTGGTAGTTGTGCACGAGGTTCTTTATTTTCTCAGATAGTAAAGCTGCCCACTCTTCTTGACAAAAATCCTCCAGTTCCTGTAAATTCCTTGCCTGTCTAGCATGAACTGCGCAATTGAGATCTCCCCAGAGTGGCTTAATGATATTGAGGTCAGGAGACTGAGATGGCCACTCCAGAATCTTCACTTTGTTCTGCTGTAGCCAATGACAGGTCGACTTGCCCTTGTGTTTTGGATCGCTGTCATGTTGGAACGTCTAAGTACGTCCCATGTGCAGCTGATGATTGCAAATTTACCTCCAGTATTTTCTGATAACATGCTTCATTCGTCTTTCCTTCAACTTTGACCAAGTTTTCTGTGACTTTGTAGCGCACAGATCCCCAAAACATCAGGGATCCACCTCCGTGATTTACAGTAAGAATGGTGTTCCTTTCATTATAGGCCTTGTTGACCTCTTTCCAAATGTAACGTTTATGGTTGTGGCCAAAAAGTTCAATTTTGGTCTCATCGTTCCAAATTACCTTGTTCCAGAAGTTTTGAGGCTTCTCTCTGTGCTGTTTTGCGTATTTTAGGTGAGATACTTTGTGGCATTTGCTCAGTAATGGCTTTCTTCTGGCGACTCGACCATGCAGCCCATTTTTCTTCAAGTGCCTACTTATTGTGCATCTTGAAACAGCTACAATAATGATGTTATTTGTAGGTTTTTCTTTGCATCCCGAACAATTTTCCTGGCATTTGTGGGCGAAATTCTTGTTGGTCTACCTGACTATGGTTTTGTTTTTTATAGAGCCCCTGATTTTCTATTTCTTAATCACAGTTTGAACGCTGCTGACTGGCATTATCAATTCCTTGGATATCTTTTCCCATGACTCACAATCCAGAAATGTCAGTGGCTGGATGAAAGATACAAGAGTCTGTCTGGATCCCAGCTTACACTCAGCTTTTATGCTCACACACTGATTACAAGCAAACAGGTCACAGATGAAGATATTACCTTTATTAGCCATTCAAACCCATTTGTGTCAACATCTGTGCATGTTATCAGCCAAAATCACCAGGGTATATGAACTTTTGATCAGGGTCATTTGGATTTTTTGTGTTGTTATTATGATTTAAAAAGAGAAAACACAGTAGTTTGACAATAAATGGCTTCACCCAACCACTAACCATGAGTGGAGAAAAAGTTTTGGTGTTATAATTCATATTCTCTGAAAAAAGGCCAAAAAAGCAAAAATTCTTCTGGGGTATGCACAACTGTATGTATCGATTTATATGGGTATATGTATTAAATTATTTGAAAATGTCATTAACAAAATCTGTTAATTAATTTTTCTCTTATTTATTTATGCTCAGCGCCTTGCCAATTCGAAAGCTCACACTTCCAGATTCATCAGTGCCAATCTTCCATGCAACAAATTTAAGAATCGCCTTGTGAACATCATGCCATATGAAAGCACAAGGGTTTGCCTGCAACCAATCAGGGGTGTAGAGGGGTCAGATTACATAAATGCCAGTTTCATAGATGGATACAGGTATGCTAGAGTCTATATATCTTTAAGCATGATGTTTTCATCTGTAGAAATGCTAATATATTGTCCTCCTTTTTAGGCAACAAAAAGCTTACATTGCAACGCAAGGACCACTTGCAGAAACCACTGAAGACTTCTGGAGAATGCTATGGGAAAATAATTCCACCATTGTCGTAATGTTAACAAAACTTCGAGAAATGGGCAGAGTAAGTGACTTTTCAGTTATAAAATATATAGACATTTATATGAGTATTATTAAAACAGTCACTAGGTTGGTTCTGAAACTCACACTACGGGACAACTAATTTGTAAATGCAAGAGATCCTCAGATAAAATTGAAAAAAACACAGTCACTTCTGGACTGGTACCATTCCAGCGATGTCAGGGCTGCGTCCACCTGTGGTCATATGACATTATGTAGAGTATTAGTGTCTTCAGATTGACTGCAGATTTTACTGTTCTCTTGATGGAACAATTCCTTCTGAAGGAAATGTGAAGACTGCAGCCGATCATCAGCTAGTGATTGACCATAGCAATGACATGACATGAAAATATCACTTGACCATCAGGAAAAGAGATGCAATGCTGACTTTGCTGGAACATTGCTGGTTCAGGAGGTGAGTATGTATTTTTACATTTTTTAACTGGGGCACATTATCATTTAAAAATGTAAATTTATTTGTATAAATATTTATTTTGGAAATTATAGGTCTTGGGTTTAAACCAAAGTAGGAGAACAAAGGGAATTATCACACACTCAAAACAGTCACAAAAAATCCATCAACCGCCTACTCTAATAACCACCACCAACAATCTCCAGCCATGCAGCAAAAGCTATCTCTGGCAATGAGTGCCAGCAAGGACCTAGTTTATATAGGAGATGGGAGTGGCTAACAGTGCAGAACTGAGAGCCTAAATGCAGGAAAGCCTCCAGGAGCTTTCAACTGAGCAGATTAACACCTGTAATGCTACAATAAATTTACACCATTTAATATGAAGGAGAAGTGCTTCTAATCAGTGCAGGAGTAGGAGAAATCAGATACTACGGTTTTCTGGCTCCTCTTTGTCATTGTAAACTTATGACAGTATCACCCCTTCTATGAAGGACCTCCGGAACCTGAGATCCGGGTTTTTCAGGGTGTGCCATTTGAAAAGAACGGATCAGCCTGGCCACATGGACGTCAGATGCGGGTACCCACATCCTCTCTTCAGGACCATATTCCTTCCAGTGTACAGGTTACTGAAGCGACCGACGAATTAAGCAAGAATCAATGATCTTAGCTATCTGAAATTCCAAATTGCAGGAGATGGTACAGAGAGGATGAAATGTATTTCTTGAGTAGGGATCAATGAAACACATTATAGATCCTAAAGATGGTCAGCAAAGCAAGGTGGAATGCTACAGGATTGAAGACGGCCACAGTCTTTTAAGGACCGATGAAACTGGGACCCAGTTTCCAAGAAGGAACCTTCAACTTAATGTTCCTTGAGGACAACCACACCAAGTCACCATCACATAGGTCCGGACCCATCAGATGTCTCTGATCAGCCACATTCTTATATTTGGACCCATCTTCCTCAAATTATCGATAACCCCTTGCTACACAGATGTAATTGATGATGAAAACCATTCCGTTTCAGGTATACCAGAAGAACAATTCCTATTACACTGTGTGCAGAATTATTAGGCAAGTTGTATTTGAGAGGATTATTTTTATTATTGAACAACAACTAAGTTCTCAATCAACCCAAAAGACTCATAAATATCAAAGCTTAATATTTTTGGAAGTTGGAGTGGGTATTTTTTAGATTTGGCTATCTTAGGAGGATATGTTTGTGTAGTTAACTATCACTGTGCAGAATTACTAGGCAACTTAAAAAAAACAAATATATACCCATCTCACTTGTTTATTTTCACCAGGTAAACCAATATAACAACACAAAATTTTGAAATAAACATTTCTGACATTCAAAAACAAAACAAAAAATCAGTGACCAATATAGCCATCTTTCTTTACGATGACACTCAAAAGCCTTCCATCCATAGATTCTGTCAGTTGCTTGATCTGTTTACGATCAACATTGCATGCAGCAGCCACCACAGCTTTCCAGACACTGTTCCAAGAGGTGTACTGTTTTCCCTCCCTGTAGATCTCACATTTTATGAGGGACCACAGGTTCTCTATGGAGTTCAGATCAGGTGAACAAGGTGGCCATGTCATTATTTTTTCTTCTTTTATACCTTTACCGGCCAGCCACGCTGTGGAGTATTTGGATGCATGTGATGGAATATTGTTCTGCATGAAAATCATGTTTTTCTTGAACGATACCGACTTCTTCCTGTACCACTGCTTGAAGAAGGTGTCTTCCAGAAACTGGCAGTAGGTCTGGGAGTTGAGCTTCACTCCATCCTCAACCCAAAAAGGTCCCACAAGTTCATCTTTGATGATACCAGCCCATACTAGTACCCCAACCCCCACCTTGCTGGCGTCTGAGTCGGAGTGGAGCTCTCTGCCCTTTACTGATCCAGCTTCGGGCCCATCAATCTGGCCCATCAAGAGTCACTCTCATTTCATCAGTCCATAAAACCTTAGAAAAATCAGTCTTAAGATATTTCTTGGCCCAGTCTTGACGTTTTATCTTATGTTTCTTGTTCAAAGGTGGTCGTTTTCAGCCTTCCTTACCTTGGCCAGGTCCCTGAGTATGGCTCACCTTGTGCTTTTTGATACTCCAGTAACGTTGCAGCTCTGAAATATGGCAAAACTGGTAGCAAATGGCATCTTGGCAGCTTCACGCTGTATTTTCCTCAATTCATGGGCAGTTATTTTGCACCTTTTTTATCAACACGCTTCTTGCGACCCTGTTGGTTATTTGCCATGAAACGCTTGCTTGTTCGGTGATTACGCTTCAAAAGTTTTGCAATTTCAAGACTGCTGCATCCCTCTGCAAGACATCTCACAATTTTTGACTTTTCAGAGTCCGTCAAATCTCTCTTCTGACCCATTTTGCCAAAGGAAAGGAAGCTGCCTAATAATTAAGCACACCTTATATAATAATAATAATCTTTATTTTTATATAGCGCTAACATATTCCGCAGCGCTTTACAGTTTGCACACACATTATCGTCACTGTCCCTGATGGGGCTCACAATCTAGATTCCCTATGAGTATGTTTTTGGAGTGTGGGAGGAAACCGGAGTACCCGGAGGAAACCCACGCAAACACGGGAGAACATACAAACTTCTTGCAGATAGGGTGTTGATGTCATTAGACCACACCCCTCCTCATTACATAGATGCAAATCACCTGATTTCCATAATTGGCAGTTGGCTTTCAAGCCTATACAGCTTGGAGTAGGACAACATGTATAAAAAGGATGATGTGATCAAAATACTCATTTGCCTAATAATTCTGCACACAGTGTAAATGAATAGGATGAAACGTGTATGCCCCGAAAAGTGGGGACTTACCAGTAGATTTGTGACGTTTATTTACCACAAATTCAGCTAGAGGTAAGATAAGTTTTAAGATTCTGGTTAGTCCGTTCCATTTGCCTATTAGACTGTGAGAGAAATGGTGAAGAGAATGACAAATGGATTCCCAAACAAGTGCAAAAAGTCCTCCAAAATTTGGAAATAAACTGCACCGCCCAGTCAGAAATAATACCAGGGCAGCCTCTCCTATAGGCCCAGGGTTTTGGAATGTAGGCTTCACAGGGCAGAAACCTCCAGAATGTTCCTTCTCAAGACCAGATTCCAGCTGCGACTTTGCCAGCCCCTTTTTATTAGACGTTTTGGATCTTGCACAGGAGGCCGCCTTGACAGGCTGTGGAACAGGTGAGTCATGGACGGTCTTAGATGGATGAGACGATTTACCCACAGGTTTCTTTCGTCTGGTCCGTTTCTGGAAGCTTGGGGGGAAGACTTTTCAGGAGACACTGTAGTTGGCTTATCAAAGGCTTTACAGAAGGCCACCAGGAAGGCTGGAAGACTTGAGGTAATGGGATACCCCGCTTCCCAGAGGGGGTTAAGCCACTCCAAGGCATCTCCTGTTAGGTAGGACATTAGCAATCCTACCTTTACCCGATCGGTGGCGAAGAAGGGAGCATACCATTTAAAGTTTGCAAGCACTGCTCCAAAAAGACACAACACTCAAGTTGATCAAACAGTTCATTAGAGACTACAATGGTGGGTGGAGCAGTGAAGGATTGGACTTCAGACTGGGTAAATTTATTCTGTTGCCCATACTGGCAAGAAAAAAGTTCATCTCACTCCGAGAGTGAAAGGACATGGGACTCAGCAGGGACCATGGCCTGAGCAAACTGTCACGCTGTGGACCCACTGTGCCACAAACCAAACTACCCTGGGAGGGGCGTAACTAATGCAGCTACCTTGGTCTTCTCTGGAGCCTCTGATGGTGAGGTCAGGCTTGTGCGGCAGGTAGCTGCCAGGTGCCATTCCAGGGTGGTGTCTGGCTGTGGCTGCTGATCCTACTGGGGAACAAGACACTAGGACAGGTGCGACTGACAGACAGGCAGGTGAGCATGACAGGCACGGCTGGTTCTCTGGCAGGCGGTCATGACTGAGACACAGGCATGCACGGCTGGGTCACTGGCTGGCGGGCACAGCTGAGACACTGGCAGGAGGGCACGGCTGAGACACTGGCAGGCGGGCACGGCTGAGACACTGGCAGGCGGGCACGGCTGAGACGCTGGCAGGTGGGCACAGCTGAGACACTGGGACACGAGCAGGAAGGAGTGGTGTATGGAATAGGTAGAGACCTATTTACACAGGAGATGCAGGTACTGGTACTGGCAGAAAGGAATGGTGTATGAAGGAACAGGTTTGGACCTGTTCACACTGGAGGTGCAGGTACTGGTAGCAAGAGGTTCAGCAGAAGCAGAACAGAGCAGAACCACAGGAGTGCGGAGCCAAGGCAGAAAGTGGTTCAATAGCAGCAGGAGCGGAGCAAGGCGGAACTGTAAGGCATGCGGAGAGGAGCTGCAGCAAGAGGTTCTGCAGCAGCAGGAATGAAGCAAAGCGGAACCGCAAGGTATGCTGAGAGGAGCTGCAGCAAGAGGTTCTGCAGGAGCGAAGCAAATCGGAACCGCAAGGTATGCGTAGAGGAGCTGCAGCAAGAGGTTCTGCAGGAGCAGGAGCAAAGCAAAGCGGAACCGCAAGGTATGCAGAGAGGAGCTGCAGCAAGAGGTTCTGCAGCAGCAGACAATACAGAGGGAGTAAACACAAGGGTACACAGAGCAGGGAAGGAGAGGCCACAGACTGGGATAAAACAGACACAGGTATAGGACAGAGTTACACTAGGAAACGCACACGGCAAGGCACAGAGACAGGGATAAGACAGACACAGGAATAGGACAGAGTATAGGCAGGGAAAGGAACAAGACAAGGCACAGCAACAAAGACACAGAGACCAGGATATTCAGCCTCCTGGAGGGCAGACAGACAGGTACAAGGCAAAGCTAGGAACAAGGACATAGAGACAGATACAGAGACCTGGCAACTCAGCAGCAAGACACTAACTAAGTAAAGGCGTTGCTCAGGCAGTTACTACTGGGTGGAGCTGTCTTAAATACCAAAGGCCCTTTGGCAATTGACCAGGGAAACATTAGGCAGGTGCACACTGATTCCATAGAAACCAGAGAGTGCGGGCGCCCCCCCCTATGCACACAGCCAGGAAGCATGCAGAGAGCAGGCAGAAAGCAACAGGCACATAGCATGGATCCGGCAGCAGACAGAATTCACAGCATGGCTTGCAGCAGTGAGCAAGTTGGTATGAGGGGGATGGGAGGCCATGCAGTGATGCCAGCATGGTTGTTACAGTCATTAAGATAGATTAAGACAAATCTACCTACCTGGTAACTAACGATGTCATTTACAAAGTGCTGAAAGACTGCGGGAGCATTCAACAATCCAAATTGTATCATAAATTTTCATAATGTCCCTCATGCGTATTGAAAGCTGTTTTCCACTCATACCCTCTTTAAAATGAATAAGATTATACACCCCCCTGAGATACAGTTTAGAAAACCATTTTGCTCCTACAATTTGATTAAAGAGGTCCAGAATGAGAGGGAGCAGATACAGATCCTGGATCGTGATCTGATTGGGTTTGCGGAAATATAAGCAGAGGTTTAACCCCCCCATACTTCTTTACAAAGAAAAACTACACAGCAATGAGGGAAGAGTCTGATATGACCCTTTGCCAAACTTTCCGCAATATAGTCCTTTATGGCCTGCCTCTTTGGACCAGAGATTTTATATAGTCTGCTCTTTGGCAGCTTGACCCTTGGGGCAAGATGAACGTCGCAGTTGTAAGGATGATGGGGAGGAAGTTCTTGGCACCCCTGCTCCAAGAACACATCCCCAAAGTCAGACAGGTATTTAGGCACAGACTGGGTATCCACCCTTGCAAGCCCGTTGCCCAAGCAGTGTCTTTGACAATACTTACTCCACTTAACCACCTCCAGTCTACCAATGTACCACAGGGTTGTGCAGAGTGAGTCAAGGAAGTCCAAGAACCACAGGAAAGGGCAGATCCTTTAGCACATAACAGTCAATACCTTTTGAGTGCAAGGCCCCTGCCTGTAGATGTAACCCTCGGATGGCTGGAGTAAAATACCCGTCTCAAGGGTGCTGAGTCAATATTGGGGTGTCTCTTTATGTCTCTGGCGAAGACAGTGATCCACCCGGATAGCCAGAGACATGGTCGCTTCACGTTTAACTGGAGTCTCATACAGGGCTAAGGCATCTTTCACCCTTACTGATAGCCCTTCACAGAACTGGCTATGGAGCACATATTCATTCCACTTAGTGTCAGTGGCCGGTCACCCTGCTGAAGCTGACGTAGTATTACTTAGCCCCAGAAAAAATTCCTCCACTGTCTGGAGCGACTAGGAGTCAGACAGGAGAGAGAATGCCCATGCTTGGCGTTCACCCTGAAGGAGAGAGATTATTATCCCCACCCTTTTCTGCTCGGTTCCTGAGGAGCATGTAACCTGAAGTATAGTTTACGGGCCTCCATGAAAACAGAAAACTTGTCACGCTCCCCAGAAAACCTGACAGGCAAAATGATCTTTGGCTCCACTAAGGGTTGCCTGGGAGTCATGGTCCCCAAACTCAAAACCTAGCAACAGTCACAGAAAAATCCACCAACCGCCTACTCCAATAATCACCAACAACCTCCAGCCATGCAGCAAAGTCTAGGTCTGACAATGAGTGCTAGCCAGGACACAGTTTATAAAGGAGATGGGAGTGGCAGGAAAGCCTCCATGAGTTTTCAAATGAGCAGATGAACCCCTGCACTGCTAAATTAAATTTACACCGTTTAATATGAAGGTGAAGTGCTTCTAATCAGTGCAGGAGTAGGAGAAATCAGACGCTGCAGTCTTCTGGCTCCTCTTTGTCATGGTAAGCCAATGACAGGTGCCTTAAATACTAAGTGTCTCCCTGCTATTGGCTGGAGACATGTAGAATTGAGCGCGCTGTCTCTTTAAGAGACCAGGAGTGCTCATGCATGCACCCTAAGCACGTCGCTAGAAAAGCTGAGACATGGTAGCAGTAGCAGAGGAGTCGACAGGGAGGCCAGGGTGGTCAGTAAGTCGACGTCCCTGCTGGGACAGAGGAGCAGAGGCCAGCAGGGACGACGGTGTTAGTTACATTATCCTGTACTTCAAGGGTTATATCCAGTAAAGTTCAAAACATAATAAGTACTCAATGTCCCCTTTCTCAATTTAATATACTTGCATTTCTCACACATTATTTATAAGGCTTTGTTCACAATGGCCCCATGCATTCCATTTTTACAGGATATATCACAGATGCCACTGAGTTTATACATTGATCTATTTCCTACATTTTTTGTACTGAATAAAATAGCTGCAGATTATGCTCATTTATTGTTTAAGTGTAGCAGAAACCACACATACAAGGTATATGATAAATTATAAGTAAAATTGTGCTGCAATATTATACAATCTTGTTGTTTTTTATTTGCTTTTATAATGACCTTGTTTATTCCCCAAATTAATGATTTTTTTATTTTGTAACTTTACAGGAAAAATGTCATCAGTATTGGCCTGCTGAGCGATCTGCTCGGTATCAATATTTTGTAGTTGATCCAATGGCTGAATATAACATGCCTCAATATATCTTGAGAGAATTTAAAGTCACAGATGCGAGGGTAAGTTTACAGGAGGTGTTACATTTAAGTAGAATTATTTTGTTTTTCATATATGGTTTTTGGCAACACAGTTTCCATAGTGAAAACACATTGCCTAACTGTATTTCACCTGTACAAGCTGTTTGGTTAAAAAACTACAGCAACTACAATTAAAACATAGAGAAACCTATTTTGGTTTACATAATAATGGCACTTCCAAAAGTTAAAGTAAGCCTGCAAGAAAAATAAGCTGATGCCACTTCAAATTGAACAAATCTTTATTAATATATGTACAAACAAATCACAACAACTTAAAAGGGGAATCAATAAAGAGAATGCTACACTCACAGGGTGTAAAAGGTGACTTTTCCCAAAGCAGACCCATGGGAAGACCCATCCATGACCCATCCTCTTCAATGCTCTTACTGAGGGAAGGAGGTTGTTGGCAAAAATCATGCAATACATGACAACATCCATCCTCCCTTCAATATGGTGCAGTCATCCTGTCCCCTTTGCAGAAAGCACCCCTAAAGTATGATGCATGATGCTCTTGGAGTTGTAGTCTTCCTGCTTCTTCCTCCAAACACGGCAAGTAGAGTTGATACCAAAAAATTTTATTATGGTCTCATCTGACCATATGACCTTCTCCCATGCCTCCTCTGGGTCAAACAGATGGTCATTGGTGAACTTCAAATGGGCTTGGACATGTGCTGGCATGAGCAGATGAACCTAGCGGGTCCTGCAGGATTTTAATCCATGAAGGCGTAGTGTGTTACTAACAGTATTGTTTGAGACTGCGGTCTCAGCTTGCTTCAGGTCATTAACCAGGTTCTCATGTGTATTGCGGGGCTCATTACTGACATTTCTCAGAATCATCTGGTTCTTTTTTTTAAAATAACTTTCAGCAATGTATTGACTAATACCTTAATATACCATATATATATATTAATATATAAATATATATATATTTCTAGGACCTTATCCTTTTTATTATGTTGTCAAATCTTAACAATTTTTCATTAGAGCAACTGCTTTGGAAAAGGTCACCTTTTACACCCTGTGAGTGTAGCATTCTCTTTATTGATTCCCCTTTTAAGTTGTTGTGATTTGTTTGTACATATATTAATAAAGATTTGTTCAATATGAAGTGGCATCAGCTTCCTTTTCTTGTAGGCTTACTATTAAAACATGCATTTTTTTTCTCCCGGCCCTTGAACTTGTGTTTCACTGCCTGCCATCATGAGAAATTAATGTGTTAGAAAAACGATTATGTGCAACTGTTAAATGTAAGGGAAGGTCAAAGACACAAAGAGAACATACACATATACTGTTTGTACACACTATAAAATTATATACGAGACTAATGTTATCTGATTAATCAATAAATCTTTCTTGAATATGTGTGCATATAGGCATAGGACTATAACATAAAATGACACTCGTTGAAAATTAGCAATGCATACCAGAGAAAAAAGAAACAGATTACAGTCAATAGGTACAAAAATAACATGAATTATATTACAGAAATAATCAAAAAATCTACAGTGAGTTTGCAACAAAACTAAAAGGCGGCGCATATCACATAAGAAATAGGATAACCGTAATAGGAGTAAGAGAATGTTCGTGAAGAGAATATGAAATAGAGGAAGGGAACTGCCATAAGATGGTGTAAAGGCCAGAATGGCCATCTGGCAAATGCCGATCCCTTTAGCGGACCTCTTGATTAGAGATGAGTGAACATTTCAAAGTTCGATTCGATTTGCCAAACATCCCGATGTTCGCCTAACATGTTTGCTGAACAGCTTGAAGAATGTACCCGAATCACATTAAATTCAATGAGAGGCAAAACAAATTGTATACACAGCACCTTAAGGGGTGTTGTGTATACATTCCCTCACATCTCCTCCAGTCTCTCTCTCCAGTCGTCACAACTCACCTAACTACAATCTTTAATCTCTCCCTCTCCTCGGGCATTTTCCCATTCTCCATCGTTACTCCATTACTAAAGAAACCCGCTCTCGATCCATCCTACACAAACAACTACAGACCAGTCTCCAATCTCCCCTTCATCTCTAAACTTTTGGAGCGCCTAGTCTACTCGTGCCTTACTCGTTACCTCTCCACTCACTCCCTCCTAGACCCTTCACAGTCAGGCTTCCGCCTCCTACATTCGACTGAAACTGCAGTCATCAAAGTGACCAATGACCTTCTGACAGCAAAACGTAGCGGTGACCACTCTCTGCTCATTCTTCTTGACCTTTCTGCAGCTCTCGACACTGTTGACCACCGTCTCCTACTCTCTAGGCTCCAGTCACTAGGCATTAAGGACACTGCTCTCTCCTGGTTCTCTTCCTATCTTTCTGACCGCTCCTTCAGTGATCTGTTCTCTGGCTCCACGTCATCTCCTCTTCCTCTCGCTGTCGGGGTACCTCAGGGCTCAGTCCTTGGCCCCCTCCTCTTCTCTCTCTACACGGCCCCAATTGGACAGACCATCAGCAGATTTGGCTTTTGGTACCATCTTTATGCTGATGACACACAACTATACACGTCATCCCCCGACCTTACCCCCGCTGTACTACAGAACGCCAGTGACTGTCTCCAACATCATGTCCGCTATCTATCTGAAACTCAACCTCTCAAAAACTGAACTTCTTCTGCTCCCGCCGTCTACTAACCTCCCTAAATCTGACATTTCTCTCTCCGTGGGCGGCACCATAATAACATCCCGGTAGCAGGCGTGCTGTCTGGGTGTTATGTTTGACACTAATCTCTCTTTCACATCCCATATACAATCTCTTGCCCACTCTAAAGAACATCTCTAGAATCCGCCCTTTTCTCACCATGGAAACAACAAAAACCCTCCCTGTAGCATTGATCCACTCCCGCCTGGACTACTGCAGTGCTCTATTAATTGGCCTCCCCGTTACTCAACTATCCCATTTCCAGTCCATACTGAATGCAGCAGCCAAGGTCATCCATCTGGCTAATCGGTACTCGGACGCGTCCGCTCTTCGCCAATCCTTACATTGGCTGCACATTCATTATAGGATTCAATTCAAAGTACTTGTTCTCACCCACAAAGCTCTCCACAGTGCGGCACCCCCCTACATCTCCTCCCTCATTTCTGTCTATCGGCCTAACCGACTGCTGCGCTCTGCAAATGACTTTCAACTAACCTCTGCACTAATCCGTACCTCCCACTCCCGACTCCAAGACTTCTCCCGCGCTGTGCCAATCCTTTGGAATGCTCCACCCCAATAAATTAGGACTATCCACAATTTGCATAGTTTCAGGCGCTCCCTCAAAACACATTTGCTCAGAGCGGCCTATCACGTTCATTAATCAAAGTCATTCTATGTGTAAGTGTGCGTGTGTAGCCCATTCACTATCTCCATCCCTCACTTCCTGAAGATGGCTGGACCATCATTGTAAATACACCATTGTATATACACTTTGTATGTCCCCCACCTCATTGTAGATTGTAAGCTCTCACGAGCAGGGGCGGCTTATTTTGCTTTAATTATTGTATTGTTAACATTGTTACTTATGACTTGTGTTTTGAAACTGTTAAACTGTAAAGTGCTGCGGAATATGTTGGCGCTATATAAATAAAGATTATTATTATTATTAAGGGGTGAAAAAAAGCTTTCCAAACAGCTAAAATTAGGGACAGACCCCATGAAAAGTGGCATCAATTGACCCACGGTATAAATTTGGATATGGCACAGCAGCAGTCAGCCATGGACCATGCATGAGGTATCAGGGTCTTGGCCAGCATTTAGATTTATGAATTGAAGTTTAAATTAAGACCTGATAGTTAAAGGGAGGGGTGTAAGCCTTCTTTGCTGGTAGCCCTGATACCTCAGGAAACAGCTTAATTTTCTTACCAGCTACACTCAGTACTCTATGAAACTGATATTTATGCCACCTATTGGTATAAAATGTTAGGATAGTAACACAAGTAGTTGAGTGAAAGTAAGTGCAGGCCTGCCTGTCTGAAAACCCTACTGCTACATGCAACACACATGAAGGAGACCCAACTTGGTTTCTCCACATTTCAAAAAATTATTGTCACACACCACTGAAGTGGGATCAGTTTCCACAGAGTAGAAACAGTTTAATAGGCCACCCTCCACTACAGGCAACACACCAGATGGAGACCTAACTCACAGTTTTCACATTTCAAAAAATTGTTTGTAACAGCACCAGCAGTAGCAACAGCAGACACAGAAGCCAGTTGTCACAGACTGCAATAACATGAGATTAATGCATGACACTAAAAACAACACCATCACCTAGTCTGCCCAGTATGCGACAGTGGTGCAAAAGTTATTGGAGAGCGATGACTTGTTCATTTTGAAGAAAGTTAAGCAGTCTACACTTTCAGGGGACAGCCTGATGCGTTCATCCATCAGATCACCACCAGCAGCGCTGAACACGCATTCTGAGAGAACGCTAGCTGCCGGGCATGACAAATACTTCTGGATCATCCTCTCAAGTCGTTCACAACGTGTCAGACTTGTATTCTGTTCTGCTGGTGCACTGGCTGGTCTAAAAAATGTGTGAAATGACTCACAGAAATTGTTATGCCACTTACACTGCTGCTAATGTTTTTGCGGTGAGAACTTTTTGTTTCCGGAGTTGGAAGTCTAGAACTGCGATGCACACTGTGTGCCTGACTGCTGCCTTGGGGAAAACCATTCTTAAGATTGTCTACAAGTGTGTTTCGATACTCCAGCATGTGCACGTCTCCTTCCAAGGGGAAGCATCTGGCAAAATTTACTTTTGTACCGTGGATCTAACAGAGTGGCAACCCAGTATTCAGCCCTATTTCTAACCCTAAGAATATGGCCATCATGTTGAAGATAGTACAGCAAGAAGACACTCATGTGTTCGGCGTTTCCATGAGGTCCAAGTCCACAGTGTGTTGGTGGCAGGGTAGCACTCAAGGTTGCTTCCTCCGTCGCCTGCCGCCAACCACGGGCAACTATCCACTTCATCTCCTGACTGTTGCTCGTCCATCACCTCTTCCTCCTCAATTTGTTCCTCAGCTCCTGCACCTTCACTAAAAGATTGTCTTGTACCATGAACCCCCCTCGATTGCTGTAATCCACTCTTCCATGGCACCCACCTGTGCGACGACAGTCCGGAACTTAGAGATATTGTTATCCCTTCCGCATCCTCCTCTGCTTCTACCTCTTCTTCTGGGACCACCACCTCCTTTTGCAGACTACTCAAAGCGCGCTCAAGCATGTAGATGACCGTATTAGCGATGCTGATTATGTCATTGTCAGTGCTACCCATCTTAGTAGCCTTTTCAAAAGTGTGCAGAAGAGTGCAGAGGTCCTTCATTTGTGCATAATCCCAAAGCGCAATTTGCACCACGTCCGTACTTCGTTGTCCCAAGCTATGCAAAAGCTATGCATACTGCACCAGGGCTCGTCGCTGCTGCCACAGTCGCTGCAACATGTGCAGAATGGAATTCCACCTTGTTGGAACATCGCAATACAAACGGCCAGTAAGCCGAAAGACCTCTGTAAGGATGCAAGTCGATGACCTGCACGGTGCAATAGTTGGAAGTGAGCACACAGCGATCTTGCTTCCTGAAGCAGCACATACAGGCCAGGATAGTGGTGTAGAAATTTCTGTACCACCAGGTTGAGAACATGAGCCATGCAAGGCACGTGTGTGAGGTTACCCTGGCACATGGCCACCACCAAGTTTGCACCATTATCGCACATAGCCTACCCTGGCTCCAAGTTCAGTGGAGACAGCCATTGTTCATACTTGGCCTGAATAGCTGTCGACAACTCTTGATCTGTGTGACATCAATCTCCAAGGCATATTAATTTTAACACTGCCTGATTGCAGTGAGCCCTGGCTGCGCAGTGTGGAGTTGGGGAGGATTCTCTCTGCACTGTTGGAACACTTGTCTCATTAAGGGAGAGTTTGATGGCGCAGCTGGAGGCCCTAGAGGAGGTAGAGAAGCCAGAAGCAGTGGAGGAAGTGTTAGATACAGAGGTTTGTCCCACAAGCCACTAGGCGACTCAAAGTCACCCAGTGGCCAGTCATCACCCAGTCTCCTGTTGATGAGCAGCTGAGGTCTCCTGATTACTCACTACAACACAGTTTTATCCCAAATGATTTGATGTCGCCAGTGTGAGCTGAACAAACCCTTGGAACATAGGACTCCTATTCAGGCTTTCCGAACCTCTGTGCCTTTGGAGGTCCTGATGGTCGACTATCTGATGATCGGTACTTCATACAATGGCTACTGGTATTGCTTGGTAATGACTGATCACTTCACCAAGAAGTTTGCAGTAGCGACTCACACCCAGGATCAAACAGCCAAAGCTCCAGCCAGAGCCATCTGTCATGACTTCATTTGCATATATGGATGACCAAAGTGAATTCACTACGACCAAGTGGCCTGCTTCCAGGGGCGAATGATGGACGAACTTTATCGTATCTATGGAATCTACAAATTCCGAACCACGCCATATCATCCGCCGGGGAAAGGGGCCTGTGAGTGCTTCAACCAAACCCTGTTGCAAATGTTTCAGACTCTGGAAGATGAAGAAGATGAAGTGTCCCCAATTTGTGTCTGAGTTCATTAGAGTCAGATCATTGGCCAAGTCCTCCCTTGTAGTTTTGGGCTAATTCCTGGCCTTTCTCAGAATCATCTTTACCCCATGAGGCAATTTTTGCATAGAACCCCAAACCTAGGAATATTGACAGTCCTCTTGTGTTTCTTCCATTTTCTAATAGTTGTGCCAACAAATGTTGCCTACTCATTAAGCTGCTTACCTATTTTCCTGTAACCCAACCCGGCCTTTTGCAGGTGTACAATTTTGTCCCTGGTGTCCTTAGACAGCAATTTGGTCTTGGCCATGGTGAAGAGGTTGGAGTGTGATTAATTTAGTGTGTGGACAGGTGTCTTTTATACAGATAACGTGTTCAAACAGGTGCAATTAATACAGGTAATGAATGCAGAGTGGGAGGGCTTCTTATAGAAAAACTAACAGGTCTGTGAGAGCCAAAATTTTTGTGGTTGGTAGGTGATCAAATGCTTATTTCATGCAATAAAATGCAGTTTAATTATTTAAAAATCATACAATGTGATTTTCTTTTTTTTTATTTATAGATTCTGTCTCTCACAGGTGGTGTACCTACTGTACTATAAAAATTACAGACCTCTCCATTCATTGTAGGTGGGAAAACTTGCAAAATTGGCAGTGTATCAAATACTTATTTTTACCACTGTAGGTTGCAGGCAGAGTAGACTCGACCGTAGGTGAGCTAATTGGGCTGGAGCGGAGTGCCATAGGCAGAGCATCCAACCAGGTATTCACAGCCTGTAGGTATGACAAATTTTCTTGCTGATCCCACTGATCAAATCTTGGCACAGCTCGGATGCTTGAGGGTCCTTGGAACCATCGGAATCCATGGTAATGAGCAAACTGTCACGCCGCTCACCGGTGGAGCAAGTGGTTCAGGGACCCGAACCACTGTGCCACGGATACATTGCAATTCCATAACATAGGAAACTGTAAATGGTCTTGTAAATGATTAATAGCTGCTGCTGTAAAACAGATTGCATAAAAACTGCACACAGATGAAACTCACACTCATTTTTTAGTATGCTCATGTGAGCCTGCCCTCAGGGTTCCCAATCCTGCTTAATTTTAACTCAGAAAGGCACTATAACTAGGACTCTTGGCCTTTTTTTGTTTTTAAGTTTATAACTTCTGATACCATAATAGAATGAATCAGTTTAAGGTATACAGTCATGGCTGAGAGTGTTGGCACCCTTGAAATTGCTCCAGAAAATGAAGCTTGTTGATAGTAATAGGAAGTGATTGATTGCAGTTATTTATTCCAAAGGGAGTGCAACAAATATTAAGTTGAGTGTGCCAACAATGCTGTCCAGCCCTTTTTGGGGGTTTGTGTGAAATTATGTCTAATTTGCCTTTTTTCTCTTTTTCGTGTTGTTTCAATACACACAAAGGAAATAAATGTGTATAGCAAAACGTGTGTAATTAATGTTCTGGGAGAAATACTTCATTTTTTGGAACATTTTCAAGGGTGCCAACACTTTCAATCATGAGTGTATGTGTCTGCATTACCTTAGTGTAGTGATTCAAATTTTAGTTGCCAAATTTTCTTTGGTTTATAGAAAATAAACATCCCTTTTCATAATCATCAAAAGGAAATATCCAAATAAATGTAGTTGTTCAACAGATTATTTCATTATCTTTCCTTTTATAGGATGGCCAGTCTCGCACGGTACGACAGTTTCAGTTCACTGATTGGCCAGAACAAGGCGTGCCAAAATCAGGTGAAGGTTTCATCGATTTCATAGGCCAAGTGCACAAAACAAAGGAGCAGTTTGGGCAAGATGGTCCTATATCAGTTCACTGCAGGTAGGAATACATAAGACTTTTATAAAGATTGGTCCAATATATTTCAATTATGTAAATTGTCTGTAGTTTAAGCACCATGCAGTAAATGTAAATTATTTCATGATTATCTTGCCATCTAACTAGGCTGATAATGACCCGATGAACGAGCAAAACTCGTTCATCGGGGGAAATGATCTTTTGTGCAGAGCAAAAAAAAATCGGTGTTCTTGGCATTATATCATCGTTTGTAAAACAAGACTCACACTGCTGAGAACCAATGCAGTCTGTGTGCAGTGAGTGATCTGCTGTAGATCCCTCTGCTCTCATCATTTGCATTGGTCTGTCTGTGTATACAGGACTCAGACTGCTGAGAACCAATGCCTATGTGCACTGAGTGATCTGCTGTAGATCCCTCTGCTCTCATCATTTGCATTGGTCTGTCTGTGTATACAGGACTCAGACTGCTGAGAACCAATGCCGTCTATGTGCAGTGAGTGATCTGCTGTAGATCCCTCTGCTCTCATCATTTGCATTGGTCTGTCTGTGTATACAGGACTCAGACTGCTGAGAACCAATGCCGTCTATGTGCACTGAGTGATCTGCTGTAGATCGCTCTGCGCTCATCATTTGCATTGGTCTGTCTGTGTACACAGGACTCAGACTGCTGAGATCCAATGCCGTCTATGTGCACTGAGTGATCTGCTGTAGATCGCTCTGCGCTCATCATTTGCATTGGTCTGTCTGTGTATACAGGACTCAGACTGCTGAGAACCAATGCCGTCTATGTGCACTGAGTGATCTGCTGTAGATCCCTCTGCTCTCATCATTTGCATTGGTCTGTCTGTGTATACAGGACTCAGACTGCTGAGAACCAATGCCGTCTATGTGCACTGAGTGATCTGCTGTAGATCGCTCTGCGCTCATCATTTGCATTGGTCTGTCTGTGTATACAGGACTCACACTGCTGAGAACCAATGCCATCTATGTGCATTGAGTGATCTGCTGTAGATCCTCTGCTCTCATCATTTGCATTGGTCTGTCTGTGTATACAGGACTCAGACTGCTGAGAACCAATGCCGTCTATGTGCACTGAGTGATCTGCTGTAGATCGCTCTGCGCTCATCATTTGCATTGGTCTGTCTGTGTATACAGGACTCACACTGCTGAGAACCAATGCCGTCTATGTGCATGAGTGATCTGCTGTAGATCGCTCTGCGCTCATCATTTGCATTGGTCTGTCTGTGTATACAGGACTCAGACTGCTGAGATCCAATGCCGTCTATGTGCACTGAGTGATCTGCTGTAGATCGCTCTGCGCTCATCATTTGCATTGGTCTGTCTGTGTATACAGGACTCAGACTGCTGAGAACCAATGCCATCTATGTGCATTGAGTGATCTGCTGTAGATCCCTCTGCTCTCATCATTTGCATTGGTCTGTCTGTGTATACAGGACTCAGACTGCTGAGAACCAATGCCGTCTATGTGCACTGAGTGATCTGCTGTAGATCGCTCTGCGCTCATCATTTGCATTGGTCTGTCTGTGTATACAGGACTCACACTGCTGAGAACCAATGCCGTCTATGTGCACTGAGTGATCTGCTGTAGATCCCTCTGCTCTCATCATTTGCATTGGTCTGTCTGTGTATACAGGACTCAGACTGCTGAGAACCAATGCCGTCTATGTGCACTAAGTGATCTGCTGTAGATCCCTCTGCTCTCATCATTGCATTGGTCTGTCTGTGTATACAGGACTCAGACTGCTGAGAACCAATGCCGTCTATGTGCATGAGTGATCTGCTGTAGATCCCTCTGCTCTCATCATTTGCATTGGTCTGTCTGTGTATACAGGACTCAGACTGCTGAGAACCAATGCCGTCTATGTGCACTGAGTGATCTGCTGTAGATTGCTCTGCGCTCGTTTGCATTGGTCTGTCTGTGTAAACAGGACTCACACTGCTGAGAACCAATGCAGTCTGTGTGCACTGAGTGATCTGCTGTAGATCCTCTGCTCTCATCATTTGCATTGGTCTGTCTGTGTATACAGGACTCAGACTGCTGAGAACCAATGCCGTCTATGTGCACTGAGTGATCTGCTGTAGATCCCTCTGCTCTCATCATTTGCATTGGTCTGTCTGTGTATACAGGACTCAGACTGCTGAGAACCAATGCCGTCTATGTGCACTGAGTGATCTGCTGTAGATCCCTCTGCTCTCATCATTTGCATTGGTCTGTCTGTGTATACAGGACTCAGACTGCTGAGAACCAATGCCGTCTATGTGCACTGAGTGATCTGCTGTAGATCGCTCTGCGCTCGTTTGCATTGGTCTGTCTGTGTAACAGGACTCACACTGCTGAGAACCAATGCAGTCTTGTGCATGAGTGATCTGCTGTAGATCCCTCTGCTCTCATCATTTGCATTGGTCTGTCTGTGTATACAGGACTCACACTGCTGAGAACCAATGCATCTATGTGCACTGAGTGATCTGCTGTAGATCGCTCTGCCTCATCTTTGCATTGGTCTGTCTGTGTATACAGGACTCAGACTGCTGAGAACCAATGCAGTCTATGTGCATGAGTGATCTGCTGTAGATCCCTCTGCTCTCATCATTTGCATTGGTCTGTCTGTGTATACAGGACTCAGACTGCTGAGAACCAATGCCGTCTATGTGCACTGAGTGATCTGCTGTAGATCGCTCTGCGCTCATCATTTGCATTGGTCTGTCTGTGTATACAGGACTCACTGCTGAGAACCAATGCCGTCTATGTGCACTGAGTGATCTGCTGTAGATCCCTCTGCTCTCATCATTTGCATTGGTCTGTCTGTGTATACAGGACTCAGACTGCTGAGAACCAATGCGTCTATGTGCACTGAGTGATCTGCTGTAGATCGCTCTGCGCTCATCATTTGCATTGGTCTGTCTGTGTATACAGGACTCAACTGCTGAGAACCAATGCCATCTATGTGCACTGAGTGATCTGCTGTAGATCCCTCTGCTCTCATCATTTGCATTGGTCTGTCTGTGTATACAGGACTCAGACTGCTGAGAACCAATGCCGTCTATGTGCACTGAGTGATCTGCTGTAGATCCTCTGCGCTCATCATTTGCTTGGTCTGTCTGTGTATACAGGACTCACACTGCTGAGAACCAATGCCGTCTATGTGCACTGAGTGATCTGCTGTAGATCCCTCTGCTCTCATCATTTGCATTGGTCTGTCTGTGTATACAGGACTCAGACTGCTGAGAACCAATGCCGTCTATGTGCACTGAGTGATCTGCTGTAGATCCTCTGCTCTCATCATTTGCATTGGTCTGTCTGTGTATACAGGACTCAGACTGCTGAGAACCAATGCCGTCTATGTGCACTGAGTGATCTGCTGTAGATCCCTCTGCTCTCATCATTTGCATTGGTCTGTCTGTGTATACAGGACTCAGACTGCTGAGAACCAATGCCGTCTATGTGCACTGAGTGATCTGCTGTAGATGCTCTGCGCTCGTTTGCATTGGTCTGTCTGTGTAAACAGGACTCACACTGCTGAGAACCAATGCAGTCTGTGTGCAGTGAGTGATCTGCTGTAGATCCCTCTGCTCTCATCATTTGCATTGTCTGTCTGTGTATACAGGACTCACACTGCTGAGAACCAATGCCATCTATGTGCATGAGTGATCTGCTGTAGATCCTCTGCCTCATCTTTGCATTGGTCTGTCTGTGTAACAGGACTCAACTGCTGAGAACCAATGCGTCTATGTGCATGAGTGATCTGCTGTAGATCGCTCTGCGCTCATCATTTGCATTGGTCTGTCTGTGTATACAGGACTCAGACTGCTGAGAACCAATGCCGTCTATGTGCATTGAGTGATCTGCTGTAGATCCCTCTGCTCTCATCATTTGCATTGGTTGTCTGTGTATACAGGACTCAGACTGCTGAAACCAATGCCGTCTATGTGCACTGAGTGATCTGCTGTAGATCGCTCTGCCTCATCTTTTGCTTGGTCTGTCTGTGTATACAGGACTCACACTGCTGAGAACAATGCCATCTATGTGCACTGAGTGATCTGCTGTAGATCCTCTGCTCTCATCTTTGCATTGGTCTGTCTGTGTATACAGGACTCAACCGCTGAGAACCATGCCGTCTATGTGCACTGAGTGATCTGCTGTAGATCCCTCTGCCTCATCATTTGCATTGGTATGTCTGTGTATACAGGACTCAGACTGCTGAGAACCAATGCCGTCTATGTGCACTGAGTGATCTGCTGTAGATCCCTCTGCTCTCATCTTTGCATTGGTCTGTCTGTGTATACAGGACTCAACTGCTGAGAACCAATGCCGTCTATGTGCATGAGTGATCTGCTGTAGATCCCTCTGCCTCATCATTTGCATTGGTCTGTCTGTGTATACAGGACTCAGACTGCTGAGAACCAATGCCGTCTATGTGCACTGAGTGATCTGCTGTAGATCGCTCTGCGCTCGTTTGCATTGGTCTGTCTGTGTAACAGGACTCACACTGCTGAGAACCAATGCAGTCTGTGTGCAGTGAGTGATCTGCTGTAGATCCCTCTGCTCTCTCTTTGCATTGGTTTGTCTGTGTATACAGGACTCACACTGCTGAGAACCAATCCCATCTATGTGCACTGAGTGATCTGCTGTAGATCGCTCTGCGTCTCGTTTGCATTGGTTGTCTGTATAAACAGGACTCACACTGCTGAGAACCAATCCCAGTCTGTGTGCATGAGTGATCTGCTGTAGATCCTCTGCTCTCATCGTTTGCTTTGGTCTGTCTGTGTAAACAGGACTCACACTGCTGAGAACCAATGCAGTCTGTGTGCAGTGAGTGATCTGCTGTAGATCCCTCTGCTCTCATCGTTTGCTTTGGTCTGTCTGTGTAAACAGGACTCACATGCTGAGAACCAATCAGTCTGTGTGCAGTGAGTGATCTGCTGTAGATCCCTCTGCTCTCATCGTTTGCTTTGGTCTGTCTGTGTACACAGGACTCACACTGCTGACAACCAATGCCGTCTATGTGCACTGAGTGATCTGCTGTAGATCCCTCTGCTCTCATCGCTTGCTTTAGTCTGTCTGTGTACACAGGACTCACACTGCTGAGAAACAATGCCATCTATGTGCACTGAGTGATGTGCTGTAGATCGCTTTGCGCTCATCGTTTGCTTTGGTATGTCTGTGTACACAGGACTCACACCGCTGAGAACCAGTGCCATCTATGTGCACTGAGTGATCTGCTGTAGATCCCTCTGCGCTCATCGTTTGCTTTGGTATGTCTGTGTACACAGGACTCACACCGCTGAGAACCAGTGCCATCTATGTGCACTGAGTGATCTGCTGTAGATCGCTCTGCACTCATCGTTTGCTTTGGTCTGTCTGGTACACAGGACTCACACTGCTGAGAACCAATGCCGTCTATGTGCACTGAGTGATCTGCTGTAGATCCCTCTGCTCTCATCGCTTGCATTGGTCTGTCTGTGTACACAGGACTCACACCGCTGAGAACCAGTGCCATCTATGTGCACTGAGTGATCTGCTGTAAATCGCTCTGCGCTCATCGTTTGCTTTGGTCTGTCTGTGTAAACAGACATTTAAACAACCACCATCGTGTCTTCTCACTAGAGTACAAAGTGCATATCTCATGAAGCATATTTCAGAACTGGTGTGCTTCCAGAAGTGTACTCCAGTCAGACTGGAGTGCATTTCTGGAGTAAGTTACGCCACTGAGGTTTGGTAACTTTCCATGAATTTAATGGTCAAGAGTAGCCACACGCCATTCCACCCATGATCCATCCGCGTTGATGTAGCTGGCCGAGACAAGAGTGAAAATGTCCCAAAATTTTTGCGTTGCTTCCAAGTTGTGCAAAAATATTGTGATTTAAGGCATTTTACAGCAGAATTCTGATGTAAACCCCCTAAGTGAATGAGCCTCCTAAACTTTATCCATATTTGCTCGTTGATCAGCCATGGGGGGGGGCGTATGATATTTGAGACATAGCCTCTCTTCTTCAAAAAACAGTGCTAAAAATGATGCAATCTTCCACCCCATCATGGCTGTGTCTTGGCTGCCTGGTGCACTCCAGCGTGTGGTGGCACTGCAGACTGTGGGCAAACCATAGACACCTGATTCTAGCTCTGACAGATGGTAAATTACCAGTAGAATTCAACTGAGAGTATATGAAGGAAATGCAAGTAGTGCCATTTACTTGTACGTAACTTTTACTCTTGATTTTTTTACGGCTTTTCATTTGAAATGACATTTTGATTTAATGGTTCTCTAGTGCTGGAGTCGGAAGAACAGGGGTATTTATCACCCTCAGTATAGTCCTAGAGAGAATGCGTTACGAAGGGGTGGTAGATGTTTTTCAAACTGTAAAGATGCTGCGAACTCAAAGACCTGCAATGGTGCAGACAGAGGTACGTTTCACAAGATTCTTCAATGCTACGCATGTTTTCTCATTTTTCTAACATTCCAGCATATCTTGATTTATGACTATTTGCACATTACTTCATTATTACATTAAATGCCACTACATTACCGAAAATAAAAATCTCTTTTCAAAACATGTTGCTATTGCTTGCGTAGCTTTCTTACAAGTATAAATGGAAGTGCATTGGGGTTGTGTGTGTGCGCCTCCAGATTAAGTTGCATGTGACTTCAAAACTTGAGTTTTCAGCACTGTCATTAATTGTCATGCAAGGAAATATACAGCCATTCCTCTAATATTGACAGTTTCTCTTTAAGTTTATATAGTTATAAAAATGAATAAATGAAAAATAGTAGTGTAATTCTATTTCATGCCTTACTGCAATTAAATTGGACAATAATGATGGCTTAAAGGGAATCTGTCAAAAGGTTTTTGCCACCTAATCTGAGAACAGTATTATGTACAGACAGAGACCCGGATTCCAGCTATGTGTCACTTACTGGGCTGCTTGCTGTAATTATCATAAAATAATAGTTTTATCGGCAGGAAATTCAGGAAATTATCACTAGAGGACAAGTAAATCTGATGCCAGGTAGTCCTCCATATTTATGAACTATGTATAACCCCATACCCACCAGTGATTGGCATCTTCCTGTGTAAACTGTACATTGGGCAGAAAGCTGCCAATCAGTGGTGTGGTTAGGGTTATACAGACCCCAGCATTCAGAGAACTGCTAGATATGCAGCAGAGAAATCAGTGATTTTTATAAAAATGGCAGCAAGCAGTCCAGTAAGTGACACATCACTGGAATCAGGGTCTCTGCCCCTACATTATACTGCTTTCAGATGGGGTAGCAAGAGCAAAAACTCCCTTTAAAAATGTTAATACTCTTTTTTGGCATTGTAACGTAGCATTGGTATGTGAAATGTGAATTGAGTGTTAGCTAGTGCATAGCCTCATATGCTCTATCGTGAGACATTAAATCCCATACAGCTCTATATTAGTAACTAATATTCGCTTTCCCTGACAGTGCTTCAGTTCACAGCCTCTATGTCAATGCACAATAGTCTGCCCAGCACCAAGCATTCAGCAGAGTGTTGTCTGTAGAAACTTGCATAACTTCAAAGAAAGTGCTAAGAGATGTTTCAATGTGCATAAATAGTGTAGGGTAGAAAGTATATGAAATATTTCCTTCTCTCTCCTTCGTAGGATGAATACCAGTTTTGCTACCAGGCCAGTTTGAGTATCTGGGCAGCTTCGATCACTATGCAACATAAGAAGCCATCTTAATTGAACATGGTCAATCACAGACATCATCACAGTTTCTGCTGACCCTCTCAAAAGGCCTGAACTCATAATCGGAAAGACTGACACCAGGGGTGGGAGATTAAACGCGTTTTTACAGAATTCTGTGGTGTAAGGAGACTTTCTGAGATTTCGGTGACTTATATTTTAAAATGCTTTTAATGTGATACTTCAATCACTGTTCTTGAATATACTGTACATGAATCTTGTACCAAAAGTGGTAATCCCAGATTGTGTAACAATGTATGTTCTTTCATAAGAAGATAAGAGGAACGGATGGATGTTGCATCCCTGAGGCTCATTTTATTTTCACACTTTTAAAGTAGAACTGTTCAGACAGAATATCTGCAACGTTTGTGAACTGGTAAATTTAGTTATTTATACGTGTGTTGTATCTTTACCAAGAGCCCATTAAGAAAAAAGTGAGCCGGGCAAAAGTGACATTAAGCAGGCTGCTGGTGACAACCATGGCTGGGTAAGGTCTAACTTGCCCAATGAGCCACCAGAACCTGCCTCTGCCTTGCATCATTCCTATACGTTACGGTTATGTTGGACTTATTACTAACAATTTGCACATATCTTGATTTATTCCCTACAGAAAGTAGCCTATTTTATCTCTCCTAGAAGATTTGACATAAAGAAATGTTTCATTTTCTTAAAATTCCTTTGTTGATTGTAAATGAGAGAGGAGATTGCTGCGCACTGATGTCCAGCAGTGATGTGACTGTGGCCAATAATGCGTTTATACTTGTTTTTTTATTCTTTTTTAATGTCCATAATGCCGTGAGTCCAAAATCCAAAGTGCAGCTTGTATATTTCAAATTGTACATCAGTAGCTTGCTTTTAAGTATTGTATCTGTATCCATTCAAGTGACATTAACATTAGACTCCTTTTTATATTGTATTGCCTTTTTGTAAACAGAAAAATATCAATGTAATGAAAAGACACTCTACAGTTCATATTCTGTTAAAAGACTGTCTATTTTTTCACTGTAGAGATGTTATAGGCAATGGCTACTAAACAACCCAGTGAGCTGCTCATCTTTAGTCTTTTTCTACTACTGACGGAGTATAAATTCTGTCGGCTTGTTCCTAGTGATTAGAGAGAATATATCACATCATTCCACCTAACCATGGAACTCGGGCTTATATTAAATGTACCAAAAATATTTATTTACTTAAAAAGAAAACGAAAAAACCCACAAAACCAGAGCAAACCCATGTAAATAGAATATAACTCTTTTCACACTATTGTCTGTGCCCTTCCTTTTCAATGGACCTCAGACTACATGTGTGTGCTGAAATTCTCAGATGTCTTTCTTTTAGGAGAGAAGAGTTGCAGGGGTTAAAAAAAGTTTTTAATAGGTAATGTACTAAAATCTGCTTATTTGCAGCAACTCCATTATATATCAATTGCCCAACATGTAAAATAACAATAACATATTACAAAGGAATGTGTAATGCAGAAATGCGCATATTTTGTAATACTTCATTCTTTGTGGAACAATCTGCCTGCCCCATACAATAATACAATGTGATACTTCTATGGAGGAAGACCGCGCAGAATATACAGACGATGGTACTATGCTCTGACATTTAGAGAGGAATTATTGTGGAAGTGACGTGTACTGTAGTCACAAGGCAGCGGTCACGGCGTTCAGTAACACAAACTATTTTAAAGAATAAAGTTCCACCTCCTATTCATCTTAATTGTAAAGTGCAACCGTCAACTCTTTATAACTGTATTGAAACAGCAATGAAATGTGATTTACTCACCATAATGTAATGTAGAAATATCAGCTTTGTATTAAAGACGTCAAAATGACTCCTGACTAAATTATTGTGTCTCACAAATGTAGCTTACCTCCTTCACCCCATATGCTGCTTTCACCTTCCTGACGGGGCCAAATGTTACAGTTCTGACCACTGTCACTATATGACGGAATAAAGGGCCCGTCTCACATAGCGATATCACTACCGAGATCGGTGCTGAGTCACTAGTTTTGTGACGCAACAGTGATCTCCCCAGCGATATCGCTGTGTGTGACATTCAGCGACGATCAGCCCCCCTGCTGGGTATCGCTGATCGTTGCTGAATGTCCTAGACATTTTTTGGATCGCTGGTCTCCCGCTGACAGGCACGCATCGCTGCGTGTGACAGGCGGGAGACCAGCGATCCGCTGGTAACCAAGGTACACAGCGGGTTTCCAGGCGCGGGGCTGTGCCTAGAAACCCGCTGTGTACCTTGGATACCAGCGCCTGATGAAGGGAGCTGGTAACCAAGGTACACACGGGTTTCCAGGCACGCGCAGCGCCTGGAACCCGATGTATACCTTGGTTACCAGCTCCTGCATCAGGCGTGGTATCCAAGGTACACTGCGGGTAACTAAGCGATGTTACCCGCAGTGTCCTTGTGCTGATCACTGCCTGAGCTGCCTGTTTGGCAGCTCAGCAGCGATAATATAGCGATACACCAGCGATCCTGATCGTTGTCGGGATCGCTGGTGTATCGCTATGTGAGACCCAGCCTTAACTCTGGAACGCTTCAATGGATCCCACTGATTCTGAGAGTGTTTTTTATCAACAAATTTTAATTTTGCACAATATTTTTTGTGTTTATTTCTGGAAATATTGGAATTTTGGCAAAAATTTCTTAATTTTCAAACGTTTAGTTTTTATGCCTTTAAACCAGAGTGTTATGTCAGACAAAATAATTACTTTAACCGAGCATCACATGCTTGAAATAAAGTGGTTTACCCACATTTTTAGAAAGGTGCCAACAATTTTGTCCTGCCCACTTTTTGGGTTTAGTGTGAAATTAAGCCTAAATTGCCTTTTTTTTCTCTGTTTTTTTTTTTGTGTGGTGTTCCAATACACACAAAGGAAATAAACATCTACTGTATATAACAAAATATGGGTAGCTGTAATAATTTTCTGGGAAAAATACTTCATTTTCTTGGGACAATTTCAAGAGTGCCAACACATTCTGCAATGACTGTATAAGCGAACAGGACGCAGCGCGTCATCATACGTGGTGGTATGGGGCTATGTCAGAAAGCCATCATATACGGGAAAAGCGGGAGAGGCGCGTCTTGATACCATGTGACTTCAGTCACATGATAACACAAGGTTACATCAGTAGGTCATGTGGTCATGACTAGAGGTGAGCAAACTTGTTCAGAAAACGTTTGTCAATCTCAAATTCAGCAGGAGCATAGCACATTGGATTCATGTTCACTTTCACAAATATTTGTACTCAAAGTCGGAAACATTCGGTCACAGTTCAGAAAATCATCTCGTTTCCACTAATGCTTTTGTTATCACTTTGGCTAAGATAGTGGTGCTGTATGATGAGCGGGGGTGACGGGAGGACGTGTTTGATGATGGGAGGGGGTGTGGAGAGATTTGAGGATAGTGTGGAAAGGTTTTAGGAGCAGCGCGCTCTTTTCTTTTTTTATCCCTTAACCTTATGTGTGTTGAATCCAGCAGCAAATCAGGGAGCAGAAACCATCCACAACATCTAGACACAAGGGCTTGTGTCATTGGATGTCTCTCTATATAAAATGCGGACGTGTTGTTTTAGCAACATTTTGTCAGTGTAGCAGCGCAGAGAAGGCCGCTCCTGGTGGTGCTACAGGATAGGCAGAAAGTTATCTAGGCGGTAGATTGTCAGTCAGCTAGTTCAGATACCTAGGATCCTGTGTGGCTGTGAAACCAACCTTCCAGCAGATCAATTGTGTTTGGCACCAGGACACATTTCAGCATATAACTCTTCTGTAGTAATATTTTTGGCCATGCATGAGTCCACATTTGAAAATACAAATTGTTTTTGCTAATAGGATGTTAAGGAAACAAGGCCACATTTCTAGAGAAAAATATTTTGCGCTGGTAACTTTTTTGCCTAGGCAGGAGTACACATTTCAAAATCTGAATTCTTTATGCTAATTCCATGGTCCTGAAACAAGGCCACATTTAAGTACGGTATATAAATATTTAGTGCTACTAGTTTTTTCCAGCCAGGAGTCTGCATTTCTGAATCTAAATTGTTTGTACTAGTAGCATGCTCCAGAAAACAGGATACAGTTCAGTATATACAGTTGTGCTCAAAAGTTTACATACCTTGACAGAATTTTTGCCTTCTTGACCTTTTTTCAGAGAATATGAATGATAACACCAAAACTTTTTTTCCACTCATGGTTAGTGGTTGGGTGAAGCCATTTATTGTCAAACTACTGTGTTTTCTCTTTTTAAATCATAATGACAACAGAAAACATCCAAATTACCCTGATCAAAAGTTCACATACCCTGGTGATTTTGGCCTAATAACAAACACAGAAGTTGACACAAATGGGTTTGAATGGCTACTAAAGGTAACATCCTCACCTGTGACCTGTTTACTTGTAATCAGTGTGTGTGCATAAAAGCTGAGTGAGTTTCTGGGATCCAGACAGACTCTTGCATCTTTCATCCAGCTACTGCCGTTTCTTCTGGATTGTGAGTCATGGGGAAAGCAAAAGAATTGTCAATGGATCTATGGTAAAAGGTAAATGAACTGTATAAAACATTAAAGGGATACAAAAAGATGTCTAAGGAATTGATAATGCCAGTCAGCAGCGTTCAAACTGTGATTAACAAAGGGAAAATCAGGGGGACTGTAAAAATAAAACCACGGTCAGGTAGACCAACTAAAATTTTGTCCACAACTGCCAGGAAAATTGTTTGGGATGCAAAGAAAAACCCAGAAATAACATCAGCTGAAATACTGGACTCTCCGAAAACTAGCGGTGTGGCTGTTTCAAGATGCACAATAAGGAGGCACCTGAAGAAAAATGGTCTGCATGGTTGAGTCGCCAGAAGAAAGCCATTACTGCGCAAATGTCACAAAGTATTTCGCCTACAATACTCAAAACAGCACAGATACAAATCTCAAAACTTCTGGAACAAGGTAATTTGGAGTGATGAGACCAGAATTGAACTTTTTGGCCACGACCATAAACGTTACATTTGGAGAGAGGTCAACAAGGCCTCTGATGAAAGAAACACCATTCCTACTGTAAAGCATGGAGGTGGATCACTGATGTTTTGGGGATGTGTGAGCTACAAAGGCACAGGAAACTTGGTCAAAGTTGAAGAAAAGATGAATGCAGCACATTATCAGCAAATACTGGAGGAAATTTGCAATCAGCAGCCCGGAAGCTGCGCATAGGAGGTACTTGGACATTCCAACATGACAACAATCCAAAACACAAGGCCAAGTCGACCAGTCATTGGCTACAGCAGAACAAAGTGAAGGTTCTGGAGTGGCCATCTCAGTCTCCTGACCTCAATATCATTGAGCCACTCTGGGGAGATCTCAAGCGAGAAGTTCATGCTAGACAGCCCAGGAATTTACAGGAACCGGAGGCTTCTTGCCCAGAAGAGAAAATAAAGAACCTCATCCACAACTACCACAAAAAACTTCAAGCTGTCATTTATGTTAGGCAATAAACGGTATTAAGAAATGGAGTATGTGAACTTTTGATCAGGGTCATCTGGATGTTTTGGGTTGTCATTATGATTTAAAAAGAGAAAACACAGTAGTTTGACAATAAATGGCTTCACCCAACCACTAATCATGAGTGGAGAAAAAGTTTTGGTGTTATCATTCATATTCTGTGAAAAAAGGCCAAGAAAGCAAAAATTCTGCAGGGGTGTGTAAACTTTTGAGCACAACTCTATATATGTAAGCTTTGTGATTGAACCATATTCCCATGGGGTCAGATAATCTATATTACAGATGCTTCTTCACAAAATTAGAATATCATCAAAAAGTTAATTTATTTCAGTTCTTCAATACAAAAACCCATATATTATAAAGAGTCATTACAAACAGAGTGATGTATTTCAGTTGTTTATTTCTGTTAATGTTGATGATTATGGCTTACAGCCAATGAAAACCCAAAAGTCATTATCTCAGTAAATTAGAATACTTTATAACACCAGCTTGAAAAATTATTTAAAATGCGAAATGTTGGCCTACTAAAATGTATATTCAGTAAATGCACTCAATACTTGGTCGTGGCTCCTTTTGCGTCAATTACTGCATCAATGCAGCGTGGCATGGAGGCGATCAGCCTGTGGCACTGCTGAGGTGTTATAGAAACCCAGGTTGCTTTGATAGCAGCCTTCAGCTCATCTGCATTGTTGGATCTGGTGTCTCTCATCTTCTCTTGACAATATCTCATAGATTCTCTATGTGGTTAAGGTCAGGCGAGTTTGCTGGCCAATCAAGCACAATGATACTGTTGTTTTAAAACCAGGTATTGGCAGTGTGGACAGGTGCCAAGTCCTGCTGGAGAATGAAATTTCCATCTCCAAAAAGCTTGTCAGCAGAAGGAAGCATGAAGTCCTGCTAAATGGCTGCGCTGACTTTGGTCTTGATAAAGCATAGTGGATCTACACCAGCAGATGACATGGCTCCAGAATCCATCATTGATTGTGGAGACTTCATACTAGACCTCAAGCAGCTTGATTGGGGTGCCTTTCCACTCTTCCTCCAGACTCTGGGACTTGATATCCAAATGAAATGCAAAATTTACTTTCATCAGAAAACAACACCTTGGACCACTGAGCAACAGTCCAGTTCTTTTTCTCCTTGGCCCAGGTAAGACGCGTCTGGCGTTGTCTCATGAGTGGCTTGACACAAGGAATGTGACACTTGTAGCCCATGTCCTGGATACATCTGTGTGTGATGGCTCTTGAAAAAATGACTCTATGAGTTTCACTTTTTCTATTGAAGAACTGAAATAAACTTTTTGATGATATTCTAATTTTGTGACAAGCACCTGTATATACTAGCTTTTACTTTATATACCTACCATAATATTTGTGTTAGTGTATGTGACTGACCTGCCGGTTCTCAAATAATTGGGTAGTTCTCTGCTCTACAGCACAGATGCAATGTCTCCGTGTGCAGCTTCGACCTGGGGTATGGCATGGGATGGCTGGTTGCCATGACAATGGAGGGATGACCTCACGGTCCCTCCTATCGCAAGCGGCGATGCCCGCCTGCGCCATATGTGTACTGCGCGTCAATTTGCTGTGAGTCAATGGTTACACCGCAGTTAGGCTATGTGCCCACGTTGCAGAAATGCTCTGTAATTGTACGGAGCATTTGCGCAACTCCCGCCGCGGGTTTAATACATGCATAATTTGCATGCATTATCCTGCAAAACACAAGTGTTTTGCATTTTTAGCTTGCAGAATTCTCACGCTTTTTCAAGTGATTTGAAGCATTGCTTGGAAAAATGATTGACAGGTTGGTCACTCTTGTCAAGCACAGTGCTTCACAAGTGTGACCAACTTTTTACTACTGATGAATGTTAAAAATAATAAAAAATATGTATATACTTACCCTCTGTCGGCCCCTGGAGTCCTCCAGCTCCTCAAAGTTCATTCTCGCTAAGCACGGCTAGGAACAGAACTTGCCGACCTCGCCGCTGAGGAGAGGGAGGACTCCGGAGGCCGACAGAGGGTAAGTATATACATATTTTTTATTTTATTTCTATTTTTTACAGGAATATGGTACCCAGGGCCTGGAGGAGATTCTGCTCTCCTCCAGACCCTGGGTACCAACCGCACATGAAGCGCTCACTACACGCGTGGTGGGCATAGCCACATGTGTAAAGTGAGCGTTTCAGTGCAATCCTATTGTGGCGCAATCACGATTACACAAAAAGAATGAATATGCTGCGTATTTTACCACGATGTGATTACGCTTCGGAAAAATACGCTGCATGTGCACAGCAATTGTGGAATCCATAGGATGCGTTTTGTTAGCATTTTTGTAAGCGTTTATGCCATGTAAAAACGCAGCAAAAACGCTTAGAAAGCGCAACGTGCGCACATAGCCTTAGACATCTCATATTCAAATTCACCTTGCATATAACTGGTTCAGTCCCCACAATGGGAGGAAGTCTTGAGTGCAGTCCAATGTTTCATTCTCCCAGCCCATTCGCTATGGAGTGACAATTATACCTTCCTTTTTCATTCAGTGGATCACTGATATTTACATTGCAGCCTGTCTGTGACCCTCTCTGGTGACATGTCTCTAAACCCATACTATTGGGCATGCACAGCGTCATCACAGAGGATTAGTCACACAGTTGCTCCCATTAGCATCACACTATTTTAAAAAACCGGGTTCTTATCAAGCCACGCCTCCTGACAAAGCCTAGAGGGTGAAACGCGTGTTGAGGCGCTGCAGTTTCCCATCTGTGCTGGTCTTTGGTGCAGACATAGTGTGGAAAACTTTTTTTTTCTTACACTTGATAAAGATGTTAGTACGGCAGTGAGACATGTAGTAGACAATAAAGAACCTTCTAATGAATATTATAGCAAGAGATTTCTTTCTAGCAGCACAGCCAATTTTTAAACATGTTTTTTTTCTGTTTTGGTAACTTACCTCTGGCGGATCCTTCCCCAGCCACGGAGCAGCAGCTGGCTATCTAAACCTTTACAGTGGTTGTGTCTTCACACAACCAACCAAGGTGAGCAAGCCTATTGTTTTGTCTCCTACATTAGGGCTTTACCCTATTGTGTACTTCTCCCTGCACAGTCACTATTTATTCAACAATATCTAATAAAGTTTAATATTTTTGATAATAATTGTGTATTCCCTTTTCTCCGTTGAGCGTTCTTTTGGGTCACATTTATTGTGGATAAATTTCCGCATATTACACTTACTTCATGATTGATCTATGCTTTGGCTTGTATCTACTTCCAGAAGTGTATTGGAAACAGATTCTATGACGATTTTTTTAGGTTATGTTTTATTTTCTATCCTAGGAGGTAGAAAGTGTACGACTTGTAGTCCACATGGGGGCAGAGCCACATTGTGCATCCATGGGCGTGGGGACCCAAAAAACACAGTAATTAACCACAAGGGATTCTGTTGGCCACAATATCTACAGTTCCATCCTATTGTTCCTGCATAAGGCAGGGTGTCAAAAAGGATGCAAGTTTTACATCAAGGGTGGTACCTCTGAGGTTGATTCTTCCTTTCAGTTGCCTGTCCTCTGACTGCAACTTTAATGCTGCAGTTATCCAAAGCCTTAACTGCAGAAGACTCTATTCTTCCCCCAGCACCAATTTGCTCACAAGAGAAGGATTTCAACTCCAAGAACCACTCTTCTTGAGAAGAATTTTTAGGAACTATCAGCCTCAGGTAACCAGCCCTTTGTACACGTGCAACTTTGACACACAACAAAATAACAAATACTATAATAATAAACACTATACTACCAATAGTTATCGCTGTTACTTCCACTAGTGAAATTAGCACGTCATGAGAGAATAAGTTATTTTTCTACAAAACCTTTATCCACCTCCTCTGATTGAAACAGATTACATCTAGCACAACTGAGAAGGGGTTACCTAGATAAGAGCATAATGGCAGGTTTGAACTACTTAATCAATAAATTCCCTTCAACATCCTGCAGGGGGCACAGCTTGACATTTAAGTCTGTGCTATGTCTCCCCTTTCTGGCTATTGTGTCTCAGTCTTGATATACTGGCTGGATGAACTACTACTCCTATCATGACATTTCCGCTCTTGAGTACACACAGAACAAAGCACAGGCACTGAGGACAATTATTCTGATTCATCAGCACAATTTTACAATACGTCAGTCACTCAATCCACACTCCACAATTGCTGGTCTAAAATCCTCCTGCTATATTGGTGATAAGGCTACATTCAGCGCCCTTATCAATTTACAGGAGACAATACCTCAGAGTACTACCTTACCGTGAAGGATTGCTCCTGTTATAAGCAGTCACAGTTCCCTGATCCTGTTAAGGACCATTTTCTCTCTTCACCACATGTGAAGGAACACACCTAATGGGATACCTTATCAGAGACCATAGTCCCTTATTGGTCACTTAAAAATCTTTCAGTCCCACATTCATAGTTTACAATATCACTTCAGACTTTAATATCAGATAGACAACGAAGACAACATATAACAATCCTGACTCCTGAAATATACAGGTAGAACTGCGAAGGCACCTAACCAAAATCGTTGAGCAAGGTTGGCTACGTGTCACTTGATTCAATGTTCATTCAACAGTCAGTTATACATTTAAAGACACATTGAAACATAACAGACCATACATGAAACATACAAAAATTCAAATATTGCCAAAGGTTCAAGAAAGATGGTCTTGTTCAGACCAATTACCCGTCCTGGAGCCCTCTAGGTAACACTGAATTTTTAGTAACGCAATGGGTTATTCACCGCGGCTCATTCATTGTTTTCCAAAGAGATCTTTGCAGTCGGGTCCAAAGGAGGTCCGATTCTGACAATCTCAAGTTTCAGCACCATGTAATGATGTGGAAACCTGAATAAAAATTTTTAGGAGAAACTCAAAAAGTTTCACACGTTTGCCAGTTTTGTTCAAATCAGGGAGTCGATCGATCAGTGACAAGAGCACACAACCAGTGTCTGTTAGTGTATGGGCTTGTCTGGTTCTCAGATGCCCAGTCACAAGATTTTTTACAACCGCAAAGACAAGGCAAAGTGAGAATGGCTTCTTGCATTACATTACCTAAAAGATATTTAAGTTGGGAATAACAAAATCCAAAATTATGGATTCTGTCAAATTCCTTTCAAACTAGTTCTACCCAGATAACTATACTTTCAGAAACAAAGGAATGTTTAACACACAGACGCCTCAATATAAGATACAACGCCGTGTTATTGCTTTTATGAATAATACTTATAAAGCTAATACTAAAATACAAAATTATCAAGAGATACATAACTAGATTTAATTGTCTAAATGATAATCGAAGCAAAATATAAATATTTATCATAATAGGTGTAAAGATAATTAGTAAATACATTTTAGGTGCCGGACCACCCCTTTAATATCTCAATATTTGCTCTGCTTTTATGTATTTTATTTCACATTTTCTGTTCTTAGGGGAAAACAATTTACATTATGAAAGGTATTTAATAAAATGATGGCTCTACATTTCAAGAAAAACAACAATTAGGCTATTAGAACATGTTCAGCAAAGATTAGGCATGGAAAAAATCTACTCAGATCTGTCCTTTTTGACAATCCACCCATCTGAACTGGGAGAGGGAAAACTGCAAAAGATTCCCTCATCCAATTGGTGGCAACTGACCTTCTTGGCTATAAGTCTGGGTAGCCTTCTACTGGTAACATTGTATGCTCTTTATCAAACATGAGGGGCTCCTTATACAGAAAAAAGTTATGCAGGACAACCCAACTCCATATGACACGATCAACCATCTTGGTTTTAAGCTGTTCTTGTGAAAAATCCTCCATTTTCCAGCCATAATCCCACACTCCACCATGCATCTCAGTCTCGTCGACCTGCAGTTGTAAATATGCCTGCTCTAGTTTAGTGCCTGCCTTGAGTACGGCTTTCTAAGGTTGCCACACATCTGAAACGCCTCATCACCAACAGTAACAAATGGCGTTGAAGGTTAATTTCTACCAGGAAAAGGCTTTGGTAATGGTAGTAATAAATCCCTAAAATAAAGCTTGCAACCCATAGCTGAAGTTTTAAAGGTCTGGAACTCATTTGTTCTTCCATATGCTCCAATATCAGCAGCAATAAAACAGTACTGTGCATCCACTATGGCCATCAAAAGAACTGAGAATTATTTCTTGTACTTGTAAAACTGTGATCTGGTACGTGGAGGCTCTGAATGCAAACGTGCTTTCCATCTACAGCACCAACTCAGTTAGGAAATTGTCTGCAATTTCTTTCCATTGCTGCCTGCAGGGATGTGGAATATAGTCATCACCAAGAACGCAGAGACTTGCAAGTGTCCTGCACTAAGTGTGAACGTGTCGATTTTCCAAGCCAGTACTGGTAATGCAGCGAGGAATAACTTTCTCCCATTGGCAAAAAAAATCTGTGAATTGTCTGAAAATAAATAATTAGGTAACAAATAAAGAGGACAGAGGGACATAACATTTTAATTGAGAATCATTACTTTAACCCCTTAGTGACGGAGCCAAATATTTGAAATCTGATCAGTGTCACTTTATGTGGTAATAACTCTGGAACACTTCAACAAATCCCAGTGATTCTGAGAGTGTTTTTCTTGACACATTATACTTTATGATAATGGTAAATTTAGGTCAATATGTTTTATGTTTATTTATAAAAAGTATCAAACATTTCAGAAAAATGTTAAAAATTAGCAATTTTCAAACTTTGAATGATTATCCCTTTAATCCAGATGGTCATATCACAGCAAAATATTAATAAATAAAATTTCTCTCATGTCTGCTTTACATCAGCACCATTAATAAAATGTTATTTTATTTTGTTAGCATTTTAGGAGGTTTAAAAATGGAGCAGTCATTTTTCATTTTTTCAAGGAAATTTACAAAATTTATTTTTTTATGGACCTATCCATGTTTGAAGTGACTTTAGGGGTCCTATATATTGGGAAATCCCCAAAAGTTATACCATTTTATAAACAGCACCCCTCGACATATTGAAAACTGCAGTCAGGTAGATTATTAACCCTTCAGGTGATTTTTAGGAATTAAGTGACATAACAGAAATGAAAATGTGTACTTTTACCACCTAAATGCCGCTAACATCTGAACAGGTTACAACAGCCGTCCAATTCTAAGGCCGCTATTTGGTCGTGAATAGCCATGGCAAACATCAGGACCACACAATCATAATCTGAGGGCACCAATTGGGATAAAGATGGAGCCCACACACTCTGTTAACCATTTATATGATAGTCATTATTGACAGCAGCATCTAAGGGGTTAACCAAATATGCACAGTGACAACACTGATCGTGGCTGATGCAGCAAGTTGTCAGCTATAATGTGATTTTCTGGATTTTATTTTTGATATTCTACCTCTCAATGTTAAAATTAACCTACCCTTAAAATTATAGACTGTTCATGTCTTTGTCAGTGGGCAAACAAAATAGCAAGGGATCAAATACTTATTTCCTCCACTGTATATTTATATGCTTTGTTTACATAAAGAATTCCTTAAAAACTGAAAAAAAAATAGCAAACGGAATCCATTTAATGAAGCATTAGTTTTAAATGCTAACAGATCCGTTAACCCCTTCACAACGAAGCCTGTTTTCAACTTCCTGACCAGGCCATTTTTTGTCAATTCTGACCACTGTCCCTTTATGAGGTAATAACTCTGGAACACTTCAACGGATCCTGGTGATTCTGAGAATGTTTTCTCGTGACATATTGTACTTTATGATAGTGGTAAAACTTCTTTGATATGACTTGCGTTTATTTGTTAAAAAAACGGAAATTTGACGAATATTTAGTGATTTTCATATTTTTTATTTTTATGCCCTTAAATCAGAGAGACATATCGCACAAAACAGTTAATAACATTTCCCACATGTCCACTTTACATCAGCACAATTTTGGAAACATAACTTTTTTTTTTTGGTAGGAAGTTACAGTATATGGGTTAAAAGTTGACCAGTGATTTCTCATTTTTACAACATTTGCAAAACAATTTTTTAGGGACCAATTTTTTAGGGACTTCATACTTGAAGTGACTTTGAGGGGCCTATATGACAGAAAATACCCAAAAATGACACAATTCTAAAAACTGCACCCCTCAAGGCACTCAAAACCACATTCAAGAAGTTTTTTAACCCTTAGGTGCTTCACAGGAATTTTTGGAAAGTGGAAGGAAAAAATAAACATTTACTTTTCTTTTACAAAAATTTTCTTTTAGACCTATTTTTTTTTTTACTTTCGCAAGGGTAACAGGAGAAAATGGAAAATATATTTTGTTGTGCAATTTCTCCTGAGCATGCAGATACCCAATATGTGGGGGAAATCTACTGTTTGGGCACACGGCAGGGCTCAAAAGGGAAGGAGCGCCGTTTCACTTTTTGAATGTAAAATTTGCTGGCATATTTAGTGGCCTTAGTAAAAAAAAATCCAGCTCACAGTAGTAGACATCCTTGGATGTTCGGAGAATGGAAACGCTGTGTCAAGGCGTGGAGCAATCAAAACATGAGAAATCCAGCTCAACGAACTAGTGTAAAAACTTCTTTATTCACCATAAAGTGCTCGGCAGAGGATAAAACATCAGCGTAGACAATTACATGATATGCGACATCGACACGTTTCAGGTGGCTACGCACCCTTAATCATGATCAAGGCTGCGTACCACCAGAAACGCGTCGATGTCGCATATCATGTAACTGTCTACGCTAATGTTGGTTTATCCTCTGCCGAGCACTTTTTGGTGAATAAATAAGTTTTTTCACTAGTTTGTTGAGTTGGATTTCTCGTTTTGATAATTGGCAGCCGCCATGTCATGTTTGGAGAGACCCTGATGTGACTAAACAGTGGAAACCCCCAACAAGTGACACCATTTTGGAAACTACCCCACTAAGGGAACGTATCTAGATGTGTATTGAGCACCTTGAACTCACAGGTGCTTCAAAAAGTAGTTTATAACATAGCCGTGGAAATAAAAAATAAAATCACATTTTTCCCAAATAAATCTTTTTTAGTTCCATATTTTGCATTTTCATAAGGGTAACAGGAGAAATTGCTCCATAAAATTTGTTGTGCATTTTCTGCTGAGTATGCAGATACCCCATATGTGGGGGAATACTACTGTTTGGGGGCACGGCAGGGCTTGGAAAGGAAGGAGCACCATTTAGCTTTTTGAATGCAAAATTTGATGGAATAATTAGCGGACACCATGTCGCATTTGGAGAGCCCCTGATGTGCCTAAACAGTGGAAACCCCCCACAAGTGACACCATTTTAGAAACTAGACCTTTTTGGGACTTTAGTTGTTTAAAACGTTAAAAAAAATCACATTTTTCCCACAAAAATCTTTTGTAGCTACAAATTGTGTATTTTCACAAGGGCAAAAGGAGAAAATGGACCACAAAGTTTGTTGTGCAATTTCTCCTGAGTTTACTGATACCCCATATGTGGTAGAAAACTTCTTTTGAGGCACAGTGCAAAGCTCAGATGGAAGTAGCGCCATATTACAGTGCAGATTTTGCTGCGCTTGTTTGAGGGTGACATGTTACATTGGCAGAGCCCCTGAGGTCCCAGAAAAGCAGAACCCCCCCATAAGTGACCACATTTTACCAATTAAACCTCTCAATGAATTCATCTAGGAGTGCAGTGAATATTAACACCACAGGTGTGTCACAAACTTTTATACCATTGGGTAGTGAAGAAAAAAATAATTTAAATTTTTACCATCAAGATTGTTTTAGCCCCAAGTTTTACATTTTCACACTGGGAAATAGGTAAAAATGGCACCAGGACTTGTCCCACAATTTCTGCTGAATGTAGAAATACCCCATATGTGTCTGTGCAGTACTACATTGCAATACGGAGACGGAGCGCTATTTGCCTCCTGAAGCGCAGATTTTCCAAGACTAGTTTGCGGACTTCATGTAAAGAGACCCTAAGTTCTAGAAAAGCAGAATCCCCCTCAAGTGACCCCATTTTGGAAATTATAACCCTTTGGGAATTTATCTACAGATGTCGTGATAATTTTGACTCCATGGGTGTTTTCCAGAAACAAGCAGCAGTGGATGTTGCTGAGTGAAAATTGCAAACTGCCGTTGTAGTCACTAGTAAGTTGTAGTCACCAGTACATTATGCCTAGCTCATGCTTCCGGAGACACACACCCGTAAATTAGGCGGGCTCTCATCACTACAGAAATGCCAAACATGTGGGCACTAAATGTGGTTTAGGAACATTGGGGCTCAGAAAGGGGGGCATTTGGATTTGGGAGCGGATAATTTGCTGAATTTATTTTGGGGGGCTTACTCAGAGGGGTTAAATGCCCACAATCAGTGCTAGAACCGGTCGTGGGGAATGCTGCGGGGTATGAGCTGTCACAGACACCAGCACCCGATTGCCACGGTGCTCAGCGTGAGGCCGCGTGATTGGGCTTCCGTTGATATACTGCTCTTTGCGGGAACGCCCCTCCCGCAGAGCAGTATATGTACGACATGTCGGGAAGGGGTTAAAATGCTGTTTATTTGCAGTCTATTTTTAACAGATCAGTTTTAAATGGAGGATTTACTGGACATTTTAACAGAGCCAAAAATTGGTGTTATTGTTTCAGCAATTCATTTGTAAATTTGCCAGGTAAAGGAGCCTCTGTGCTGTTAAAACCGGCAAATATAATTTTTCTGGTAAGCCAATAAAGGTATCACTCCTATAATACTTTTGTCTTTTTGGACATCAAAACATTTACAAATATAAGCCATCATATTTAAGTAGCTAGCTAACCCCTTTACAATGGAAAATATTTACCAGAAAGTCTGTTTGTGGAACCAGGAAATACAGGATGCTACCCTGTGTAGCTATTTAACTGATGTAAAATTGTGAGTGCTTTACAGACAAGTGAGGATTGATAAAGTAAAGCAGAATTTTAAAAAAATCAGTTTATATATCATTTATATTTTTTTAATACTTAGTTAGCTTTGAAAATCCCTGTGGAATTCTTGATCATATTCAGTCTGTGGCACACTTGTAGTTTGTTGAATATTCATGCTATTTTGGTTGCCTATCTGAACATTACTTGCATTGTTTATTTGAATAACTTGTCCTGGGATTAGTTGCTGTAGCATATTGGACAGCAATGTTGATATATCCCCAGTGAAGTGCTGTTGGATCGCATAAGCATTAGTTATTTCTTTAGCATCTTCTACATTCCTTTTTAATGCTCTTAAATGCTGTTCTCGTTGCCAGCGTCTTTGCTGTCTTCTGATTATATCCTGTTTGAATGTGTTCTTCACTAGTTTCTCAAAGAGATGGGATTTCTCATTCAGTGGAATTAATGACTTAAGAGTCAAAGGTATTTTGCCTAATGGTGTTTTAAAACCTTGGAATAAAAGGAATGATAGTGCCTGATTTATTTGCATCTTCAATTGAGTTCATAAGAACTGTATTGGTTTGAAACTCACCCCACTTGGATAGAAAACCAGTAGTGAGCAGAAGAACAATGTAGGCAGAATTTTCCACTGAATCTTCTAGACATTTGAGAGGACTTACTCCTGCAGTCTCAAATCCTTCACAAAATGTTGTGCCTTCTCCAATGTCAAGGTTGTTTAACATTTCACATACCCTCCCAGCTTCATCTTGATCTTCTGGGACATGCAGTATGACAAAGCTGAAAAACTTGGTATTTGAGAAGGCGGTTGGAGATGTTGCTACAAATTCTGAAGGCTTCAAATCTATATTTAAAAAAGAACATGAAGGATTGTTCTCATTATGGGATGATGTTCTACAAAGTGGCTCAGTGAATGCATTTCTAGGCAAACTGGGGTAAATATTAGGGTCTTCTAGAGGTGGTGACTTTTCATGTTCTTGCTCCTTAAGTCGCGCATCACCTTTGTTCTCGGAAGCATGCATCTCGTTCCCCATGCTCTTTATTTCAGCAAAAGTGTTTGATGCTGATCGAGTGTGACTTGAGGTATGTGTAAGCTCAGATGCATCCAAAGGAACTGAACTGCAATTTGATTCTTCATTTTGAAGGTTTGAATTCATTCTGAAAGCCTGCATGGCTGGCACGCTGCATTGACTCTTGTGCTGTTCCTGTGTTACAAAATCTCTTGTGGAGGATTGACTAATTTGCAATGAATGGGATTGAAGAGACAGAGAAGTCATGGCTGATGATCTGACAATTGGAATCTCATTATTAGATAGGTCAGAACATAAAGTGTGGGGCTCATCATGAAAGTCTACATTTGGATTGTTTTTCAACATGTTTGTCGTTTCGGTAATTAACTTAATTAAACGTTGTTTAGCTTCCGATGCTTCCCGAAAACGCTGGCTGGAATGCTACATCACAGGAATGCCTTCAAATACATAGTGCCTTCAATCTAAGTAAGCAAAAGAGAAAAACAGAAAAGGTTTATGAGTTGATGTTCTGTAATACATGATCAAAACTAAGCCAAACTAATAAAAAAAAAAAAATAACCCTTTCCCACTGGAACCTTCCTGGGCTAAAATAGTCAGTATAATTTTTTGCACATGATTAGGGTCTCCTTCCCTGTCCCTACCACTAGGGGGTGCCCTAGCTCATCCTATGCCCTGGGATACTTATGAAGGTGAACTGAAAACACCAAGCACACAAATATACACTCACATATAACAGAGGAATGCACCGGGGAGTGGAGGACAGGAGAATAACTAAGAGGAAAAAAGGGATTTATCAGACTTACAAACAAAGGATAGTCACAGATAATTCCTCCAAAACTCCTCATATAAACACCTCTCCACCAAGCCATGCAGCAAAAGCTAGCTTTGACATGGGTTTGAATCTGGACCCAGATTATAAAGGGGATGGGAGTGGCTAACCGAGCTCAGCTGAGAGCTTATACTCCCAGCGTTTCCAACATGGCCGATTAATCCCTGTTCTTCCAAAAGAAATAAACACCATTTAAAAAGGAGAAGTGCTTCTTTTCAGCGCAGGAGTAAGAGCAAGACGCTGCGGTCTTCTGGCTCCTCTCTGTTGCGGTAACCCCGTGATACTGGTCAGATTAACCTACAGAGAATTGCACAAACTGGAGTACTGTATTTACAGTACATAAACATACAATGTTTTATTATGTTAAACAATTACAATAAAAGCACAAACATAATAAAAGAGATTGTTGATAGAAGATATACCCTCCGTTCTGGCTACAACTTTGCAGCTATTCCTCTTGGAAATCATCAGATGTGCTATTATTCTTGAGTTTATAAACTTATACTTAGCTTCCTGCCCAATGTGACTTGAATGCTTTGTTTCAAACAGGAAAGATGTATATCTTTGTACCGTGTTAGCCAGTAGATAGAAAAATATTTAGAATTGACAGTCCTCAGTGGTTGATACCTTTTAATGGCTAACTGAAAAGATGGTAACAAATTGCAAGCTTTCGAGACTACTCAGGTCTCTTCATCAGTCAAAGACTAATACAACATCTGAAGAATCACATATTTATACACAACAGGACACAGGAATAGTGCAATGGATAAGACAAGTGACGTAAAGCAGAACTATCCATATGGGAGAGGGATGAACAGTTGTGGCAATAAATATTGGATCAGTTCATAGATAAGGAGTTTGAAAGTTTTATTGCCCTCTGATTGGGGTCTGGTAATGTTTTGTGATTCTCCCACAGGGTCTCAGGAGCAAATTCCTTAATTGATGTAAAAAGCCATAAATCCATGTGATAGGTTCATTCCAGCACTGAGTGTCAAAGGTCGTCATCAGTTTGTATTCACAAACTCTCCTGTGTCTCTGAGATGTGAAATTACCTTTCAATACAAGTAATTTCATGTCCATCATGCTATGACCGGGAATACAAAAATGCTTGGCCAAAGGTAGATCCATTCTCTTTTCTCTTGTGTGGCGATGAGAATTCATCCTTGTATTCCCAGTCATAGCATGATGGACATGAAATTACTTGTATTGAAAGGTAATTTCACATCTCAGAGACACAGGGGAGTTTGTGAATATAAACTGATGACGACATTTGACACTCTCAAAACAAATTTTTTTTTTTACCGCCGGATCCGTTTTTTTCTCATTGACATGCATTAGCGCCGGATTGAGCCGCATGACATTGTGTTTAGTCCATTTTCTGCCGGATCCGTCATAGATTTTAATTCCGGTGGCCGGACAGGACACATCATGTAACGTTTTTTTTTTTCTGCCAGAAACGCCTGAAGCAGCGCATCAGGCGGCCAGAAACAATAGAAGTCTATGGTACCGGATCAGTCTTTTGTGCAATCTGCCAAAACACTGATCCATATTCTGGAAGCCATGGTCTCTCTCTCCTCCGTGCCAGACATGCGTACTATACATTTTCCGGGTTTAAAAGTTCACGACGGATCCGGCACATCAGTTTTTTACAATTAAGCCGAATCCGTCTTTTTAGCAAATGGACGGATTGTGCCTGATTGCAAAAAACTGATGTGTGAAACAGGCCTTATCCATTGCACTATTCCTGTGTCCTGTTGTGTATAAATATATGATTCTTCAGATGTTGTATTAGTCTTAGCCTGATGAAGAGACCCGAGTAGTCTCGAAAGCCTGCAATTTGTTAGCATCTTTTCAGTTAGCCGTTAAAAGGTATCAACCACTGAGGACTCTCAATTTCAAATATTGTTTCAAACATTAATTTCTATCTTTACTAGATATGGATTTATTTGTGTGTATACAGTGGGGGAAATAAGGATTTGATACACTGCTGATTTTGCAAGTTTTCCCAACTACAAAGAATGGAGAGGTCTGTAATTTTATCGTAGGTACACTTCAACTGTGAGAGAATCTAAAAATAAAAAACAGAAAATCACATTGTATGATTTTTAAATAACTAAATAGCATTTTATTGCATGAAGTATTTGATCACCTACCAACCAGCAAGAATTCTGGCTCTCACAGACCTGTTAGCTTTTCTTTAAGAAGCCCTCCTACTCTGCACTTATCACTTGTATTAATTGCACCTGTTTGAACTTGTTTCCTGTATAAAAGACACCTCTCCACACACTCAATCACACCCCAACCTTTCCACCATGGCAAAGAAAAAGAGCTGTCTTCGGACACCAAGGACAAAATTATAGACGTGCACAAAGCTGCGATCAACTACAGGACAATAGGCAAGCAGCTTGGTGAGAAGGCAGCAACTGCTGGCGCAATTGTTGTTGGGGTTCCATGCAAGTTCTCGCCTCGTGGGGTAAGGATAAATCTGCAAAAGGTCTGGAATCAGCCTAGAGCTACACGGGAGGACCTGGTCAAGAACATGTGAGAGCTGGCAACACAGTCTCAAATATTACTGTTAGTAACACACTACGCCATCATGAATTAAAATCCTGCACAGCACACAAGGTCCTCTTGCTCATGCAAGCACATGTCCAGGTCCGTTTGAAGTTTGCCAAAGTCCATTTGGATCCAGAAAGATGATTACAACCTCAAGAACACTGTCCCAACCATCGAAAATGGTGATGGAAACATCATACTTGGAGGATGCTTTTCTGCAAAGGGGACAGGACGACTGCACCGTATTGAGGGAGGATGGATGAGGTCATGTATTGTGAGATTTTGTCCAACAACCTCTTTCCCTAGGTAAGAGCATTGAAGATGGATCGTGGTTGGGTTTTCCAGCATGACAATGACAACAAACACACAGCCAGGGCAACTAAGGAGTGGCTCAGTAAGAAGCATTTCAAGGTCCTGGGGTGGCCTAGCCAGTCTCCAGACCTGAATCCAATAGAAAATCTTCGGAGGGAGCTGAAACTCAATGTTGCCCAGCGACAGACCCGAAACCTGAAAAATCAGGAGTTCTGTATGGAGGAGTGGGCCAAAATCCCTGCAGTGTGTGCAAAGGTATCTGTACCAAATGTTAAGTTCTGTTTTTCTATTGTGTCAAATACCTATTTCATGCAATTAACCCCAAGAGTAGTTTGCACGTTAATGACCGCGCCAATTTTTACAATTCTGACCACTGTCTCTTTATGACGCTATAACTCTGGAACGCTTCAATGAATCTTCACGATTCTGAGATTGTTTTCTCGTGACATATTGTACTTCCTGATAGTGGTAAAATTTCTTCGATATAATTTGCGGTTATTTATGAAAAAAATGGAAATATGGTGAAAATTTTGCAATTTTCAAACTTAATTTTTATTCCCTTAAAACAGAGAAATATGTCACACAAAATAGTTACTAAATAACATTTCCCACATGTCTACTTTACATCAGCACAATTTTGAAACCAAATCTTTTTTTGCTACGAAGTTATAAGGGTTAAAAGTTGACCAGCGATTTCTCATTTTTACAACAAATTGTACAAAACCATTTTTTTAGGGACCACCTCACATCTGAAGTCACTTTAAGGGGTCTATATGGCAGAAAATACTCAAAAGTGACACCATTCTAAAAACTTCACCCCTCAAGGTACTCAAAACCACATTCAAGTAGTTTATTAACCCTTCAGGTGCTTCACAGGAGCTGAAGCAACTTGGAAGGAAAAAATGAACATTTAACTTTTTAGTCACAAAATTATCTTTTACAAACATTTTTTTTTATTTTTAACAAGGGTAAAAGGAGAAAATGGACAGAAAAAGTTGTGCAATTTCTCCTGAGTACGCCGATACCCCATATGTGGGGGAAAACCACTGTCTGGGCGCCCGGCAGGGCTTGGAAGGGAAGGAACGCCGTTTGACTTTTTCAAACCAAAATTGGCGGGAATTGAGATTGGACGCCATCTCGCGTTTCGAGAGCCCCTAATGTGCCAAAACAGTGGAAACCCCCCACATGTGACACTATTTTGGAAACTAGACCCCCTAAGGAACTTATCTAGATCTGTTGTGAGCACTTTAAACCCTGAAGTGTTTCACTAAAGTTTATAATGCCTGGGTGTGAAAAAAAAAATAAATACATTTCCACAAAAATGATTTTTTTAGTCCCCAATTTTTGATTTTTCCCAAGGAAATTGGACACCAAAAGTTGTTGTCCAATTTGTTCTGAGTACGCTGATACTCCATATGTGGGGGAGAAATACTGTTTGGACGCACCGCAGGGCTCGGAAAGGAAGTCATGACATTTTGGAATGCAGACTTTGATGGATGTCATGTTCAGTTTGCAGAGTCCCTGATGTGCCTAAACAGTGGAAATCCCCCACAAGTGACCCCATTTTGGAAACTAGACCCCCTAAGGAACTTATCTAGATCTGTGGTGAGCACTTTGAACCCCCAAGTGCTTCACACAAGTTTATAATGCCCGGCATGAAAATAAAAAATCCAATTTTTTCCCACAAAAATGATCTTTTAGTCACCAATTTTTTATTTTCCCAAGGGTAAGGGAAAAAATTGGACCCCAAAGGTTGTTGTCCAATTTTTACAGAGTACGCTGATACCCTATATGTGGGAGAAAACTACTGTGTGAGCGCACGTTGGGGCTCGGAATAGAAGTAGTGACGTTTAGTAATGCAGACTTTGATGGAATGGTCTGCGGATGTCATTTCGCGTTTGAAGAGCACCTGATGTGCTTAAACAGTGGAAACCCCCAAGTGAACCCATTTTGGAAACTAGACCCCCAAAGGAACTTATCTAGATGTGTGGCGAGGGCTTTGAACCCCCAAGTGCTTCACAGCAGTTTATAACGCCCGGACGTGAAAATAAAAAAATCATATTTTTTGCACAAACATGATCTTTTAGTCCCCAGTTATGTTGCCAAGGGTAACAGGAGAAATTGGACCCAAAAAGTTGTTTTCCAATTTATCCTGAGTACGCTGATACCCTATATGTGGGAGAAAACTACTGTATGGGCACACGTCGGGGCTCGGAAGTAGTGACGTTTTGGAATGCAGACTTCGATGGAATGGTCTGCGGGTGTCGCGTTTGGAGAGCCCCTGATGTGCCTAACAGTGGAAACCCCCCAAGTGACCCCATTTTGGAAACTAGACCCCCAAAGGAACTTATTTAGATGTGTGGTGAGAACTTTGAACCCCCAAGTGCTTCACAGAAGTTTATAACGTAGAGCCATAAAAATAATAAATCATTTTTTTCTACAAAAACAATATTTTCGCCCCCAATTTTTTATTTTCCCAAGGGTAACAGAAGAAATTGGACCCCAAGAGTTGTGCACTTTGTTCTGAGTATGCTGATACTCCATATGTGGGGTAAACTAATGTTTGGGCGCATGGCAGAGCTCAGAAGGGAAGGAGCACCGTTTGACTATTTCAACGCCGAATTGGCTGAAATTGAGATCAGATGCCATGTCACATTTGGAGAGCCCCTGATGTGCCTAAACAGTGGAAACCCCTCAATTCTAACTCCAACACACCCCTAACACTAATCCCAAACCTAATCATAACCCTAACCACAAACCTAACCCTAACACACCCGTAACCCTAGTCCCAACCCTAACCCTAACTTTAGCCCCAACCCTAACGGGAAAATGGAAATAAATACAGTACAGACCAAAAGTTTGGACACACCTTCTCATTCAAAGATTTTTCTGTATTTTCATGACTATGAAAATTGTAGAATCACACTGAAGGCATCAAAACTATGAATTAACACATGTGGAATTATACATTACACTTTACAAAAAAGTGTGAAACAGCTGAAAATATGTTTATATTCTAGGTTCCTCAAAGTAGCCACCTTTTGCTTTGATTACTGCTTTGCACGCAGAAAAGGTGAACGGCTGGACACTATATGCATAATTCCCACCGTGAAGCATGGAGGAGGTGGTGTGATGGTGCTTTGCTGGTGACACTGTTGGGGATTTATTCAAAATTGAAGCGGTGAGCGGTGCAGCTCACCCCAAACCATCTCGATTGGGTTCAGGTCTGGTGACTGTGGAGGCCAGGTCATCTGGCGTTGCACCCCAACACTCTCCTTCTTGGTCAAATAGCCCTTACACAGTCTGGAGGTGTGTTTGGGGTCATTGTCCTGTTGAAAAATAAATGATGGTCCAACTAAACGCAAACCGGATGGAATAGCTTGCCGCTGCAAGATGCTGTGGTAGCCATGCTGGTTCACTATACCTTCAATTTTGAATAAATCCCCAACAGTGTCACCAGCAAAGCACCCCCACACCATCTCCTCCATGCTTCACGGTGGGAACCAGGCATGTAGAATCCATCCGTTCACCTTTTTCTGCATGCAAAGCAGTAATCTAAGCAAAAGGTGGCTACTTTGAAGAACCTAGAATATAAGTCATATTTTCAGTTGTTTCACACTTTTTTGTAAAGTGTAATGTATAATTCCACATGTGTTAATTCATAGTTTTGATGCCTTCAGTGTGATTCTACAATCTTTGAATGAGGTGTGTCCAAACTTTTGGTCTGTACTGTACATTGTTTTAATTTTATTATTTTTCCCTAACTAATGAGTGATAAAGGGGGGTTTGATTTACTATTTATAGCGGATTTTTATGATTGGCAGCTGACAAACGCTAAAAGACGCTTTTTATTGCAAAAAGTAGTTTTTGGATCATCACATTTTGAGAGCTATAATTTTTCTGTATTTTGGCCCACAGAGTCATGTGAGGTCTTATTTTTTGCGGGACGAGGTGACGTTTTTATTGGTACCATTTTTGGGCACATGACGTTTTTTGATCGCTTTTTACTACGATTTTTGGGAGGCAGAATGAACAAAAACAAGCAATTCATGAGTTTCTTTTGGGGGAGGGGCGTTTATACCGTTCTGCGTGTGGTAAAATTGATAATGCGGTTTTATTCTTTGGGTTAGTACGATTACGGCGATACCTCATTTGTATTATTTTTTGATGTTTTGGCGCTTTTATACAATTAAAACGATTATATATAAAAAATAATTATTTTTGTATCGCTTTATTCTGTGAGCTATAACTTTTTTAATTTTTCGTTGATGCTGTATGGCGGCTCGATTTTTGCGGGACAAGATGACGTTTTCAGCGGCACCATGTTTGTTTATATCCGTCTTTTTGATCGCGTGTTATTCCACTTTTTGTTCGTCGGTATGATGATAAATCATTGTTTTTTTAGACTTTTTTTTTTAAGGGGTTCACTAAAGGGGTTAACTAATGGGACAGTTTTATAGGGCGGGTTGTTACGGACGCGGCGATACTAAATGTGTACTTTTATTGTTGTTTTTTTTTTTACATTAAAGAAGTGAATTTTTTGGGGAATATTTTTTTTTTCATTATTTAGGAATTTTTTTTACACTTATTTTTATTTTTTTTACATTTTTACTTTGTCCGAGGGTGGGACATCACTGTGTAGGGTCAGATCGCTGGTGTGACAGTGTGCACAGCACTCTGTCACACCAGCGATCGCTCTGGCACTGCTGCAGGCTTCTCAGTGCCTGCTCTCAGCAGGCACTGAGGAAGCCGCCTTCCTGCAGGACCCGGCGGCCATCTTGGATAAGGGGTCCTGCAGTGAGGAGAGTCCCTCGGAACAGCATAACACATTGCGCTGTTCTGAGGGTCTCAGTGGAGCACGCAGGGAGCCCCCTCCCTGCGTGATGCTTCCCTGTGCCCCCGGTACACCAGGGGTTAATGTGCCGGGAGCGGTCCGTGACGGCTCCTGGCACATAGGGCCGGGTGTCAGCTGTGATAATCTGATCGCATTGGACGTACTATTCCATCCCTGAGAATTAAGTAACAGGTCACACGGACGGAATAGTACGTCCAATGGGATTAAGGGGTTAAATGCTAATTATGTAAAAATCACACAATGCGATTTTCTGGATTTTTCTTTAACTGCTTCCTGACCACCTACTATAGATAAATATCGACACTTGCTAGGCTTAGTGCAACGCTGTTTCTCTACTGTCGGCGGTCTTGCAGCACTGAGGCCTGCAAGCGATGTGATTACGGTGCAGAACGGTAGCTTTGACAGGTGACATCAATGGGACCTGATTGGATCAGGTCCCAATGATGTTAACCCTTTGCTATCTTCTAGGTGCCGCGGTCACAGTATTTGGAAGATAGATGAGGAGCGCTGCTTTACTTACCTCTCCGACGCCCCCTGTGATGAGATGTGATCACATCACAGGGGATCTGTGTGTTGTCATCGCAGTCAGAGGTCACATGATGACCTCCCGGTCTGCCAGCTACGGTGGCCTGTTAGACTCAGCCAGCAGCTGAGACCAGTGATCAGAAAAATAAAAATTGAAATCCCACACAGGTACTAAGTAAAAGAGTAAAAAAAAAAAAAATAAAGGTTTTAAAACTATTTAAAAAAAAAAATCACAAAATAAAAAAAAATATTAAACCAATAAATACGTTTATGTAAAAGCAAAAAAAGTACACATATTTGGTTGCTTTTTCATCACACCGCTGAATAAAAAGTGGAATAAAACGTGATCAAAAAGTCAAATGGAAATAAAAATGGAACCGTGCCATACAGCTACATCCATGGAAAAGTTAAAAGATTATACCTCTCAGAATAAAGCAATGCAAAAAAACCGGATTACTTACCGGTAATGCTCTTTTATAGAGCCCACGACAGCACCCACTGAGAGAGGGGATCCGCCCCTAGGAACAGGAAACCTACAGAGAGATAAAAGGGGCGGCCCCCCTCGCTCCTCAGTTGGATTACAGAGAATGAGAGGAACCGCCACACAAGTTTCAGTTAATTTGCACCATAATACATATATATACATATTTACATTACTAGACTATGTACAGCAATTATATACATTTAGCCCTTCACCCAACGGAATACATCGTGCATACCATAATCAGGGGAGGGAAGTGAGTGGGTGCTGTCGTGGGCTCTATAAAAGAGCATTACCGGTAAGTAATCCGTTTTTTCTATTCGCCACGACAGCACCCACTGAGAGATTTTCAGAGACTATCACCTGGGAGGGACCACCGTGTGAAGAACTGATCTACCAAACACTAGGTCTGTTGAGGAAGATAGATCTAATCTATAGTGATCATAGAAGGTAGAAGGTGAAGCCCAGGTTGCAGCCTTACATATAAAGTCTATCGGGACATCTGCTCTTTCCGCCCATGAGGAAGATATGGCTCGTGCGGAATGTGCCTTCACGCCTTGTGGTGGGACTTTCCCTTTTATGACATACGCCAGAGATATCGCGTCTCTAATCCATCGAGACAGTGTACTCTTTGTCACTCCTGCACCTTTACGGCTACCCTGGAATGAGACAAAGAGAGCCCTACTCTGCCTCCAGGGTCTAGTCCTGTCTAGATACTTTAAGACGGCTCTTTTAACATCTAAAGTGTGGAGTTTCTCTTCCTGTGGTGATGAGGGATTATCATAAAAGGAAGGAAGGTAGATCTCCTGGGATCTATGAAACTTTGTCGCCACTTTAGGGAGATAAGATGGGTCTGTTTTTAAGACTATTTTGTCCTGAAATACTGACAGGAAAGGAGGATCTATCGATAAGGCCTGGAGATCACTCACTCTTCTCGCTGAGACCAGGGCTATTAATAAAATGGTTTTAAATGAAACATATTTTATTGGAACTGAATGGAGGGGTTCAAATGGATCCTCCGTTAAGGCGTCTAGAACTAAGTTTAAATCCCAAGATGGCATCTGTGGTATATAGATTGGTTGTGCTCGATGGCAGGCTGAGATGAACCGAGCCACCCATCTATTGCCTGCTACGTCATGACTGTATAAGGCTCCTAGAGCTGACACTTGGACCTTAAGCGTATTTACTGATAGACCTAATTCATGTCCTTTTTGCAAAAATTCTAGGATAGCCGGGATAGGTACTTCATCAGATAGGTGTGCCGAATGAAATGTTAAGAATTTTTTCCAGATTCTGGCATATATATTAGTTGTAATCTCCTTTCTACTATGCAGAAGGGTATTAATTAGACCGTTTGAAAACCCTCTTTGCTTTAATAGCTGCCTTTCAAATTCCAAGCCGTGAGGCTCAGGCCTTTGACCTGAGGGTGGTAACATGGCCCTTGTGAGAGAAGGTCCCAGTCCCAAGGGAGGATCCATGGATCTGAGACCGACATGGTCCTCAGCCATGAGAACCATGGCCTTTTGGGCCAGAACGGAGCTATTAGAATTATTCTTGCTCCTTCGTCCCTGATTTTCCGAATGACAATTGGTAGTAACATCATTGGAGGAAAGGCATAAGCTAGGCGAAAATTCCACGGGGTCTGTAAAGCATCCAGTATGTCCGGACTGTCCATCTTGAACAACGAAGCAAACCTTTCGACTTGTCTGTTGTTCCTTGTGGCAAATAGGTCTATTTCTGGCTTGCCCCATCTGACTGATATCATGTTGAAGATTCGACGACTGAGCATCCATTCTCCCTGATGTAGAGTATGGCGACTGAGAAAATCTGCTTTGATATTGTCTGCCCCTCTGACATGCAGTGCTGATAGGGATAGGAGATGATTTTCTGCCAACTTTAGAATTTCTCCCGCGATAAACATGAGCGCTACCGATCGTGTTCCTCCTTCGTGGTTTAGGTATGCTACAGAGGTGGTATTGTCTGATAGAATCCTTGTATGAGATCCTTGTAGCTGCGGAAGAAAGTTATATATAGCATAGTATATAGCTTTTAATTCTCTCATATTTGACGAGTCCTCTACCTCAGATCTAGACCACTTTCCCTGCACAATAAAGTCTTTTAAATGCGCTCCCCATCCCAAGGGACTGGCATCTGTGGTTACTATATTTGAGGGGACCACTACCCAAGGAACTCCTCCCGAAAGATTATCTGGATCTAGCCACCACCTCAGGGAAATGACCACCTCCGTTGGCAGGGATATCATACTTTCTAAATGTCCCTGTAAGCTTTCTCCTTTTTGCAGGATGAATCTTTGTAATTCCCTGGTATGAAATTGGGCCCACTGGACTGCCGGAATACAAGAGGTTAAAGATCCTAGTAAGGACATGCCTGTTCTTAGTGATATTATAGGATTATTTACCACAAGACGTACTTTATTGATTACAGTTAATTTCTTTGCCTCTGGTAGCAGACATCTCTGACTTACTGAATCCAGATGAAGGCCTAGGAACGTCTGACAGGTAACCGGGTGAAGCCTGGATTTTTCCCAGTTTATCAACCAACCTAATTTCTGCAAGGATGAAATTACGTCAGATAGTCTGTGCTCACACTGCAGATACGAATTTCCCACTATTAGAATATCATCCAGATATGGGATTACCAGGGTATCTTTTATTCGCAAGTATGACATCACCTCCAGCATTAGTTTGGTGAAGACGCGGGGTGCCATGGATAGTCCGAAGGGCATTGCTGTGAATTGGAGATGACGGATTCGGCCTTCTAATATTACCGCTACTCGTAGAAACTGCTGATGCGAGATTTGTATTGGTAGATGGTAATACGCATCTTTGAGATCCACGACCGCCATGTAGCATCTAGGAAATAGAAGTTTAATGGCTGACCGTATAGACTCCATTTTAAAAGTCCGGGCCTTCAAAAAGGTATTCAGCTTCTTTAAATTCACTATGGTTCTAAATGAACCATCTGGTTTAGACACTAGAAACAAGGGAGAATAAAAGCCCTTCCCTCTTTGATGAACCGGAACTTCTACTAGTACATTTTTATGTAATAGGCCTTTAATTTCTAATTCTAATGACTCCTGTTGAGATTGAGACTTTAAGGAAGTCAATAGAAAGGAGTCCGGAGGATTCCGGACAAATTCCAGAGCTAGACCTGATTTTATAATATTAATTGCCCAGGGGTTCGAAGTGATTTTTTCCCAGTGATAGCAGAAATGTAAAAGCCTGCCACCAACAGGCAGATTAGCACTACCGGAATTTTTCTCCTGATTTAAAGGGACGTTTACCGAACAAGTTTCCTTTCGGTCTGAAGTCCTTATTGTTCCAGGAGTTCTGGGCTTTAAAGTCCTTCTTTCTGCCAAACGCTGGCTTTCTGAATGATCTCCTGTAGGATGGAACGTACGGATTAGGGAAGCCTTTCTTTCTCTCTGCTGCCTTGGTTAGGATGTCATCTAGTACTGCCCCAAACAGATACTCACCCTGGCAGGGTATAGTGCAGAGTTTAGATTTAATGTGCGTGTCCCCCTTCCAGACTTTTAGCCATAACGCTCTTCTAGCTGCGTTAGTTAACCCCGCCGTTCTTGCTGCTAGACGGAGAGAATCTATTGAAGCATCTGACAAGAAGGCAGCTGCACCTTTAATTAATGGAATGGAGGCACATAACTTATCTCTGGATAGGCCATTTTTTATATTGTCCTCCAACTGGTCTAGCCATATTAACAGGGCTCTACCCGTACATGTGGACGATATCGCTGGCTTGAATGCTCCTATACATGATTCCCATGATCTTTTAAGCAGTGTGTCTGCTTTCCGATCCAGGGGATCCGATAACATTCCAGTATCTTCCACTGGAAGAGAGGACCGGCGAGAAGTTGAGGCTACAGCCGCGTCACTTTAGGTGCCTTTGCCCAAGAGGTTAGATCTTCATCATTGAAGGGGTATCGTCTTTTGGATGCCGCTGGCAAAAAACCCCTCTGCCCTTGCTTCTCCCATTCTTTTTTAACCATATCTTTTATGGCTGGAATTATAGGAAATACTCTACCCTTTCGTTGGGAGAGACCTGAAAACATAATCTCTTGGGGAGTTTTGGGATCTTTAACGTCTGACAATCCCATAGTGTTTCTTATGGATTTAATCAGGTTATTTATGCTATCAGTTGGAAAGCATGTATGTTCCTCTTCCTCCTCCGAGGACACAGAATCCTGCGAAGCCTGTGAAATTAGCTCTCCACTATCTGAAGAAGACCCCACTTTAGGCGGGGTGACCTCTCTAAGGCTTTTTCTTCCCATAACATTACTTGCTCCCCCTAGGGCCTGTAGCTCTTCTCTAATCATTAAACGAATATCCTCCGTTCTAATTGAATTTTCTTCCTGGAGCGTATGGCCAATGCATATTTGACACAATCTTTTAGAATACGCGTCTGGGAGGGGCTGGGAGCATAGGGCACATTCTTTGTGTTTGATTTTGTCCGTTTTTTTTCGCCTAAGGATAGACAGAAAGAGGAGGAAAGGGCCATCAGCTTGACAGGTGTGATTAAAAAACACTCACCCAGTGAAGCTCTTGTCAGCACAGTACCGGCTTTGAAGTCAAGGGACCTGGCTGCGGCGTGGAGTGAGATGATTTTTCTCCATCTCTATTAGTGGAACCACTTCGCTTGGAGCGTCCACTTTCACCTTTTTTGCTGCTGCTGCTGCTACGACGTGGATTAGGCATGTCGTCAGACAGGTGCGACACAGGGTCAATCGGAACTGACATTGCTGCACACCGGAGGGCCCACAAGCGGTGCTTTTATGCAGCTGCCCGCAAAATAACCTCCCCCTTTTTTTTTTTTTTTTTTTCATAGCGCTGACCCGGAAGTGTAATGCTTCACTTCCGGGTTTCTGCATCCTCAGCGCATGCGCGCCGCTCTATACCGCTCTCTGCCTCCATGGTATCCTCGGAGGGCTGAATCCACCTCCGGCGATCACCGAACGCGCCCTCTGTCTGCGCCGTTTGTCTGCCCAGGCACTTCAGCCCACATTATGACAGAGGAGGCGGCGGCTCCTCCACGCCGACTCACATCCCATCAAGGCTCCCGGATTCAAAAGGTAGGGCAGCCTTATTGCCATATTTATGCGAGCCAGAGCTACATCGCTCCTGGCCTCGCATTTCCACCTGGTGTCTTCTCCAGGTGGTTAATCCCCAGTCGAGGAGGGAGTGAATTAAAAACTCCCCCGACGCTGCTTCTGGTACTGGAACCCCTGCCGCTCTTATAGATACTGCGCAGGCGGTTCCCTAGCCCAGGCATCCTCTTCTTAGTAGGTTCCTCTCTTAGGAACAGGAAACCAACTGAGGAGCGAGGGGGGCCGCCCCTTTTATCTCTCTGTAGGTTTCCTGTTCCTAGGGGCGGATCCCCTCTCTCAGTGGGTGCTGTCGTGGCGAATAGAAAACAATTATTTATTCTATAAAATAGTTTTTATTGTGTAAAAGTGGCAAAACATAAAAAAATGATATAAATGTGGTATCGATGTAATCGTACTGACCTGAAGAATAAAGCTGTCTTTTCAATTTTATCACACAGAAATAATGGAATGGAATTAAAATAATATAAATAAAAAGCCCCCCCAAAAAACAATTCCTGAATTGATGTTTTTTTTTCATTCTGCCTCTCCAAAATCGGAATAGAAATAGCCAATAGAAAAATATCATGTGCCTGAAAATGGTACAGTTAAAAACTTACAGAAATATCTAAAGTTTGCAGTCTGGTATTCTGTTCCCTGAGGGGGGGGATGAATATGAAATGGATCACATCAGCTTGGCTGTCCCTCAATCTGTGAACCGACTTTCTTTATGTAAGGCCTAATTTATAGATTTAACCTGGAAATCAGATTTCTAGACCAGCCTCTCATGTTAATATTCTAATTCCTGGCTTGTGACTGGATCATGGCTACTTTACCAATGAATACATTATTTTTTTTCTCTAAACACTCTTTGTGTAACCTTTCTCATAGTAAATAGTCAGGCTGCAATTTGGTGTCTCCCTTCAAAGGCGTCAAAGGTGTGAAATGGTTCAAATTCAGTGCCTTCCCAGGAAGGCACGCTGGGGTCTAAAACTGCCTTTTTTCAGGATATTCAGAAGATGTTAGTTAACTGCCGGCCATACATCGGCTACAAATACATATTTCTACTATACATGGCTCCTCATCCCTATCCTTTTATGCATGGCTCCTTATCTCCATCCCTGTCTGCAAAGCTTCTCATCCCTGTCTTGGTATGTATGTCTCCTCAATCTTATCCTTGTGTGCATGGCTCCTTATCCCCATTCAGGTATGTATAGCTCCTGGTATGCATGGCTTATTCCCATCCTTGTCTGCATGGCTCCTTATTCCCATCCTTTTCTGCATGGTTCCTCATCCCTATCCCCAGGGCCGGATTAACGTAGGGGCTGATGGAGCTGCAGCTCCAGGCCCCTTGTTAGAGATAGGCCCATCCGCCACTGACAGAACGTCTCCTCGCTGCAGCGCTCATTGCGCCTTATAACCCGTGTCAGACAGATATTATCAGCACTAGTCACCACTGAGACCGCGGCCGGGAATCAGTGACTGAACGAGCAGCAGCCGCAGGAGGAGGGAGCTCTGCTCCGTGCGGTCACTCGGGCACTGGCCGGGCTTGTCTGCAATGCTGGACGCTGATTGGATGAAAACTGACCACTTGGTCCGAGAAACCAGGAAGTGAATGGTGCAGACAGAGGGAAGCAGGTGGGAGAGAAGGAAGGAGCAGCGCGTGTGACAGCAGCCTGGAAGCCAGTGACAGCCGGCGGCGGAGTACAAGATAGACCCCGGGTGAGGAGGGCGCAGCGAGTAACCTCTGTGCAACCGCTATATACACACGTGTATATATATATATCAGGGGCGGAACTATCGTGGAAGCAGGGGAAGCAGCTGCCATAGGGCCCGGGCTAGCAGGGGGCCCGTCCCTGCTGCAGCTGTCTCCCCTGCAGCTGCGTTCTGCCGCCCCCGGCCTGAGAGTCGGCGGCTCCCTGTGCCGGCTGTCAAGCTGACAGCCAGCGCAGAGAAGCTGCTGCGTGCCGGCTCCCAGGAATCAATTGCACTGGTGTCTATACAGACGCCAGTACAATTGAAGCTCTGACCGCCGAGTCAGAGCGACGTCTGCAGCGTGATCAGGTCATGTGATCACGCTGCTGACGTCACTCGTGGTCGGCGCCCAGAAGGGTGAAGATTTGTGGTGAGTGTGCTCCATTATGGAGCTGAAGATACCACAGAAGATAAATGGGGGACATACTGTGTGAGTGTGTGTGTATGGGGGGGGTTTCGAGTGAGGATGGGGGTTCTTTTATGTGTGGGGGGATTTAGAGTGGGGATGGGGGGATACATTATGTGTGGGGGGATTTGGAGTGGGGATGGGGGTTCTTTTATGTGTGGGGGTTTGGAGTGGGGATGGGGGATACATTATGTGTGGGGGGATTTGGAGTGGGGATGGGGGATACATTATGTGTGGGGGGGATTTGGAGTGGGGATGGGGGATACATTATGTGTGGGGGGGATTTGGAGTGGGGATGGGGGTTCTTTTATGTGTGGGGGGTTTGGAGTGGGGATGGGGATACATTATGTGTGTGGGGGATTTGGAGTGGGGATGGGGGTTCTTTTATGTGTGAGGGGTTTGGAGTGGGGATGGGGGATACATTATGTGGGGGGGATTTGGAGTGGGGATGGGGGTTCTTTTATGTGTGGGGGGGTTTGGAGTGGGGGTGGGGGGATTTAATGTGTGTGGGGGGATTTGGAGTGGGGATGGGGGATTATTTTATGTGTGGGGGGATTTGGAGTGGCAATAGGGGGTTATTGTATGTGTGGGGGATTTGGAGTGGGGATGGGGGGTTATTTTATGTGTGGGGGGATTTGGAGTGGGGATGGGGGGTTATTTTATGTGTGGGGGGATTTGGAGTGGCGATGGGGGCATTTAATATGTGTGGGGGGATTTGAGGGTACTGAAGAGTATGTATGAGGAAACTGTATGGGGGATGGGTGCAGACAGTATAGGGAGCGAACGGGTGAATGCATGTGGACACAGTATGGGGAGTGAGGGTGATGGGATGTGTGCAGACACAGTATGGGGAGTCAGGGGTATGTGTGAGCAGACAGTATAGAGAGTGAGGGGGTAAATATATGAGGAGACAGTATGCTGAACAGGGGTGATGTGAGAGGAGACAGTATGAGGAGGGAGGGGAATAGTGTGAGGCGACAGTATATTGCAGATATTTTTATTTAGGGGCATTATAATGACTCTTCTGTCTTTAAGGGCATCATGTGGAGAGTTGGTGCAGAACAGCGGAGAAGATGGAGGTCTGCAGAGACGGCTGTGGATGAGAAAACTCATCATAGGGTCTGGACAAGATGAAGAAAAGGAGAACGACTCCAGAGACAGCGTCATCTATAAGGTACCTGGATGTAAATATTATTTGTGAAATTGACTAATTCTCATGTCTTTATTTGTTAGGAGCATTAAAGGGGTTCTCCAGGTCTGTGTCACATAGAATGACTGCAGACTCAGCACAAACCTGGACAACCCCTTTAATGCTCCTAACATAAATAAAAACATGAGAATTAGTCAATTTCAGAATTCTCACAGTGCGCACTGCACGCTGTTAGGATTCTCTCGTGCCGGTGATTTACATACAAGCGGTCACATGCTGACTAGACGTGTGGCCTCACTCAATGAAAATGAACGGAGCGAGGCCGGGCACGTCTAGTCGGAATGTGGCCATGTATATAAATCACATGCTTATGCTGACGTGACCGTGTACTCTCGCCACCGGTAAGGGAGAATCCTAAAAGTGTGCAGAGCATTCGTTGTGAGGATTCAGAAGCTGCAATGTCAGGATTCAGCTCTGCAGGTTCCAGCAGTCATCACATGGACACTTCACTCATATGCGATTTTCATACTTATGGTCCTGTGACATCGAGCTTCTCCTCCTGCTTCTCTCAGTTTTTCACTGAACATTGAGAGCATTAGGGAGAGCAGCTCGTGGGTACATGACTAAGTGTGCAAATCGCATGTGTGCTTGGGGGGGGTCCAGGACACAGCGGGCCACATTAGAGGCCCCAGGAAGCAGCAGGCCCTGTATTTATATTAGGCATGTATCATATATTTACTTTGTTTATATCTTTTACGTTACATTTTTGGCCTTTGTGAATTGCCGTGTTTGGCCCCACCCCTTGCCCCGCCCCTTCAGCTCCAGGCCCATCATGTTCTTAATCCGGCCCTGCCTATCCCCATGAGAAAAGCATTTAAAAAAAAAACCAAGACATCCTACTTACCTTCCCTGCGCGCTGTCGCATCTTGTTCCGGTGTCAGAAGCTCCTGCGGCCGGGCGATCATGTGTCCCCGCTCATTAAGGGAATGAATATTCACCTCTGTCCACGCCTTTGCCAGTGGAGGTGAGTATTCATTACCTTAATGAGCGGGCACCCATGAAAGCCCGGCAGCTGCTGGAAGTCGGCGGCTGCGGATGACACTGTGCGCGCTATAAGAGTAATGAATATTCATTTCTCTTTAGCAGTAGGCAGTTACAGCCGCAGTCGCCTGCCTCCTGTGACCCGCTGCTCCACCACTCCCCTGGCCCTGCCGTCTTCCAGTTCTGAGAAGGCATGTGTGACCTCCAGGAGGGCTCTGCGTGCTCACTCTGGCACATGTTCCAAAGGTTTGCTGCCACTGGCCTATACCACCTTTTTTTTTCCTTTGATGTATTTACAATATTTTTGGGGAGTTATTTTAATGTTACTGAAGATTTATTTCTCTGTGGATAATTTTGCTATCTTGATTTCTTTTCTGCATTTCTTACATAGATCTTTACACTCCTGAAATGCTGTTTCTGTATTCTCGGCCTTCAGGATTTTGAATGCCCTTTATTATAGTCTTATTACAGGTTTTTACATTTCACCTTTTGAATGTTTAATTGAAAGTTACTTTGAAACTTAGCATATTATGGTCACTGCAAACCAAATGCTCCCTGACCTGTAGATCTGTTATTGTATCTGTTTCATTTGACAGAACCAGAGCCAGCAGATTATCTCCCCTGGTTGGTTCATCTACCAGCTGAGAGAGGTAATTGTCCTGAACTGTGGATAAGAACTTGCAGCTTTTAGCACAATTAGAAGATCTTATGAATGTCTGGATAGTTAAAATCCCCCATTTCATCCTCTACCTGTTCAGTTATATTACGAGGCTTGTAGCAAACTCATTTACCCATACTGACTCTACATTGACGCAGCTCCCCCCAATGTAGTCATTGAGCACTGGTCTTAAGTTAGATTTAATAAAATACACACCCCTCCACCTTTTCTGTCTTTCTTGCCCTTTTTAAATGTAGTATAACCCTCTATGTTTGTCATCCATTCATGGCCTCCATCCAGCCAGGTCTCCGTAATGCCCACCACATCGTATTCTGTGGCTGACATAAGAGCCTCAATTCAGGTAATGTTGTTTGCAAGACTTCTTGCATTTACCAGTAGACATTTAATACTATTCGCACATTTATTACTGCTACTCACCTTCCTATGTTCCTTACATGTCCCAGCCCCCCCTAAATCCTTAATGACCCCAACTGTGTCACTCTCTCTATTTCATTTATCTCTTTTTTGGCACAGCTACCCTCCCTTCCCCCAGATCCTAGCTTTTAGGGCATGTTTCCATGTTCCGTATTGGCAGCGCTTTGGACACAGCAGATACCCGCTCCATCCAAAGCGCTGCCGTTTTTTGTACACGCGGTAATTCCGCATGTGTTCATCTATAATATAACGCTGTAAGTGTCCCTCTGTCCGAAGCCTTTATAGACTGCACAAGCGCGACACGCCTGCGCAGTCTGGCTCCAGAGTGAGGCATCCAGCGGTGAGTACTCTGTATGGCGCCGGAGATCGCGGTATGCGTACTGGATGCATACCACGATCTCCGGCGCCATACTCACATACTTACCTGACCGGGAGGAGCGTTGCCGCAGCGCTTCTCTTCTCCCGGGGCAGGAGACCAGGAGTGCACGTCGGAATCGCGCATAGCGCTATCCGTCTGGCGCCATTTTGCTGAAGACACATTTACAGTGTGTCTTCAGCAATATTGCGCCGGACTGCGCGTTATGGGCATGCTCGTACTCCGGCGCCGCTCTCCTCCCCCGGCGTCCAGTAGAACAGAACAGTGCTGGAGCACAGGGAAGAAAGGTGAGTATAAATGTTTGTTCTTTTGGGGTATGTGTGTAATAGCGGTGAGGGGACCATGCATATCAGGAAAGGGGGGTGAGGGGACCATGCATACCAGGATTGGGTGGTGAGGGGACCATGCATATCAGGATAGGGGGTGAGGGGACCATGCACATCAAGATAGGGGGGTGAGGGGACCATGCACATCAAGATAGGGGGGTGAGGGGACCATGCACATCAGGATTGGGGGTGAGGGGACCATGCATATCAGATTGGGGTGAGGGGACCATGCACATCAGGATTGGGGGGTGAGGGACCATGCACATCAGGATTGGGGGGTGAGGGGACCGTGCACATCAGGATTGGGGGTTGAGGGGACCATGCACATCAGGATTGGGGTGAGGGGACCATGCACATCAGGATTGGGGGGTGAGGGGACCATGCACATCAGCATTGGGGGTGAGGGGACCATACATATCAGGATCGGGGGTGAGGGGACCATGCACATCAGGATTGGGGGTGAGGGACTATGCACATCAGGATTGAGGTGAGAGGACCATGCATATCAGATTGGAGGGGTGAGGGACCATGCACATCAGGATTGGGGGGGTGAGGGGACCATGCACATCAGGATTGGGGGGTGAGGGGACCATGCACATCAGGATTGGGGGTGAGGGACCATGCACATCAGGATTGGGGGGTGAGGGACCATGCACATCAGGATTGGGGGTGAGGGACCATGCACATCAGGATTGGGGGGTGAGGGGACCATGCACATCAGGATTGGGGGGTGAGGGGACCATGCACATCAGGATTGGGGGGTGAGGGGACCATGCACATCAGGATTGGGGGGTGAGGGACCATGCATATCAGTATGGGGGTGAGGGACCATGCATACCAGGATTGGGGGGTGAGGGGACCATGCATATCAGGATTGGGGGGTGAGGGGACCATGCATAATCAGGATTGGAGGGTGAGGGGACCATACATATCAGGATTGGGGCTGAGGAGGTACCATACATCCTACGATAAGGATGAGGGGGGACCATGCATACCAGGATTGGAGGGTGAGGGACCATGCATTCCAGGATTGGGGGATGAGGGGACCATGCATACTAGGATTGGGGGGTGAGGGACCATGCATACCAGGATTGGGGGGTGATGGGACCATGCATACCAGAATTGGGGGTGAGGGGAACATGCATTCCAGGATTTGGGGGGGGGGACCATGCATTCCAAGATAGGGGGGTGAGAGAACCATGCATACCAGGATAGGCGGGTGAGAGGACCATGCATTCCAGGATTGGGCGGCAGGGGACCATGCATACAAGGATTGGGGGGTGAGGGGACCATGCATACCGGGATTGGGAGGTGAAGGAATCATGCATACCAGGATTGGGGGGTGAGGGAACCATGTATATCAGGAAGGGGGCAAGGGGACCATGCATACCATGATGAGGGGGTGAGAGGACAATGCATACCAGGATTGGGGGATGAGGGGGCCATGCATAACAGGATTGGGGGATGAGGGTACATGCATACCAGGATAGAGGGGTACCATGCATACCAGGATTGGTGGGTGAGGGGACCATGCCTACCAGAATTGGGAGGTAAGGGTGCCATGTATACCAGGATTGGGGTTGAGGGACCAGCGCTGAGTACTCTGTATGGCGCCGGAGATCGCGGTATGCGTACTGAATGCATACCGCGATCTCCGGCGCCATACTCACATACTTAGCGCTTCTCTTCTCCCGGGCAGGAGACCAGGAGTGCGCGTCAGAATCGCGCATGCGCATAGCGCTATCCGTCGCCATTTTGCTGAAGACACATTTACAGTGTGTCTTCAGCAATATGCGCCGGACCGCGCGTATGGGCATGCGCGTACTCCAGCGCCGCTCTCCTCCCCCGGCGTCCAGCAGAACAGAACAGCGCTGGAGCACAGGGAAGAAAGGTGAGTATAAATGTTTGTTCTTTTGGGGTATGTGTGTAATAGCGGGAGGGGACCATGCATATCAGGATATGGGGGTGAGGGGACCATGCATATCAGGATATGGGGGTGAGGGGACCATGCATACCAGGATAGGGGGGTGAGGGGACCATGCACATCAGGATTGGGGGGTGAGGGGACCATGCATATCAGGATAGGGGGGTGAGGGGACCATGCACATCAGGATTGGGGGGTGAGGGGACCATGCATATCAGGATTGGGGGGTGAGGGGACCATGCACATCAGGATTGGGGGGTGAGGGGACCATGCATATCAGGATTGGGGGGTGAGGGGACCATGCATATCAGGATTGGGGGGTGAGGGGACCATTCACATCAGGATTGGGGGGTGAGAGGACCATGCATTCCAAGATTGGGGAGTGAGGGGACCATGCATACCAGGATTGGGGGGTGATGGGACCATGCATACCAGAATTGGGGGGTGAGAGGACCATGCATACCTGGATTGGGGGGGTGAGGGGACCATGCATATCAGGATTGGGGGGTGAGGGGACCATGCATACCAGGATTGGGGGGTGAGGGGACCATGCATACCAGGATTGGGGGTGAGGGGACCATGCATATCAGGTTTGGGGCATGAGGGGACCATGCACATCAGGATTGGAGGGGTGAGGGGACCATGCACATCAGGATTGGGGGGTGAGAGGACTATGCATTCCAAGATTGGTGGATGAGGGGACCATGCATACCAGGATTTGGGGGTGATGGGACCATGCATACCAGGATTGGTGGGTGAGGGGACCATGCACATCAGGATTGGGGGGTGAGAGGACCATGCACATCAGGATTGGGGGTGAGAGGACCATGCATTCCAAGATTGAGGGGTGAGGGGACTAAGCATACCAGGATTGGGGGATGATGGGACCATGCATACCAGGATTGGGGGGTGAGGGGACCATGCATATCAGGATTGGGGGGTGAGGGGACCATGCATATTAGGATTTGGGGGTGAGGGGACCATGCACATCAGGATTTGGGGGTGAGGGGACCATGTACATCAGGATTGGGGGGTGAGGGGACCATGCACATCAGGATTGGGGGGTGAGGGGACCATGCACATCAGGATTGGGGGGTGAGGGGACCATGCACATCAGGATTGGGGGGTGAGGGGACCATGCACATCAGGATTGGGGGGTGAGGGGACCATGCACATCAGGATTGGGGGGGGGAGGGGACCATGCACATCAGGATTGGGGGGTGAGGGGACCATGCACATCAGGTTTGGGGGGTGAGGGGACCATGCATACCAGGATTGGGGGGTGAGGGGACCATGCTTACCGGGATTGGGGGGATGAGGGGTACAATGCATACCAGGATTGGGGGATGAGGGGACCATGCATACCAGATTTGGGTGGGGGTGAGGAGACCATACATACCAGGATAGGGATGAGGGGTACCATGCATACCAGGATAGGGATGAGGGGTGCCATGCATACCAGGATAGGAGGGGGCAGCACAGACCAGGGTGGGAGACCATATACCTTTAAAAAATGCTTGCCACCCGGGCGTAGAACGGGTTAATAGCTAGTTGAATATCTGCGGAATCACCGCATCCTATACATTGTATGGGCCATTTATCTTGCAGAGATTGAGCATCTCCGCAAGATAAATAGACATGCTGCGGTCTAGAAAGATGTGCCACATGTCTGGTTGCGCAGGTCTGCCACCTGCGTGTTTGTACGCATAGTGGAGATTTCATAAAATCCCCTCCACTATGCTGGAACATCTGGCCGCTGCAGATTGGACACTGTGGCTGTACACAGCGTCCAATCAGCTGCAAATACTGAATGTGGAAACATACCCTTAAGCTCTTCCATCCACCTCACCATTTTTTCCCCAAGGACAGCTGCATCCTCCCCATTGAGGTTCAACCCGTCCCTATCGTAGAGGAAGTTGGCCCAGTTACCATAAGTCGGCCGGACAAGACGGTTGCTGTAACGTTTTTTTTTTTTTTCCGGAGGCGCCTGAATATCTCTCTCTCTCTCTCTCGCATTTTCAACATGGAAAATTTTCTTTTTCCGTGTTGAAGAGGTCAGGACGGATCAGGCAAAAAACCTGATCAGTTGCATCAGTTTTTTTAAAATCAGCGCCGGATCCGTCCTATCAGCCATAGGACGGATATGCCTGATTCAAAAAAACTGATGTGTGAAAATAGCCTTACTGTATCAGTATCAAGTTACAGTGCTAGTATGGTTTTTATATGGGTGAAATCCCATACATCACTGTACAGTTAAGGGTATGCCACACTAAACAACATCGCTAACGGGATCGCTAAAAAACTTCACTATTTAGCGATCCCGTTAGCGATGTTGTTGTGTGCGGCATGCAGCAACGACGTGGCCCCTGCTGTGATCTCGTCCGTCGTCCTGATCGTTCCGGACCCTATTCTGATCGTCGGCGTCCCGCTGGGTAAGTATATATCGCTGAGTGTGGCACCTTTTTTAGCGATTTAGCGGTACTTTTGTACCGCTAAAGTCGTTAAGGAGATCGCTAACCGCGATAGCGTCCTTAACGACATCGCTAAATGTGGCCGACACTAGCGATATTGTAAACGATCCCGCTAGCGATCTCATTAGTATGCGACGCTAACGAGATCGTTAGCGGGATCGTGTAGTGTGGCAGTACCTTTAGTCTAAAGGTATTTTGGGGGCAGACCAACTGCTTTTAAATGATTGGTATGATTTCAAACCACTGACCCCATTGATCTGAAGGGAATTTAAGAGACAAAAAAATATTTTTTTTCCTATAGTTTTTTTTTTTTTTAAGACTTTCTTTGCACATATACTTTTGTGCTTGGAAGGAAGTAAACACTGCAATCTGCAAATCGCCTAAATGTCAAAATACACGATATTGTCAGAATCAGTGAACAGTCTAATGTACATGAGGGGTCTGTCGACTCTCCCCAACAGATGATTTTGGGAAAGAGAAGGATCTGAAATGTCAAATTTCAGACTGTCAAGCCCTTTCTTCTCTGGGAGTATGCAAATTGCCTTTTCAGAGAGGAAGAGGACTAAAACCCTACTGCCATCTCTTGGAAGTAGCAATCCTTAAAGTCAGTATAGACCCTTAACGAGCCTTGCCATATGGTTTAGGATAAAAGCCAAAATCAGTATTTCAATTTTGTTGCCCAATAAACTGTTTTCATCCCATAGCTGTGACATTGCTTGCTGAGCCTGGACGCCACAATTGCTCATTCTCCTATACTCTGTATTACCCTCTCTGCCCAGGCGGGTGTGAGTGCCGGAGCAGCAGCTATCCAGTGTTTGGTTATAACCTAGAACTGAGCGGGGCTGCACACAACCCACCAATGTGAGCTACTCTCATTCCATCACCCTCAGGGCCTGTGCACACGTTGTGGATTCCTAGCGGTTTCGCCGCGGTTTTTCGCGGTGAAAACGCCGCAAACCGCTTACACAATACAACTCATTATGACCTATGGGATTCCGCAATGCTGTGCACATGAAGAATCCGCAGCATGCTCATTCTTTTTTGTGGAACCGCGGCAATTCCGCCGCCATAGGAATGCATTGAACCAATTATTTTCCGCATGTGGCTGTGCCCACCATGCGCAAAGTAAGCGGTTCATGTGCGGATGGTACCCAGGGTCTGGAGGAGAGGAGACTCTCCTCCAGGCCCTGGGTACCATATCCATGTAAAAACAATAATTAAAATAAAAAATAATGATATTCTCACCTTCCGGCGGCCCCCGCAGCTTTCCCACCTCTCAGCGATGCTCCCGGCCAATCCCGTTCCCAGTAATGCATTGCGAGATCACCCCAGATGACGTAGCGGTCTCGTGTGATGCTACGTCATCGGGGTGATTGTCGGAAAGGACGCCTGGGAACGGGATTGGCCGGGAGCGTCGCTGAGAGGCGGGAAAGCTGCGGGGGCCGCCGGAAGGTGAGAATAACATTATTTATTATTTTTTTTTATTTTTACATTAGATCTTTTTACTATTGATGCGGCATAGGTGGCATCAATAGTAAAAAGTTGGTCACACGAGTCAAACACTATGTGTGACTCGTGTGACCAATCTGTCAGATCGCCTGTAATAAAACGCTAGCATTCTGCAAGCTAATTACGCTTGCAAAACGCTAGTTTTTAGTGGGAATACGCATACCTATAATATGTGCATTTCCCGCGGCAGGGAGGTGCGGAATTGCCGTGGAAATTTCCATGGCAATTCCGCAACGTGTGCACATAGCCTTACAATTACTCTGCATCTTTACACAGTGAACGTGTTTTTATTTTGTGTGTTAAGAAAAAAAAATTGCTGCCATGTCTCCTTTTTTCTTCAGGTGCGCTGATGGTTATCCTTTGGGTCTTCAGTATTTGCTGACACTTCCATTGCCAACTACACCAGACCTCAGTGACTGTTGTCATAATGTTCTGGCGTCAGGACATCGTAGGTGTTGGCGAAGACTAGCAAGACAACATCCCTCGCCACACCTGATGAAAAGATACTAGGACAGATGGCATAACTGGTATTATTTTTTCAGAACTCTGTCTATTGTGTTCTGTGGACTTGAGAGACCCCAGAGTACAATAAAGCAGATTCAATTTACTGGAGAAATTTGAGAGAATTGCCAATTTCAAATTTCTGTGGATCTGATCATCATTAGTTCTTGTTAATCCACCTAAACCTGTAGGACAAGTGGATGTTACTAATACCCTTGGTAACAGATGTTATCACAGGAAACAACAGGTTTGGAAGCCATTCATTCCCCTGTAGTGACCACTGCAGGGAAATGCAGAATGTTATCATGGCTACCGATCACCCACCACAGCACTTCTAAGGGCATGCAGGGACTGGATTTGAAGCCCTAAATCCATTGACACCTTGGTGTCATCTGTATCTGCCTACTAAGGAAAATCGGGGTTTAATTCACATGTGCAGGAGGCATTAAGTGCACTGGGTGTAACAGAGCCGAGGATGGAGCCCTACCCAGCACCAGCCTCTTCAGCACGCCTGATAGCCCACCATAGCACCAGCGTGCCTGATAGCCCAACCCAGCACCAGCCTCTTCAGAGCGCCTGATAGCCCACCCTAGCACCAGCGTGCCTGATAGCCCAACCCAGCACCAGCCTCTTCAGCACGCCTGATAGCCCACCCTAGCACCAGCGTGCCTGATAGCCCTACCCAGCACCAGCCTCTTCAGCGCGCCTGATAGCCCACCCTAGCACCAGCCTCTTCAGCGTGCCTGATAGCCCTACCCAGCACCAGCCTCTTCAGCGCGCCTGATAGCCCACCCTAGCACCAGCCTCTTCAGCGCGCCTGATAGCCCACCCTAGCACCAGCCTCTTCAGAGCGCCTGATAGCCCACCCTAGCACCAGCCTCTTCAGCGCGCCTGATAGCCCACCCTAGCACCAGCCTCTTCAGCGCGCCTGATAGCCCACCCTAGCACCAGCCTCTTCAGCGCGCCTGATAGCCCACCCTAGCACCAGCCTCTTCAGCGCGCCTGATAGCCCACCCTAGCACCAGCCTCTTCAGCGCGCCTGATAGCCACCCTAGCACCAGCCTCTTCAGCGCGCCTGATAGCCCACCCTAGCACCAGCCTCTTCAGCGCGCCTGATAGCCCACCCTAGCACCAGCCTCTTCAGCGCGCCTGATAGCCCACCCTAGCACCAGCCTCTTCAGCGCGCCTGATAGCCCACCCTAGCACCAGCCTCTTCAGGGGCGCCTGATAGCCCACCCTAGCACCAGCCTCTTCAGGCGCCTGATAGCCACCCTAGCACCAGCCTCTTCAAGCGCCTGATAGCCCACCCTAGCACCAGCCTCTTCAGCGCGCCTGATAGCCCACCCTAGCACCAGCCTCTTCAGAGCGCCTGATAGCCCACCCTAGCACCAGCCTCTTCAGAGCGCCTGATAGCCCACCCTAGCACCAGCCTCTTCAGCGCGCCTGATAGCCCACCCTAGCACCAGCCTCTTCAGCGCGCCTGATAGCCCACCCTAGCACCAGCCTCTTCAGGCGCCTGATAGCCCACCCTAGCACCAGCCTCTTCAGGCGCCTGATAGCCACCCAGCACCAGCCTCTTCAGCGCGCCTGATAGCCACCCTAGCACCAGCCTCTTCAGCGCGCCTGATAGCCACCCTAGCACCAGCCTCTTCAGGCGCCTGATAGCCCACCCTAGCACCAGCCTCTTCAGAGCGCCTGATAGCCCACCCTAGCACCAGCCTCTTCAGAGCGCCTGATAGCCACCCTAGCACCAGCTCTTCAGAGCGCCTGATAGCCCACCCTAGCACCAGCCTCTTCAGGCGCCTGATAGCCCACCCTAGCACCAGCCTCTTCAGGCGCCTGATAGCCCACCCTAGCACCAGCCTCTTCAGGCGCCTGATAGCCCACCCTAGCACCAGCCTCTTCAGCGCGCCTGATAGCCCACCTAGCACCAGCCTCTTCAGGCGCCTGATAGCCCACCTAGCACCAGCCTCTTCAGCGCGCCTGATAGCCACCCTAGCACCAGCCTCTTCAGAGCGCCTGATAGCCCACCCTAGCACCAGCCTCTTCAGAGCGCCTGATAGCCCACCCTAGCACCAGCCTCTTCAGGCGCCTGATAGCCACCCTAGCACCAGCCTCTTCAGGCGCCTGATAGCCCACCCAGCACCAGCCTCTTCAGCGCGCCTGATAGCCCACCCTAGCACAGCCTCTTCAGCGCGCCTGATAGCCCACCCTAGCACCAGCCTCTTCAGGCGCCTGATAGCCACCCTAGCACCAGCCTCTTCAGGCGCCTGATAGCCCACCCTAGCACCAGCCTCTTCAGGCGCCTGATAGCCCACCCTAGCACCAGCCTCTTCAGGCGCCTGATAGCCCACCCTAGCACCAGCCTCTTCAGGCGCCTGATAGCCCACCCTAGCACCAGCCTCTTCAGCGCCTGATAGCCCACCCTAGCACCAGCCTCTTCAGGCGCCTGATAGCCGATCCCACCAGCACTTCAGGCGCTGAACCCCTGCATCTTCAGGGCATAGCAGCCGTCTTCTCCCCGCACGGCGCTTAGCCCAGCACACTTCAGGCTGAAGCCCCCACACCTCTAGCGCTATACCCAAACACCAGCTAGCACTCAGCCTCTTAGCGCTCCTAGACCAGCCTTACGTGATAGCCACCAGCACCTCTCAGCGCCTGTAGCCCACCCAGACAGCCTCTTCAGGGCGATAGCCACCTGACAGCTCGGCTGATAGCCACTGCACACCTTAGCCTGTAGCCACTCCCTCACGCCTCTAAGGCTGAGCCCCTCACCATCTTAAGCGCTGAGCCCTAGACGCTTGCGCCTATACCCTGACACTCTTAGCGCTGATCCCCACACTCTGGGCTGTAGCCCAGCCACTTCAGGGCTGATAGCCACGACCGCCTCGGCGTGGCCCTGCGCTTCAGCGCTGATGCCCCCCCGCTCTCAGGCGCTGATACCCCGACGCTCTTCGCGAGCACTGCGCCTTCAGGCTGTGACTAGACCCTCTGGTGATACCCAGCACCTCTCACCGCTGTAGCACCTGCACAGCTTCAGGGCCGATGCACAACCACTAGCGCGTGCCCGACCTTAGCGGAGCACTAGACCCTCAGGGTGCTCCACCCTAGCACCAGCCTCTTCAGCGCCTGATAGCCCACCTAGCACCAGCCTCTTCGGCGCCTGATAGCCACCTAGCACCGCTCTTCA
>JARQOD010000001.1:547294707-547471230 GCA_033576555.1 Oophaga sylvatica
AAAAACAGTAAGAATAATTGATATACATTGCTTATTAACGGAAGAAATATATATACAAATTTCATGGATAATAACTAATAAAATAAAGTGCTAATGTGCTAAAAAATATATATATATGATAAATTATAAAATTAATGTGAATGAAATATGTGTATCATACACAGTGAAAGGTTACAATGAATATTAATAATAAAAATAGTGAAAGAGTGAAATACAATATAATATACATAAGTGTATAAAATTAAATACATGTGCACTAACAACGATTAAAGTGCTACAATAATAGTAGATATATCCTTGAACAATTTTTCTTCAAAGAAAAAAGCTTGTAGACGTCCATGATGAAAACTATAATAATATCACCGACTTGTTTTTCCACTAAATATAGCTGTGCAAAATGGCAAAAATTTAAATATGACAGTCATCCAGGCTAAAATGAAAAAATATTAAATTAGTATAAATGAATAAAATCCCTCTACCCCTAAAAAATTAAAACAATTAAAATACCCACAAGAATTTGTTTATAAAAAATCTTTGAATGAGAAGGTGTGTCCAAACTTTTGGTCTGTACTGTATTTGTCCGTGATACCAGCTGGTACATGGTAGTGTGTGAAAAGCGTACAGCTCTATACGGTGTGGGAAAAAATGAACGCTCGGTAACTGTGCAGAAAAAAAGAATAAAAGTAGTATTTGTGCTGTGTAAAAAGCAGTCTGCACAGCAGTGTACACACAGTAATACCTCTAGCAGGCAGCCTAATAACCAGCGCTGCTGCACACAAGAAAATCCTCCCCTGTCACTGGCAGGCAGCCTAATAATCAGCGCTGCTGCACACAAGAAAATCTTCCCTGTCACTGCACACTAACTGTACAGCACAATTGCTATCAGCATAAGCACATAAGAACTTCTCTTTCCAGCCCTAACTCTCTCCCTACTGATAAACAGCGTCAGCAACCTCTCCCTACTGTTAAGATCGGCAAAAGTAAAGTGGCGGTCGGCGGTCAGGGCTTTTATAGACACTATGACGCCCCCCAAAGCAAGCCAATCACTGTAATGCCCTTCTCTAAGATGGTGGTGGACGCTGCCCATGTCATTTTGTTGCCCACAGTGTACGACTTTGCTCATTGGCTGAAAAAAGGCACCTGCAAGCATTATGGGAATATTGACTTTGGCGCTCGGGTCGACGACCGCATGGCTGACTTTACGCTAAAGTCGGCGACTTATGAATCTGACCGACTTGTTTCGCTCAACTCTAATGGTGATGCAAAAATCTGGTATCGCTGTAATGTGACCCAAAGAATAAAGTTGTCTAATACTGCTTGAGGAACGGCATAAAAAATAAAACCAATTCTTCACCTGCTGTTGATTTGTTCTTTCTACCTCTCAAAGACCGCAGTAAGGCTCGGCTCACATTTATCCTGTGCTCTACGCTGAGCGCTTACACCGAGGTTTCCGTGTAAATCTCTGAAGTACGAGATTCAGGTAGAACACCTAGCAGGAGATTCTCTATGATGAGGCAAATGGAGGCACTGTGGACATTGTCTGGCCTGTGATCCAGCAGTGTCCATCTTTTTAGGCATGCATAAAAGCGCAGTCCGCCACAGTTCTGTGTACTTTTGAAAAGAAGAAAGCCGCTGAACAGAGGCTATATAGAGCCCAGAGTAATTCTGCGGCCTCATTATAGTAAATGGATCCCTCTGGAGTTTCATCTGATTTGTGTAATTTGGAGATTTAGATGGAAACCCCTAAATAATTGCTCAGTGTGAAGTACCTTATAAATGTGATCCCAAAAGTTATGTAAAATGTTCCCAATAAAAACTTCAACTCAATGCACAAAAATAGCAATTCTCCACTCAGGTCCATTCCCTGTCAATGGAAATATAGGGTGCTTCCATGGTACTGGTAGGACAAAGGCTTTGGAAAAGTGCTATCGCTCCTTGCACCCCAAAAGAAATCCAGCAAATTCTGTGCTCCCAAATCCAAATGCCCCCTCGCTTCTGAGCCCCAGTGTGCCTAAACCACATTTACCATCCACATGTTTCGCTTTTGTGTAGTGATGAGAGCACGACTAATTTACGTGGGCATGTGTCCAGAAGCTCAAGCTGGGCATAACGTACTGGTCACTACAACTTACTGGTCACTGCAATGTACTGATCACTACTATGGCAGTTTGCAATTTACTCAGTAATATCCACTGCTGCTTGTTTCTGGAAAACATCCATGGAGTCAATATTGTCACTACACCTGTAGATAAATTTCAAAAAAGTATTATTTCTAAAATGGGGTCATTTGAGGGGGAATTCTGCTCTTCAAGCACTTAGGGGCTGTGTATATGGAGTCTGCAAACTATTCTAGGAAAATCTGTGCTCCTGGAGGCAAATATCTTCACACAATTCCGTCAAAGTCTGCGTTCCAAAACGTCACTCCTTCCTTTCTAGGCCCTTTTTCTTGTGACTTTGTCTTCTTCTTTTGGCTGAGTCTTCTTCTTTTGGCTGGGTCTTCTTCTTTTGGCTGGGTCTTCTTCTTTTGGCTGGGTCTTCTTCCTGTGGCTGGGTCTTCTTCCTGTGCTGGTCTTTCTGTGCTGTCTTATGGGTGGGTCTTGTGGTCAGTCTTGTGGCTGGGTCTGCTTCTTGTGACTTTGTCTTCTTCTTGTGGCTCGGCCTTCTTGTAGCTGGGTCTTCTTGTGACTAGGTCTTCTTGTGGCTGGGTTTTCTTCCTGTGGCTGGGTCTTCTTCTTGTGGCTGAGCCTTATGACTGGTTCTTGTGGTCAGTCTTGTGGTGGGTCTTCTTCTTGTTACTGTGTCTTTTACTTTTGGCTGGGTCTCTTCTTATTACGGTGTCTTCTACATTTGGCTGGGTCTTCTTCTTTTGGCTGGGTCTTCTTGTGGCAGGGTCTTCTTCTGGCTGGGTCTTCTTCTGGCTGGCTCTTCTTCTGGCTGGGTCTTCTGGCTGGGTCTTCTTCTGGCTGGGTCTTCTTCTGACTGGGTCTTCTTCTTGAGGCTGGTTCTTCTTCTTGTGGTTGGGTCTTCTTGTGGCTGGGTCTTCTTCCTGTGGCTGGGTCTTCTTCCTGTGGCTGGGTCTTCTTCTTGTGGCTGAGTCTTATGGGTGGGTCTTGTGGTCAGTCTTGTGGCTGGGTCTGCTTCTTGTGACTGTGTCTTCTTCTTGTGGCTCGGCCTTCTTGTAGCTGGGTCTTCTTGTGACTAGGTCTTCTTCTTGTGGCTGGGTTTTCTTCCTGTGGCTGGGTCTTCTTCTTGTGGCTGAGCCTTATGACTGGTTCTTGTGGTCAGTCTTGTGGCTGGGTCTTCTTCTTATTACGGTGTCTTCTACTTTTGGCTGGGTCTTCTTCTTTTGGCTGGGTCTTCTTGTGGCAGGGTCTTCTTCTGGCTGGGTCTTCTTCTGGCTGGGTCTTCTTCTGGCTGGGTCTTCTTCTGGCTTGGTGTCTTCTGGCTGGGTCTTCTTCTGGCTGGGTCTTCTTCTGGCTGGGTCTTCTTCTTGAGGCTGGTTCTTCTCTTGTGGTTGGGTCTTCTTGTGGCTGGGTTTTCTTCTTGTGGCTGGGTCTACTTCCTGTGGCTAGGTCTTCTTCCTGTGGCGTTTCTGGGGGTCTTCTTCTTGTGTCTGGATCTTCTTTTTGTGGCTGGATCTTCTTGTGGCTGGATCTTCTTCAGAGTCCTTCTAGTGGCCTTATGCCCAAACAGTAGGCTCGCCCACATATGGGTTATCGGCATACTCAGGAGAAATTGCTCAACAATTTGTATGGTGCAATTTCTTCTGTTACCATTGTGAAAATAAAAAAATGGGGCTAAAAGAACTCTTTTGGGGAAAAAATTTGATTTTTTGTTTTCACAGCTCAACGTTATAAAAATTTCTGTGTAGGACCTGGGGGTTCAAGGTGCTTACCACACATCTAGATACATTGATTGTGGGGTCAAAATGGGTCAGTTGTGGAAGTTTTTCACTTGTAGTGAAGCGGGCTTGGTGCAGTGTGACAGATAGGCAGAGACCACATCAAATGTGTTTAATGTCCAAACAACTCACACAGTGCACAGCACATGGTATCCTCCGGATCGCAGCCAGGGCACCACAACAGTCCATACACAAGACCGGTTGCAGAGGGTGACTGCATAGCTGTATCACGCTTGGGATGCCAGGTGTTCGCTGCTCTGAGCTCTGTGTTACCTCACACAGGCTGGACACTGCAGTGCTACCTGCTCTGCTACCTACTTGCAAAAAACCCAACACCCAAACCCTATCCTGTAGGGTTTTTAACTGGAATCTGTGGCTATATAGGGCCCAGCTTGGAAGAAGCAGGACCATCCCACTACCATCCTGTAGTCCGCTTCAAAAATCAAAGCCCTTACCAGGTTCTCCTGAACTTTGCCTTGGCCAAATAGCTTGACCAGGTCCACACTTACTTTTACTTTGCCTTGTGACTCACAGGCGTCCTGCTGTGAATATAAGGCTCTCCAGCGGGCCTAATAGGACTCCATCCGCATCCTGGGGGATACATATCGACCCTCGCATATGATCCCTCTCACTGCCTCACACACTGTTTAGGCACATCAGTGTTTCTCCTAACGGAACATGGCATCCACTTTCGATTCCAGACAATTTTGAGTTCAAAAAGTTTAACAGTGCTCCTACCATTCTGATCACTACCATGCACCTAAACAGTATTTTTCCCTCACATATGGGGTATCATTGTTCTCAGGAGAAATTGCACAACAAATTTTGGGGTCCATTTCTCCTATTACCCTTGTGAATATAAATAAATTTGGGTCTACGTAAAATTTTTGTGAAAAAAGTAAAATGTTCATTTTTTTCTTCCACATTGCAAAAATTCCTGTGAAGCACCTGAAGAGTTAATAAACTTCTTGAATGTGGTTTTGAGCAACTTGAGGGGTGCAGCTTTTAGAATCATGTAAATTTTGTGTATTTTATGTCATATAGGCCCCTCAAAGTCTCTTCAAAAAAGGTTTTGTAAATTTTGTTGGAAAAATTAGAATTTGCTAGTCAACTTCCTAAAAATATTATATTTCAAAAATTGTGCTGATGTAAAGTATACATGTGGGAAATATTATTCATTAACTATTTTTTGTGACATAACTGATTTAAGGGCATAGAAACTAAAAACATTTTCGCCATATTTCAGATTTTTCCGATATTCTCAGAATCAGTGGGATTTGTTGAAGTGTTCCAGAGTTATTACCTCATAAAGCGAAACTGGTCAGAATTTCAAAATTTTAACCAAAGGAAGGTAATATCTATATGAGTCCAACCCAAAAGACAGGTTGTAGTGTCACAAAAATATAGATATGAATGATATACCGATTCAGGGTTGATAGATATACCAAAAACACAAGGGGATAAGCTAAAAAAGATACATTTTTATTGAACAAAATTACAATAACAAGACAAAAAAAGCTGAAATAACATGGAGTATGGAAAGAAGTCAAACTAAAAATTAATATTTGATAAAGTGAAAAAAATTTGATGGAAAAGATGGTCAGTGGTTCCACATTAGTACTTACATACAGGAAATCAATATGGTGGATCCCAACTCTTAATTAAATAGACCCAAAGGTTGCTACAAACATCATTAGCCAGTCACCATAGTAAAGCAATTAATCTCTATAAATTGGGTCAAGTACATGGCATGGACTGCTATGAGACATAGTGTCAGGCAGTACACGAGCATGCCACAGGCTATTGCATTATAACCTGTGTGCTCTTGTACTGCCTGACACTGCCTCAAGGTAATTATTGAGGAAAGTGGGTTCAAGACCTGGGAAACTCACAGAAAAAAAAACAGTTTTGTAATTGCTTACTATTTTTAACACTTTTATAGGAACAAAAAAATATATTTTTCTTCACCTAGTATACAGGCACCATAATGTATTTCTATGGAATGTATACTCTGGTAACGCAACAGCCTGTGGACACTGGGATGCAAGTTTGAGTTCCAGGGAGACTGATCACAGGAGGGAAAGGAAGTTAATATATAGTTTAATTTATGAACTCCGCTGACAGAATCAGCCCTGCCCCCCCAAGAAGGAGGAGCTATGGCAGCAATTAAAATGTCGGCGTGGTGAGTATAGAAGCCAGGAGAACACCTGAGATGTGACGGGATGCTGGACTGAGCCCTCAAATTGGGACAGTCCCACCGAATCCGGGACAGTTGGGAGCTATGCTACTGTCTTTTGGGTTGGATTCAGGTAGAGATTTCCTTCTTTTGGTTAAATGATTTGGTTTAGGGGGATGCTTCACCTATCTCAGTAGACTTTTTTATAGGTTAAAAAGAATTGTAAAAGTTGGCCTGGTTATGAAGATGAAAAACAGGCTTGGGGGGTGAAGGGGTTAACCCCGTGATTGATAAAAGGTGGCTGAACCTGTAGGGGCTGTGCTTCTACAAATATCAGCTTCTAGACATGATTTCCTCCTCAGTTAAATTTCTCTTTTCTATCTTTTCAGATACTATCCCGGATGACTATGAGACATTTAAAGATCAGAGGAATAAAGCATAAAGTTGGAAACCATGCTGTGTACATCCTGACCTTCCCCTATAAATGCACAGTACAGATTCCTGTAATCCAATTTGCATATGTTTACTAGGCTAGAATGCATAAAGCATACAGTTTGATTTCCCTCTGTTGTAGTCTTTATCTAGTATATCTGTCACATGTAAAAAGTAACTGTTGACTTCAAGCCTCGTGTACCTCTCCAGCTCATGTGGCATTATACCTAAACATTATTGCCTTATTATTAAGTACCCTCTATGCCATGCAATTGACTTTAAAAAGAAAAAAATAAACTGGTGTTAAATGCCTACTAGTTTTGCTTGTTAATTTAATGATGTATTGTTATGTCAGTCATTAAAATGACTATTTTAAAAAGCGAAATGATAGCTCCGTGCAACTTACTAACACATGGTCCACTGGCCATGATCGCCAGTATGCTTTTTCAATATCTAATAGATGGATTTCTCTGTTGATTTTTGATTAACAGTATAAAAATCAACATTGTGATACAATACATCATAATAAAATTAGCTAATCGCTAATTTTATTAATTATAAAGTGTTTAAGATTGCAGTTTTAGACCTTTAAACAAAGGGAAGATAAAATTCCTGTTTATAATGTGTCTTCTTGAAAAACACTTCTGAAAGATCTTGTCTAGATGTGTTTTACTGCCATTTCACCTATTTTTTTTTTACTAACACTTAGTGCAAAGCAATGCTATCTCATTTTTAAAAATAAATACTTTGAAATGGAAATCTTGCTTTCATGTATTTTGTTATAAATATTTGCTGACAATTTATGTATTCTTTAAATCCTGTCTAAAAGAAATTCTTGTTGGGACAGCCACCTTATCCAGACTTGATCTTTGATTCTTTTACCTTTTTCGTTATGTACACCAGCCACCTTTCTCATGTAAATTACTCCTTTAGAAGACCATTTTTTCCACAATTTTGTGTGATTGTTTGATAAACTTCAGTGTACCACACAACACTCAAAGCAGGCCTTGGCTGCTAATGTGCCCTTTCAGGCATTTGCCCAGTTGGCCGATGTGTCGAGCGGCTGGTGCTGCAGCATCACCAGGGTGGGGAGTGAGCACGCAATGGTCATTAACTGAATGCTGCGACACACATGTGGCTGTAGTAGAGACACTGATCATCTGACGTATCGGAGATGTGGTGGGCAGAGAGCGTGCGCTCTGCTCTCCGACCCTAGTACACCTACAGCCACTGAATTTGGAAAGTAGACCAGCAGTCAGTCACAGTATGGTTTACTCACCACCTACATATACCTTCCTGCCCTCATCTGCCCCTATCCATAGTAATCTGGGTCACTGGGTGAGTTAGTGCTCCAGCCCAGAGACAACACACAGTAAATTTAAAAGGAGTGTCCACTGCTTTAACCAATGCACAACATGTGACGAATATTGACATCATATGTCGTGTCCCTGACTTTGATGCAGGCTCTGAAGGTGAACCCGCATATTTCGCCACACATGACAGCTGATTTATTCAGCCATCGTGTGCCATTAACAGCACGGGTGAAGTGATGCACAGCCTGCGGCTGTTAACCAGTTAAAAATACACATATTTGGTGTTTTTGTATTTGTAAAAGTCCAGTCTGTCAAAATAAAATATAAATTAATCTGATCAGTAAACAGCCTAACTAGAAAAAAATCTAATAAAATGAAGTAAGAGGCAAACAAAACAACATATCAAGCCAAAATGGTATCAGTAAAAACGTCAGATCAGGGCGCAAAAAATAAGTCCTCACAGAGTCCAAGATTATGAAAAATTAAAATGCAAAGGGTCTAGGAAAATGGCCACAAAAACAAAAAAAATGTTCACCACTTAAATGAAAAAAGAACTATACATTTTTGGTATCTGTGTCCTGAATCATATTGGCAGGTCAGTTTTATATACGGTAAGTACAATTATTCTGTTTGAAATATATGGGGCCCATTATTCTTTATGGAGCATTATATAGGGTCCACTATTCTGTATGGAGCATGTAAAGATGTACTTTTCTTCTGTATGGTAAATTATATTTTGCCCATTATCCTGTATGGCACATTATAAGGGGTCCAATATTCTGTAGGGAGCATTTCATGGATCCTATTATTCTCTATGGAACATTATATCAGACCCATTATTCTGTATGGAACTATACAAGGGGTCCATTATTCTGTATAGAGCATAATTATGGGCCCATTTTTCTGTATCGAGCATTATATGCAGCCCTTTATTCAGTAGGGAATATTAAATATGCACAATTATTCTGTTTGGGGTATTATATGGAGCCCAATATTCTTTATGGAGCTATACAAGGGGTTCATTATTCTGTAAGGAGCAATATATGGGTCCCAATATTTAGTTTGGAGTATTATATAAGGCCCGGAATTCTGTATGGAGCATTATAGGAGGTAAATTCTGTATGGAACATTATATGGGGCCTATTATTTTTTATGGAGCATTATATAAGGCCCATTATTCTTTTTGGAGCATTATATGTTGCCTATTATTCTGTATATAGCATCATAAGTGGTCCATTATTCTGTATGGAGCATTATTTGTGGCCCAATATTTATTTTGGAGCATTTTATGAGGCCCAATATTCCGTATGGAGCATTATAGGAAGTAAATTATTCTGTATGGAGCATTACATGGGGTCTATTATTCTGTATGGAGCGTTATATGAGGTCCATTATTCTTTGTGGAGCATTATACAGTGGGTTCGGAAAGTATTCAGACCCCTTTAAATTTTTCACTCTTTGTTTTATTGCAGCCATTTGATAAATGCAGAAAAGGTTTTTTTCTCATTAACCCCTTTCTGCCCCTTGACTTACTATCCCATCCGTGTGACCTGGGCCTTACTGACTCTAGACGGGATAGTACGTCATATGCGATTGGCCGCGCTCACGGTGGGAGAGCGGCCGATTGCGGCCGGGTGTCAGCTGATTCTCACAAACTGCTCCCGCCACTTTAACCCCTGGAACACTGCGATCAAATATGATCACAGCGTTCCGGTGGCTGCAGAGGGGCTGACAGCCCCTTTGCCTTTGTATCGGAGCCATGGAGACCCGATGTCGTCATGACGACATCTGGGTCTCCAAACCTGAGGGACTTCCTGTCACACGCAGTGATGACGAGGAAGTCTCTCAGGTCAGTGCAATAGAATCTGCAGCGCTGACAGCTTCTATAGAATGTAATTGGAATATAGGCCACACTTTTTTTGGTGTGGTATCTCCGTGCCAGCTCATATCTGTGCATGCTCAAAGTTTGGCCAGGTTACGGCATTTTTTCTTTTTTGTCCTGGGTGTCACAGTACTGATATACAGCACTAGTTAGCCCAAAAATTTAAAAAAAACAGCGCACACATTTGTCGTAGTGGTATCACCGTGTCAGCTGATATCTGAACATACTCAAAGTTTGGCCTGTTTTGGCCAGTTTTCCTTTTTTGTCCTGGGTGTCACAGTACTGATATGCAGCACTAGTTAGCCCAAAAATTTAAAAAAAACAGCACACACATTTGTCGTAGTGGTATCACCGTGTCAGCTGATATCTGTACATACTCAAAGTTTGGCCTGTTTTGGCCAGTTTTCCTTTTTTGTCCTGGGTGTCACAGTACTGATATACATCACTAGTTAGCCCAAAAATAAAAAATAAAAACACAGCACACATTTGTAGTAGTGGTAGTTCCTTAGCAGCTCATATCTGTGTGTGCTCAAAGTTTGGCCAGTTTATGACAGTTTTCTTTTTTGTGTCCTGGGTGAAACTGTACTTACCATATATACTCGAATATAAGCCGAGATTTTCAGCCCATTTTTTAGGGCTTAAAGTCCCCATCTCGGCTTATATTCGAGTCATATACCAGGGGGTCGGCTGGGGAGGGGGAGCGCAGCTGTCCTATATACTCACCTCTCCGCCGGTGCGGTCTCTGCAGCCCCCCTGCTCTTCTCCCACGGTCCCGGCGTCTGTGTTCAGCCCTCAGTGGTACCACTCATTAAAGTCATGAATATGCGCATATTCATGACTTTAATGAGCGGTAACACGTGACCGCTGAACATTGGTGCCGGGACCGTGGGAGAAGAGCAGGGCAGAGACGCACCGGCGGGAGGGTGAGTATAAGTGATATTTACCTGTCCCGTTCCACCGATGCGCTGCTGTGTCCTCGGGTCCTCTTGCTGCGATGTTCAGGCAGAGGGCGCGATGATGTGGTTACTGTGCGCCGCGCCCTCTGCCTGATCATTCACTGCTGGAGGACCCGGAAGACAGCGGCGAGCAGCGGTGAACCCGGTGACAGGTAAATATCTCAGGTGCCGGGGCCCTGAGCGAGCGGTGACACCGGCACCTGTCCCCCATAGCACACCGGTGTCCCTGCCTGCTCAGGACACCGGCACCTGGCCCCCAGCGACAAGAGGTGAGTATGTTTTTTTTTTTCGGTTGCAGCAGCAGCGGCAGCGTATGAGGCCTATACTATGGGGCATCTATGGGGGCATAATCTATGAAGCATCTATAGGGGCATAATCTATGGGGGCACAATCTATGGAGCATCTATGGTGGAATAATCTATGGAGGCACAATCTATGGATCATATATGGGGGCACAATCTATGGAGCATCTATGGGGGAATAATCTATGGGGGCACAATCTATGGATCATATATGGGGCACAATCTATGGAGCATCTATGGGGGCACAATCTGTGGATCATATATGGGGGCACAATCTATGGAGCATCTATGGGGGCACAATCTATGGATCATATATGGGGGCACAATCTATGGATCATATATGGGGCACAATCTATGGATCATCTATGGGGGCACAATCTATGGAGCATCTATGGGGGCACAATCTATGGAACATCTATGGGGCATAATACATGGGGCAGCATATAGGGCATAATCTCATTTTCCACCCTAGGCTTATACTCGAGACAGTAAGTTTTCCCATTTTTTTGTGGCAAAATTAGGGGGGTCGGCTTATACTCGAGTATATACGGTATATACAACACTATTTAGCCCAAAAAAAAACATTTGTCATAGTGGTATCTCCATGCCAGCTCATATATGTGCGTACTCAAAGTTTAGCCAGTTTAGGCCAATTTTCCTTTTTTTGTTCTGGGTGTCACAGTACTGACATACAGCACTAGTTAGCCGAAAAATAAAAAAAAACAGGGCACACATTTGTCATAGTGGTATCGCCGTGCCAGCTGATATCAGTGTGTGCTCAAAGTTTGGCCAGTTTAGGCCAAAACATTGTATTTTTTTTGCAGTGTGTTAACGTAATTATTAAATCTGATAAGGCCAAAAACATTTTTACCTAAAGTCCAGATAGGTAAAAGTGTGGTTTTCAAGCACACGTATCACATACAAGTTGACTCCCAAATCACCCTTTTGTAGTGAACGTGTATAATATTCTATTCCATTTACAATGGGCAAGGCACGTGGCAAGGGACAGGGAAGTGAACGTGATGGTGATGGTGCAGGCCGAGGCCGTGGGCAAGCTGAAATTGGCCCACCGAAAACACCCACATCTTCTCGCTGGACCTTAGTGTCCAAAGTTCTAGGGGTCCGCGGCATGACAGCACTTATTGAAGCCCGAGCAGTGTGAAATGGTTGTTGGTTGGATAGTGGATAATACTTCCAGTTACTTATCCACCACCACCCTGTCTTCAACACGGTCAAGTCACACTAGCTTTGAATCTGGACCGCTTATTCCTTACCCTGATCCTCCTTCCTCCCACCATGCTGATTTCACTGATACAACTGATCCCACACTTGGACACTCCGAAGAGCTGTTCAGTTTTCCATTTGGAGATTCATGCCTCTCGCCCGGTCCACTGGAAGCGGGGCAAGATAATATTCCATGTAGCAATGCACAAAATTTTGAGCAGCCACGGTTACAAGAGGTGGACAATGATGAGACACAATTGCTGTAAAGTCAGGAGGAGGACCAGGGTGGGGAAGTGGAAAATGAGGTGGTGGATGATGTTGTAACAGACCCAACCTGGCAGGAGGACAGCAGCACACAGGGGGAGGTAGGCGTCGCTGTTATGTTTTGGTAACTGAGGAGAAATGGCAAAAAATAGCAAAAGCGGTAATACACCAGAGAGGCTGGAACCTATTGGATTGCAGTAATCTGAACTAACCACACAACTAGAGGTAGCCGTGGAGCGTTCCTAGGTTGATCCTAGATGCCTCGTCACAGCCTGAGAGATAACTACACCTAAAGGCATAAAGATGAAAGTTATCTGCCCCGGAGCAGAACCCCAAAGAAAATAGGAAGCCCCCAAACATGTAATGGCGGTTAGACAATAAGAAAACTCGGACACGAGCAGAAAATAGAATGAGCAAACGCTGGGGCCCAATCTGTGTAGACAGAAAAGTACAGGAAAGAATTCTGACTGCAATCCAACAAAAACCCTAACAAAAATACCAACACGTCTGATTGCAAAAAACCTGAGATCACTCGACCTCTTCCACCTAAATCAGATCTCTGGTGTAACAAAATGCTATTCAGCAAATTAAAAGTAACAAAAGAGCAAAGCAAAAGTGCAGACACAAACGGAGCACAATTGCAGCGCCAGACCCCCAAAAGGAGACAGGCTTCAGTCCACTGCAGGCAGCAAACCAGCAGAGAAAATCAAACAGAGAAAAAAAAAACAGCAAACACTTATCTGAAGGAGAGCAGGAAACTAGCAGTGCTTCAAGCAAGACCAGAAGAACAATTGATAACCGGCAAGGCTGCTGGGAAATCAGGCAACTTATATCCTACCATTCAGCGCCAGCTGAAGGCCATTCATTAATCAGTTCATTACCCTCAGCAACCACCGGAGGGAGCCCCAGCTCAGAAGCCGCCTCTAGCATATTCACAACAAGTCGCACTACTTCAGGCAGGAAGAAGCAGTGTGGTGGCTGCAGACAGAAGGCGTGCAACCGTACCCCGTAACACCAACCTGACGGAAGTTGCCAGTCCAACTGTTAGGTCTTCCCGAGTCTGGTTATTTTTTAAGGACTCTGGTGATATTCCCAAACAAGCCATTTGCAACACCTGTCATGCCAGCATCATCAGGGGTAGCAAAACTACCAGCCTTACCACCACCAGCATGATCAGGCACATGGCAGCAAAGCACCTGACTTTGTGAGCCCAACCACAGGCTCCAGGAACAGTGTCTGCGGGTGACACCACTGCTTCTCCCACTGTTGTGCGTTCAAGCCAATCCCCTTTCCACGGTGCATGCGAAGATGCCTCCTGCCCTGCACCTGCCGTTGCCCACAGTCAAATAGCACGATCATCAAGTATGTCCTTGTCCTTGTCCCAGCTCAGCCTTCAGTTGTCCATACCCCAGTCATTGGAACGTAAGCGGAAATACGCAGCCAACGCCCCACAGGCCACAGTACTCAATTCCCATATTTCTCATCTGCTTGCGGTCGAAATATTGCCTTTTAGGCTCATGGAGATGGAAGCTTTCTGCAACCTGATGTTGGCGGCCGTCCCAAGGTACTCTGTCCCCAGCCGCCATTATTTCTCCCGCTGTGCCGTCCCGGTATTACACAAGCACGTGTCCCACAACATTACCCGTGCCCTCAACAATGCAGTTACTAGGAAAGTACACCTAACCACAGACACGTGGACAAGTGCTTGTTGCCAGGGATGGTACATCTCGCTGATGGCACACTGGGTTAACATAGTGGAAGCCGGGACCTAGTCAGACCTTGGGATTGAACAAGTCCTCCCGAAGCTAAGGATTGCGGGCCCAACGTCAATCAGGGTTGCCCCCACTATGTACAGCTCCTGCGCCTCCTCCTCTTCAGCCTCCATGTCAGAAATGAGCACATCAGTCACAAGCTGGAAGCACTGCAGCACTGCCAAAGCAAAGCGGCAACAGGCTGTGCTGAAGCTAATTTGCTTAGGTGACAAACCCCACAATGCTGAAGAGTTGTTGACAGCTCTGAAAGAGCAGGCAGATGTGTGGCTGACACCGCTAAATCTCCAGCCAGGCATGGCTGTGTGTGACAATGGCAGAAACCTGGTGGCGGCTTTGAGGTGAGGCGAACTGACACACGTACCATGCCTGGCCCATGTGCTGAACCTCGTTGTTCAACATTTTCTAAAAAACTATCCAGAGTTGCTGGATCTGCTGGTTAAAGTACGCCACCTGTGTGCACATTTTAGAAAGTCAGCTACAGCTTCAGCCACACTTGCCGTGCTTCAGCAGCGATTGCAGATTCCGGCTCATCGACTGGTGTGTGATGTCCCCACGCGTTGGAACTCTACACTGCGTAGGATTTGTGAGCAGGAGCGGGCAGTTGTTAAATACCAGCATCAACAAGGCAGTCGTTTGTCAGGTTTGACTCCACACATAAGACCTCAGGAGTGGACATGGATGTCAGACATATGTAGCATCCTCCAAAACTTTGAGGAGTCCACCAAGATGGCGAGCGGCGATGATGCCATAATTAGTGTCACCATCCCGCTCATCTGCATTCTGAAAAGCTCTCTGCTCACAATGAAAGAGGAGGCATTGCAGGCGGAGCACGAGGACATGGATCAAGGAACCATACAGGGTGATTACACACAGCCCAGCCTCGTGTCATCCCAACGTGGATTGGTTGACAATGAGGAAAAGGAGGAGGAAGAACAGGAGCTACTTTCATGCGCTATAGACGGGACTACAACCACAACTGTCATACTGTCTGTTCAGCGTGGATGGCCTGAGGACAGGGAAGAAGAGGAGGAGGAGGACACCTTGGTCAGTCATCCTGTTGGTGAAGACACGGAAGTCTTGCCTGTTACCAGTCTGGTATGCATGGCTGACTTTATGTTGCGCTGCCTTTCCTGTGACCCTTGTATTGTCAAAATATTGGTAGCAGTCATTACTGGCTAGTGACACTTTTAGACCCACGGTACAAGGATAACTTTCAATCTCTTGTTTCAGAGGCAGACAGGTGTACCAAAATGTTGCAGTACCATAGGGCCATTGTTGCAGAATTATTAAAAAAATTCCATCTCAAAACGCTGGCGACAGAGATAACAGTTCGTTGGCCAACCAAGCAGGACAGGCGAGACAGACACAAGTCCACTCCAGCAGAGGCAGGTGAACTCTGGCAAAGTTCTGGGACAGTTGTCTAAGACCCTCCCATCGCTCATTCACTGAGGCGCGGGGTAATCTCACAAGGAATGCAAACTTGTCTAAGATGCTGAGGGAGTACCTTGCTGACCTACCAACGTCCTCCGCGATTCCTCTGTGCCTTTCAATTATTGGGTATCCAAGCTGGACATGTGGCATGAGCTGGCTCTCTATGCCTTGGAGGTCCTGGCCTGCCCTGCCGCTAGCGTTTTGTCCGAGTGGGTTTTTAGTGCTGCTGGTGACATTATCACAGATAAGCGCATTCGCCTTTCTATGGAAAATGCAGAGAGGTTGACTCATAAAAATGAACAAGGGATAGATTGGGCCTAACTTCTCGACACCACCAAATGATGACAGCGAAGCATAATCTCCAATGTATAGTTTTTTTTGGGAGGTGTATTCCCATGCACCTCTTCACAACCAAACATGGATATACGCTTCCTGATTTTTGGCTATTTGGTGTCCTCCTCCTTCTCCTCATCCTCACCATCCACCACCACTTGAACACCAGGGTGAACGTATTCAGTCATGCTCCAGCCACTCTATGTTTTGGCAAGGGTGTTATGATGCCCATCACCAAAATACAAAAAAATATGTACACCCCCAAGGGGAAATGTTTGTCAACCCATACACTAAGTGTATGGGCTATTCCAAGTCTTGGAGACCCGCCCTAGAAATTGGGCCTATTTTTTATCAGGCCTTCCTCCATGTCTTATCATCCACCGCCACTAGATCAAAAGGGTTTACGTGTTTCGTGCAGCTACAGCCAGTGTCGCATTATTAGCAAGAATGGGTGGTTAGGCTGAGTGTAAAAGACTTGTTCTGAAAAAGGTTGAGGTGTACCCCACCGGGGAAATGTTTGCCAGCCCATACACTGAGTGTATGGCATTCCAAGTCTAGGGGACCTGCTCATTGTTTGGTAAGACGCCCTCCTCCCTATTTTTTCAAAGGGGGGATTGGCGTTACTGGGGTGCATATGACTTGGTAGCAAGGCAGGCCTTGCAGTCAATGCATAAGAAAACAGAATGGGAGGACAAAATAATGTGAAGTGGATTTTCCTGGGCCAATTCAGTACCTGGGTTCAAAGGCTTATTGGGGTGCATATAACTTGGTAGCAGGGCAAGCCTTGCATTTAATGCAACATTTTTTATGGAAGCCATCCTGGACATCTCGTGAAAGAGGTATTGGGGTGCTTCGTAATTCTTGGCAGCCCATCCACTCACTGCATAGGCTATAACAGTTTTGGAGACCCACTGTTTAATAATGGCCCTTTAAGCAGATGAATGCTGCCTAATGTCCCTGTAAAAATAGGCTCTGTGACTTTAAGAGTCCCTCCTTCATAAATGAAACAAGATATGTCTGCTTATTTGTCACACACCACATGGCCAGCTAGGGTTGGTAAATGTTACAATGACATTTCCCAGTAAATGCATTTGTTTTGGTTGAAAGCAATATTAAAGTTGAAAAAGGCTTCAAAAACGCTGCGTCTGAACATAGCCCAAGTGGTGGAGGAACGTTTTGGTCTGGGGTTATTTCTTTAGCCTTATATACAAGTCATTAACCTGGAAAGGATGTAACTTAACATATTTCCCAGCAAAATCTGTTTTGGTTTCGTTTTGGAATGTTTTTTGGTGCACCGGTAAAAATGGCATGAAACTCTGACAACATTGTTTAAAGCTGTGAACTAGGAGTCAGGATTGCTTCCTGGGGCGATCCCCATGATGTCCCCGTGTCATTTGAGCAGTGTTTCCATCATTTTCATACATTTTTAGACCTTAAAGGAAGTCTCGGTAAAAATGCTCGGGTTTCCCACAGACTTACATTTGGCTCGTTGTTCTGTCCGAGTAGCCGAGTATTCCAATTTGCTCGACCCGAGCAACGAGCACCCAAGCATTTTAGTGCTCGCCCATCACTACTCACCACTAGTGTTGAGCGATACTGCTCGATATCTAAAAATATCGGATCGGAATGGTATCGCCGATATCACTAAATATCGTCGATATCCGATTCCGATACCGGAAGTCCCATGTAAGTCTATGGGAACAAAATATCGCAACAAAAAAACCCCTTTCTTTCATTGTAAACACAAAATATACACACATAGAATACATATATATATATATACATGTCATTGTGACATATATATATATACATATATTTATAGTTTATACACTTCTACATAGTAAAATAGACTCTGATTCAATTGCCGGGTAAAGCCGTGACATACCCCATAGAAGTCGACGGGCTCGGTGCCGAGTACCCCCAAAACCTCTGGCTCTGTGCGACTCAACTTGGGCGTCACGAACAGGATTCTGTAGCTCGCTATAAGCGAGTCCTGTGTGCCTGAATTGAACTGGTTTTGTGCTTGAGAATTGCTAAAATCATCAGAGAATGTATTTGCCATTTTTCCGCCATATCTGCGTCACGACGAGGCACTGGTGAAGAAGAAGGGCGTGCTCTTCGTGGGTGTACACTCACTCAGTGTCGCGAAAACGATGGCCGACCACTCTAAATGTTACTGCAATGTAAGATCGTGCCCCACAGATCTTCAGTTCCGCCTCCTCATCCTCCTCAGTGTGCGGAAACTAACACGAAGGTCCCGCCTCACTACAAAAGAGGGGCCCTCTCCAGATGCTAATGACACATGTGACTTGGCAGAGATGGCTAATGGACACGAGCAGAAGTGTGAAGGGATGGAGCAGTCAGAGCTCTCCCCCCACGGAAGCGACCCGATCGCCACGGAACCACCGTTGGGCACCCGGCCTGGAAACCCTCCTACGCTGCAAGAAGCGGAGGATACCCTAAGAGGCCTGGCCCGGCAGCGGGAGGAGGTCGCCAGGATGGAAGCCAGCTGGCGTGCCCTAAAACTAAACTTGGAGCGGCGCCAATCCCTCTTACCTGAAGTGTCTGTACCGGAAGGTGAGGCACCCGTTCTAGTAGAGGAGTCCGTGCGGGCATCCCAGCCCTTGCAATGTGATCCGGTTGACGTTGTCGCAGTGGAGGCACCCGTTCCTGCAAAAAACGCAGCACCGGCAGCACCCCAGATCCCGCTGTCTGCCCCCGTCGCTGAGACAGAAGAAGCAACACCCGTCCTCATGGAGGAGGCCGCGCAGGCACCAGAGGTCTACCTGTCTGTACCGGAGCCCCGACTGTCATCTGTTCCAGAGCCGGCTGCTTCCTCCGCAGGTGAGCCCGCCAGGACTGTCGGGCGCCAGGAGAGCTGCCGCAAACCGGACATCGTAAGCTGCAGTTTGATGGTGGAGACATGGAGATGCTGGTGGAGGAGAATTACAACCGGCGTCAGGAGGAAGAGTGGAGACGTCGGGAGCGGGAAGCAGAGCGACAAAGGGAGCAGCGAGAATCCCAAAAGCTTCGGCAACGTCACCTGGAGAAGGACCGGGCAGATAAGGACCGGATGAGAAAAGATAAAGGAACCCTGTGGGAGCAGCGGCGTAAGGGTGCAGTACGGAACTTTAAGTTAAAAGGTGGTTGGGGCTTCATCCAGGAGCCTGGACTTTATTTAGAAGTGTTTGTGACCCGGCGGGACGTGGAGACTCACCTCCCAGAAGGACACCCGGGGAGGGACCTGTTGCCAGGAGACTTGGTGACTTACACCCGACACTGGGGTTACAATGGATGGTACGCCCTAAATGTTACCAGGTGCGACCCCTACTCCCCAGAGTGTCAGGAACCTGTGAGACCCTCGGAGCCTTCAGCCTCCCACATCCAGGCCTCTGCACAAGTGCCCACCCCACGCCGTAAATCTCCCCAGCCTCCCTCAGTGGTCTCCTCAGCAGCCCCAGCTATGGACATGATAATGATAGCTGGCCCGTACCCGGCGCCTGTTAGGCCCCCTGGGGTTCGTTCAGTCCGGGACATAGGGCTCCAGACCCGGAGGGAGATGAAAGAGGTGGCCACACAGACACAGATAGCGGGTCACGACTTGACTGTACAGGCCACACGACGTCATCAGGTCCTGGTGGTCCTTGGTGTCTCGGATGTTTGGCAAGCATCAGAAGAGTACCAGGTGGTACCTGGAACACCCCTGCCAAAGAATTATAAAATAGTTAAATTGTTGATGTACCCGGACGGGTGAATGTTCATAAAAAAGTTTTTTAATTTAATAAAAAACACAACACAGTTTTCATTACTTTTATTACAGTCTCATCCTGCGACGCCATCGATCTCCTGTAAAAAAATGAAAAAAAAAACCAGCAGTATACCACCTGTCCGACGCAGTCCATAATAACGAGTGTCCCACGACGATCCAGCTCTGCTACATCAGAATGACAGGCAGAGCCTGTCATCCCGGCGCAGCACAGCTGATTACCTGCTTCCCCGGCGGTGACGTCATCGGACTGGTTTACGGCCGGGATTACCCTGCAGTCACTGCAGTTATCGCGAAAAACTGCATGTGACCGCCAGGGAGAAGATAATGGCGGCCATCAAGCAGTCCAGGACGTGACCGCCGGAGATCTTCTGCCAGGTAAGTGCCGCTGACTCCTGACAGACCCGACCGACGGACACTCACAGTGACAGTGACAAATCCGATTCCGGTATCCGATATGACGAAAATATCGGTACTCGGAATCGAAAGCCCGATACAGCTAATATCGGCCGATACCCGATATTTGCAGTATCGTATCGCTCAACACTACTCACCACACATCTAGAGAAGTTCCTTAGGGGTCTAGTTTCAAAAACGGTGTCACTTGTGGGGGTTTTCACTGTTTAGGTACATCAGGGGCTCTCCAAACGTGACATGGCGTCCGATCTCAATTCAAGCCAATTTTGGTTTAAAAAAGTCAAATGGCGCTCCTTCCCTTCTGAGCCCTGTTGAGCGCCAAACAGTGTTTTTCCCCCACATATGGGGTATCGGCGTACTGAGGAGAAATTGCACAACAACTTTATCTGTCAATATTCTCATTTTCCCTTGTGAAAAAAAAAATTGTTTGTAAAAGATAATTTTTGTGACTAAAAAGTTAAATGTTCATTTTTTCCTTCCACATTCCAAAAATTCCTGTAAAGCACCTGAAAGGTTAATAAACTTCTTGAATGTGGTTTTGAGTACCTTGAGAGGTGCAGGTTTTAGAATGGTGTCACTTTTGGGTATTTTCTGCCATATAGACCCCTCAAAGTGACGTCAAATGTGAGGTGGTCCCTAAAAAAATGGTTTTGTACATTTTGTTGAAAAATGAGAAATCGCTGGTCAAATTTTAACCCTTATAATTTCCTAACAACTAAAAAAATTGCTTCCAAAATTGTGCTGATGTAAACTAGACATGTGAAAAATGTTATTTAGCAACTATTTTGTGTGACATATTTCTCTGTTTTAAGGGCATAAAAATTCAAAGTTTGAAAATCGCAAAATTTTCAACATTTTTGCCTTATTTTTGTCATAAATAAACGCAAGATACAGTACAGAGCAAAAGTTTGGACACACCTTCTCATTTAATGCCAAGAGTGTGCAAAGCAGTCATCAAAGCAAAAGGTGGCTACTTTGAAGAACCTAGAATATAAGACATATTTTCAGTTGTTTCACACTTTTTTGTTAAGTATATAATCCCACAAGTGTTAATTCATAGTTTTGATGCCTTCAGTGTGATTCTACAATTTTCATAGTCATGAAAATACAGAAAAATCTTTAAATGAGAAGGTGTGTCCAAACTTTTTGTCTGTACTGTATATTAAAGAAATTTTACTACTGTCATGAAGTACAATATGTCACAAGAAAACATTCTCAGAATCGCCAAGATACGTTGAAGCGTTCCAGAGTTATAACCTCATAAAGGGACAGTGGTCAGAAATGTAAAAATTGGCCTGGTCATTATCGTGCAAACCACCCTTGGGGGTAAAGGGGTTAATGTACACTCTGTACACCATTTTGACTTGAAAAAAAACAGAAATGTAAACATTTTTGCAAATTTATTAAAAAAAACCTGAAATATCACATGGTCATAAGTATTCAGACCCTTTGCTCAGTATTGAGTAGAAGCACCCTTTTGAGCTAGTACAGCCATGAGTCTTCTTGGGAATGATGCAACAAGTTTTTCACTCCTGGATTTGGGGATCCTCTGACATTCTTCCTTGCAGATCCCCTCCAGTTCCGTCAGGTTGGATGATGAACGTTGGTGGACAGCAATTTTCAGGTCTCTCCAGAGATGCTCAAATGGATTTAGGTCAGGGCTCTGGCTGTGCCAGTCAAGAATGGTCACAGAGTTGTTTTGAAGCCACTCCTTTGTTATTTTAGCTGTGTGCTTAGGGTCATTGTCTTGTTGGAAGCTGAACCTTCAGCCAAGTCTGAGGTCCAGAGCACTCTGGAAGAGGTTTTCATCCAGGATATTTCTGTACTTGGCCGCATTCATGTTTCCTTCCAATGCAACCAGTTGTTCTGTCCCTGCACCTGAAAAACTGCCACCACCATGTTTCATTGTTGGGATTGTATTTGGCAGGTGATGAGCAGTGCCTGGTTTTCTCCACACATACTGCTTAGAATTATCACCAAAAAGTTCTATCTTCGTCTCATCAGACCAGAGAACCCTATTTCCCATAGTCTGTGAGTCCTTCATGTGGTTTTTTAGCAAACTCTATGCGGGCTTTCATATGTCTGGCACTGAGGAAAGGCTTCCGTCTGGCCACAACTGGTGGAGGGCTGTAGTGATAGTTGACTTTGTGGAACTTTCTCCCATCCCCCTTCTGCATCTGTGGAGCTCAGCGACAGTGATCTTGGGGTTCTTCTTTACCTCTTTCACCAAGGCTCTTCTCCCATGATTGCTCAATTTGGCTGGACAGCCAGGTCTAGGAAGACTTCTGGTGATCCCAAACTTCTTCCATTTAAGGATTATGGAGGCCACTGTGCTCTTCGGAACCCTGAGTACTGCAGAAATTCTTTTGGAACCTTGACTAGATCTGTGCCTTGCCACAATTCTGTCTCTGAGCTTCTTGGCCTCATGATTCTCATTTGGTCTGACATGCACTTTGAGCTGTGAGGTCTTATACAGACAGGTGTGTGCCTTTACAAATCAAGTCCTATTAGTTTAATTAAACACAGCTGGACTCCAATAAAGGAGTAGAACCATCTCAAGAAGGATCACAAGGAAATGGACAACATGTGACTTAAATATGAGTGTCTGAGCTAAGGGTCTGAATGCTTCTGACCATGTGATATTTAAGTTTTTCTTTTTTAATAAATTTGCAAAAAAAATTTTCAGTCAAGATGGAGTGCAGAGTGTACATTAACCCCTTACTGCCATCGGACGTACTATCCCATCCATGGTACCTGGGCCTGTATAACCACGGACGGGATAGTACGTCCCATGCGATCGTACGCGCTCCCGGGGGAGAGCAGCCGATCGCGGCCAGGTGTCAGCTGATTATCACAGCTGACACCCGGGACTGTGTGTCAGGAGCGGTCACGGACCGATCCCGGCACATTAACCCCTGGCACACCGCGATCAAACATGATCGCAGTGTACTGGGGGCGCAGGGGAGCATCGCGCTCCCCTGAGACCCTCAGAACAGCGCGATGTATCACACTGTTCCGAGGGTCCCTCCTCCCTGCAGGACCCCGGATCCAAGATGGCCCCGGGGTCCTTCTGGGTCCTGCAGGGAGGCGGCTTCCTCAGTGCCTGCTGAAAGCAGGCACTGAGAAGCCTGCAGCGATGCCAGAGCGATCCCTGGTATTGTGCACACTGTCACACCAGCGATCTGGTATTATACAGTGATGTCCCACCCTGGGACAAAGTAAAAAAGTTAAAAAAAAATAAAAATAACAAGTGTTAAAAAAAATCATAATCATAAAAAAATTCCCCAATAAATTAATTTCTTCATGTAAATAAAAAAAACAAAACAATAAAAGTACGCATATTTGGTATCGCCGCGTCCATAACGACCCGCCCTATAAAACTGACCCATTAGTTAACCCCTTTAGCAAACCCCTTAAAAAATAAAAAATAAAAACAAAGCAAAAAAAAATGCTTTATCATCACACCGCCGAACAAAAAGTGGAATAACACGCGATCAAAAAGACAGATATAAATAAACATGGTACCCCTGAAAACGTCATCTTGTCCAGCAAAAAATGAGCCACCATACAGCATCATCAGAAAAAAAATAAAAAAGTTATAGCTCGCAGAATAAAGCGATGCAAAAATAATTATTTTTTATATAAAATTGTTTTTATTGTATAAAAGCGTCAAAACATTAAAAAATGATATAAATGAGGTATCGCCGTAATCATACTGACCCGAAGAATAAAACTGCTTTATCAATTTTACCACGCGCGGAACGGTATAAACGCCCCCCCAAAAGAAATTCATGAATTGCTGATTTTTGTTCATTCTAACCTCCCAAAAATTGTAATAAAAAGTGATCAAAAAATGTCACGTGCCCAAAAATGGTACCAATAAAAACGTCAACTCGTACCGCAAAAAATAAGACCTCACATGACTCTGTGGGCCAAAATAAGCAAAAATTAAAGCTCTCAAAATGTGGTGATGCAAAAACTATTTTTTGCAATAAAAAGCGTCTTTTAGCGTGACAACTGCCAATCATAAAAACCCACTATAAATAGTAAATCAAACCCCCCTTATTACCCCCTTAGTTAGGGAAAAATAATAAACTTAAAAAAAAATGTATTTATTTCCATTTTCCCGTTAGGGTTAGGGTTGGGGCTAAAGTTAGAATTAGGGTTAGGGTTGGGATTAGGGTTAGGGTTGGGATTAGGGTTAGGGGTGTGTTAGGGTTAGGGTTATGATTAGGGTTAGTGGTGTGTTGGGGTTAGGGTTGGAGTTAGAATTGGGGGGTTCCACTATTTAGGCACATCAGGGGACTCTCCAAATGTGACATGGCGTCTGATCTCAATTCCAGCCAATTCTGCGTTGAAAAGGTAAAGCGGTGCTCCTTCCCTTCTGACCTCTGCCATGCACGCAAACAGTAGTTTACCCCCACCTATGGGGTATCAGCGTACTCAGGACAAATTGCAAAATAACTCTTGGGGTCTAATTTCTTCTGTTACCCTTGGGAAAAAAAATTGGGGTGAAAATATCATTTTTGCTGAAAGAAAATTATGATTTTTTTATTTTTATGGCTCTACGTTATAAACTTCTGTGAAGCACTTGGGGGTTCAAAATTCTCCCCACATATCTAGATAAGTTCCTTGGGTGGTCTAGTTTCCAAAATGGGGTCATTTGTGGGGGGTTTCCAATGTTTAGGCACATCAGGGGCTCTCCAAATGCGACATGACACCCCAGACCATTCCATCAAAGTCTGCAATCCAAAACGTTACTACTTCCCTTCCGAGCCCCATCGTGTGCCTACGCAGTAGTTTTCTACCACATATGGGGTATCAGCGTACTCAGGACAAATTGGACAACAACTTTTGGGGTCCAATTTCATCTGTTACCCTTGTGAAAATAAAATATTGGGGTGAAAAAATCATTTCTGTAAAAAAAAATGATTTTTTTTGTTTTTACGGCTGTACGTTATAAACTTCTGTGAAGCACTTGGGGTTCATAGTGCTCACCACACATCTAGATAAGTTCCTTGGGGTCTATTTTCCAAAATAGGGGTCACTTCTGGGGAGTTTCCACTGTTTAGGCATATCAGGGGCTCTCCAAATGCGACATGACGCCTGCAGACCATTCCATCAAAGTCTGCAATCCAAAATGTCACTACTTCCCATCCGAGCCCCGACGTGTGCCCATACAGTAGTTTTCTCCCACATAAAGGGTATCAGCGTACTCAGGAAAAATTGGACAACAACTTTTGGCATCCAATTTCTCCTATTACCCTTGGGAAAATAAAAAGTTGGGGACTAAAAGATCATGTTTGTGGAAAAAATATGATTTTTTTATTTTCATGCTCGGGCGTTATAAACTTTAGTGAAACACCTGGGAGTTCAAAGTTCTCACCACACATCTAGATAAGTTCCTTGAGGGGTTTAGTTTCCAAAATGGTGTCATTTGTGGGGGGTTTCCACTGTTTAGGCACATCAGGGGCTCTCCAAACACGACATGGCGACCTACTCTGCTTTGAAACAGTCAAACGGCGCTCCCTCCCTTCCGAGCTCTGCCATGCACCCAAACAGTGGTTTACCCCCACATATGGGGTATCAGCGTACTCAGGACAAATTGCACAATAATTTTTCGGCTCTTGTTACCCTTGGAAAATAAAAATTGGGGTGAAAAGATCATTTTTGTGGAAAAAATATGATTTTTTAATTTTACGGCTCTACGTTATAAACTTCTGTGAAGCGCTTGGGGGTTCAAATTGCTCACCACAGATCTAGATAAGTTTCTTAGGGGGTCTATTTTCCAAAATTGGGTCACTGTTTGGGCACATCAGGGGCTATCCAAATGCAACATGTCGTCCAATCTCAATTCCAGCCAATTTTGTTTGGAAAAAGTCAAATGGCGCTCCTTTCATTCTGAGCTCTGCCGTGCGCCCAAACAGTGGTTCCCCCAACATATGGGGTATCGGCGTACTCAGGACAAATTGGAAAACAACTTTTGTGGTCCACTTTCTCCTGTTACCCTTGGAAAAATAAAAAAATGGTGACTAAAAAATATTTTTTGTGGGAAAAAATAGGATTTTTTATTTTCATGCCCGGGCATTATAAACTTGTGTGAAGTATTTGGGGGTTCAAAGTGCTCACCACAGATCTAGATAAGTTCCTTAGGGGGTCTAGTTTCCAAAATGGGGTCACTTGTGGGGGTTTCCACTGTTTAGCTACATCTGGGGCACTGCAAACGGAACATGACCCCCATCAACGTCTGCATTCCAAAACGTTATTACTTCCTTTCCAAGCCCTGACGTGTGCCCAAACAGTTTCCGCCCCCCACATATGGGGTATCAGCATACTCAGGACAAATTGGACAACAACTTTTAAGGTCCAATTTTCTTGGGAAAAAATCAAAAATTGGGGAATAAAAAATCATTTTTGTGGAAATTTTTTTTTTTTTTTCACACCCAGGCATTCTAAACTTTTGTGAAACACTTGGGGGTTCAAAGTGCTCACAACAGATCTAGATAAGTTCCATAGGGGTCTAGTTTCCAAAATGGTGTCACTTGTGGGGGTTTCCACTGTTTAGGCGCATCAGGGGCTCTCCAAACGCGACATGGCGTCCAATCTCAATTCCAGCCAATTTTGGTTTGAAAAAGTCAAACGGCGCTCCTTCCCTTCCGAGACCGGCCGTGCACCCAAACAGTAGTTTTCCCCCACATATGGGGTATTGGCGTACTCAGGAGAAATTGCACAACAACTTTATCTGTCCATTTTCTCCTTTTACCGTTGTGAAAGTAAAAAAAGTTTGTAAAAGATCTTTTTTGTGACTAAAAAGTTAAATATTAATTTTTTCCTTCCATGTTGCTTCAGCTCCTGTGAAGCACCTGAAGGGTTAATAAACTTATTGAATGTTGTTTTGAGTACCTTGAGGGGTGCAGTTTTTAGAATGGTGTCACTTTTGGGTATTTTCTGCCATATAGACCCTCAAAGTGACTTCAAATGTGAGTTGGTCCCTAAAAAATGGCTTTGTAAATTTTGTTGTAAAAATGAGAAATCGCTGGTCAAACTTTAACCCTTATAATTTCCTAACAAAAAAAAATTTTGGTTCCAAAATTGTGCTGATGTAAAGTAGACATGTGGGAAATGTTATTTATTAACTATTTTGTGTGACATATTTCTCTGTTTTAAGGGAATAAAAATTCAAAGTTTGAAAATCGCAAAATTTTCAAAATTTTCGCCATATTTGCGTTTTTTTCAAAAATAAACGCAAGTTATATCTAAGAAATTTTACCACTAACGTGAAGTACAATATGTCACGAGAAAACAATCTCAGAATCGCGAAGATCCGTTGAAGCGTTCCAGAGTTATAACCTCATAAAGAGACAGTGGTCAGAATTGTAAAAATTGGCCCGGTCATTAACGTGCAAACCACTCTTGGGGGTTAAGGGGTTAATGAGAAAAAAATGAACTTTTTTTGCATTTACAAAATGGCTGCAATGAAACATATAGTGAAAAATTTAAAGGGGTCTGAATACTATTATTCTGTATGTAGCATTACAAGGGGTCCATTAATCTGTATGGAGCATTATATGGGATCAATTATTCTACTGTATATGTAGCATTAAAGGAGGACCATTATTCTTTCTGGAGCATTATATGGGCCCACTATTCTGTATAGAGCATTATATGCGGCCCATTATTCTATATTAAGAATTATAAGGGGTCCATAATTCTCAATGGAGTTTTATATAAGGCCCATTATTCTGTATGGAACATTATATAGGGTCCATAATTCTGCATGGTGCATTATATGGGGTCCATTATTCTGTATGGAGCATTACTGTATATGAGGCCCATTATTCTGTATGATGCATTATTTGTGGCCCATTATGCTGAAAGGCACATTATTAGTCTTTAGCTGTACATATATTCAGTAGCATGGGTCTGCTCCAGACGTAGTCTGCTTCATATATTTCAAATCCCATATAATCCCATATAATCTCTCTCTGGTATGCTATCATCTACCCAGCTTTTCCCCTGCTTTTGACTGTCTATGAAGTGCATATAATCTCTCTCTGGTATGCTATCATCTATCCAGGTTTTCCCCTGCTTTTGACTGTCTATGAAGTGCATATAATTTGCTCACCCATCTTCCTGTATACATAATTGTACTCCATTCTTTTTATCTTTACCACACATGTGATGGTCTGTGTAACCCCTCCCCCCTTTTATAACCTTTGCTTAACTCTGTACATCTGGCCTGGGCAGTCACAGCCCACTTTCCAATCACACTTGATTGTCCTTAGCTGCACGTATATTCAGTGGCATGGGTCTGCTCCAGACGAAGTCTGCTTCATATATTTCAAATCCCAGATTTCAAATTACAGATTTCTAATTACACTACGGTGAATTAGACTAGAATTTGACTGGAATTTGGCTGTAAGGTAACAAAATATAAAACCACTATGTTTCAGTTTCTTTTCACGTTCACCCCATCCTCCTTTCTTTCTTCCTATCTCCTGTAATCCCCCCACCTAGTAAGGAAGTAGTCATTTCCCCTCCATCCTCCCCAGCCTTCTCACCTTTACCTCAGAACTGTTCCTCCACGTACAATCCTTTTTCTCCAGACACACACAGCCACACCATGTCTTATCCTGCTCCTACCTTCTAACGCTCTGTCTGTTACTCCTCATTGCTGGTGACATATCCCCAAGTGCTGGCCCTCCTCAACACATCCCCACACTCACTTCCACCACCCTGCCACAATCCTCTACACGTTTTCGCAACCATGATAACCTCATACCCATTCAACCAGCCCCCACTTCCCCAGTCCCACTACCTGGAGCACTAGGGAACGCACGCTCTGTCTGCAATAAACTGTCATCCATGACCTGTTGCATCACCAACAAACTCTCCTTTCTTGGCATCACCGAAACCAGGCTCACCCCCTCTGACTCAGTCTCACCAGCTGCACTCTCACACAGTGGATTCCACCTATCTCACACCCCCGCCCCAGCAACAAACGTGGTGGAGAAGTTGGTTTGCTCCTGTCTGATACCTGCTCCTTTACCCCAATTCCACTAATCCCCTCTGCTACTATTCCCTCGTTTGAGGTGCACTCCGTCCGCATCTACTCCCCCTCCAGCCTCCAGCTGGCTGTCATCTACTGCCCCCCAGAATTAGCCATCTCCACCTTTCTCGACCACTTCACCACCTGGCTACTTCATTTCCTCTCTGCTGACATCCCCACTATCATCACGGGTGACTTCAACATCCCCATTGACGCTTCCACCCCAGCTGCCTCTGATCTTTTATCGCTCACTGCCTCCTTTGGCCTCACTCAATGGTCCTCTGCGGCCACTCACAAAGATGGTCACACGCTGGACCTTATCTTCACCTGCCTCTGTTCCCTTACTAATCTCACTAACTCACCCCTTCCATTGTCTGACCACAACCTACTGACATTCTCTTCCCTCTCCTCTTCCAGTGCACAACCCCCACTCCACAAACTCACTCACCCTCGCAGAAATCTCAAACACCTCAATTTACCATTGCTCTCTGAGTCCCTCCTCCCTCTTACAGACATATATTCACTTCATGACACAGATTCTGCTGCCACTTTTTATAACACTACAATAACAGCAGCACTTGATTCGGCCGCCCCCTCACACATAGCAAAACTTGTACAATCAACAGGCAGCCCTGGCTGACCAGCCTCACCAAAGAACTGAGACGGGCTTCCAGGGTTGCTGAGCGGAGATTGAAAAAAATCCCACTTAACCGCATACAAGCAGTCCCTCACCAGCTTCAAGTCCATGCTCACTGCCGCAAAACAAACTTACTTCTCATCTCTCATATCCTCCCTGTCTCACAACCCCAAAAAGCTCTTCAACACTTTCAGTTCTCTACTCCGTCCCCAGCACCTCCTCTTTCTCCTCTCATTTCTGCTGAAGACTTTGCCTCTTTCTTTAAGCAGAAGATTGATATGATCAGAGAAAGCTTTGGCCCACAGCCCCCATTGCCCCTCTTAGCTGCTCAGCCCTGTCCCTCCAAAACCAAATTCTCCACCATGACAGAAGCTCAGCTCTCCACCCTCCTATCAAGATCACACCTCACCACTTGCATGCTTGACCTGCTCCCATCCCACCTCATCCCTAGCCTCGCCACAGTCTTCACCCCGATTCTAACACACCTCTTCAACCTCTCACTTCCAAATGGTGTCTTCCCCTCAACCTTCAAACATGCCTCGATCACACCCATTCTCAAAAAGACCTCCCTTGACCCATCCTCTGTGTCTAGCTATTGCCCGATATCTCTTCTCCCTTATGCCTCAAAACTACTGGAACAGCATGTCCATCTTGAACTGTCCTCCCACCTCTCCTACTGTTCCCTCTTTGACTGGTTACAATCTGGCTTCCGACTGCATCACTCAACTGAAACTGCCTTAACTAAAGTCACCAATGACCTACTTACTGCCAAGAGCAAGCGACACTACTCTGTTCTCCTTCTCCTGGACCTGTCTTCTGCCTTCAACACTGTGGACCATTCCTTCCTGCTACAGATTCTCTCATCTCTTGGCATCACAGGCTTGGCCCTATCCTGGTTCTCATAATATCTAACACACCGAACATTCAGTTTCTCCCTCTCCCACACTACCTCCTCACCTCGCCCCCTGTCTGTCGGTGTTCCTCAAGGCTCAGTTCTAGGACCCCTACTCTTCTCCATCTACACTCTCGGCCTGGGACAGCTCATAGAATCCCATGGTTTGCAGTATCATCTCTACTTCGATGACACGCAGATCTACCTAGCTGGACCTGACCTCACCTCCTTACTGACCAAAATCCCACAATGTCTGTCTGCTAGTTCCGCTTTCCTCTCTGCTCGCTTTCTAAAACTGAACATGGACAAAACAGAATTCATCATCTTTCCCCCATCTCACTCTACCCCCCCACCAGACCTATCCATCAATGTCAATGGCTGCTCACTTTCCCCAGTCCCGCATGCTCAGTGCCTCAGGGTGATCCTCGACTCTGCCCTCTCTTTCAAGCCACATCTCCAAACCCTTGCCTCCTCCTGCCGTCTCAAACTCAAAAATATTTCCCGGATCTGTGCATTCCTTGACCATGAAACTACAAAAATACTAGTGCATGCCCTCATCATCTCCCACCTCGACTACTGCAACCTCCTACTCTCTGGCCTCCCCTCTAGCACTCTGGCACCACTCCAATACATCCTGCACTCTGCTGCCCGACTAATCCACCTGTCTCCCCGTTATTCCCCAGCCTCTCCTGTCTGCCAAGCCCTTCATTGGCTTTCTATCGTCCAGAGACTCCAGTTCAAAACCCTAACTATGACATACAAAGCCATCCACAACCTGTCTCCTCCATACATTTGTGACATGGTCTCCCGGTACATACCCACACGCAACCTTCGATCCTCTCAAGATCTCCTCCTCTACTCCCCTCTTATCTCTTCTTCCCACAACCGCTTACAAAACTTCTCCCGTGTCTCCCCCATACTCTGGAACTCTCTACCCCAACACATCAGACTCGCGCCTACCATGGAAACCTTCAAAAAGAACCTGAAGACCCACCTCTTCTGACAAGCCTACAACCTGCAGTGATCCTTAGTCTACTGAACCACCACACGACCAGCTCTACCCTCTCCTAGTGTATCCTCACCCATCCCTGTAGACTGTGAGCCCTTGCGGGCAGGGTCCTCTCTCCTTCTGTACTTGTGTGTGCCTTGTATTGCTCACATTTATTGTACTTGTCGACATTTGCCCCTTTTCACATGTAAAGTGTTAGGGCTGGCGGAACGCACTTAAAAGATATTAAGGAGAGGTGCATTCGCAGCCCGGGGTCCACCGTGCAGGCAGAGCCTGCTGCTAGTAAGATAGCGCAAATAGGCAGTATGAGCGAGCTCTGTTATCCCACAGAGTCGCAGATGTAAATGCCGTAGCACTATATGGCGGTATAAGCGAACTCTGTTAGACCACAGAGTCGCTAACTAAAACGCTATGGCGCTATATGGCGGTATAAGCGAACTCTGTTACTTCACAGAGCCGCTGTGAAAAAGACTGTGTCCTGTCAGACTTACAGGTGACACAGATGACTGCTAAGCGATTGCAGTCTGTGGTCATGCCATACTGTACACACAGCAAACTCCTCACCAGAGGTGCCGGTATACTAGGGGCTTATTTCAGCCAGAGCCCTGAATCCAAACACACAAACTCCTCACTGGAGGTTCCGGTATTCTAGGGACTTATTTCAGCCGAGTCCCTAACCACATGCATAAGACCACACTGGCGCAAGCACGTAACAGATATGATACTAGCGCACGGCCGTGCGGTTATGCAACCCTTTTATAGTAGCCACAAGTACAAGACCTTCCAGAACAGACCAATAGGAAACTGCTTCAGAACACAAACAGCTTCAGGACCTTCCTGGAGGACCAATAGGAGGCTCAGCTGTATCTGAGCATGTGACCCCTGATCTCCAATGGGAGATCTTGCCCTGGGCATGCTCAGATGTCGAAACAGAGGACTTAGTCCCAAAGCTGCCTGCTCCAACGCTGGTTACAACAGAGGATCCAGGAGAGGCAGCAGCAAGTCTCCGCACAGCATCAAACTGGGCGAGACTCTTGGATTGACGTCTCTGCTGAGCAGGCTCCACTGCGGCCGGAGATGGATGGGGGACCACAGCGGGAATAGCTCGAGATTCCCCCTGTGCAGAAGTGGAAACTCGAACCCTAACATAAAGCGCCATGGAATAAATGGTGCTATAAAATTGTATAATAATAATAATAAATTCTGTATGGAGCATTATATGGGACCCATTATACAGTGTGGAGCGTTATATAAGGCCCATTATTCTGCATGGAGCATTATAAGAGGTACATTATTCTGTATGGCACATTACATGGGGCCTATTACTTTATATGGAGCATTATGTGAGGCCCATTATTCTGATGGCGCATTATATGGGGCCCATTATTCTGTATGGAGCATTATATGGGTCCCATTATTCTATATTGAGCATTATATGAGGCCTTTCTTCATTATGTAGCATTATATGGGGCCAATTATTCTGTATAGAGCATTGTATGATCCCCATTATTCTGTATGGAGCATTATAAGGGGTGCATTATTCTGTACGGAGCATTAAAAGATGCACTTATTCTGTATGGAAAATTATATTTTACCCATGCATGAGATGCCATACACTACAGTTATTTAAAAAACAGCAGGCAGATATCTTACTTATTCAGGAGGCGCACTTCAAGCCTAACAAACTTCCCTCCTTTGAGCTTTCGGCCTATGATAAATGGTTTCACGCAACCACTACGCAATCCGGCTCAAGAGGGACATCAGTGGCGGTGGCGAGAGGAGTGTCCTTCCAACTGAGAGAGACTTTAGCTGAACCCCAGGGAAGGTATATTTTTGTCAAGGGTTTATTAGATGGATGTCTAGTTACACTTTGTAGCATATATGCTCCAAACAAAAAGCTAATGAAGTGGCTAAGTGCAACTTTGAAAAGGATTGACAGCTTTAAGGATGGTATACTAGTAGTGGGGGGCGATTTCAATGTTGCACTGGAGCCTTTATTAGATACCACCAAGCAAAAAAGTTCGATCTACCTAAAAGACTTATGTGTTATGATTTGGTAGCTGAGGAGAGCAAGCAAAAACAGCAATACACCAGAGAGGTTGGAATCTACTGGATTGCAGTACCCTGACTAACCACCACAACTAAAGGCAGCCGTGGAGCGTACCTACGTTGGTCCTAGACGCCTCGTCACAGCCTGAGAGGTTAACTACACCTAAAGATAGAAAGAGGAAAAGCTATCTGCCCCGGAGCAGATCCCCAAAGAACATAGGAAGCCCCCAAACATGTAATGGTGGTTAGACAAGAGGGTATACAGACACAGACAGAAAATAGTATGAGCAAACGTTGGGGCCCAATCTTCCTAGACAGAAAAGGATAGGAAGGACACTTACTGCAATCCCAAAAAACCCTAAAAAGTACCAACTCTACTAATTGCAAAAACACCTGAGATCACACGACCTCTACCACCTAAATTAGCCGCAGCCACTGAAGAAAAACTGGAAAAGGCAAATGAACAAACAACAGTGGCTCAGACAAACTGAGAGGAGCACAAGCCCCCGGAGGGGACCTGGCTGACCTCCACAAAAGTGCAGGAAACAATGCAAAAAGCAAGCACAAAAATAAAAACAGAAAATGTCTTATCTGAGAGCAGGAGAAGAGGCAAGATTCAGCAAGCTTCCAAGTGAACCAGGAACCACAGTTGAGACAAGAACAATAGATCACCGGCAACCTTGATGGGAGGGAACCTCCCTTATATACAGTCAGGGCCAGAAATATTTGGACAGCGACACAATTTTCGCGAGTTGGGCTCTGCATGCCACCACATTGGATTTCAAATGAAACCTCTACAACAGAATTCAAGTGCAGATTGTAACGTTTAATTTGAAGGGTTGAACAAAAATATGTGTTAGAAAATGTAGGAATTGTACACATTTCTTTACAAACACTCCACATTTTAGGTGGTCAAAAGTAATTGGACAAATAAACATAACCCAAACAAAATATTTTTATTTTCAATATTTTGTGGCGAATCCTTTGGAGGCAATCACTGCCTTAAGTCTGGAACTCATGGACATCACCAAACGCTGGGTTTCCTCCTTCTTAATGCTTTGCCAGGCCTTTACAGCCGCAGCCTTCAGGTCTTGCTTGTTTGTGGGTCTTTCCCTCTTAAGTCTGGATTTGAGCAAGTGAAATGCATGCTCAATTGGGTTAAGATCTGGTGATTGACTTGGCCATTGAAGAATGTTCCACTTTTTTGCACTCATGAACTCCTGTGTAGCTTTGGCTGTATGCTTGGGGTCATTATCCATCTGTACTATGAAGCGCCGTCCAATCAAGTTTGCAGCATTTGGCTGAATCTGGGCTGAAAGTATATCCCGGTACACTTCAGAATTCATCCGGCTACTCTTGTCTGCTGTTATGTCATCAATAAACACAAGTGACCCAGTGCCATTGAAAGCCATGCATGCCCATGCCATCACGTTGCCTCCACCATGTTTTACAGAGGATGTGGTGTGCCTTGGATCATGTGCCATTCCCTTTCTTCTCCAAACTTTTGGCTTCCCATCATTCTGGTACAGGTTGATCTTTGTCTCATCTGTCCATAGAATACTTTTCCAGAACTGAGCTGGCTTCTGGAGGTGTTTTTCAGCAAATTTAACTCTGGCCTGTCTATTTTTGGAATTGATGAATGGTTTGCATCTAGATGTGAACCCTTTGTATTTACTTTCATGGAGTCTTCTCTTTACTGTTGACTTAGAGACAGATACACCTACTTCACTGAGAGTGTTCTGGACTTCAGTTGATGTTGTGAACGGGTTCTTCTTCACCAAAGAAAGTATGCGGCGATCATCCACCACTGTTGTCTTCCGTGGGCTCCCAGGTCTTTTTGGATTGATGAGTTCACCAGTGCTTTCTTTCTTTCTCAGAATGTACCAAATTGTAGATTTTGCCACTTCTAATGTTGTAGCAATTTCTTGGATAGGTTTTTTTCTGTTCTTGCAGCTTAAGGATGGCTTGTTTCACCTGCATGGAGAGCTCCTGTGACCGCATGTTTCCTTCACAGCAAAACCTTCCAAATGAAAACACCACACCTCAAATCAACTCCGGCCCTTTCATCTGCTTAATTGAGAATGACATAACAAAGGGATTGCCCACACCTGTCCATGAAATAGCCTTGGAGTCATTTGTCCAATTACTTTTGGTCCCTTTAAAAACAGGGTGGCACATGTTAAGGAGCTGAAACTCCTAAACCCTTCATCCAATTTTAATGTGGATACCCTCAAATGAAAGCTGAAAGTCTGAACTTCAACTGCATCTGATTTGTTTTGTTTCAAATTCATTGTGGTAATGTCTAGAACCAAAATTAGATAAATGTTGTCTCTGTCCAAATATTTATGGACCTAACTGTAAGACCAGTCTGTAACTCCTGATTGCCAATCTTCACAATCTTCATTGAATGGTTCAGTACTGTTTGTAACCACCAGAGGGAGCTTCTGCTCAGAATTCATTTCTAACACATTCACAACATTTATGTAGAATTAAATCACAACTGAGCTCAATGCAACTGATTGACTCCTGGAGATATCTAAACCCATCTGACCGGGACTATACCTTTTACTCCCATCCTCATAGATCATATCATCGACTAGATTATATCTTTGTACCTAGTAGAACGCTCCCCAACATAAGACAGGCAAAAATAATTCCAAATATTTACTCGGACCACTCAGCGGTATTATTAAAACTTACGATTTCCAAAACATATCCCCAGCACAGAATATGGCGTCTTAATGAATCAGTGCTTAAAAGTGTTGAAATACAGGACCGCATGAGCAGAATGTTGTCTCAATATTTTGAGCAAAATGCCCAACAGGAAACATCCCCACAGATTTTATGGGAAGCGCATAAAGCGGTAGCCAGAGGAGAGTTGATATCTATTACCTCTTTTCTTAATAAACAGAGGCAAAAGGAAATTCACGACTTATGTGATAGTATATCGCAGCTTGAACTCTGCCATAAATGTAAACCAGACCAACAATCCTTAGAGACTTTGCAAAAAAAAAGACAGCAACTCAGGGACATTCTCAACTATAGGTCTGCCAAACTCTACGCTGCGTGGAAACATAGAATGTATGTACACGGCAACAAGGCCTCTAAACTGGTATTGTCCCAGTTAAGGAAGAGGCAAGCCTGTACATTGATTGGTTCAATCAAAAATGATCAAGGTAAAAGCTCTCAAGATCCGAAACATGTAGAGTTGGCATTCCTTGAATATTATAGACAGTTATATAATTTAAGGCCAGACGAATCTGCAGAAATTTCCTGCAAAAGACATCTAGACATGAACTCTTTTTTGAACCAGTTGAATTTGCCGGCCCTATCAGACCCCCAAAAACAACAACTGATTAAACCGTTCATTCTAGAGGAGCTCCGGTCTACCCTGTCAAGGTGCCCCACTGGGAAAGCACCGGGCCCAGATGGGTTCTCGGCGGCATACTACAAATCCTTCTCTTCTCTGTTACTTCCACACTTGGTCAACGTCTGCAACGCTGTTCTAAGCGGTCTCCCTTTACCAAGGCAGATGCCTGCAGCTAGAATATCTTGGATACATAAAGAGAAAAAGGACCCGGAACTATGTAGTAGTTATAGGCCGATATCCCTTCTCAATGTAGACCTAAAAATATTTTCTAGCCTAATGGCAAAACGGTTAGCCAAACTTTTACCAAACCTGATATCCCTGAACCAGACTGGTTTTGTGGAGGGAAGAGAGGGGAGAGATAATGTGCATAAAGTTCTGCATCTTCTTCAGTATGCGAAATTCCGAAAACTCCCATTAGTGCTACTTGGAACAGACGCTGAGAAGGCCTTTGACAGAGTTAATTGGGATTACCTGAGGGAAGTAATGGCCAGATTTGGGATCCCGAATGCTTTCATAGCAGCAATAATGGCAATGTATAGTAGCCCCTGGCCCAAATTAGAATCAATGATTTTATAACGGATGCGTTTAACATTAAAAACGGAACGAGACAAGGGTGTCCACTGTCCCCCTTGCTATTCATCTTAGGGATGGAACCCCTCCTGCTGGCCATACAACAACATCCTGAAATAGAAGGAATAAAAATAAATAAGACACACTTTAACCCCTTAACGACCAAGCCATTTTGTAGGTTAACCCCTTAATATCCACTGACGTGCACAGTCCGTCATGGCAAGGTGTCAATTTTGGCACCTTGACGGACTGTGCACGTCATCCCTTTGATCTACCACTACGTGTAAACACGCAGTGGTAGTTCAGTGCCAACAGCTGTCACAGACAGCTGACAGGCACAGCAAGTGGTGCGGGGACCTTTGCAGTCGGTCCCCGCACCCACAGCGCTGTGATTGGTCAGTCAATGTGACTGACCAAACACAGCAGTGATCAGGCAGAAGAGGCTGAAATTTCAGCCTCTTCTGCCCGATCAGTGCAGGAGCTCAGCGCTGCAGTGGCCGAGCTTCCTGTACTGACAGCCAGGAGCGGCGCCCCCGCCACCCCTTGCTGTTAACCCCTGACTGCTGCGATCGAACGCGATCGCAGCGCTCTGGGGGAGAGGCAGAGGGTTGGGAGGTCCCTCTGCCTTAGATCGGCGTCCTGCAATGTATTTGCAGGGCCCGATCTCTGCCTTGATGACCCGGGTTGTCATGACAACCTCCGGGTCATGTAGCTACGGAAAGCCGCTGTGACCATGGTCACAGCAGCTTTCACCATAGGTACAATGCATTGCAATGCTGGAGCATTGCAATGCATTGTAACTGCAATCAAAAGTAAAAAAGGGAAAGTCCCATAAAGGGACAAGGTAAAAAAAGTATTTTTTTAAAAAAATTGTAAAAAAAAAAATAAAAAATAATAATAAAAAATTCCCCTAAAAAATACATATTTTTATGTAATAAAAAAAGCAAAAAACAAAAAAAATGCACATGTTTGGTATCGCCACGTCCGCAAAAATCTCATGTATAAAAGCGTAACCATAGTTAACCCTTCAGTGAAAGCCGTAAAAAAAACACACAAGAAAGTAGTAAATTATACTTTTTCCAAGTGGTATCATCATACCGCATGGAAAAAGTGTAATAACACGCGATCAAAAAGACGGATATAAATAAACATGGTACCGATGAACAGTCATCTTGTCCCGCAAAAAACAAGCCTATACAGCATCATCAGCGAAAAAATAAAAAAGTTATAGCTCGCGGAATAAACTGATGCAAAAATAATTATTTTTTCTATAAAATTTTTTATTGTGTAAAAAACGCCAAAATATAAAAAAATATATAAATGAGGTATCGCTGTAATCATAGTGACCCGAAGAATAAAGCTGCTTTATCAATTTTACCACATGCGGAACGGAGAAAAAAAAATTCCTGAATTGCTCGTTTTTGTTCATTCTGCTTCCACAAAAATCGGAATAGGAAGCGATCAAAAAACGTTATGTGCCCGAATATGGTACCAATAAAAACGTCGTCCTGCAAAAAATAAGCCCACAGATAACTCTGTCGGCCGAAATATGGAAAAATTATAGCTCTCAAAATACAGCGATGCAAAAATTTCTTCAAAAAAAATTTTTCCAAAAAAAAGCGTCTTTTAGTGTGTGACAGAAGCTAAACATGAAAAAAGGATGTAAATCTGGTATCTCTGTAATCGCACCGACCCGAAAAATAAAGTCGCCTAATCACTAATACCGCACGAGGAACGTCGTAAAAAAGAAAACCAATTCTTCACCTTTTGTGGATTTGTTCATTCTGCCTCCCAAATATCGCAGTAAGGCGATCACAGTGGTTCCCCCCCACATATGGGGTATCAGCGTACTCAGCACAAATTGCACATCAACTTTTGGGTCCTATTTCTCCTGATACCCTTATAAAAATAAAAATTTGGGGGCAAAAAGATTTTTGTGGAAAAAAATATGATTTTTTTATTTTCACAGCTCTACGTTATAAACTTCTGCAAAGCCCTTGGAGGTTCAAAGTGCTCACCACACATCTAGATAAGTTCCTTGGGGGGTCTAGTTTGCAAAATCGGGTCACTTGTGGGGGGTTTCTACTGTTTAGGCACATCAGGGGCTCTCCAAGCACGACATGACACCCGCAGACCATTCCATCAAAGTCTGCATTCGAAAATGGTGCTCCTTGCCTTCCGAGCTCTGCCATGCGTCTAAATAGTGGTTTACCCCCACATATGGGGTATCAGCGTACTCAGGACAAATTGCACAATAGCTTTTGGGTCCTATTTCTCCTGTTACCCTTATAAAAATAAACATTTGGGAGCAAAAAGATTATTTTTGTGGAAAAAAATATGATTTTTTTATTTTCACGGCTCTACGTTATAAACTTCTGTGAAGCACTTGGGGGTTCAAAGTGCTCAACACACATCTAGGTAAGTTCCTTGGGGGGTCTAGTTTACAAAATGGGGTCACTTGTGGGGGTTTCTACTGTTTAGGCACATCAGGGGCTCTCCAAATGTGACATGACACCCGCAGACCATTCCATCAAAGTCTGCATTCGAAAACGGCGCTCCTTCTCTTCCGAGCTCTGCCATGCGTCAAAATAGTGGTTTACCCCCACATATGGGGTATCAGCGTTCTCAGGACAAATTGCACAATAACTTTGGGGGTCCTGTTACCCTTTGGAAAATAAAAATTGGGGGTGAAAAGATCATTTTTGTGGAAAAGATATGATTTTTTAATTTTACGGCTCTACGTTATAACCCTCTGTGAAGCCCTTGGGGGTTCAAAGCTCTCACCACACATCTAGATAAGTTCCTTGGGGGGTATAGTTTCCAAAATGGGGTCACTTGTGGGGGTTTCCACTGTTTAGGCAGATCAGGGGCTCTCCAAATGCGACATGGCGTCCAATCTCAATTCCAGCCAAAAATCAAATGGCGCTGCTTCCCTTCCGAGCTCTGCCATGCGCCCAAATAGTGGTTTTCCCCCACATATGGGGTATCAGCGTACTCAGGACAAATTGCACAATAACTTTTGGGGTCCTTTTATCCTTTGGAAAATAAAAATTGGGATGAAAAGATAATTTTTGTGGAAAAATATGATTTTTTAATTTTACGGCTCTAATTTATAACCTTCTGTGAAGCCCCTGGGGGTTCAAAGCTCTCACCACACATTTAGATAAGTTCCTTGGGGGGTATAGTTTCCAAAATGGGGTCAGTTGTGGGGGGTTTCCACTGGTTAGGCACATCAGGGACTCTCCAAATGCGACATGGAGTCCAATCTCAATTCCAGCCAAAAAAGTCAAATGTCGCTGCTTCCCTTCCGAGCTCTGCCATGCGCCCAAATAGTGGTTTACCCCCACATATGGGGTATCAGCGTACTCAGGACAAATTGCACAATAACTTTTGGAATCCTTTTATCCTTTGAAAAATAAAAATTGGGGGTGAAAAGATCATTTTTGTGGAAAAAATATGATTTTTTAATTTTACTGCTCTACGTTATAACCTTCTGTGAAGCCCTTGGGGGTTCAAAGTGCTCACCACACATTTAGATAAGTTCCTTGGGGGGTCTAGTTTCCAAAATGGGGGCACGTATGGGGGGTTTCCACTGTTTAGGTACATGAAGGGCTCTCCAAACGCGACATGGTGTCCGCTCTCGATTCCAGCCAATTTGACATTCAAAATCTCAAATGATGCTCCTTCCCTTCTGAGCACTGCCGTGCGCCTAAAGATTGGTTTTCCCCCACACATGGGGTATCTGTGTACTCAGGAGAAATTGTACAACAAATATTGTGGTTCATTTTCTCCTGATACCCTTGACAAAATTTAAAAAATTGTGTCAAAAGAAAAATTTTGGGGAAAAAAAGTTAAATGTTCATTTTTTCCTTCCACATTGCTTCAATTCTTGTGAAGTACCTAAAGGGTTAATAAACTTATTGAATGTGGCTTTAACACCTTGAGGGGTGCAGTTTTTAGAATGGTGTCACTTTGGGTATTTTCTGTCATATTGACCCCTCAAATTCACTTCAAATGTGAGGTGGTCCCTAAAAAAATGGTTTTGTAAATTTTGTTGGAAAAATGAGAAATCGCTGGTCAACTTTTAATACTTATAACTTCCTAACAAAAAAAAATTTTGGTTCCAAAATTGTGCTGATGTAAAGTAGACATGTAGAAAATGTTATTTATTAACTATTTTTTGTGACATATCTCTCTGATTTAAGGGCATAAATATTAAAAGTTTGAAAATTGCAAAATTTTCAAAATTTTCGCCATATTTCCGTTTTTTTCATAAATAAACGCAAGTTTATACCGAAGAAATTTTACCACTATCATGAAGTACAATATGTCTCGAGATAACAATCTCAGAATCGCTAAGATCCGTTGAAGCGTTCCAGAGTTATAAGCACATAAAGTGACAGTGGTCAGAAATGTAAAAATTGTTTTCTCGTGACATATTGTACTTCATGATAGTGGTAAAATTTCTTAGATATAACTTGCATTTATTTATGAAAAAAATGGAAATATGGCAAAAATTTTAAAAATTTTGCAATTTTCAAACTTTTAATTTTTTTGCCATTAAATCAGAGAGATATGTCACAAAAAATAGTTAATAAATAACATTTCCCACATATCTACTTTACATCAGCACAATTTTGGAACCAAAATTTTTTTTTTTTAGGAAGTTATAAGTGTTAAAAGTTGACCAGCAATTTTTCATTTTTCCAACAAAATTTACAAAACCATTTTTTTTAGGGACCACCTCACATTTTAAGTGAATTTGAGGGGTCAATATGACAGAAAATACCCAAAAGTGACACCATTCTAAAAACTATACTAGAAGTAGGCTTATACTCGCGCTATGATATAGAGCATACCAGCATTACTGATGCATCCCTTACCTGTAGTGCGTAGAAGTCAGGGAGAGTGTGTATTACAAATGCAGAAAGTTTCCAGGTAAAAATGCTCCTTTTTCAAATCAGTGTGTCAGGAAGCTAAAAGAAGAATAGATATTAAAAGAACGGTATTCTAAAAAGAGGATACAATGGGGAACATAAAGAGCATAAAAACACTACAAGAAGGCGATATTTAAGCTAAAAACAATGGCCCAAAAGATGAGAAACAAATGAATAAATGGATAAATAAAATAAATAAATAAAGCGGAGGATGCAATATTTCTCTAAATAACTGGTAAAATATCGGGCAGACGTAAATAATGGTAAGTAGCTGAAAAAGCGACTAGAAAGTGCTAATGTGCAAGACCATAAATGGTTAATTTATTGAAAATAAAGTGCAGTCCATTGGTGCTCATAATAGATCCATGGCCTAAATAGCAGCAGGCTATATGAGTAGATATAAATATATAAATAAAACAATGGGCAGTAGGAATCTCAGACTGAACCTCTAATATGTGAGCAGCATGCTAAAAGTGTGGCACAACATAGCGTTAGCTCAGTGAAACCAAGCTGAGTGATGCAACATTAGGAGCTGTAGTGTCAGCTACTAAACGCAGTAATATAACTTGAAGCTGGCGTTTGTCCAATAGAAGGCGGTGGTGGTATAGTGCTCAGGGGCACACAGTGGAAATAATAGTCAAATGTTACTTATCTGAAAAAGGAAGGGGGGAAATTGGATGGTGATGAGACGAGTCCTAGAAGTCCTTGCAGCGTGGTGCGGGTCTCACGGAGCTTCCCCGGCCGGTGGCGCGCTCCTAGTGTACCCGGAAGTGGATCGCTGGAAGCTGCAGAGCGGAGTACGGCAGATGCCGCAGTGGACGTCGGTGGAGCTCGTGCGTTCGGGTTACTGGGAAGTACTGTCTGAAAAGGCCTCAATACTGATGCATTCTAAAAACTGCACCCCTCAAGGTGTTCAAAGCCACATTCAAGAAGTTTATTAACCCTTTAGGTACTTCACAAGAATTGAAGCAATGTGGAAGGAAAAAATGAACATTTAACTTTTTTTCCCAAAATTTTTCTTTCGACACAATGTTTTAAATTTTGTCAAGGGTATCAGGAGAAAATGAACCAAAATATTTGTTGTACAATTTCTCCTGAGTACACCGATACCCATGTGTGGGGGAAAACCAATCTTTAGGCGCACAACAGTGCTCAGAAGGGAAGGAGCATCATTTGAGATTTTGAATGTCAAATTGGCTGCAATCGAGAGCGGACACCATATCGTGTTTGGAGAGTCCTTGATGTACCTAAACAGTGGAAACCCCCCATAAGTGACCCCATTTTGGAAACTAGACCCCCCCAAGGAACTTATCTAGATCTGTGGTGAGCACTTTGAACCCCCAAGGGCTTCACAGAAGGTTATAACGTAGAACAGTAAAATTTAAAAATCATATTTTTTCCACAAAAATGATCTTTTCATCCCAATTTTTATTTTCCAAAGGATAAAAGGACCCCAAAAGTTATTGTGCAATTTGTCCTGAGTACGGTGATACCCCATATGTGGGGGTAAACCACTATTTGGGCGCATGGCAGAGCTCGGAAGGGAAGCAGCGACATTTGACTTTTTTGGCTGGAATTGAGATTGGATGCCATGTCGCATTTGGAGAGTCCCTGTGTGCCTCAACAGTGGAAACCCCCCACAAGTGACCCCATTTTGGAAACTAGACCCCCAAGGAACTTATCTAGATGTGTGGTGAGAGCTTTGAACCCCCAAGGGCTTCACAGAGGGTTATAACGTAGAGCCGTAAAATTAAAAAATCATATCTTTTCCACAAAAATGATCTTTCCACCCCCAATTTTTATTTTCCAAAGGGTAACAGGACCCCAAAAGTTATTGTGCTGTGCAATTTGTCCTGAGTACACTGAAACCCCATATGTGGGGGTAAACCACTATTTGACCGCATGGCAGAGCTCGGAAAGGAAGCAGTGCCAATTGACTTTTTTGGCTGGAATTGAGATTGGACACCATGTCGCATTTGGAGAGTCCCTGTGTGCCTAAACAGTGGAAACCCCCCACAAGTGACCCCATTTTGGAAACTAGACCCCCCAAGGAACTTTTTTTACAATTTTTAAAAAAAATGCTTTTTTTTCCTTGTCCATTTATGGGACTTTCACTTTTTTCTTTGATTGCAGTTACAATGCATTTCAATGCTCCAGCATTGCAATGCATTGCACCTATGGTGAAAGCTGCTGTGACCATGGTCACAGCGGCTTTCCATAGCTAAATGACCCGGAGGTTGTCATGACAACCCCCGGGTCATCAAGGCAGAGATCGGGCCCTGCAAATACATTGCAGGGCGCCGATCTGAGGCAGAGGGAGCTCCCGACCCTCTGCCTCTCCTCCTGCACGCTGCGATCGCGCTCGATCGCAGCAGTCAGGGGTTAACAGCCAGGGGCGGTGGTGGCGCCGCTCCTGGCTGTTAGTGCAGGAAGCTCGGCCACTGCAGCGCTGAGCTCCTGCACTGATCGGGCAGAAGAGGCTGAAATTTCAGCCTCTTCTGCCCGATCGCTGCTGTGTTTGGTCAGTCACATTAACTGAACAATCACAGCGCTGTGGGTGCGGGGACCGACTGCAAAGGTCCCCGCACCGCTTGCTGTGCCTGTCAGCTGTCTGTGACAGCTGTCGGCACTGAACTACCACTGCGTGTTTATACGCAGTGGTAGTTCAAAGGCATGACATGCGCAGTCCATCAAGGTGGCAAAACTGACACCTTGTCATGACGGACTGTGCAAGTCAGTGGATATTAAGGGGTTAAAACGGCAGCATTTGCTGATGATCTCTTGATCTAGATGACCAAGCCTTTAGTGGGAATGCCGGCTCTAATGAATTTATTAGAGCTTTACGGTAACATCTCAAATTTTAAAGTAAATATATCTAAATCAGAAGCTGATATGGAAATTTAATTAGGATAAAAATATCCTTCTGTGTTTGCTGCTTGCCATGTCCAAATCTCTATATAATGTCTTTTTGAGCGCTCAGAACGAAATGAGGACTGTCCACACGAAAGTGTCAGTATAACAGTTCGTCAAAGACATACATTTATTATTCATTCAAGGTTTTATACGTTTACAAAAAGGGGCTGGTTAGTCAATTAACATACAATTAAAAGCTGCTAGATTATTGGCTGTTCTAGTGTAAATATGATAATTATGATAATCATGATTAAAAGAGCTGAAGTTGCAGAATTATTGTTTATATTCTTGTGACCTAGTTGTCTTGCATAACTATAATGTAAACAACAGATATCTAATAGGACTTTTTGTACTTCATGCATTTGTTCCTTTACGAAGGCCTTATGCAGGCCTTATGAAGGCCAGATTTCTTTAAAACGACTGATTATAGCTGGCCTAGAAATATGTGAGCACAAGGTTTTTTAGCAAGTGAGATCTATCTAACTGTGAACTGTGAATACATATATGTGAATATACTTTGAATATATGGAATACATATATATTTCCATGACAGTCCCCCCTTAGATACCACTTGCCCTAAAAAACCTGCTCCTGGCCCAAGCGCTGCAACTCTTTTGTTCTGCCTGTGAGTTGAGACACCCCTAGCGCATGTCTCCCCACCGAATATAGACTTTTCGCAAATGGGCGGTCAGGAGGACTGTCCTGTCGGGGGTTTATGTGTTTGCAATCATAATCTCATAGTTGATATGATGTTTCATCAAGGATGTGTATTCTCAGTCTGGAGGTAGTTCGGAGATCTGGTCAAGCCAGGCAGTTCCATCCGGACTGGTGCGAGGTCCAAGATGGTGAGTGGCATCAAATTGGTTGTCTCCTGAACAGTTTTTTCCATTATCCTGCGGATACAAGGAATAACACAGCAACCAGTAATTAATGCAAAAATGAGAACCCCCATAATGGCTGTCCCAACCTGTGCCAACATTTTCTGCCACCCACTCATCCACCCAAAGTATCGATCCCATGGGTCAGTGACACCTGAGTTCTGTTTCAGTTCCTCTGATAACTCAGTAAGTTTCTGTATTGCCATTGTGACTTTACCATTTGGGCCAGTGTTGTCTGGGATGTAGGTGCAACAGGTGTCTTTGATCATTTTGCAAACACCTCCTTTCTCAGCTAGAATCATATCCAAAGCCATTCTATTCTGGAATGCCATAATGGAAGTGGGGCCTAACTGTGCTGCCAAACCTTTTACAGCATCTATGGTGAAGTTAACAAATCTCTGCTGGTTATAATAGATGTAATTTATCCAATCAACATTTTTGTTTATAGTTACTAGTGGCAATAGTGACTCAAATCCTGCTTTAACTTGGTCTCTGGCCTTGAACTCATCAAGTAGGTCATCTGTCTGGTCAGTCAGAGCATCCACGACATCCTTCATGGCTTAGGTGTCTCTCCTGGTACGGGAGCTTCCTTGCAATGCGATACGTGGATCCAAACAGGCTTTCCCTCTAGTTACACAGAGGTTGATGTCATCTGGGGCTCTTGGACAGGATCATCAAATCTGGCAGTGAAGAGAAAAACTCGAGAATGGACATTAGTTTTTGACCAATTCAATTACATAAGTGTTATGATTTGGTAGCTGAGGAGAGCAGGCAAAAAAAAAAGCAATACACCAGAGAGGTTGGAATATATGGGATTGCAGTACCCTGACTAACCACCACAACTAAAGGCAGCCGTGGAGCGTTCCTACGTTGGTCCTAGACGCCTCGTCACAGCCTGAGAAGCTAACTACACCTAAAGATAGAAAAAGGAAAGCTATCTGCCCCGAAGCAGATCCCCAAAGAACATAGGAAGCCCCCAAACATATAATGGCGGTTAGACAAGAGGGAATACAGACACAGACAGAAAATAGTATGAGCAAACGTTGGGGCCCAAACTTCCTAAATAGAAAAGGATAGGAAAGGCACTTACTGCAACCCCAAAAAACCCTGAAAAGTACCAACTCTACTAATTACAAAAACACCTGAGATCACACGATCTCTACCACCTAAATTAGTTCTCTGGTGTAACAAAACTAAACAGCAATCACTGAAAAAACTGGAAAAGGCAAATGAACAAACAACAGTGGCTGAACTAAACTGCAAGCACCAAAAAACTAAAAAAAGAAAATGTCTTATCTGTTAGCAGAAGATGCAGGCACGAAACAGCTTTTCTGGTCTCTGGGAGTGTGCCTTACGCTAAACAGTGCAATAGGGAGTGTGTCATGCCATGGTTTGCGTGTCTCTTGGGCAATTTTTCAGCATTCTATTCTTAAGTGTTTCGTTCAGTTTTTCCTACCTACCTGCTGCTCTGGGGGTGGTAAGGAGTGTGTAGGCCTAAATCTGACCCTACTGCTAATCGGGTCTCGTGTGTCAGATTTGCTGTGAATGCGGGTCCCTGATCACTTTCTATCATTTCTGGAGCCCCGTATCTGCACACTATTTTCCGAAAGTAGCTTCATTGCAGTAGTGTTTGCTGACTTGGAAGGCTTCTGTTCATCTTGAAAATACTTCTTTTGACCACAATATTTGAATCCTTCACTTGGCGATATCTGGATGTGGTCTATCTGGATCCTTTGAAGCTGGTAGAGTGGTCTTTCCAGATGAGGTGAGGGGGTCTTTTTTCCATACGTCCAGGCTTGCATTTGCCGCAGGTCAGACAGCTGCTGGTGAATTTGGCTGTTAGGGTGGAGATCCCTGAAGCGAAACAGTAAGCACCAATCAGATCATTCATCTGTGTCTTTGATATGTGGATGTGGGTCCATGTACCCATTGGACCACCATAGGGTGCATACTTTGTGGTAGGCAGAGTTTGAAGTCTATTATTGATAGCCTTCCTTCTTCACGTGTTGCTTTTTTCCCATTCAACTCTTTTTCTCCTTTTGGAGCTTGGTCTTGTAACTTCTTGAGCAGATTCCAGGACGTCTTTTTGTCAGGTTTCTTGTCTTCAGTCGTCATGTAGTAGCCGTCCGGCTCTACGACCTCTCCCACTTCTCCATGTTGTCTTCCTTTGGCTGCTTCTTTGGCTGCCATGTCCGCCATGTTATTGCCTCACGCCTCTTCTGTTTTCAGTTTTCCATGCACTTTGATTTTTCAAATTGCCACCATTTTGGAAGTTGGAGTACACCCAGTGTAGCGCCCGCGTCCCTGCCTGCTGCCAGACAGGGACGTCGCTCTCCTCACCTGCGCTTAGCGTCCTCAGTGCTCCCAGCCCCCTCTGCGCCTATGACGTCCTCCTTCCGCCCTGCTGGTCCCGCGCGCTCCTTCCCTGCTACTGGCCTTAGGGCGCGCGCCCGCACCCTCCCCCGCTCTTAAAGGAGCCGCGCGCATTTTCCAAATCAGTCTCCAGCCAATGCTGGAGGACTCCACCCTATATTAAGGGCTTCCTCCTTAATGTAGGTGCCCGAGCAATGTTGTTCCTGTGCAGTCTAACTCTGTTTCAGCCTTCAGCTCCTGATTCCAGTTACCTGCCTGTTACCTGTCGGCTTGCCTGTCTGCCATCCGTCTGCAGTTCCATCCAGAGGTTCGGACGTCATCTGCAGAGATCCCCGGCTCTTGCCTGCTCACCTAGGAGCGATCATCTGCCATCCAACTGCAGCTCCATCCGGAAGTTCGGACATCATCTGCAGAGATCCCCGGCTCTTGCCTGCTCACCTGGGAGCGATCATCTGCCATCCGACTGCAGCTCCATCCTGAAGTTCGGACATCATCTGCAGAGATCCCCGGCTCTTGCCTGCTCACCTGGGAGCGATCATCTGCCATCCGACTGCAGCCTACCTGGAGGCTCCACCATATCAGGTCGTATATACCTGCCTGTCTAGAGACTGCCTGGTCACTTGCTGTGACAACCTGCCTGTCTAGAGACTGCCTGGTCACTTGCCATGACAACCTGCCTGCCCAGAGTCTGCCTGGTCACTTGCCGTGACAACCTGCCTGCCCAGAGACTGCCTGGTCACTTGCCGTGACAACCTGCCTGCCCAGAGACTGCCTGGTCACTTGCCGTGACAACCTGCCTGCCCAGAGTCTGCCTGGTCACTTGCTGTGACAACCTGCCTGTCTAGAGACTTCCTGGTCACTTGCCGTGACAACCTACCTGCCCAGAGACTGCCTGGTCACCTGCCGTGACAACCTGCCTGCCCAGAGACTGCTTGGTCACTTGCCGTGACAACCTGCCTGTCCCAGAGACTGCCTTGGTCACTTGCCGTGACAACCTGCCTGTCCAGAGACTGCCTCGGTTACTTACCGTTACAACCTGCCTGCCCAGAGACTTCCTTGGTCACTTGCTGTGACAAACCTGCCTGTCCAGAAACTACCTATATCCTCTGCCGTGAATCCCTGCCCTTTTCCAGGTGCCACCCGCTCTCTTACAAGTAAAATCTCTTGTATAATAAAGCTATGTGGTTCCACCAACCTGACCTGTCTCGTCAGTAGTTCCACCCACCAGACCCGTTACACCCAGCAGTTCCCTGAAGGCTCCATGATGTTTCACGGTTGTCCCGTTTGCTGTGATGAAGTCCCTTGTAGCCCAGATGGGTCTAAAGTCGTGTGCTATGCCATGCGAGTACCTGTAGTCCGTGTAGATGTTTGCAGTCTTGCCTTCTGCCATCTGACAGGCCTTCGTCAGCGCTATCAATTCTGCTTCCTGGGCTGACAGGCTAGGTGACAGATTTCTGGACCACAGGATTTCTTGATTGCTGGTCACTGCACTTCCTGTGTTGAAACTTCTTCATCATCTGCAAATCTGGAGCCATCCAAGTATCCCCCCTTGGGAGTGGGAGTAGAGTGGCCGGGCTGAGGACTGTAGGTCTGGAGACGGTGACATTATGAGACAAAGGCAATAGAGGCGCCACAAAGATGCCTGGCGGTGGAGAGATTACTGTTGGTTGAGCTTGATTGAAGATTGCCAAGATGTCATGTGGAGTGAGAGTTTCCAGTGGCTGTCCAAGAGTGATTTCAGCAACCTTGTCCAGGAGGGTGTGTGCTGCAGATACTGCCATCAGGCAGGAGGGTGCTCTTCTTGCAACTGGATCCAAGCGGGCTGAGAGGCAGCCTAAAAGTCTCTGTTTTCCCCCGTGAATCCGTGCCAGGACTCCAGTAGCATGACCTTTTTTCTTCCATCAGGTAGACGGAAAGACTTTTCATAGTCAGGTAGGCCTGGTATTGGCGCTGAGACTGTGGAGTTCTTCCAATCTCCTGAATGGGTTGAAGGCTGCGTCTGATAGAAGGAGCGGGGTTGCGTTGATGCAAGCCCACAGAGGCTGCATTAGGACTGAGGCATCAGGGATCCAGGTTCTGCAATACGACACTAGACCAGGGAAGGCCTGCAGCATTCTTGGAGTTGTTGGGGGAGCCATCTTCTCCACAGTGGTCTTCCAGTCTTTTGACATGTGTTTCGTCTTGTGGGCAATACAGTGTCCCAGGGATGTAACTTGCTTCTGGCATCACTGGACTTTGTTCTTCCAGACCTTGCGTTGCTGTTCTTCCAGGTAGAGTAGGAGAGATAAGGAATAGGCTGTGCAGGTGTCGATGTCAACCACACAAAAAGAGAAAGTCATCCACGTGTTGTAGAAGAGTGACTCTTGCACATTCTGCAATCCAGTTGACGAAGATGGAGGACATTGTCTTGGTGAAACTTGAAGGGCTTGTTTTGAGCACCTTGAGGCAACATTGTCCATATGTACTGCACTGGTGCGTGAAAGCAGGCATCCAGATGGAGGGAAACACTGAAGAAGGTACTGGCCAGGTTGATCACCGTGAATACCGTTGCGGTGACTGGACTCTTGAGAGCAGAGTGTGATGGTTCAGCACTGTTGGGGTTTCAAATACCGTAGCCTCTTTCGCGGCCTCCAGGCCTTGCACCATTCTGAACTCAGTGGGGTTTACAGTCTTTTTCTTCACTGTGGAAAGCTGGGATTGATTCCGATGGGCGAGGCAGCCCAGTTTGGCCTTGTCCTTCAGTATGCGGCAGGGGACTCCCATCTGCTGGTGCAGAGCTGGCGGGAAAACAAGCCGTCTACTAGGATCCACATCATGAGAGATGACGACCAGCTGGCTTTCTTGTTCTCCACCAAGACAGTTACTGTGTTAGCACCTGTTCTGGTCACAGGGGTCTTCTTGTTGGGACGTCTCCTTAAACGGCTGCTTTTTTCTCAGCACGGGCCATCAGTAGTTTCTTTTTCTCCAGCTCGGTCTCAGGTCAGTATTTGTGCACAAGTTTGAAGAGCTGAGTGGCCTTTTTCCGGTCTAGGGCCTGGGTGAACTGGTTGATTGCAGGGGGCACCTCCTGGTGCTTGCAAAAGATGAACCTCTGGCGTTAGAGCTGGATGAGGTGTTGCCATTCCATGAAGCGAGTAGAGTCCTTCTTGAGTTAATATCCTGGCCAATGTCAAAGTTCTCAGGCCATCTTCTTAGGCGAGTTCACTTAGACCTTCAGTTGGTCAGAGACATCTTGACTCTGGGTGATGGAGTGGCTTTTCTGGTACTATGTCCAGCACCTCCTGTGATAGGTCTGCAGTGTGGTTGTTTGAGGTTCCTGTTTCTTCTTGGGTCAGGGTGAAGAAAGTGTCATGGTCCCATCTTCCTGGAACACTCTGGTCGCTTTCAGCTTCTGCAGTAGGTCCACTCCCAATAGGTTGAGGGTGCAGGTTTTTTACACAACAAACTGGGACATGATGGAGTGTTCTGGCTGAGTCCACACGCTCAGGGGCTTCATAATCTGGAAATATCTGACTTGACCATCAATTCCCATGCAGGAAGCAGAAGATTCTGATAGGTAGGTGAGGTTGCGGAGTTCCACAAGAAAAGATATGACTACGCCATCCACTCTCAGGATATTGGTCCCACTGGTGGGGTTCCTTGTGGACTTGGTGTGCTCTTGTCCTATGGACGGGGTTCTTCACTGCTTTCTGTGTTTCTTCTTTTTCTGGTGAAGTCAGTGTTCTGCACTTGTTCCGGAAATGACCAAACTCGCCACAGTTGTAACACTTGACATTCCTTCTGTCCCGGCGGGACTCAATCCTTTTTGCTACTGTGAGCAGGGTATCCATTGCTATTGACGTGTACTCAGGCCTGGCTGCTACCAGTGGTTTCCTGATTGGTTCTCTCAGTCCATGCACAAAAGCCTGTGCCAACATCCGTCTGTGTGTCTGATCATGGGTAATGAGGCCCAAATCTTGAAACACTTGCATTACTCTGTCATGGAACTTCTCCACAGGCTCTGTCTTGTCTTGACTCGTGACATGAAGGCTGAGAGTTTGTCCTGTCAGTCTGCTTTTGGCCCATTCTCTGAGTTGCTCAATTAGCTTTGGTCCTGTCTCCCAGGCATACGCATCTAACTCTTGTTGGAAGCTTGAAGTGTTCTCTCATAATTGGCCAGAATGCATCACTTGCTTTTATTTCCATTACGGTCCAGAGATCAGTCCAGGCTGCTGCATACGTTCGCTGGATCTGCTGCATTTTTTGGCAAAATGGCATGGGGTGTATCCCTGGGTCTGGCAGCATACTGATCACCTGACTTGGGATGAAGGGCTCATAGGATGGTGCCTCTACCTGTCCCTGCTCTATTGGTGCTTGTGTGTTTTCTTCCCTAGTATTGGCCAGCATGTGTGACGTTGCATCTTCATCTTCATCAGATAAGAAGTGACATGGTGTACTTGGTGCATACACTGGGTGAGATTTGGGCTTTAAAGTTGTCTTGCTGCATGGGGATTTCCCACTTCCTTGCTGAGGCTGCGGTGGATCAGTGTCATGGTTCCATGCTAGCAGCCCTGTAGCTATACCACCCCCCTGTGAAGCCCTAGCTGTGGACTGTTGTGTCTGGGGGCTACATGTAGCGTTTTGTGTAGGGAGATCTGTGTAGCGCCGGCGTCCCTGCCCTCTGCCAGGCAGGGACGCTGTTCCCCTGCGCCAGCGTCCTCTGCCAGGCAGGGACGCTGTTCCCCTGCGCCAGCGTCCTCTGCCAGGCAGGGACGCTGTTCCCCTGCGCCAGCGTCCTCTGCCAGGCAGGGACGTCGCCCCCCTTACCCACGCTCGGCGTCCTCCTTCCGCCCTGCTGGGGTCGCGCGCTCCTTCCCTGCTGCTGGACTTAGGGCGCGCGCCCGCGCGCTCCCCCGCTCTTAAAGGGGCCGCGCGCATCTTTCAAAAAAGGTGCCCGAGCAATGTTGTTGCACTGTTTACTCTGCTTCAGCCCTCAGGTTCCGTTACCAGTTACCTGCCTGTCTCCTGCCAGTTTGCTGTCTGCTACCTGTCCGCAAGCCTACCTGGAGGTTCGGCCGTCACCGGTGGAGACCATCGGCTATTCCAGAGAATCTCGCCTGCTCACTTGGGGCGCTCATCTGCCATCTGCCTGCAGACCTACCCGGAGGTTCGGACGTCACATGCGGTGACCATCGTCTATTCCAGAGACTCTCGCCTGCTCACTTGGGGGCGTTCATCTGCCATCTGCCTGCAGACCTACCCGGAGGTTCGGACGTCACATGCGGTGACCATCGTCTATTCCAGAGACTCTCGCCTGCTCACTTGGGGCGTTCATCTGTCATCTGCCTGCTAGCCTACCGGGAGGCTCCACCATCTCAGGTCGTATATACCTGTCCTTCCAGAGACTGCCCCGGTCACTTGCCGTGACTACCTGCCTGTCCTTCTAGAGACTGCCCCGGTCACTTGCCGTGACTACCTGTCTGTCCTTCCAGAGACTGCCCCGGTCACTTGCCGTGACTACCTGCCTGTCCTTCCAGAGACTGCCCCGGTCACTTGCCGTGACTACCTGCCTGTCCTTCCAGAGACTGCCCCGGTCACTTGCCATGACTACCTGCCAGTCTATCCAGAGACTGTCCCTGTCACTTGCCGTGACTTCCTGTCCGTCTCCCCGGGTGCCACCCGCTCCTTTACAAGGAAAGTCTCCTTGTATAATAAAGCTCAGAGGTTCCACCTCCCAGACCCGTTACAGTTTGCTCGGGCCATGGAACCCGGTGGCACCCAAACCCCTTCACTCTCTGACCTGTGTCATGAACTGTCTCGTCAGAGGTCTCAACAGGAGTCCATCCTGGGTCATCTGCGGAATGTTAATTCCCGCCTGGACACCCTGACCACTTCACCAGCAACCACCACTGGCGCCATGACTCGCAATCCGGCAGTTCCGTTGCTTACCAATTCCGTGGTTTCCGTTCCTGGACCTCGACTTTCTGCTCCTCCACGGTTTGGAGGCGATCCTACTCTGGCTCGGGGTTTCATTAACCAGTGTACCCTGCATTTCGAACTCCTGGCTCACCAGTTTAACTCCGACCGGGCCAAAATTGCCTTCATTATGTCCCATCTCACCGGAGAGGCTCTGGCCTGGCTCAATCCTCTCTGGGAGAGAGAAGATCCTCTGGTGTCTGACCTGCCTGCTTTTCTCTCGGCCTTTCGGAAGGTATTCGACGAACCCGGACGGAAGACCTCCTCTGCATCATCTCTGTTGCGTCTCCGTCAGGGAAGTCTCACCGTGGGGCAATATGCCATACGGTTCCGTACCCTTGCCTCGGAGCTGGCCTGGGATAATGATGCTCTGATATCTGTCTTCTGGGAGGGTCTGTCCGGCCGTATTAAAGATGAACTTGCCGGTCGAGACATTCCAACCTCTCTCGATGACCTAATAACTCTGGCTAATCGAATTGATCTACGGTTCCAGGAACGCGCCAAAGAGGTCACCCGTGAGAGAAGGTTTCCTCGTCTAGCTCCTTCTTTTCAGGGACCTGTAACTCCTTCCGCTTCTCCCCAGGTACACACTTCTGAGCCTATGCAGGTCGACCCAATGCAAGCCCGTCAGGACTTACGCCGTGCCGAGGGGAGTTGCTTCTACTGTGGCAGTAAGGAGCACCGGATCCGTACCTGTCCGGAGAGGTCGGGAAACGCCTGTGTCTAGGTTCGCTCGGAGAGGTCAACCTAGACAAGAATAAATCCTCTTCATCTCTGCTGCTGTCAGTCTCAATTCTCCTCGGTGAGAACCGTTATTTCGAACAAGCCCAACTTGATTCTGGAGCAGCCGGGAATCTTGTTTCACAGGCTCTAGTAGAGAAATATCGCATTCCTACCAAACATCTGGTTGAACCAGTATCTGTTGATGCTGTGGACGGGGGTCTCCTACCACGTCCCATCCAACTTATCACTGAAGCCATAACCCTGCAGGTGGGAATGTTGCATTCTGAGAGCATCTCGTTTCATGTCCTGCCTGGACTCTCTCATGCTTTCTTATTAGGTCTACCTTGGCTCCAAAAGCATGCACCCGTGCTCGACTGGCAGACTGGAGAGATCCTTCGCTGGGGACAGGACTGTCATAAAACGTGTTTGGTTCCTGTTCATCCCGTCCGTCCTTCTCCTACACCAACTAATCTACCAGGGCTCCCGATTCCATATTGGTCGTTCGCTGATGTCTTTAATAAAAAGGAGGCAGAGACATTACCCCCTCACAGACCTTATGATTGCCCGATCGACCTGCTACCCGGTACTACGCCTCCCCGTGGGCGTATTTACCCATTGTCGGCTGCTGAGACCAGGTCGATGTCCGAATATATCGAGGAGAATTTGGCCAAGGGATTCATCCGGAAATCTACCTCCCCAGCGGGAGCAGGTTTCTTCTTCGTAAAAAAGAAAGACGGCTCTCTCCGTCCCTGTATTGACTACAGAGGCCTAAACCTGATCACGGTGAAGAATAAGTACCCTCTTCCGCTCATTCCCGAATTGTTTGATCGTCTGAGGGGGGCTAGAATCTTCACCAAACTGGATCTTCGTGGAGCATATAACCTGGTCCGTATCCGTCGGGGAGATGAATGGAAGACGGCATTCAACACCCAGGACGGCCACTATGAGTATTTGGTGATGCCCTTTGGTCTCTGTAATGCTCCTGCAGTCTTTCAGGAGTTGGTCAATGACATCTTCCGGGACCTGCTCTACTCCTGCGTTGTGGTGTACCTAGACGACATCTTGGTCTTCTCTCCGGATCTCCAGTCTCACCGGAGGGATGTTCGTCAGGTTCTGCTCAGGCTTAGGCAGAATCACCTTTTCGCCAAATATGAGAAGTGTCTCTTTGAGCAGACCTCGCTTCCGTTTTTGGGTTACATCATTTCTCAGACAGGCCTAAGAATGGGTCCGGAGAAGCTATCTGCCATCGAGAAATGGCCCCGACCGGAGGGATTGAAGGCCATTCAGCGGTTCCTGGGATTCGCCAATTATTACCGCCTCTTCATACCGCACTTCTCTTCCCGGACTGCTCCAATCTCCGCGCTCACCCGCAAGAATGCTAACCCCAAACAGTGGACGCCCGAAGCAGAGGAGGCCTTTCTTTCCTTAAAACAGGCCTTCTCTTCCGCTCCAGTGCTGCATCGCCCGGACGGCAACAAGCAGTTCTTCCTGGAGGTGGACGCTTCCTCTTCTGGAGCCGGAGCGGTACTGACTCAAAAGTCTTCTTCCGGGAGAATGGTATCTTGCGGCTTCTTCTCAAAACTCTTCTCCTCTTCTGAGCGCAATTATTCCATAGGAGACCGAGAGTTATTGGCCATCAAGCTGGCATTGGAGGAGTGGCGTTACCTACTCGAGGGGGCTCTTCATCCGGTAATCATTTACACTGACCACAAGAATCTGGCTTACCTCCAGCATGCCCAGAGACTTAACCCTCGCCAAGCCCGGTGGTCCTTGTTTTTTGCCCGCTTCGACTTTCTTTTACACTTTCGCCCAGCCGACAAGAACATCAAGGCGGATGCCTTGTCCCGGTCTTTCCTGGTGTCGGATCTCGAGGAGGAACCTAAACATATCATCGATCCCGCCAGAGTGATGCAGGTGGCTCCCGTAGTCTAAATTGTCTCCCTCCAGGTAAGACGTTCGTATCGGTACCTGATCGGGAGAGGATCCTCCACTGGGGTCATTCGTCTAAACTAGCTGGCCACGCTGGTCAGAGAAAGACCCTCCAGCTCATTACCCGGCATTACTGGTAGCCTACCCTGCACAAGGATGTAATAGACTTTGTTTCTGCCTGTGCCTCCTGTGCCCGCAACAAAGTTCCGAGACACCTGCCTGCCGGCCGTCTTCTCCCGCTTCCTGTACCCGCTGCCCCCTGGCAGCATATAGCCATGGCCTTCATAACGGATCTTCCCGTCTCTGCTGGTTGTACGGTCATTTGGGTGGTCGTTGACCGATTTTCCAAGATGGCTCACTTCATTCCCCTGCCAGGGCTTCCGTCTGCACCCGAGTTGGCTAAAGACTTTATCCGCCACATCTTCCGTCTTCATGGTCTGCCTCGTCACATTGTGTCGGATCGTGGGGTGCAGTTCACCTCACGTTTCTGGAGAGCCACTTGTAAGTTGCTAGACATCACCCTGGATTTCTCCTCCGCTTACCACCCACAGTCCAATGGTCAAGTCGAGCGAATCAATCAGATTCTGACCAGTTATCTCCCGCACTTTGTTAATGCCCACCATTCTGACTGGGTGGATCTCCTGCCTTGGGCCGAATTTTCGTACAACAATCACGAGAGCGAATCTTCCTCCAAATCTCCGTTTCTTGTAGTCTTCGGTCAACATCCTCGGATCCCTGTACCTATTTCCATCTCTGTGGACAATCCAGCTGCGGAATCCCTGGTTAACGAATTCTCCTCCATATGGGAGAGTACCCGGTCCGCACTCATTCTGTCATCCGAGCGCATGAAGAGACATGCTGACAAGAGACGTCTGGATCCCCCTCAATTCCGTCCTGGGGATAAGGTCTGGCTCTCGTCCAAGTATGTTCGGCTCAAGATTCCTTCCTACAAGTTAGGTCCTCGGTTCATCGGTCCTCTGGAGATCATCAGTCAGATCAACCCAGTGTCCTATAAATTGAAACTCCCGGCCAATTTGCGGATTCCTAACTCCTTCCATGTATCTCTCCTCAAACCGGTGGTACTTAACTCTTTTGTCAAGTCTACAGGTACACCTCCTGCTCCACTGTCTGCTGAGAACGAATTTGAGGTAGAGAACATTTTGGCCACCAAAAGGGTAGGAAGAAAGACCTATTTTCTGGTGGATTGGAAGGGGTTTGGTCCTGAGGAGAGAACGTGGGAGCCTCGGGAGAACATCCATGCCCCTCTCATCCTAGCTAAATTTCTTTCTGGCCTAAAAAAGGGGGGGCCTAAAGGGGGGGTACTGTAGCGCCGGCGTCCCTGCCCTCTGCCAGGCAGGGACGCTGTTCCCCTGCGCCAGCGTCCTCTGCCAGGCAGGGACGCTGTTCCCCTGCGCCAGCGTCCTCTGCCAGGCAGGGACGCTGTTCCCCTGCGCCAGCGTCCTCTGCCAGGCAGGGACGTCGCCCCCCTTACCCACGCTCGGCGTCCTCCTTCCGCCCTGCTGGGGTCGCGCGCTCCTTCCCTGCTGCTGGACTTAGGGCGCGCGCCCGCGCGCTCCCCCGCTCTTAAAGGGGCCGCGCGCATCTTTCAAAAAAGGTCCCCGGCCAATGCCGGAGGACTCCACCCTATATAAAGTACTCCCTCCTTAATGGAGGTGCCCGAGCAATGTTGTTGCACTGTTTACTCTGCTTCAGCCCTCAGGTTCCATTACCAGTTACCTGCCTGTCTCCTGCCAGTTTGCTGTCTGCTACCTGTCCGCAAGCCTACCTGGAGGTTCGGCCGTCACCGGTGGAGACCATCGGCTATTCCAGAGAATCTCGCCTGCTCACTTGGGGGCGCTCATCTGCCATCTGCCTGCAGACCTACCCGGAGGTTCGGACGTCACATGCGGTGACCATCGTCTATTCCAGAGACTCTCGCCTGCTCACTTGGGGGCGTTCATCTGCCATCTGCCTGCAGACCTACCCGGAGGTTCGGACGTCACATGCGGTGACCATTGTCTATTCCAGAGACTCTCGCCTGCTCACTTGGGGGCGTTCATCTGTCATCTGCCTGCTAGCCTACCGGGAGGCTCCACCATCTCAGGTCGTATATACCTGTCCTTCCAGAGACTGCCCCGGTCACTTGCCATGACTACCTGCCTGTCCTTCCAGAGACTGCCCCGGTCACTTGCCGTGACTACCTGTCTGTCCTTCCAGAGACTGCCCGGTCACTTGCCGTGACTACCTGCCTGTCCTTCCAGAGACTGCCCCGGTCACTTGCCGTGACTACCTGCCTGTCCTTCCAGAGACTGCCCCGGTCACTTGCCGTGACTACCTGCCCGTCTATCCAGAGACTGTCCCTGTCACTTGCCGTGACTTCCTGTCCGTCTCCCCGGGTGCCACCCGCTCCTTTACAAGGAAAGCCTCCTTGTATAATAAAGCTCAGAGGTTCCGCCTCCCAGACCCGTTACAATCTGCACTTTCTTCTCCTGATATAATGACTGGCAATGTTTGTACTGTGCTTGGGATAGACAAGGTGCCCTGTTCTGGAAACACTGAATACAGGGACACCACATTGCTTGGATTGGGCGTTAACCCAGTTGATGACGAAGTAGAAAAAAGAGGAAGAGAAGGGAGGTGTGAGGGAGGAGCGAGAGAAAGAGGAGGGGAGGGAGAGAAGAGTGAAAGGGGGAAAAGAGAGAAAGATGGAGGAGAGAGAGAGAAGAAAGATGGAGGGGGAGAAGTAGAAGAAGATGAAGAAGAAGATTTGAGAGTTGGAGAGGAAGAGATAGAAGAAGAGGAAGATGAAGAAAATGGATGTGTCAGAGATGTGATGGATGTAAGATAAACTCTGCACTCAACTTTGAATGATAATGGTGTGATTTTATTATAGTTCAGTGATGTCAAACGTTTCGGTCAGCAGACCTTCTTCAGTAACTATACAAAATAATAAATGGTTCGACAGATTTCATGGAAAATATATACCCAAATAATCTTATTTACAAAAAAATAAAGTATATACATGGTATCAAGACTTGTTCCGAAGTAAATATAGGAAGAGGCAAGGTTGGTTCAGTCATAAATCTAATTCAGAGAAAGAGGAGCTTAAACATACATACCGTATATCACAGAATAATGCTGTTAATATGAATCAATCAGACTTATAACCTATAGTGATCAGAAGAAAGGGTGATGTTGTTCACCTAGAAATGAATTCCCATAGAGCACAATAGTGTAAGGCTGACTGGCTGCTTACCCTAAGGGGTTAAAGTGGTTCCTGCCGCAGGTGAGTAATGACTATGAGATAACATGTGAGAATTATAACAGTGAATGCTCACAGTGGTTGGTTCAGAGCTGCTGAGTAATAGTACATACCGTGAATCTCAGTGTCAAAAGGGAGATCCGTTTCCGGAGTGAAATAAGGATAATAGGTATGACCTATAATTACTAAAGAGCACATAAAAGTGTGAGAAGCAGAGTCTGGGCTGTGAGACGCGTGCCTTAGATAAATACAGAGTTAACCTTACTGTGAAGAGGATAAGGTCTTAACAGAGCCTGTGTTGTGGCCTGTAAGGAGACATAGCACATAAACACTCAGAGTAGTGAACGCTGATAGAGGGTGCTTATGGAGCGGTTCAGTTACCTTGCCCAGGGATGGCAGTAGTCGCGGTGTCCACCGCTGGAGTAGTGCAGTGATAGCTACCTGGGGTGAGTTTATATGGACGCCAGTGCCATGTGTTCTGAGTGTGGGACTTCCTGGTTCCGGCTAGACCGGAAGTGACGTGCCCGGAAGTGCAGAATGCGGTCCACGTGCGTTCCATGGGTTCTGAGATGTGGGAGTGTGCTTAAGGCAGCGCATGCTCAGTAGTGATTTCAAGATTGTAGCGCAGCTCAGTCTTAGAAGTGCAGTAAAGGGATGGGAAAAAGGCTGGTGAAGATTTTCTAAGTGCCCATAGTTTCTGGCAGTCAATATAGGCGACTCTAGAGAAAAGGAGAAGATGTAATTAGAAAAAATCACAGAATTGACAATTCAAATAAATGACAGTAAATCATAGTCCCTATTGAGACCCTTAGGGGTGAGTGTTTCCAGTGTGTGGATCCAATACGATTCCCGTTTTTTCAATAGTGCGATCCGATCACCACCCCGTCTTAATGGAGGTATATGGTCAATGACCTGAAACTGTAGTTGCGAAATGGTATGTCCCTTAGAGTGAAAGTGGTATGGTACTGGAAGTAATAAATTGGCACAACGTATGGTGGACTTGTGTTTGGAAATTCTGTCTTTCACTGGAAGGGTGGTTTCCCCGACATAAAGCAAACCACATGGGCACTTGATGAGGTAGACTACAAATGACGTGTCGCATGTGTAAAAATCTTTAATGTGGAATGTTTTGCCCGTATGGGGATGATGAAAACGGTCACCTTTAAGGACATTGTTACACTGAGCACAGTGTAGACATGGATATGTCCCAGTCTTAGGACAAGCAAGAAACTTCTGTCTAATAGGTGTTAAAGGGCCTATATCGGCCCTAATCAGACTGTCTTTGATGTTGGGGGGTCTTTTAAAACAGGGTAAAAATGGTACCTGAAATTCGGGAATGTTCGGATGGGCTGTGGATAAGAGGTGCCAATGACGTTTGATCGTTTTATGTAGTAAGAATGCAAAGGGATGGTAGGAGTGGATGAAGGGGATCCGTTTGGTATTCCTATTGTGACGTGTCTGTGGTACATGGTTCTTAGATTCTTCCAGAAGGGGCAGCGGGTATCCTCTCTTGGAGAATTTCAGAGACATGTCTTGAAGGCGGGCTGTTCGGAGAGAGTCATTGGTGACTATCCGTTTAACGCGTTGAAATTGCGAGATGGGGATCGATTTCTTGACAGACGGGGGATGGAAGCTGGAATAATGTAAAATGCTGTTTTTGTCCGTTGGTTTGACAAATAAATCCGTTGTAATAAGGCCATCATTATCTTTCATCACCATGGTATCTAGGAAATTGATTTTCTGTAAATCATGAGATATGGTGAAGGTGATGCCTGGCCATGCAGAATTAAGAAAGGACAGGAATTGTTGCAGGGATTCTACCGTGCCACTCCATAGACAAAACACGTCATCGATATACCGTTTCCACAGTAAGACGTACTGTGAAAACAAGGGGTGTTTATAGATGTGGGTGGTTTCGAAGTCTGCCATGTACGTGTTGGCATAAGGGGGTGCCACGTTAGATCCCATGGCGGTGCCACGTATCTGTAAATAGAATGAATCCTGAAAGAGGAAGAAGTTGTTGAACAAAATAACTGAAAGTAACTCTATGACCAGATTAATCTGGTCTTCTGCCCAACCTTCTGTGGTTAGGAGATGGTGTACTGAATTGATGCCATTGACATGAGGTATCGAGGTGTATAAATCCTTGACATCCATGGTTACTAGGATAGTATTGGGTGGTACCCTCTGTAGACTCTGAATGGTCTGGAGGAAATCTCCAGTGTCAAGCAGGAAAGAGGAGGCTGTATGGGTGATGGGTGTGAGAATTTTCTCTAAAAATCTGGCGATGGGTGATAAGATTGAGTTGGTGGAGGCCACAATGGGCCTGCCTGGTGGATTCTGCAAATTTTTATGGATCTTTGGTATGGTGTAGAATACTGGAGTGATTGGATTCTTATTGCATAAGAACTCGCTTGTTTTGGAGTCAAGGATCCCCAAATTGGAGTATTTTGTAATAATGGTCTCAATTTTGGATCGAATTTCACTGGTTGGGTCTCTAGGTAGAATATGATAAATCGAAGTGTCTAATAATTGTCGTTTAATTTCTGCTATATACAGTGTCCTGTCCATGACCACAAGGGCTCCACCTTTGTCTGCAGGTTTAAAGATAAGTGATTGATCGTCCTGGAGAGATTTTAATGCTTGTTTTTCAACCTGGGACATATTAGGAGGGTAAAAAAGTTTCCCCTGTTCTATGTCCTTACGTAAAAGTTGAAATGATGTGTGAACAAACTCAATGAAGGTTTCAACCGCATGTGACCCATGTGGTGGGCGAAATGAGCTCTTGTTATGCAGACCCAAATGAAGTATAGATAATGCCTGGTGGGGCCCCTGTGGTATGGGATTACAAGAATCGATAGAAGAAAAATACGCTTTGAGGCGAATAGTCCGAAAAAAACGCTGTAAGTCCATATCCAGGTCGAAGGTCTTGTACCGGTAAGCGGGACAGAAAGATAGGCCCTTTTGTAAAATTTGGTATTCTGCGATACCTAAAGGTCTAGAAGAAATGTTAATCACAAGCGAATCCGTGCCTGTGACCGGGTAACCCGCATTTGGTCCATGCTGTTTCTTCCCTCTTGTGCTCCGTCTGGTCTTCTTCGTGGAAAACGCTGCCGTTGTCCTAAAAAAGGAACCTGGGAAGTGGAGAATGGGCCACGTTCCTGTTCGGACCCAGAGGTAGAATAATCGGTGGATGAGCGCTGGCTGCGTGGTTGTGGTCGTCTGTAGGAGGATCTGTCCTGCCATTTATAGACTTTATTGGACTCGTAATCCGCTGCGTCTCTGGTGAACTTGCTTCTTTTCCGATTTTCAGTATCTCTGGTGTGCTGGTCAATGCGGCTCTGTATTTGGGTCCTAAGTGACTGAAGTTCTTCAGTGGTACCGGTTGTTGCTAGCTGGGACTCAATGTTCTGGACTGTCGCTGTATTGGATTCAATGGCCTTATGTAGGTGCTCCAAAGTGAGTGTCATGAGGTCAAAAGAACACTTATTTAGTATCTGTTCATAACGGGCACAAAAATCTGGAGATTCATTAAAGAGAGTGGGGCGAAGTGGTACCCGTAAGCCCCTGGGAATTCTTTTCACCCGAAGATACTCTGACAAGGTGGCACTATGCAGTTTCAGGTTAACCTGGTGCCTAAGTGCACGTTCTAGATCACGTCCGCGTGTTTCGCGGGGTGGTGCTTTAAGGAAATCTGTGGAGAAGTGTGACTGAGCCAAAATTGCCGAAGTTTCTTCCAAATTATAAGAAAAGGTAGTAGAGGACATACCCACGAATGGCGTGCTACACGTAAGGGGAGAAATACTTGGTAACAAAATACGTGTGCACAGTCAATGTGCCGGTGCAAGAGTAAGTTCCCAAACCATATTCAAATGTAAGATAAACTCTGCACTCAACTTTGAATGATAATGGTGTGATTTTATTATAGTTCAGTGATGTCATACGTTTCGGTCAGCAGACCTTCTTCAGTAACTATACAAAATAATAAATGGTTCGACAGATTTCATGGAAAATATATACCCAAATAATCTTATTTACAAAAAAATAAAGTATATACATGGTATCAAGACTTGTTCCGAAGTAAATATAGGAAGAGGCAAGGTTGGTTCAGTCATAAATCTAATTCAGAGAAAGAGGAGCTTAAACATACATACCGTATATCACAGAATAATGCTGTTAATATGAATCAATCAGACTTATAACCTATAGTGATCAGAAGAAAGGGTGATGTTGTTCACCTAGAAATGAATTCCCATAGAGCACAATAGTGTAAGGCTGACTGGCTGCTTACCCTAAGGGGTTAAAGTGGTTCCTGCCGCAGGTGAGTAATGACTATGAGATAACATGTGAGAATTATAACAGTGAATGCTCACAGTGGTTGGTTCAGAGCTGCTGAGTAATAGTACATACCGTGAATCTCAGTGTCAAAAGGGAGATCCGTTTCCGGAGTGAAATAAGGATAATAGGTATGACCTATAATTACTAAAGAGCACATAAAAGTGTGAGAAGCAGAGTCTGGGCTGTGAGACGCGTGCCTTAGATAAATACAGAGTTAACCTTACTGTGAAGAGGATAAGGTCTTAACAGAGCCTGTGTTGTGGCCTGTAAGGAGACATAGCACATAAACACTCAGAGTAGTGAACGCTGATAGAGGGTGCTTATGGAGCGGTTCAGTTACCTTGCCCAGGGATGGCAGTAGTCGCGGTGTCCACCGCTGGAGTAGTGCAGTGATAGCTACCTGGGGTGAGTTTATATGGACGCCAGTGCCATGTGTTCTGAGTGTGGGACTTCCTGGTTCCGGCTAGACCGGAAGTGACGTGCCCGGAAGTGCAGAATGCGGTCCACGTGCGTTCCATGGGTTCTGAGATGTGGGAGTGTGCTTAAGGCAGCGCATGCTCAGTAGTGATTTCAAGATTGTAGCGCAGCTCAGTCTTAGAAGTGCAGTAAAGGGATGGGAAAAAGGCTGGTGAAGATTTTCTAAGTGCCCATAGTTTCTGGCAGTCAATATAGGCGACTCTAGAGAAAAGGAGAAGATGTAATTAGAAAAAATCACAGAATTGACAATTCAAATAAATGACAGTAAATCATAGTCCCTATTGAGACCCTTAGGGGTGAGTATTGAGACCCCCCAACATCAAAGACAGTCTGATTAGGGCCGATATAGGCCCTTTAACACCTATTAGACAGAAGTTTCTTGCTCGTCCTAAGACTGGGACATATCCATGTCTACACTGTGCTCAGTGTAACAATGTCCTTAAAGGTGACCGTTTTCATCATCCCCATACGGGCAAAACATTCCACATTAAAGATTTTTACACATGCGACACGTCATTTGTAGTCTACCTCATCAAGTGCCCATGTGGTTTGCTTTATGTCGGGGAAACCACCCTTCCAGTGAAAGACAGAATTTCCAAACACAAGTCCACCATACGTTGTGCCAATTTATTACTTCCAGTACCATACCACTTTCACTCTAAGGGACATACCATTTCGCAACTACAGTTTCAGGTCATTGACCATATACCTCCATTAAGACGGGGTGGTGATCGGATCGCACTATTGAAAAAACGGGAATCGTATTGGATCCACACACTGGAAACACTCACCCCTAAGGGTCTCAATAGGGACTATGATTTACTGTCATTTATTTGAATTGTCAATTCTGTGATTTTTTCTAATTACATCTTCTCCTTTTCTCTAGAGTCGCCTATATTGACTGCCAGAAACTATGGGCACTTAGAAAATCTTCACCAGCCTTTTTCCCATCCCTTTACTGCACTTCTAAGACTGAGCTGCGCTACAATCTTGAAATCACTACTGAGCATGCGCTGCCTTAAGCACACTCCCACATCTCAGAACCCATGGAACGCACGTGGACCGCATTCTGCACTTCCGGGCACGTCACTTCCGGTCTAGCCGGAACCAGGAAGTCCCACACTCAGAACACATGGCACTGGCGTCCATATAAACTCACCCCAGGTAGCTATCACTGCACTACTCCAGCGGTGGACACCGCGACTACTGCCATCCCTGGGCAAGGTAACTGAACCGCTCCATAAGCACCCTCTATCAGCGTTCACTACTCTGAGTGTTTATGTGCTATGTCTCCTTACAGGCCACAACACAGGCTCTGTTAAGACCTTATCCTCTTCACAGTAAGGTTAACTCTGTATTTATCTAAGGCACGCGTCTCACAGCCCAGACTCTGCTTCTCACACTTTTATGTGCTCTTTAGTAATTATAGGTCATACCTATTATCCTTATTTCACTCCGGAAACGGATCTCCCTTTTGACACTGAGATTCACGGTATGTACTATTACTCAGCAGCTCTGAACCAACCACTGTGAGCATTCACTGTTATAATTCTCACATGTTATCTCATAGTCATTACTCACCTGCGGCAGGAACCACTTTAACCCCTTAGGGTAAGCAGCCAGTCAGCCTTACACTATTGTGCTCTATGGGAATTCATTTCTAGGTGAACAACATCACCCTTTCTTCTGATCACTATAGGTTATAAGTCTGATTGATTCATATTAACAGCATTATTCTGTGATATACGGTATGTATGTTTAAGCTCCTCTTTCTCTGAATTAGATTTATGACTGAACCAACCTTGCCTCTTCCTATATTTACTTCGGAACAAGTCTTGATACCATGTATATACTTTATTTTTTTGTAAATAAGATTATTTGGGTATATATTTTCCATGAAATCTGTCGAACCATTTATTATTTTGTATAGTTACTGAAGAAGGTCTGCTGACCGAAACGTTTGACATCACTGAACTATAATAAAATCACACCATTATCATTCAAAGTTGAGTGCAGAGTTTATCTTACATTTGAATATGGTTTGGGAACTTACTCTTGCACCGGCACATTGACTGTGCACACGTATTTTGTTACCAAGAGATGTGATGGAGGGAAAAGAAGGAATGAGAGGGATGGCAGCGAGGAAAGAGGAGAAAAGTCTGAAGAAGAAAGAGAAAGGGACTGAGAGAAGAAAAAGGAGAGGGTGTCCCCCCTGTGACTCTTGAGAGGGGATGGTTGAAACAAAAATGCCTTCTCCCTGTGGAGAGAGGCGGGGAGCGTTTTTCCCTGTACAAGGCTCCTTACTCAATGAGAGCAGCCTACACCTGTCCCGTGTCTCCACATGATGGACATGTGATGTGTGTGACTCTGAATTCTGCTCTTGTGACATGTCAGTGATCTTTTTCTCACAGATGATTTAACACCTTTTCAAACTTATTCACATAAAAATAAAAAAAAATCACTTCCTGGTCCGTTCAAATTAACTTGCTGTATCTTTTACACGATGCACCGCTGCTCTTTTATAGCAGATGGTAATCTATTAATAAACTTTCCCGTTACCTTTCAAATAACAAAAAACAAGAAAAAACATTTCATTATGCAGCGTAAAGGCTGCCTGTCTATTTGCTTCTCACGTACTCTGACATTCTATTCACATGCCTAGCCCTTCGATTCTTACATACTGTGTCTATTTCAAAAACCTATTCAACAAAGGTGATTTAAAAATCTGAAAACTTCTGCACTCTGGTTCTGTTTGTTCTCGCCGAATGCCCGACGGGAGGGGCTACTCAGACCACTGCGTAGTTTGTGTCTGCTCTCTCCCTCAGCCTGTAATTCTCCTTATCTATGTGACCTTGTTCTAAAGCAAGCTTGTAGAAAAAAAATGGCTGGAGAAATAAAGCTCTAAAATAAATTGCTTAGAGAAAAAATCTCTCCAAAATCATTTAAAAAAGTACTTAAAAGAAAAATTTTAAAAAACAAAAAGTTAGATTTAGTAAAAAACTCTAAGAAAAAAGAAAACAAAAAAAAAATAAATTCACCAAAAAGGGGAGAAAAAAGAAAAAACCGTATTAATCATAAAACTCTGAAAAACAACCCTTGTTACTAAAACAGCTAATTGAAAAATCTCTGGAATGTCAGCTGGCTGCTTCCCCCCTCCCTTCCTTATATCTCTGCTTGCTGTCTCTATAGGCACTGAAATCACGTATCAAAAAAAAAAAAAAAAAAACTATTATTCCTCAGAATAGCAAAAAATGAATATAGTTCAGTCCGAATGCCTGATAATTCTCACGTTAAAACCTGTAGCCAAAAAACTAGCTTCAAAAAATAAAAATCAAAGCCAAGAAACAGAATGCCTGATAACGTGATTAGCAGAGGAGGGGGGGTCAAAGGGGTTTTCTCGCTGCTGCAGCCAGCACACTGCTCTGAATGAGATACTGACAGAGCGCACGGAGATGTGATTTAAAGCGACAGTACCTGATACAGACAATGAGACAGACACCCGGGAGAATACGAATCCCTCTTTTGATGATCTGTGACACATACAAGCTGCTCTGGTAACTGATAACTCACCAATTGCACTGAGCGCGGTGAGGCTCAAGGTTCTATCGCTCTGTACCGTATGCCCTGGCTGGTGCGCCGGTCACAGTAATCTGCAATAGCCTTCATCAAAATTCTCACTATCCACGTCTGATTTGACTGGGATGGCCTCCCGGTGCGTGGACGATTTATTGTGAGAACTTATCCAAACAAAGCTTCTGCCCTTCACGTCTGATTTGACTGGGATGGCCTCCCAGTGCGTGAAAGTTTACTGCAGAAACTTAACCGAACAAAGCCCTTGCTTCCACAACTGGATTTTTTGGGATAACCTCCCTCCAATGTGTGAAGAATATCTGCGTGGACTTATCCAAAACAAAGCTTCCGCCCTTCACGTCTGATTTGACTGGGATGGCCTCCCGGTGCGTGAAAGTTTACTGCGGGAACTTATGCAGCAATTGTCTTTTGCTATACAGCCCCCAGAGATCAGCAAGCAAAAACACAGTCACCGTTCCAACTTTCTCCCGGTTCACATAAAACATGAAACATATACAGCACAGCAGCAACCAACTCGGCTTATATCCCAGGGCTTTTGGATAAGGGTATGGACTTTTTACACAACCTGGGAATGCGGTGATGACCACGTCCGACCGGCTGGAAGTGTAGGCTAGGACTAGGCACAGGGAACATTCAGGTAAGATGACAAAGTTTTCTTACCTTACTGATGGAGCTGCAGTCTCCGTCCCGTGTGCCAAGGCCAGGGCCAACACCCCCGTCTCTCCGGTCGGCCGGGTCCTCGTGCGTTTCGTCCAATGCCCCGTGTGCAGGCGCCAACTGATATGGAAATTTAATTAGGATAAAAATATCCTTCTGTGTTTGCTGCTTGCCATGTCCAAATCTCTATATAATGTCTTTTTGAGCGCTCAGAACGAAATGAGGACTGTCCACACGAAAGTGTCAGTATAACAGTTCGTCAAAGACATACATTTATTATTCATTCAAGGTTTTATACGTTTACAAAAAGGGGCTGGTTAGTCAATTAACATACAATTAAAAGCTGCTAGATTATTGGCTGTTCTAGTGTAAATATGATAATTATGATAATCATGATTAAAAGAGCTGAAGTTGCAGAATTATTGTTTATATTCTTGTGACCTAGTTGTCTTGCATAACTATAATGTAAACAACAGATATCTAATAGGACTTTTTGTACTTCATGCATTTGTTCCTTTACGAAGGCCTTATGCAGGCCTTATGAAGGCCAGATTTCTTTAAAACGACTGATTATAGCTGGCCTAGAAATATGTGAGCACAAGGTTTTTTAGCAAGTGAGATCTATCTAACTGTGAACTGTGAATACATATATGTGAATATACTTTGAATATATGGAATACATATATATTTCCATGACAAAGCTCTACATATACACATATCGTCAAATATTAAGACTAAGGCTGACATCACACTTGCGAGTGTGATGCGAATTAGTCGCACGACTTTCTCGCATCAACACCCGGCACGGCCACCCGCTCTCGGACCCGAGTGTATGGCTGCATGTATTTCTATGCAGCCGCACACTCGTGTCCGAGAGCGGGCGGCCGTGCCAGGTGTTGATGCGAAAAAGTCGTGCGACTAACTCGCATCACACTCGCAAGTGTGATGCCGGCCTAAGCTAAAAAATCTATATCCCTTCACATGGCCTAAACAATATATAACGTATCTGGGAGTAAAATTGGGAAGAACAATTGAACATCTCTTTCGATTAAATATTCCACCTCTGATTTCTTCAGTAGAGTCATCCATAAAAGCATGGAAAGACTCATATATCTCATGGATGGGGAGAAAGAATTTATTGAAGAGTTTGATCCTTCCCAAGTTTTTGTATATCTTTCAAATGCTTCCTATAAACATTCCTAAATCCTGCCTCGACAAAATCAACTCAATATTCCGTAGATATACATGGAAGGGGCAAAAACCCCATCTAGCTTATAAGACTCTTACCTTGCCCAAACATAGAGGAAGAATGGGAGCCCCAGATATACTGAAATACTATCAAGCGGCAATATTATCCAGAGTAGTTGATTTCCTACGGAGTTCTCGTGACAAACAGTGGACTGAGGTGGAGGAGGCCATGGCCTCCCTACCCCTGAGATCTATTTTCTTGATGGGTATACACGAGAAGAAAGTAATGAACGCCCTGCCCCCCCCCCCCCCGTCACCTCTGATCAGATTAGCTGATATAATCCCACACTCTTTTTACTCCCGAGGTGTTAATTCTGGGAGACCTGGGTGTTATGAAAATGTCTCTCTAGATTATCTCCTAGTGGATGGGTCGCTCCCCTCGTTACTGGACCTGCAAGAGACACTGGGACTCTCTGGTCTAACATTCATTCAATATGGATCCATTAGAGACCTGCTGAAATCTTACATTCGGACCTCGGACCTCCTACGCCCACTGACTGCATTTGAATCCCTTTGTGCAACTGTCCATAAGCCGAAAAAAATAGTATCTTCTATTTATCAAATACAATTAAACTTAAACTGCTGCCCCAAGAGAGCATTTATGACACTTTGGGAAAGGGACTTGGGCTATAGGTTCACCCCAAACCAAGTGTGATGATACTGCAAGCTCCATTACTTGTGCTGTTCTAGAACTTTCCACATAGAACTACGACCACCATCGTTTTGCCAGCACAGAGCAAAGCCCCCTCCCTCTCTCTCTGCAGGTCACTCCTCTCATCCCTCCCACCTCAGGAATTCTTTAGGAATGTCCTTTGTCTCAAAACCCTGCAGAAAGATCCCATACATATCATGAGAATTCATTCTTTTGGTTATAACACGGTGGGAGCTTTCGCTAGAAACACGAAAGCTACAGTTTTGAATCCGGCGTTCATCAGGCGTCGTTCTCATGGTACTGGTGAACCCGTAACTCCAACAGAACCCGGGAAATGGAATTCTCGGATGCACCATGAACTATCTCACCCAAGTTTGGGCTCAATTGAACAGTCATTTCAAAGTAAGATCATTGATAGGTCTGCCATTATTCTGCTAGGTTCCCAGGATGAGGTATGGACCTTATGATCTTCCAGAACTAAAACTATAACTTGTAGCCCGGGGAGGTGGCCAGAAAACCATCCCCTTTTGTGAGGTCACCAGCCCACATGTATAAGTCTTGCAGTGAGCCCCCCCAGCCCATTCCAGGCTGTGATGACTTGACTAACAGATCTGCAAATGAACTATGATGTGTGGCTCCTCCCCCAGCCTGTCTTGTCTGTAACTACATAAGTGCCATGTAAGTTTTCACCTTTAATCCTGTTTTATTTCTAACTGTATTGTACATAACTGTATTTTCTCAGCTTGTTACATCTTTTTAAAATTATAAACACTGCCTGCAATTTTAGGAATAAACCTATAAAATTATTAGTTTGTTTCTCCTGCTCTATAAACGATTTTGCACGTGCCTGAAGTACTACGCTACTGATTTGGGGTTGCTACGGACCCTCTTGATAAATTGTTCATTAAGTAAATCGTAGCTGGTGGCAGCTAAAAGGAAGGGGTGTAAAGTGTTAACCTATTGGGTGGCGTTGGCAGTGACGGAGCGGGTTTTATAAGTGTACTGCCTGGCTGCGGCCCAGAGTAATTATAATTCCCTCACTGCAGCGTGCCCAATAGCCAGCACACATCCAAGTGGCCCGTCTGGCGACTAATTATCCTAGGTGCAGTTCCCTGACTGACCTGAGGGTAAGGGGGCGCCAGAGAGCTGCAAGTTCCTAAGTGGAAGTGGGATAATTATAAATCCCTGCAGATTATTGGGTCGGACGGCAGCAGCCGTCGTGTCTGTGCGCATTTTCGTCACATTTTCGGCACAGAGGGATCACACGCCGTGATACCCCGGGCTACCGTGTGGCGGACCGTGTGCACGTTCATCACATTGGTGGCAGAGCGGTGGGATTATAGAGCATTAGTCATCTGATTAGTGATCTGGTCTGAGCAATCATTCCATTCACTAAAAAAACTTGCACAGTTCTTTAGGGACCCTGCAACTAAAGTTTTGGAGAACAAGCTCAGTGTTTATTAGTCCTGAGACAATTGTGTGTACTTGCGGTTACCCCTCCCTTTCTCTTTGTTTTCTATCCTATCTTTTATTTGGCAAACATGGCTACAAGAGGAGCAAGTTGGTACGAAAAGCAGAGCAAGGACACTCTTGTGGGAATCTGCAAGTACCACGGCCTTGTTCACACGAACCGAACCAAAGCCCAACTGGTCCAGGCCCTGAAGGAACTGGACGAGCCTCAGAGCGTGGAGGGCGCAGGAGCCGGCCCAAGCCAAGGTGGTGCTGCAGCAGAGGTCCAAACCCTGAATGCTTACACCGAGGGCGGTTGGACCCTTACCTGCAGGCGGCCCTGGAGGAACTCCCCGCCGACGACCATGATGGGCGCCTGAAGCTGATCCAGCAAGCTCAAGAGAGAGCCGACCAGCGAGCCGAGCGCCAAGCTCAGCGAGGCCGTCCAGCGAGAGGCTGAGAGAGCCGAACGGGAAGCTCAGAGAGCCCATGAACTGGAGCTGCTCAGACAAGGGGCAATGCCCTCCACAGCCCGGAGCAGTGTGCCCAGCAGCGCTCAGAGTCCGAAGCCCCGGCCGGAGCACTTTCCTGCGATGGAAAAGGACGGAGACTTGGACACTTTTCTGCGGGCCTTTGAGAAAGTATGCCGACAGTACCAGCTGCCTGAGGACCAATGGGCCAGGTACTTGACCCCGGGCTAAAGGGCAAAGCTTTGGAGGCGTTTGCTTCACTCACGCCAGATCAAGATGGTGACTATGCAGCCATCAAGCAGGCCCTGATCGCCAAGTACCAGCTAACCCCTTCCGGAACCTCCAACGTGGCCCACACGACAGTTATAGCAATGTGGTGCAAGGACTCAGGACCCACTTTGACCAGTGGATCCATGGACTGTCAGTTGACACCTTTGAGGAGCTGAGGGACCTGATGATCAAAGACCAGTTCCTGCATCTGTGCCCAGCTGAGGTCCGACAGTTCATCCTGGACCGAGAACCGGAGGACGCGGTCATAACAGCACAGATCGCCGACAGCTATGAGGCCAACCGGAAACCCGAGGTGCGGAAGCCCTTCACCGCCCGCTGGGGAGCGGGTAAGCCTGCCACCAACCCCAGTGCCCCTGCCTGCCGTCCCTCTGGAGGCACTATCCCCTTTGCCAGCGCCAGGCCTACATCAGACCCCCGCCAGTGTTTCTCCTGTAAACGGACTGGTCACATCAGCGCCACCTGTCCGAAGAGGCAGAAGAACCCCCCAGCCAAGGCTTCCGGGCCCAACGCCTCTGTTCTTTTGGTGGGTGGTGTGGTGGGGAGGGTTGATGACAATGTGCAGCCCGTCTGCGTGGGGGCCCGTCTTGCTACAGGCCTCAAGGACACCGGGGCTGAACGAACCCTCATCCGACCCGAACTGGCGGCCCCTGAAGAGTTGATTCCGGGGAAAACCCTAACTGTCACTGGGATTGGGGGCGTCCGCTGCCCCTTGCCGATAGCCCGGGTTTTCATTGACTGGGGTGCCGGGAGCGGGATGAAGGAAGTGGGGGTGTCCGAAAACCTGCCCACTGATGTTTTATTGGGGACTGATCTGGGGAGGATGGTGGCGTACTATGTCCCTGACACCCCTCCCCAATCTGATAATAAGATTAATGTTAACCATGATGTTGATGATGATGGGAAATTGAATGTGTTACCTGCCAATGCTTTGCGAAGTGATTATGCAACCGATAACCTTTCTTTCCCTAGGAATGATGCTGATAGTGATCTATCTGTGCCATCTGAACCTGTTAACCCTTTCTCTGAAGTGGTAGATGTGTCCACAGGTCCAGGAGCGTTCAGCCACGTCGCTCTGCGGAGTGAGACGGCTGAGGAACCCCTAGCAGGAGCAAGCGACAGTGCTCAAGGAAATGGGGAGGTACATGGGAACCGTGAGGAAGGTGACGCCATGACACTGACCAGTGCCACCGAGGAAGGTAACTGGCCCATAAGTAGCACTGCTCCTGAAGTGTTGGGGGTGGATGGGGAGGTAGAGCCCATAGCAGCGCAGGCTGATGGGTCTGTAGAAATCCCCGGGGAGACTGCATATGTAGCTGCTGTCACCCGCAGTCAGAGTGCCCGGATCGCAGGTAGCGCCCTGTCATCTGGACCCTCCTCCGCTACAGGAGAGACTGAATCAGAGGTGGACCCAGAGCCGGTCCCAGAGGGTCCCAGTGAGGAAGGAACCCTGACGTCACTTCTGGCTGCCTCCAGCCAGGAGTTCCAGGCCGCTCTGCACTCCGATGCGAGCCTGGAGAACTTGAGGCACCTCGCCGAGACGCCCACCTCCGTGACTGATAAGGAGAGGGTGTTCTGGGAACGAGGAAGGTTGTACCGGGAGACAGTACCCGGAGATTCCCAAAAGGAGTGGTTGAGGGAAAAACAGCTGGTCGTCCCGCACCAGTTCCGAGGTGAGTTGTTGAGGATTGCCCATGAGATTCCACTTGCTGGACACTTGGGGATCAGCAAAACTAAGGCACGGCTGTCTCAACACTTCTATTGGCCCAAGATGGGGACAGACGTGACTAACTACTGCCGCTCCTGTATCACCTGTCAAAGAGTGGGGAAGGCAGGGCCTGCTCTTAAGGCTCCCCTGATCCTGTTGCCAGTGATAGAGGAGCCTTTCCAGAGGATAGCGGTAGACATTGTGGGCCCGCTGGCCATCCCCAGCAGCTCTGGAAAGCGATACATTCTTACTGTGGTAGACTATGCTACCCGGTACCCGGAGGCAGTAGCTCTGTCCTCAACTAGGGCAGATAAGGTGGCGGATGCACTGGTGACCATCTTTTCACGGGTAGGATTTCCCAGGGAGATGCTTACCGATCAAGGGACCCAATTTATGTCTCGCCTAATGAAGGCTCTCTGCAGCAAAATGCAGGTGACGCATATGGTATCGAGTGCGTATCACCCACAGACCAATGGTTTGTGTGAGCGCTTTAACGGTACCCTCAAACAGATGCTCCGCATGCTGGTTGAGACCCAGGGACGCGATTGGGAGCGGTACCTCTCACACCTGCTATTTGCCTACAGAGAAGTCCCGCAGGCCTCGACGGGGTTCTCCCCCTTTGAGCTCCTGTATGGCAGGCGAGTCCGGGGACCCCTTGGGTTGATAAGAGAATCCTGGGAAGATGAGCCAAACCCCACGGAAGTGTCCATCGTGGATTATGTCATGCGCTTCCGCGACAAGATACAGACCTTGACGCAGCTGGTGCATGACAACATGACGCAGGCTCAGGCTGACCAGAAGCACTGGTACGACCAGAACGCCCGGGAGCGGACCTACCAGGTGGGTCAAAAGGTGTGGGTGCTGGTCCCCGTACCAACGGATAAGCTTCAGGCAGCCTGGGAAGGCCCGTACGTCGTGTACCAACGGCTCAACCCAGTCACCTACGTGGTCACGCTTGACCACACTCGGGGTAGGCGCAAGGCCTTTCAAGTCAACATGATGAAGGTCCATCACGAACGTGAAGCCTGCGTCCTACCGGTCTGCAACCTGCCCGAGGACGGGGAGGAGGACCCCCTCCTGGACATGCTGGCCCAAGCCAAGGCCAATGGGTCCATTGAGGACATGGAGGTAAATGCCTCGCTAACCGTCTCCCAGCGGTTGCAGTTGCTGACCACTCTGGAACCCTTCCGGGCCGTGTTCACTAACCGACCCGGAAGAACCAAGTTGGCAGTCCACGAGGTGGACACCGGGAATCATGCCCCATTACGGTGGACACCTTATCGGATCTCTGAGGAGGTGCAGCAGATTATGCGCCAGGAGATCCATGAGATGTTGCAGCTGGGGGTGATCCTACAGTCCAAAAGCGCGTGGGCCTCACCTGTAGTTCTCGTGCCAAAAAAGGATCGGACCACCCGGTTCTGCGTGTACTACAGGGGGCTCAACGCCATCACTACCTCTGATGCGCACCCAATGCCACGCATCGAGGATCTGCTGGAGTGGTTGGCGAATGCCAAGTACCTATCCATCATGGATTTAAGCCAGGGATACTGGCAGATTCCCCTGAGCCCTGCGGCGCAGGAGAAATCTGCCTTTATCACCCCTTTTGGACTGTACGAGTCCACGGTCATGCCTTTCGGCATGAAGAATGCCCCTGCCATTTTTCAGCGGATGGTCAACCACCTGCTTCAGTGACTGGAGGAGTACGCTGTGGCGTACCTGGACGACATTGCCGTCTTCAGTTCCACCTGGGAGGAACACCATCAGCATCTCCAGGAGGTGCTCAAGTGTATTCACCAGGCAGGTCTGACCATCAAGCCGGAAAAATGCCAGATGGGCATGAGGGAGGTCCACTACCTGGGGCACCGGGTAGGCGGGGGTTCCATGAGTCCGGAGCCAGAGAAAGTGGACGCGATCGTGTCCTGGCCCACACAGGACCAAAAAGCAGGTGAAGTCCTTCCTGGGCACTGCAGGGTACATAGGCGTTTCGTACCGAACTATAGCGCCATTGCAAAACCCTTGATGGACCTCACCAAGGGCGGTCTACCCCAAACAGTCAGCTGGACAGATGGCTGTGAGGTGGCATTCCGAGCTTTGAAAACAGCCCTGTGCTGCTCTCCAGTGTTGAAAGCCGTCGACAGCAGTCGGCCATTCCTGGTACAGACTGACGCCAGCGAATTTGGCCTCGGTGCTGTACTCAGCCAGGTTGATTCGGGGAACCAGGAGCACCCCGTGTTGTACCTGAGCCAGAAACTTCTGCCGAGGGAAGTGGCATACTCCACCATCGACAAGGAGTGCCTGGCCATGGTCTGGGCACTGCAACGTTTGCAGCCCTACCTGTACGGGCGCACCTTCAAGGTGGTCACCGACCACAACCCTCTGAGCTGGCTGCACACAGTGCCGAAACCAATGGTAGGTTGCTACGCTGTAGCCTTGCCCTACAGCAGTATGATTTTGCCGTACAACACAAGAAAGGCAGCGATCATGGGAATGCTGATGGGTTGTCACGACGTGGCGAACCCCCTGAGGTGCGCATGGCGGATTACCGACAGGTCATGCCTCCTTAGCGCCCTCAAGAGGGGGAGGTGTGATGATACTGCAAGCTCCATTACTTGTGCTGTTCTAGAACTTTCCACATAGAACTACGACCACCATCGTTTTGCCAGCACAGAGCAAAGCCCCCTCCCTCTCTCTCTGCAGGTCACTCCTCTCATCCCTCCCACCTCAGGAATTCTTTAGGAATGTCCTTTGTCTCAAAACCCTGCAGAAAGATCCCATACATATCATGAGAATTCATTCTTTTGGTTATAACACGGTGGGAGCTTTCGCTAGAAACACGAAAGTTACGGTTTTGAATCCGGCGTTCATCAGGCGTCGTTCCCGTGGTACTGGTGAACCCGTAACTCCAACAGAACCCGGGAAATGGAATTCTCGGATGCACCATGAACTATCTCACCCAAGTTTGGGCTCATTTGAACAGTCATTTCAAAGTAAGATCATTGATAGGTCTGCCATTATTCTGCTAGGTTCCCAGGATGAGGTATGGACCTTATGATCTTCCAGAACTAAAACTATAACTTGTAGCCCGGGGAGGTGGCCAGAAAACCATCCCCTTTTGTGAGGTCACCAGCCCACATGTATAAGTCTTGCAGTGAGCCCCCCCAGCCCATTCCAGGCTGTGATGACTTGACTAACAGATCTGCAAATGAACTATGATGTGTGGCTCCTCCCCCAGCCTGTCTTGTCTGTAACTACATAAGTGCCATGTAAGTTTTCACCTTTAATCCTGTTTTATTTCTAACTGTATTGTACATAACTGCATTGTCTCAGCTTGTTACATCTTTTTAAAATTATAAACACTGCCTGCAATTTTAGGAATAAACCTATAAAATTATTAGTTTGTTTCTCCTGCTCTATAAACGATTTTGCACGTGCCTGAAGTACTACGCTACTGATTTGGGGTTGCTACGGACCCTCTTGATAAATTGTTCATTAAGTAAATCGTAGCTGGTGGCAGCTAAAAGGAAGGGGTGTAAAGTGTTAACCTATTGGGTGGCGTTGGCAGTGACGGAGCGGGTTTTATAAGTGTACTACCTGGCTGCGGCCCAGAGTAATTATAATTCCCTCACTGCAGCGTGCCCAATAGCCAGCACACATCCAAGTGGCCCGTCTGGCGACTAATTATCCTAGGTGCAGTTCCCTGACTGACCTGAGGGTAAGGGGGGCACCAGAGAGCTGCAAGTTCCTAAGTGGAAGTGGGATAATTATAAATCCCTGCAGATTATTGGGTCGGACGGCAGCAGCCGTCGTGTGTGTGCGCGTTTTCGTCACATTTGCGGCACAGAGGGATCACACGCCGTGATACCCTGGGCTACCGTGTGGCGGACCGTGTGCACGTTCATCACACCAAGTATCTCAAATCTACAAACAATCACATGGTTTAACGCAATGTGTCAGAGCACAGGAGAATTCTTTTAAAATTGTGACCAGATGGTACATCACACCAAAACAGAGTAATTATTGGAGGGCTGGCGCCGCGGCTAAATGTTGGAGATGTGGAGACCCTGAAGGGTCATACATTCATATGTGGTGGTCTTGCCCACCCCTCCTACATTTCTGGAATCTTGCAGAAAAGCTTATACAAGAAGTATTAAACAAGCCTTTCAAGCTGACACCTGAAATAGCATTGCTAAACTTCCCATTTGGGCCTGGACGTAAACTCACATCCATTCTAGTGCACCATGTACTGACAGCAGTAAAATTACTAATTCCTGGTTTTTGGAAAACAAATGTTCACTCCATTTCCCAACTATGTGAGAAAATTGATATGCTACACTCTATGGCCAAGCTAGTTGCCTTAGTAAATGGCTCTCAATCCACACTAGAAAGCGTATGGCACCCTTGGACCAATTTTAGGACCACCCATATAAGTCCTTGAGACCGAAATTGCATTGTTATAGGATACATCTGAAAATTGATATGGCCTGGGCCCTTTCAGCCCCTCCCCCCTCTCCTCAATCTAATCACCCCCCTCTTTTTTTTTCTTTCATCTCTTTAATCTTTCTGTTCCTAACTTCACCTTATTTTCTTCTCTGGTTAAGATTAAGTATTCACCGAGCATGCTCATATGGTTATAATGTATACTTTAACTGTGTCCACAGCAAGTTAACTTCTTTAAGATTCCCTGGGCCTCATATTTACTGAGCCTCTGTGTTAATTGACATCTTCCTAGTTTCTGATATTTCTCTTAGAATTCCTGTATAACCAATATCCTGTGTCTATTAAATGTGCCCACACAGGAAATTAGGCCACAGTCTATAGTTATTTAACTGTTATTAACTGCATATTGCTTAATTGATGTTATGTTGATCACAGTAAATTTGTTTGTTATATAATCTTTTTTTTCTCAATAAAAAGACTGTTGAAAAGAAAAATACTTTATGCTATCTAAGAGATACAAAGCATGTAATTTCCTAGTTAGATGGTACAATATGGTCTAAATAGTGTCGGTGGCTTTCCTGTGACTTTATTAGCCTTTATCCTAGCATTCCCCAACCTTTGGCTATAAAAGCACTATCATCATTTAAAGAATTTATTTTAATGGCAACAAAATTCCTTTTAACACATAACTATTTTTCTTTCTATCAGAAATTCTATGATGTATCTATACTGTATCAGGATGAAAAATTAAAAAATATTCTACATAATTCCATAAGATTTACAGGTAGAAAAGCCCCAACTATAGGGGATACTTTGTCACCAAATGTATTTATAAATAATATTGTTACAACAGATAAGACATGGTTATATGTTACAGGAAATTATAAATGCGGTCACCGTACATGTTTATGTTGCAACCATATGGTGAATACAAAATAATTTAAATCTAGTGTTACTGGGAAAAAAAACTGTAAGATCAAATCATATATTAATTGTAATACTTCACACGGAGTATATTTTTTGACTTGTCTAATTTGTGATGTACAATATGTAGACTGCACTACAAATCCATTAAAAGTCAGGATTAGACGCCACATTTCTGATGCAACTAAAGGGTATGCCACACTAAACAATATCGCTAACGGGATCGCTAAAAAAAGTCACTATTTAGCGATCCCGTTAGCGATATTGTTCAGTGCGGCAGCTTCCAGCGACGAGCTTCCTGCTGTGATCTCGCTCGTCGCTGGAATCGTTCCGGACCCTATTTCATCGCTGGCGCTCCCGCTGGGTAAGTATCTTATCGCTGTGTGGCACCTTTTCTTAGCGATTTAGCGGTACTTTTGTACCGCTAAAGTCGTTAAGAAGATCGCTAACGGCGATAGCGTCGTTAACTATATCGCTAAATGCGGCAGCATTTAGCGATATAGAAACAATCCCGCTAGCGATCTCATTAGTATGCAACGCTAACGAGATCGCTAGCGGGATAGCTCAGTGTGGCAGTACCTTAACAAAAAGACATTTAAGTGTTAAGTCTCAAGACACTTTGTAATTAATCACAATGGAGATATCTCTATGTGTAAAGTAATCTTGGTGGATGTACAACTTAAAAACTAGAACCCCATGGGAATGAACATTAAACAGGATCTGACATATCAATCATAAGACCACATATACCTTATCCTTGTTTTCTCTTCCTTCCTCTTAATTAGTAAGTAGTGTCCTATGCTATATTTATTTTTTAAATCTTTGTCAAAGGTTTCATGTTTTCACTTGGTGTCATAGGGATATTATGTGTTAGGGTTTTGAGTTCCCGCTGCTGCAAAAAGGGAGTCTCAAACCAGTCCCGCTGTGGTCCCCCATCCATCTCCGACCGCAGTGGAGCCTGCTCAGCAAAGACGTCGGTCCCAGCGTCTCGCCCGGTCTAATACTGTGCAGAGACTTGCTGCTGCTGCCTCTTCAGGTTCTGCTATTGTAGCCAGTACTGGTCAGCGGCGAGCAGACGTCTTTAGGACTAAGTCCTTTGTTGCTTCATCTGAGCATGCCCAGAGCAAGATCTCCCATTGGAGATCAGGGGTCACATGCTCAGATACAGCTGCCACTCCTATTGGTCCTTCAGGAAGGTCCTGTGGCTGTTGATGTTCTGAAGCAGTTTCCCATTGGTCATTCCTGGAAGGTCTTTTTCTCGTGGTTGCTATAAAAGGCTGTCCTTACCGCACGGCCGTGCGCTAGTATCAAATCTGTTACGTGCTTGCGCCAGTGTGGTCATGTATTCATGTGGTTAGGTCTGGCTGAAATAAGCCCCTAGAATACCGGCACCTCCGGTGAGGAGATTGTATGCACGTGTTCAGGGCTCGGCTGAAAACGCCATTAGAATACCGGCTACTCCGGTGAGGAGATTACTGCTTGGGTTCTGTTTGCATGACCACAGACTGCAATCCGCTTAGCAGTCATCTGTGTTCCCTGTGAGTCTAACAGGACACAGTCTTTGTTACAGCGGCTCTGTGAATTAACAGAGTCCGCTTATATCGCTATATAGTGCTACGGCGTTTACATCTGCGACTCTGCGGGATAACAGAGTTCGCTCATACTGCCTATTTGCGCCATCTTACTAGCAGCAGACTCTGCCTGCACGGTGGACCCCGGGCTGCGAACGCACCTCTCCTTAATATCTATTAGGTGCGTTCTGCAGGCCCTTAACATAATACTAGCGCCAGGGTCTGACTAGTAAAATGGCGGATGACCAGCATCTACCGCAGTACATCCAGCAGCTGGAGGGTAGGTTGGCGGCTCTTGAGTGCACAACCTCAGCTGTGGATGTTGCCACAGTCGCTGTTCAGGCTGCTAGCGTAGCTGCAGCCAGTTTGTCCTCTGCCACCTCTGCCCCTACATTATCCCACCTCCCGCTTCCTGACAAGTTTGCCGGTGACAGCAAGCAATGTCGGGGATTCGTGAGTAAGTGCTCTATACAGCTCAAACTTCTGGCTGCATGCTTCCCCACGGATCGGGCACAAGTGGGTTTTGTACTGTCTCTACTCTCGGGCAGAGCGTTGGAGTGGAAAACGCCGCTGTGGGAGAACGACGATCGTGTGGTGCGGAGTGCTCCTCATTTCCTGGAGGCTCTTAAAAAGGTCTTTTTAGGACCTCAGGTCACCCACGATACGGCGCTCCAACTGCTCGCATTGGCACAGGGTGTAATGTATGTGGTACAGTTCATATAGCGTCTTGTGCTTGGGTGCGATGAAAATACTTGAGACACAGGTTGATAAAGAAAGTCTTGTATTGCTTCATACAAATTGGCAAAAATAAACACACAGGTTGCAAACACAGAAGCAGGAGACACAGCAGGCCAGAGTAATCTAAGCTCAGCAATAACTCTCCACAACAGATTCAGATCTTCTTCTCTGTTACCGCAAGTCCATGCAAACGTGAGGCTCTCAAGAGCAGAGTTCAGAGTCCACAAGTGCTTCAGAGTTCCTCAGTAGGAATGGCTGGAGTACAAGGTCCAAGGCTTCAGGAGTCAGAACACAGGTTCACTGCAGGCTAGATTCTGAAGCACTGATTGCTCAGCTGTGGCTGTTTAAGAAGCAAACGGAGAGAATCAGGGCGGGAACATGCAAGCTGGAAAACTCCATTTTGACTGAGGGCAAGATAGCAGCAGCAAAACAGAAAGCAAAATGGCCGACGAACAAACTGAGTTTCAGAAACAGATACACAGAACCTTACATTACTCCCCCTTAGGGACAACCTCCGGATGACCTCAGACCAGGCCTGTGTGGGTACCTCTGATGAAACTGACGGAGCAAGCGAGGAGCATTAACGTTATTGACTGGCTCCCATGAGTTGTCCTCCACTGTAGCCTGCATTTAATCAGATATTGTAACTGATTTCTATACAACCTGGAATCTAAAATCCTTTCCACCACAAATTCCTCCTGACCATCGACTAGCACTGGGTCAGGGCAAGGAGAAGAACGTCCAGGAAACGTATTGGGTGTCGCAGCCTTTAGTAGGGATACATGAAAGACAGGGTGAATTCTCATAGTTCAGGGCAATTGAAGACGACAAGCAACGGCACTTATAATTTTACTGATTTTATAGGGTCCAATGTACTTATGTCCCAACTTAGACGATGGAATCCTTAACTTAAGATTTCTGGTTGACAGCCAGACCAGGTCTCCTACCTTAAAAGCTGGTGCAGGTTTACGAAATTTATCTGCTGCCTTCTTGTACCTTTCCTGAGCCGATTCCAGATTCTCCTTTAGAAGATCCATATTCTTCTGTAAAGTCGTGACTCTTTCAGCCACTGCTGGCAAAGGCGTCTCTATGGGAAATCGTGGTAGAATGTTAGGATGATAACCTAGATTAGAGTAAAAAGGAGACTGTTTAGTGGAGGCACTCTGAGAGTTGTTGTAAGAGAACTCAGCCAATGGAAGTAGATCCACCCAATCATCCTGTAGGTGGCAGATAAAGCAGCGGAGATACTGCTCCAGGGTTTGATTGGTTCGTTCGGTTTGTCCATTAGTCTGGGGATGAAAAGCAGAAGAAAGGTTTACTTTAATGTCCAATGCTGCACAGAAATTTTGCCAAAACCTAGAAGTGAATTGCACCCCTCGATCCGAAATAACCTCATCCGGTACTCCATGTAAGCGAAACACATCTTTAATCATCAAATCTGATGTCTGTTTTGCAGTGGGTAAGCCGACACAAGGGATAAAATGAGCTGCCTTTGTTAGACGGTCAACCACCACTAGAATAGTGTTCTTCCCTTGAGAGGTTGGTAATTCCACAATGAAGTCCATAGAAATGGATCCCCACGGGCGGGACGGGGTGGGAAGAGGCTGTAACAGACCAGTTGGTGAAGAGCGAGGTGTTTTGCATCTTGCACAAACCTCACACGAAGTGACATAGTCCAAAACATCCTTCCTACAAGTGGGCCACCAAAAGAAACGAGAAAGAAATTCCTGTGTCTTTAGAATTCCTCTATGCCCGGCTATTTTGGAATCGTGAATGAGTTGCAATACTCTCAATCTGACTGTTTCAGGTATATACAGACGTTGTCCCAGAATCCACACACCATTCTTAAAGACAAGACTTACGTCCCTTGGGGGTTGAGCCAAAAAAGAATCCGCATGGTATGCTTCCTTGATGTCTTTAATTAGGTCTTGATGATGAATCACTCCTAGGAATCTAGAGTCAGGAAGAATAGTCTTAGGAGGAGTAATTGGACGTGTCTCTGCTGAGTAAATCCTAGAGAGTGCATCAGCCTTTCCATTGCGCGATCCTGGTCTATAAGAAATAATAAAATTAAATTGGTTTAAGAAAAGATTCCAGCGAGCCTGGCGAGGAGTCAGGCACTTAGCCGACCTGATAAACTCAAGATTACGATGGTCTGTCAGAACGACTATTTGCTGTGCAGCTCCTTGAAGAAGGTGTCTCCATTCTTTGAAGGCGGCAATAATGGCCAACAACTCTCTATTGCCCACATCGTAGTTCTTCTCAGCCGAAGACAACTGCTGGGAAAAGAAGGCACAGGGATGCAAGACATTCTTCTCACCTGTTCTCTGAGAGAGTATAGCTCCCACGGCACAGTCTGAAGCATCCACCTCTATTATGAAGGCAAGCTCTGGGTTGGGATGTACTAGGATAGGTGCAGTGGTAAATTTATCTTTTAGACGGGAAAATGCTTCCTGGGCTTGGGGAGTCCAGGAGAACTTAGACTCTTTCCGGGTAAGTTGGGTGATAGGTGACACTACCTCAGAGAAATTTCTAATGAAACGTCTATAGAAGTTTGCAAACCCGATGAAGCGCTGTACCTCCTTCACATTTCTAGGACTTGGCCAATCATTGATGGCTTGGGTTTTACTTCCATCCATACTAATTCCTTGTGTAGACAGTACATACCCCAGAAATTGAATTTCGGTCTTATGGAATTCACACTTTTCAAGCTTGATGTAAAGATGATTTTGTCTTAGAAGTTCCAAGACCATTCTCACATGTCCATGATGTTCCTCTGTGGAGTTAGAAAAAATTAAAATATCATCCAAATAAATTACCACGAATGTATCCAGGAGATCCCTGAAGATGTCATTCACCAAGTGTTGGAAAGTGGCTGGGGCGGTACTCAGACCAAAAGGCATAACTAGATATTCAAAGTGTCCATAGCGTGACCTGAATGCAGTCTTCCATTCATCCCCAGGTCTAATACGGACTAAGTTATAGGCCCCACGAAGATCTAGTTTAGAAAAATTTTGGCATGTCGCACTCTCTCCAATAACTCAGGGATTAAAGGCAATGGATAACGGTTTCTAATAGTAACCTTATTGAGTTCCCTATAGTCTACGCATGGTCTCAGGGATCCATCTTTCTTCTTTACAAAGAATATGGGTGCCCCTGCAGGAGATGAAGAGGGGCGTATGAAGCCCTTGGCTAGATTTTCGTCTATGTACTCTTTTAAAGCCTTCAGCTCGGGCCCCGCCAGGGGGTAGATCTTACCAAAAGGTATCTCTGCTCCAGGCAATAATTCAATTGGACAATCATATGGACGGTGAGGAGGAAGCTGGTCAGCGTTCTTCTTGTCACATAAATCCACATAGTCCTGGTATACAGCTGGTAGTTCAGGGACTGACATGGTTCCTTTAGGAACAGAGCAAGCTGAAATTTTTGGACTCATCTGTTTCTCTGGAAAGTGTAATTCCTTGGTCTCCCAGTTAATGGTAGGATTCTGAGCCTGCAGCCATGGTAGCCCTAGAATAATGGGAAAGTGAGGAGAAGAGATAAGCATAAAGGACAGTTTCTCTTGATGATCTTTACCCATAAGAACCTTTAAAGGCTCTGTTTCCTGATCCACTGGTCCAGAGGTCAGCAGGGAGCCATCCACAGTTTCCATCTGTACTGGAGTAGCCTTCTTCACTGAACGTATTCCCTGTTTCAGAGCAAAGGAGACATCCATAAAATTTCCACTTGCACCTGAGTCGATCATAGCAGAGCTAGACACCCAGGCTGAGTCAACCCAGAGTTTGATGGAAAGAAAACAGTGAGAATTGTTTTTTTTACAACTCAGCTGGGACACCGCTGAGGAAACTTGAAAGATGGCAGCATTTACACAGTCAACGTCCTCAGAGGTAACGGAGTTTAAGTCCGAGAAATCAAGATCTGTTGCTGCAGATCTCTCTGGAGCCTGAGGCTCGGACCTGACAGATCCCCTCTCGCAACACTCACAATGAATGAGTGCTGCAGTAGTCTTGCGAGAACGGCTGGGGCAGTTAATAATAAAGTGCCCTGACTTACCACAATAAAAACATAGATTCTCCTTAAAACGATGTTCCTTGCGTGCATCACTAACCCGTCGTAGTAAAGAGTCTACCTGCATGGGTTCAGGTTCAGGTTCCCGTGTAATCCTATTCAAAGGTTCCTTAGCTGGAGAGGAAGGTAGGAAAAGGTTAGTACGATTGCTTTCGAACCATCTCTCTTGCCTGCGTTCAGTTAAACGAGTATCAATACGGATGCAGTAGTTAATAAAGTCACCTAACGCAGTGGGAGGGTCGGCACGAGCAAGTTCATCCTTAATCAGTGGGGATAACCCCTTTCGAAAAATAGATTTTTTGGCGGAATTGTCCCAGGTGGTATCAAGAGCCCATCTCCTGAAATCCAAGGCATATTCAGCTACCGAGTGCTTACCTTGGCGCAAAGCTAACATGGCTGCTTCAGCTGTTGCACCTCGATTGGGGTCATCAAACACCTGCCCCATGGCTGAAATAAAATCATCAAGGTGATTCAAACAATCATCCTCAGTCTCAATCAGAGGGTTTGCCCACATCAAAGCCTTGTTGGTAAGCAACATAATTATAGTAAGCACCTTAGATCGTTCAGTAGGAAATTGTGAAGCATGTGCAGAAAAAAAAGATTGCATTGATTAACAAATCCCCTGAATTTTTCACGTTCACCACCAAAACGAAAAGGGGGCAACTTGGGAATCCCAGAACTCAGGGCCACGGCAGGAGCCTGGACTCGCCCCTCCAGAACCTCAATCCTGGCTCGCAAATCCTGGGTAGTCTGTCCAACCACTTGCAAATTGTGATTATTTAGGTCCTGAAGATTTGTAAAACGGGTCTTTATATTCTGCAAATCTGCAAGGATATTATCAGTCACTCCGCAAAGTTCCTTTATGCGGGCCTCCATTTTCCAGATCTTTTAAGACAGGATACTGGAAGAAGAGAAAAAAAAAAAAAACAATAGTGTTCACCTGTGGCAACACTGAAGAAAGAAAAAACTTTAAGGGAACTGCTCACCTGGAATGGTTGTGAGAAGTCACAACCACTATCATCACAGAAGGCTTTCAACCAGACATCTGATATCCAGAGTTTCAGCAGACAAAAAGAGAAGAGAAAAAAAAAACAATAGTGTTTACCTGTGATAACACTGCAGAAAAAAAACTTAAGGGAATTGCTCACCTGGAATGGTTGTGAGAAGTCACAACCACTGTCATCACAGAAAGTACAACCGGACATCCGATATCCACAGTACAGCAGACAAGCCTTTCCAGACCCAGCAGACACTAACGTTTCGCTTCAGAATCTTGTAATGTATGTGGTACAGTTCATATAGCGTCTTGTGCTTGGGTGCGATGAAAATACTTGAGACACAGGTTGATAAAGAAAGTCTTGTATTGCTTCATACAAATTGGCAAAAATAAACACACAGGTTGCAAACACAGAAGCAGGAGACACAGCAGGCCAGAGTAATCTAAGCTCAGCAATAACTCTCCACAACAGATTCAGATCTTCTTCTCTGTTACCGCAAGTCCATGCAAACGTGAGGCTCTCAAGAGCAGAGTTCAGAGTCCACAAGTGCTTCAGAGTTCCTCAGTAGGAATGGCTGGAGTACAAGGTCCAAGGCTTCAGGAGTCAGAACACAGGTTCACTGCAGGCTAGATTCTGAAGCACTGATTGCTCAGCTGTGGCTGTTTAAGAAGCAAACGGAGAGAATCAGGGCGGGAACATGCAAGCTGGAAAACTCCATTTTGACTGAGGGCAAGATAGCAGCAGCAAAACAGAAAGCAAAATGGCCGACGAACAAACTGAGTTTCAGAAACAGATACACAGAACCTTACACAGGGTTCGTCTTTCGTCAGTCAGTTTTCCGTCCAGTTTCGGACTCTGGCCTCTGAGCTAGAGTGGTAGGATAAAGTTCTCATTCCAGTCTACTGGCGAGGACTGGCTGACCATGTTAAAGACGCTTTGGCTACCAGGGAGATTCCCGCCACACTGGAGAAGCTTATCTCCATATCTACCCGCATCAACCTCCGTTTTCACGAGCGGAGGTTGGAGTGGGCCCAGTGTAGGCAGAGTATTCGGTTGGCTCCCACCTTTGCTAAACCTCTCGAATCCCCCGATCTAGCGTCCGAACCCAAATAGGCCACAGAGGTTCCTCGTGCAGGACCTAAGTCTCGGGCCATCCGAGTATCCGTGGTCTGTAGCCTTTGTCAGCAGACAGGACACTATGCCAACAAATGTCCACAGCGATCGGGGAAGCAATCGCGTCTAGTGGCCCTGGGAGGAGGTTCACTAGAGACAGCGGCATTTTCCTCCAAGATGACATTTAAAGGGACAGTTACTGTAGACTCTTCCACACTTACAGTCGAGCTTTGTGTGGACTCAGGAGCAGAGGGGAATTTCATGTCAAGTACCTTTGCTCGTCGCCACGCCATACATCTGGTAGCGCTCGACAAACCAGTGACTGTCCGGGTAGTGAATGGGTTGACATTGCTCTCGCCAATTACACATCAGATTGTCCCTCTTACTTTGTCTGTACCCCCTTCCCATCAGGAGATTATTTCCCTTCTCATCCTTCCCGAGGGAATAGACAAAATCCTACTGGGAGTACCCTGGCTCCGTTCCCACTCCCCTCATATTGAGTGGACCTCTGGTAGGATACTGGGTTGGAGTGAGTCATGTAAGGACAGATGTGTCAGGGAGTGCATTCAGGTTACCACTACAGAGATACCCGCAGATCTTTCTCCTCTTCCCAAGTGCTATCAGTCATATGCAGACATGTTCTCTAAAACGGCTGCGGAGACTCTGCCGCCCCATCGTCCCTACGACTGTCCTATTGACCTCTTCTCTGGAGCAGAACCTCCTTGGGGAAGGGTCTATCCCCTCTCTCTTCCTGAGACGGAGGCTATGTCTCAATATATCCAAGAGAATCTGGCAAGAGGGTTCATTAGGAAGTCGGCGTCACCAGCAGGAGCGGGGTTCTTCGTGCAGAAGAAGAGTGGAGAATTACGTCCATGTATAGATTACAGAGGTCTTAACACCATCACCGTTAAGAATAAGTACCCGTTGCCCCTGATTTCTGAGCTCTTTGATAGGCTCCGGGGAGCAAGGGTATTTACTAAATTAGATTTGCGTGGTTCTTATAACCTGATTCGCATCCGTGAAGGGGACGAATGGAAGACGGCTTTTAATACCAAGGATGGGCATTATGAATACCTGGTGATGCCCTTCGGGCTCTGTAATGCCCCAGCCGTTTTCCAAGATTTTGTCAATGACATCTTCCGGGATATGCTTTCCACCTCTGTAGTAGTCTATCTGGATGATATTCTCATCTTTTCTCCAGATATTGACTCTCACCGGAGGGATGTCTGCAAAGTCTTCGACCTGTTACGGGCGAACTCCTCTATGCAAAGTTGGAGAAATGCATGTTTGAGCAGGAGTCTTTACCTTTCCTGGGCTATATCATCTCCGCCCAGGGATTGGCTATGCATCCTGCCAAACTACAGGCTGTGATGGATTGGCAAGAACCCCATTCTCTTAAAGCGGTGCAGCGCTTTATGGGGTTCATTAGTATTGCCAATTCATTCCCCACTTCTCCACTTTGGTAGCTCCCTTGGTAGCCCTCACCAAGAAGGGAGCGAATCCCAAATTGTGGTCAGAGGAGGTCTCCAAGGGCCTTTGCTTCAATTAAGTCCCATTTTGCTAGCGCTCCCATCTTACATCGCCTCGAGGTTGATAAGCCTTTTATATTGGAGGTTGATGCCTTATCCGTTGGTGCTGGAGCAGTCCTTTTTCAAAAGGATGCTCAAGGTCGGAAACATCCTTGTTTCTTCTTTTCCAAGACCTTCACACCAGCGGAGAGGAATTATTCCATTGGGGATAGGGAGTTGCTAGCCATGAAGTTGGCCTTTTCCGAGTGGAGACATCTCCTGGAGGGCGCTCACTTTCCCTTTCAAGTTTTCACTGACCACAAAAATTTGGTCTATTTACAGACCGCCCAGCGGCTAAATTCTCGTCAGGCCAGATGGTCCCTGTTCTTCTCCCGGTCCATTTCACCCTCCATTTCCTCTCCGGTGAGAAGAACATTCTCGCCGACACTCTATCTCGCTCCGTGGTGTCCTCTGAGGAGGTGGAGGAGGAGCCTCGGCTTATTGTCCCCACAGAGAGCCTAAGAACCGTGGCTCCGGTTTCGCTTGAGTCTGTGCCTCCGGGCAAGACTTTTGTGCCCACCAATTTGCGACCGGAAGTACTCTCTTGGGCACATTCGTCCAGGGTGGGTGGACATTTTGGGATAAAAAGGACTTCTGAGTTGCTTGCGAGGACATACTGGTGGCCGCAGATGGCCCGTGACATCAGGGAGTATGTTCAGGCGTGGGTCTTCTGCGCCAAGAATAAATCCCCTCGACAACGGCCGGCTGGGCTAATTTTCCCTTTGCTGGTGGCAGACAGGCCCTAGGAGATGGTCGAGATGGATTTTGTGGTGGGCTTACCAAGTCTCGGGGCTGCACCATCATCTGGGTGATAACCGATCACTTCTCTAAAATGGTGCACTTGGTGCCGTTACCACGGTTACCGTCTGCACGGGCCTTGGCAGCATTATTCATTAGGCATATTTTCCGCCTACACGGTATGCCAGACAAAATTGTCAGTGATCGAGGTCCTCAGTTTGCGTCTCGGTTCTGGAGAGAGCTGTGTCGTTTACTCAGCATTGAGTTGAATCTCTCCTCTGCATACCATCCCGAGACGAATGGGTTGGTAGAGAGGGCCAACCAGACCTTGGTCACATACTTGTGACATTTTGTCTCTGCCAGGCAGGATGAATGGGCATCCTTGCTACCGTGGGCTGAGCTCGCTCTAAATAATGCTGCGGCTGACTCCACCGGACAGACCCCATTCCTCCTGAACTACGGTCAGCATCCGCGGGTACCAGTGCCCATGCCCGTGTCTTCCGCTAATTCCAGGGTGGCAGACTGGGCTGTGGAGGCACGGGACATTTGGGACCGCACCCAGGATGCCATTCAGGCCTCCAAAGAGAGGATGAGGTCTTCGGCCAATGCCCATCGGCACCCTGCTCCTACATTTGCTCTGGGTGACCTAGTGTGGCTCTCTGCCCGAAACATCAGGCTACGTGTAGAGTCCACCAAGTTGGCACCTCGCTTTTTGGGTCCCTTTAAAGTTCTTGAGCAGGTGAACCCGGTGGTTTACCGCCTAGCCCTTCCGCCTCGACTTGGTATCACCGACACCTTTCACGTGTCTCTCCTGAAACCTGTGGTCATTTCCCGGTTTTCCGAGTCATCTGCCGGGACATCGGGTTCATCTACCGACGATCATGAGTTGAACGCCATTGTTGGGTGCAAGGTGGTACGAGGCAAAAAATTTTATTTGGTGGATTGGAGGGGTTATAGGCCTAATGATAGGTCCTGGGAGGCTGCCGAGCATGTTCACGCTCCACAGCTCATCGCTGTCTTTGAGCGCAGCGAGGCCCAAAGAAGGGGGGCTCTAGGAGGGGGGAAATGTTAGGGCTCGAGTTCCCGCTGCTGCACAAGGGGAGTCTCAAACCAGTCCCGCTGCGGTCCCCATCCATCTCCGGCCGCAGTGGAGCCTGCTCAGCAAAGACGTCGGTCCCAGCGTCTCGCCCGGTCAGTACTGGTCAGCGGCGAACAGACGTCTTTAGTACTAAGTCCTTTGTTGCTTCATCTGAGCATGCCCAGAGCAAGATCTCCCATTGGAGATCAGGGGTCACATGCTCAGATACAGCTGCCACTCCTATTGGTCCTTCAGGAAGGTCCTGTGGCTGTTGATGTTCTGAAGCAGTTTCCCATTGGTCCTTCCTGGAAGGTCCTTTTTCTCGTGGTTGCTATAAAAGGCTGTCCTTACCGCACGGCCGTGCGCTAGTATCAAATCTGTTACGTGCTTGCGCCAGTGTGGTCATGTATGCATGTGGTTAGGTCTGGCTGAAATAAGCCCCTGGAATACCGGCACCTCCGGTGAGGAGATTGTATACATGTGTTCAGGGTTCGGCTGAAAACGCCATTAGAATACCGGCTACTCCGGTGAGGAGATTACTGCTTGGGTTCTGTTTGCATGACCACAGACTGCAATCCGCTTAGCAGTCATCTGTGTTCCCTGTGAGTCTAACAGGATACAGTCTTTGTTACAGCGGCTCTGTGAATTAACAGAGTCCGCTTATATCGCCATATAGTGCTACGGCGTTTACATCTGCGACTCTGCGGGATAACAGAGTTCGCTCATACTGCCTATTTGCGCCATCTTACTAGCAGCAGGCTCTGCCTGCACGGTGGACCCCGGGCTGCGAACGCACCTCTCCTCAATATCTATTAGGTGCGTTCCGCAGGCCCTTAACATTATGTTGATTGCTTTATCTTTTATTCATATACTTAAGTTCTGCTATTGGAATTGATGCCATTTGTTTGAAGAGGTGAAAAATAACTAACAATAATTAACTTGAATTAATTGGTAGTGTCATAACACCTGACCATGGCAGGATTTAGTATATAAGACCAACAAAAAACTGCTATGTCAAGCAATGAATAAGAGTCACTAAGCTCGAAACGCGTCTGCTTACGGATCCCTGGGCAAGCTGGTGACCTTTATGCTGTATGTTATGATGCGGAATTTTAAAGTATTGCTTCAATAAATGATGGACTTTAAAGGAACAAAGAGCTGGATTACCTCTTCTATCAATTAATAATCCTGCTGCACTACAGACTCTCCGTGCTCTGGTTCCTGGACAACTAAGGGGTGAGCTGACCTTTTTTCTCTTATTCCAATATATGATTGTTATGGTTCTAACAAGCAATACCCCCCATCAATCAGCAGATTCCAGATAAATGCACTGTTCAGTACATGACTGTTACCCTGGTGAATCATTTGTCCATTATAATATTAAATAACAGTTCGGCACTAAAAAGTTTGGCTTGAAAAAAGTATCTATTGCCATTGTTTGATATGACTGTGGCCTAGGAACTTCTTGAGTGACAGCTCAGTCTATGGAATTTTAAAGTAAGCTGGACTGTCAGTTTTGTGAGTGACAGTCCAGTCATCCAGTCAGATCCTGGGGCATGCTGGGCTGTCAGCATTTTGATTGACAGCACTGCTGCTTAATCTGGTCTAGCCTACTGGCGTTTCCCCAGGTGGCTCACGTCGTTCATTATTTGCAACTTGTTTTGCTGGGTTGCTGTCTGCAGTCCAATGCCAGTTGTAGTTTTGCTTATGTTAGGTGTGTGAGCTTGCTCGGTATCTGAATTCTTGATCTTGTTGCTGACTATTCATGTGGATTATCCCTTCTGCTTTTGATGCTCTCTGACTTCAGATTTCTCACTGAGGTCTTGACCACTGACTATCCATTTGTTGTACTCCCTGGTCTTGACGTACCCTCCTCGCATTTGACCCCGGACTGTTACCTGGCCACGCCTTTGTCTTACCCTCTGCACTACGAGCCTCCTGGTATCTGGCCTCGGAACTCCTGACTATCCTATCTCATGACTTAGCATTGAGTAGTGACTCAGCATCACATTTATACCCTGTAAACATCTCCACATCTTTTCACGTTATACCCACAAACTTAAATGTATAAATGTATTTTATTGGGATTTTAGGTTATATACCAACACATCAAATATTTGCACAGTGAAAAGGAAATGATACATGGTTTTCAAAATATTTACAAAATATAATTTGGAAACTGACATGCATTTGCATTCAACAAGCAAGACTAGAGGGCACCATCAATAATAAAAGGATCACCTGTAACAGGTCATAAAGTGCAGCATAGCAAACTAAGGCTACTTTCACACATCAGGTTTTTTGAATCAGGCCCGATCCGGCCTTTTTTTTGAACACCGGATACGGCGAACGGACATGCCGGTGTTTTTAACATTGACTAAATATAGCGCCGGATCGCGCCGCATGTACCTGCGTTTCGTCCGTTTTCTGCTGGATCCGGTGTCTGGTTTATTTCCGGCGTCTAGGAAAGACGCCAACTGTAACGTTTTTTGTGTCCAGCCAAAAAGCCAGAAGGGCCGGATCCGGCGCTTACGGCCTTTGTCTACAATGAAAGTCTATGAGCGCCTCATTGCGCCGCATCCGGCAAAAACCTGATCCGGTGGCCTGATCCTGTTTTTTTTGTCTGGGAATGTTAATTAGCCCAGACAGAAGCAAACATATATATACCACACCAGTGGGACACTCTGCCACATGCTATCCAAGCATCAAGAAAGAGCCATCAGCAATTTGAAAAGGATTTTGAGCCAGCAACACCACCATCAAAATGGATTCTGGGGACCACCAAGATGTGGGCGCGGAGGAGACGGGAGCAAACGCCAGACGGTAAATATCACCCACCCCATGATACTATGCGTGTATTTTATGTGTTTGCATTGTTGTATACTTTATGGGTTGTGCTTTAATACAATGTGGGTATTGCTCAATTCTGTTTTGGCATACTTGTATACTATGTGGTATTGCTCTATTCTGTTTGGCGTACTTGTATACTATGTGGTTATTGCTCTATTCTGTTTTGGCCTACTTGTATACTATGTGTAGTGCTTCATACAATGTGGTTATTGATATAATCTGTTGTGGCGTACTTGTATACTATGTGTAGTGCTTCATACAATGTGGTTATTGATATAATCTGTTGTGGCGTACTTGTATAATATGTGTAGTGCTTCATACAATGTGGTTATAGCTATAATCTGTTTTGACAAACTTGTATACTATGTGTTGTGTTTAATAACATGTGGTTATTGCTATAATCTGTTTTGGCGTACTTGTATACTATGTGTAATGCTTCATACAATGTGGTTATAGCTATAATCTGTTTTGGCAAACTTGTATACTATGTGTAGTGCTTCATACAATGTGGTTATAGCTATAATCTGTTTTGACGTACTTGTATACTATGTGTAGTGCTTCATACAATGTGGTTATAGCTATAATCTGTTTTGACGTACTTGTATACTATGTGTAGTGCTTCATACAATGTGGTTATAGCTATAATCTGTTTTGGCGTACTTGTATACTATGTGTAGTGCTTCATACAACGTGGTTATAGCTATAATCTGTTTTGGCGTACTTGTATATTATGTGTAGTGCTTCATACAATGTGGTTATAGCTATAATCTGTTTTGGCAAAATTGTATACTTATGTGTTGTGTTTAATAACGTGGTTATTGCTATAATCTATTTTGGCGTACTTGTATACTATGTGTAGTGTTTCATACAATGTGGTTATAGCTATAATCTGTTTTGGCAAAATTGTATACTTATGTGTTGTGTTTAATAACGTGGTTATTGCTATAATCTATTTTGGCGTACTTGTATACTATGTGTAGTGCTTCATACAATGTGGTTATAGCTATAATCTGTTTTGGCGTACTTGTATACTATGTTTAGTGCTTCATACAATGTGGTTATAGCTATAATCTGTTTTGGCGTACTTGTATACTATGTGTAGTGCTTCATACAATGTGGTTATAGCTATATTCGGCTTTGGCAAACTTGTATACTATGCGTGTATTGCTATATACTGTGGCGTAGTAGTATACAATGTGGGTAGTGATATATACTGTTGGCATCGATGTATGCTAGTCGTGTATTGCTATATACTGTGTTGGCATAGTAGTATACAATGTAGGTAGTGCTATATACTGTTGGTATCGATGTATACTAGTTGTGTATTGCTATATACTGTGTTGACATAGTAGTATACAATGTGGGTAGTGCTATATACTGTTGGCATCAATGTATACTAGTCGTGTATTGCTATATACTGTGTTGGCATAGTAGTATACAATGTAGGTAGTGCTATATACTGTTGGTATCGATGTATACTAGTTGTGTATTGCTATATACTGTGGTGGCATAGTTGTATATTATGGTTATTGATATATACAGTGTTGCCTTTTTTCTCTTATGTTTGTATTGCTGTATGCTATGAGGGTAGTGCTAAACTGTGAAAATATCATAATTAATCCTGATTTCAGGAAAAAAATTTCATTTGATCGATGTATCATGTATATGATGATTGTGTTCATGTATTAATTGGAATTGTATTTTTTCCACAGAAGAGGTCATCATCGGAGGCAGGAGGCTGACACTTCACCACCACCAGCTCGTCAAGCAGGAGAACAGCTGCATGACATAGCATCATACATTAGGCGGTAAATATCTCACAACCCAAAACCACAATCTGAACTTGTCTTTCAGCACGGGCCATGATTAAATTCATGTATTCATTGCAATTTATTTTGATTTATTTCCACAGCAGAGGACATCATCGGAGGCAGCAGGCTGAGACTGCACCACCACATACTCAAGCAGGAGGACAGCAGCGTGTCATTGTAGCATCAAGCAGACGGTAAATTTCTCACACCACAAAACCACAAACGGAACTTTTGTCTTTCAGCACGGGCCAGGATTGAATTCATGTATTCATTGAATTTTTTTTTTTTATTTTATTCAACAGCAGAGGACATCATCGGAGGCCGGAGGCTGCTAGAAGTACACCAACAACATCACCAGATGACACTGGAGCTGTAGAGCATCGGGACCTGGCAGCATCTAGCAGACGGTAAATATCACACACCAAATAACCGCAAACAGAACTTTTGTCTTTCAGCACGGGCCATGATTATATCCTTTTTTTTTGCATTTTTTTTCTTTTTGTCACACTGCAGAGGACAGCATCGGAGGCCGGAGGCTGCTACAAGTACACCACCATCACCAGATGACACTGGAGCTGTAGAGCATCGGGACCTGGCAGCATCTAGCAGACGGTAAATATCACACACCAAATAACCGCAAACAGAACTCATGTCTTTCAGCACGGGCCATGATTATATCCTTTTTTTTTGCATTTTTTTTCTTTTTGTCACACTGCAGAGGACAGCATCGGAGGCCGGAGGCTGCTAGAAGTACACCACCACCACCACCAGATGACACTGGAGCTGTAGAGCATCGGGACCTGGCAGCATCTAGCAGACGGTAAATATCACACACCAAATAACCGCAAACAGAACTTTTGTCTTTCAGCACGGGCCATGATTGTGGCCATGTATTCATTGTCTTTTTTTTCTGTTTACTGCACTGCAGACGACCATCTCAGGTACTGATGGAATATGGCCGGCAGCAAGACAGTAGTTCTTCTGGGAGCCCTCCCACTCATCGGCAGCGTTTAGCGGTATTTTTTACAAATTATATTTACACAATCCTGTTTTTTTTTTAAAAAAAAAAAAAAACATCTCTTGTATATATTTTTAATTTTAATTTTCTTTCACAATGCAGTATTATTTATTTATTTTTTTTAAAAATCCATCTTTTTTTAATTTTTATTTTTTAAAAAATCCATCTCTTGGATATATTTTTAAATTTTTTTTTCTTTCACAATGCATTATTGGTTTATTTATTTTTATTTATTTTTAAATTACAGGAATTTGAACCGGAGGAGCTCCCAGAAGAAGGACGGGGTGGACAGATACCCGGAGTGGGCTCACAATTCGTAAGTTTCCTGCATCCATCAGTGCAACACAACATCACACTACACACAACACTTGGAAAAAAAAAAAAAACACTCGACACAACCGGAAAACAATATAATTTTTTTTTTTTCAGTCTTCCGCACCTGTGGCTTCAAGAGGTCCTCGCAGTGCCTCCCAGAGTCGACGTGAACAACGCGGCGGTCTTCAACCTGTAATTATTATAATACTTTTTTTTATTTTAATTAAATGTGAAATTTTTTTTTATAATTAATTTTTTTTGTTTTCCTCATTTTATTTTAGGTTTCACAGCGTGCTCCCGACTCAGACGGTGAGGAGGGGATTGATGTTGACCTGTTAATTGATCTGATCAGAGAGTGGGAGCCGCTGTGGAACATGGGGGACCGCCGCCATTCAGATCAGATAGTGACCCGTCGGCTCTGGGATGAAGTTTGTTCCCAACTTGTTGGCTACTGGGAGGACCTTGAAGCTCGGTCACAGTCTAAAATGCGTAAGTATATACAGTTCTGTAGGGCTGCTGGATTTAAAGCAGTGTTTCCACAACTACAGTCATCGTGAATCCAAGGGGTCATGTTTTCTGGATTTCCTTTGGTACAACACTATGGAAATCCTGAAAACATGACCCGTGGGGACATGAGGACTGTAGTTTGGAAAACACGTATGTATTATACTAACCAATTTGTGCTATCTCGTTTCAGGGGAGAGAATTGTGAAGCGGTGGCGGTCTATCAGGGATCGCTTCAAGAAGGAGTTCAACAAAGAGATGCGGACCCCGAGTGATTCTTCAGGACGCCAGAGCAAATACAAATACGCAAGAGCTCTGGCGTTCCTGCGCGAAACTATGGTCACCAGAAGGTAAATATTCAAAAGGAAATGTTTACATGTCTAACTACATTTTTTTTCACAGCCAGGGCCATTCAAATACAATATATTAATTGTATTTTTTCTCTTTATTCAACAGCACGGTGAGCAGCACTCAGGCGCCCGCAGAGTTGGGCCCTTCTGAGGCGATCCCTGAGGAGACCGGCACCGAGGGACACTTTGACCGCCCCGACCCATCTGCATCCACACGTGAGCCCTCTTTCCCCTCCACCAGCGCTGCAGCATCGTGGCCAACTGCATTGCATGAGGCTGCTGGTCAAGAGATAGATTTTCCTTTACCCCACCCTTCTGCCCCTGCCACCTCTAGTACACCTGCGGCTACTGGGCGGCACCGGCAGAGGGGTCAGGAAAGGAACTATGCGCCCGAGTTCTTGCATTTGAATGCATCTTTTCAGAACTGCCTTAAAGCTTTATCTGAAGATACACATCTTTCCTATATCAAGTTACCGCAGGCATTCATCAGATTACCTCCGCAGTTTCGGAGGTAAAGACACTTCTGCAAAGCATGCATTCAGAAGCAAGAGCATCACCAAATCAGGGTTTTTTTAGGTCTGTGGCGGAGCACATAGAGCCACTATCTGTTGACCAGCAGATGTATGTAATGCAGATGTGCCACGCTGCTGTAGTGCAGGTTTTCTCCTATCCTCCTCCTTCCACCCCAGTCGTTCCTCCCCTCCCCCCCTCCAGCCACCGTCCCTCCTCCCCTCCGATTCAGTATCAGCCACCTCCCCAATTCCAGCAACCTCCCCACTATCACCAACCTCCCCAGTACCAGCCACCTTCCCAAATTCTGCCACCTTCCCAAATACAGCCACCTTCACAAATTATGCCACCTTCCCAAATACAGCCACCTTCCCAAATACAGCCACCTTCCCAACTCCAGCCACCTTCCCAACTCCAGCCACCTTCCGAACTCCAGCCACCGTCCCAACTACAGCCACCTCAACTACAGCCACCTCCCCAACTTCTGCCACCTCCCCAACTTCAGCCACCTCACCAACTTCAGCCATCTCACCAACTACTGCCACCTCACCAACTCCAGTCCCCTCAAACACTCCAGTCACCTATCCAGTACCAACAACCTCCCCAGTACCAGCCACCTACCCCATACCAACCACCTACCCCGTACCACACTCCCACCTCTTACCAATCTCCTTCCCCCTACCAATTTCCTACCATATCACCTGCTCCTCCAGTCCCTGCCCCACCCTCCACTCCACCACCCATCACCGATTCTGCCTCCAACTTGTCCTCTCATTCTTTAACCCTTTCCACCCCTCCACCTCTTACTGTTCCTTCCCCACCAGCATCCCAGTCCTCTCTACACACTCCCACGGTCGAAGTGTCCCCAGCCCCTCCAATAGTATGTCCACCCCACACTACACTACGTTGTAAGGTACTTTACCTTTTTGCAAAAAACAATGAGTCATGTTATGCAAAATAAAAATTTTTTATAACAGATATTTTGCAAGTAAAATCTAACAAACTGGTTAAGAAAAATGGTTAAATAAATGTTGAATTGGTTGATTCAATTATTGTCTGTCATTTCTTTACAATGTTACATGTGTAATAAAGATTAAGTACAGTAACAATGTTAAAGACAGAAACATTACATAGATTTAGGGCCAAACACAAACATAACAATTTATTAAACACGGTCATCCTGCCAGTCTACCTGTCCTTCGGGTGAAATAAAGTACTCAGCAAATCTGTCCCTCATCCTGGAAACAGCAACAGAACTTCGATTGGTATTATTGTAATAATCATGTAATGTTGTTTCTTGAAAGTGGTCCTCAATGGTCAAATGTTCTTTGCAGATCACAACATTATGCAGTACCACGCAGGCTTTTATGACTTCATCGACAGTGTCAGTCTTCAAATTTATGGCTGTCAATAGTACACTCCACTTTGCAGTCAGGATTCCAAACGTGCACTCACCATTCTTCTAGCTCTTGTGAGCCTGTAATTGAAAATCCGTTTGGTATGGGTCAGTCCTCTGCTGGCATACGGTTTTAATAGATGTTCGGAGAGCTGGAATGCCTCATCACCAACACACACATACGGCATAGGTGGCCCAGTGGTTTGAGGTAGCGGCCTAGGGGCTGGGAAATGGAATGTGTTCCCATACAGTCGACGTCCCATCGCTGAAAGTTTGAAGACCTGGGAATCGTTAGATCGTCCATATGCCCCTATGTCCACTGCAATGAACCTATATTCGGCATCAGCGATGGCCATCAGGACAACTGAGAAATATTTTTTATAGTTAAAATATTCTGATCCTGTTCCCGCTGGCTTCACAATTCTGACATGTTTGCCATCAATCGCTCCAAGACAATTCGGAAATTGGCAGATCTGTTGGAACTTATCTGCTATTTCCATCCACCGCTGTGTAGTAGGTTCAGGCATAAATTCAGAGACCAAACAGTCCCACAGTGCACGGCAGGTGTGCTTTATTATGCCCGATATGGTAGAGATTCCCAATCTAAATTGGAAATGGAGTGAGGAGAGCGATTCTCCACTTGCAAGGAATCTAAAAAAAAAAATTCTCACAATCACTGCTCAGAACTCAGGTACAACAATTGGAAAAGGCAAAAAACAGAATATAGCACTACCCACATAGTATACAACCATGCCAACACAGAATATAGCACTACCCACATAGTATACAAGTATGCCAACACAGAATATAGCACTACCCACATAGTATACAAGTATGCCAACACAGAATATAGCACTACCCACATAGTATACAAGTACGCCAACACAGAATATAGCACTACCCACATAGTATACAACTATGCCAACACAGTATATAGCAATACACGCATAGTATACATCAATGCCAAAACAGTATATAGCACTACCCACATTGTATACTATGCCAACACAGTATATAGCACTACCCACATAGTATAAAACAATACCCACATAGTATACAAGTACGCCAACACAGAATATAGCACTACCCACATAGTATACAAGTACGTCAACACAGAATAAAGCAGTACCCACATAGTATACAAGTACACCAAAACAATATATTGCACTACCCACATAGTATACAAGTACGCCAACACAGAATATAGCACTAGCCACATAGTATACAAGTATGCCAAAACAGTATATTGCACTACCCACATAGTATACAAGTACGCCAAAACAGTATACTGCACTACCCACATAGTATACAAGTACGCCAACACATAATATAGCAGTACCCACATAGTATACAAGTACGCCAACACAGAATATAGCAATACCCACATTTATTTAAGCACTACCCACATAGTATACAAGTACGCCAAAACAGAATATAACAATAACCACATTGTATTAAACAGTACCCACAAAGATACACAAAATATGCATTTGAATGAAATAAACACACACAAGTTTTTGACCATTTTTTATTGCACTGGTAGTAATCCTTTGATTGCCTTTTAGTCCTATAATAAAAAATAACAACAATACAAGTGTGTTCAAGTAAGCAGATTCAAAAATAATAGCTTACCTTATAGTCACCATGAGACGCTCCGACGGAGAAATCGAGTAGCGGCAGTAGGTGTCACATCTCCTGATCTTGTCTTCAATCCGCTCCACCAACATATCAAATGTTTCCTTCTTCATACGAAGATAAGAAAAAAAAATTTCTGGATTCTCTCTTAGCTCCATATTAGTGTCGAATAGACTCCACGGGTTAGTCTCTGTGCCGTGATGGGGTGGATCCACATACGGCGGCGCTGTCGCTGACGCTTTAGGCGCTGCTCGATCCCTCTCTCCTTCTCCATAACGATAAAACACAAGCGATTCGCCTCCACAGTGAAATTCACGAGATTCCTGAAAATATTCCCAATAATCACCTCCATCTTCATCAGTCACTTGCTCTTCTCTCAAAAATGCTCCTCTACAACCTGTCAAAGATGGCCTGTAGGAACACTGTATATATAGGATTTACAGTAGCCAATCAGTTTTTGAAATTAAAGAGGCGTTTTTGAAAACCGTATCCGTCGTAATCCGTCAAAAAACGGATAAAAAATGGATGAAACTGATGCGCCGGATCCGGTTTTCTGCCTGATCCGAAACGGATCAGGCAGAAAACCGGATCCGGCGCATCAGTTTCATCCATTTTTTATCCGTTTTTTGACGGATTACGACGGATACGGTTTTCAAAAACTTGTAGGATTGCTACCTTCCAAAAGGTGGCACTAGAGTTCTAGCTCTCTTCCTCTCTGAAGAGACAATTTGCATAATTAGCATATTTCCCAGAGGAGCATTGCGGCTTTAAGTCTCCTCATCTGCATGCTTAGCATGTTGATCTCCGCAAGGAGTGACGATATTTCTTGGACAATGGTCTGACGCCTCTCACACAGCCAAACCAGATCTCCGCTTTGCACTGACGAGGGGCTGAACCCCGAAACACAGTGTCTGCAAATTGAGATTCTGGTTTGGCTATTATCCTAGGTCATGTGATAAGGCTCGTTAAAGGGTCGACATTGACTTGTAGGATTGCTACCTTCCAAAAGGTGGCACTAGAGTTCTAGCTCTCTTCCTCTCTGAAGAGACAATTTGCATAATTAGCATATTTCCCAGAGGAGCATTGCGGCTTTAAGTCTCCTCATCTGCATGCTTAGCATGTTGATCTCCGCAAGGAGTGACGATATTTCTTGGACAATGGTCTGACGCCTCTCTACAGCCAAACCAGATCTCCGCTTTGCACTGACGAGGGGCTGAACCCCGAAACACAGTTTCTGCAAATTGAGATTCTGGTTTGGCTATTATCCTAGGTCATGTGATAAGGCTCGTTAAAGGGTCGACATTGACTTGTAGGATTGCTACCTTCCAAAAGGTGGCACTAGAGTTCTAGCTCTCTTCCTCTCTGAAGAGACAATTTGCATAATTAGCATATTTCCCAGAGGAGCATTGCGGCTTTAAGTCTCCTCATCTGCATGCTTAGCATGTTGATCTCCGCAAGGAGTGACGATATTTCTTGGACAATGGTCTGACGCCTCTCACACAGCCAAACCAGATCTCCGCTTTGCACTGACGAGGGGCTGAACCCCGAAACACAGTGTCTGCAAATTGAGATTCTGGTTTGGCTATTATCCTAGGTCATGTGATAAGGCTCGTTAAAGGGTCGACATTGACTTGTAGGATTGCTACCTTCCAAAAGGTGGCACTAGAGTTCTAGCTCTCTTCCTCTCTGAAGAGACAATTTGCATAATTACAATATTTTTATTAATACACACAACTGAAAAACATTAAAACATTAAAAACAGAAAGAAGTGTAAGGAGGTGGCGAGGACCCTCATCTGCCCTCACTCCCATGTGCTGGGCCCGTGCATTTTATGTGCTACCCGGACGGTGTACCGTTTAGTAATGTCTGTATTTCTTATGCCTTGTGTATTAATGTGTTACCCTTTTATCCCTATGTTGTGATATGTGTTAACTTGTAATGGAATGTATGTGCTGTGTTTGTAATGTGTGATAATGTTCACTATGGTTACTGCCTGTATGTTAGAGACAGGGACAGAAGGGGTTATCCCAGGGGATTGGGTTAACAGCCCCAAAAAGGAGCAGGAAGTTCTTGCTCCTCAGTGGGAGTCGGCAGGACAAGCTCCCCTGCTGGGAGCTGACTAAACCCCAGGAAGGGTAAGGACTGCTGCCCTGGACCCATAGCAGTAAAAAGGTCACCGGGACTGAGTAGTGCCCCGCCGAGGACTATAAGCGTCCAGGAATTGGCTAAAGGACTGTGACTGTTGCCACGTCCGCCATTGCTGCCGCCGTTGCTGCTGCTGCTGATCCATCAGTGAAAGAACTTAGGGAAAGAGCAGGAAGGTTACCTAATTTACTGCAACTACATTTTTCTTCCTTTTTTCTACTTTGTACTACCTCCTTTACTCATCAATAAATAGTTATCCCTGTTGGATTATAGCTGTGGTCCTGGAAACTGATTTCCTGCACTGCAGCGACTGAGGAGAAGAGGTAAACCACCTGGGGTTGTATCTGTCCTGTCTGTTTTCATGTCCAAGGGGCCGGGGTGCTCGCTGACTGTTTACTCAGTGGAATGTAGCTTTAAGTGACTCGGCCTTATCTGCCACAGGGTGCCACCTTGCTACAGAAGCACAATAAAGGGTATGCCACACTGAACAATATCGCTAACGGGATCGCTAAAAAACGTCACTATTTAGCGATCCCGTTAGCGATGTTGTTCAGTGCGGCATCTGCCAGCGACGAGCTTCCTGCTGTGATCTCGCTCGTCGCTGGAATCGTTCCGGACCCTATTTTCTCGTCGGCGCTCCCGCTGGGTAAGTATATATATCGCTAGTGTGGCACCTTTTCTTAGCGATTTAGCGGTACTTTTGTACCGCTAAAGTCGTTAAGAAGATCGCTAACGGCGATAGCGTCGTTAACTATATCGCTAAATGTGGCCGCACTTAGCGATATAGAAACAATCCCACTAGCGATCGCATTAGTATGCGTCGTTATCGTGATCGCTAGCGGGATTGTTTAGTGTGGCAGTACCTTAAGCCATTGGTAGGGCTATGTCCCAACTCTTCCTTATCAAGAAATAAAGCCCTTGTGCTGGGATCAAAAGCTCAACATCAAAATCAGCATGGCAGCTGAAAATAAGACTAAATCACAGTGGACAATAATGGATTACTCAAATGCTGCTACGCTGACTTAGCAGGCTATCACAGATCCCCCAAAAAATAACTGGTTCACATAATAATAATAATAATTTTATTTCTATAGCGCCAACATATTCTGCAGCACTTTACATTATAGAAGGGAATATTACAGCATAACAATAAACACAGATCAAAACAGATACCAAGAGGAATGAGGGCCCTGCTCGCAAGCTTACAATCTATGAGGAAGATGAGGAGACACGAAAGGTGGATGGTAACAATTGCTCTCATTGTTCGGACCAACCATAGTGGAAGAATCGGGTGTTCATGTAATGCTACATGAACTGGTTATCGGCCTAAGTATGTAACAGTACAGACACAGAGGGCTATTTAATGCATAAAGCATGTGAGAATATGATACGAGGAACCTGGTTATGGTAAAAATTTTGAATGGGTAACACAGGGATAAAATTTTGAATGAGCCACACAGGGATATTTAGGTTAATGTGTTGAGGCGGTAGGCCAGTCTGAACAAATGCGTTTTTAGGGCACTCTTAAAACTGTGGGGATGGGGATTAATCGTATTAACCTGGGTAGTGCATTCCAAAGAATTGGCGCAGCACGTGAAAAGTCTTGGAGACATAAAGCTAAATGTACTATACCAAACGTAAGGCATAGTCTGTAGGTAGATAAGCCCAGAAAGATGAAGGTACTACCTGTGTAGCACAAGGAGCCTGCGAATAGGTAGGTAGCCCTGTTGGCTGAAAGGTCCTGTGGTCATGGTACAAAGGGAAGGGAGAGAGCAGGGCAGTGTGTCACCAAAAAGACTGGCTTCCTCAGGGGCTTGGGGTACAGTAGTGCGAGTCTGATATAAATGCCTGAGAAAATTACATGTAATCAGGAACAGCCGATCGGACTTGTTTGGAGCCGCGGACATACTCGAAGTGATGTCTGCGCTTGCCCGGAAATACCGTGGCGCTGCTATATGCATTGGTTACTAAGGAGATTCCCAGGTGGCGCAACGCGAAAAAGACGAAAGCTGTGTTCCGTAGCAAGCACATAGCGTAACTAGGTAACAAGTAAATAGTCAATAATAGGGCTTGCGCAGTAAGTCTTCTCCTAGACAGAGAATGTTAGAAACAAGGAAGAGACATTGTTGTAGGGCAATTAAGCCTAGGTATACAGTACAGACCAAAAGTTTGGACACACCTTCTCATTCCAAAAAAAAAGAAGGGGAGAGGGGGAAAAAAGGGGTGAAGGTCTCAAAAATGGGTTTACATAAAAGTCATAGCTGAAAGCCAAGAGAGAAGCTGCCAAGGGGCATATGGAGGACACTTAAGGACCATAGATATTCAAATCTGGAGTCTTAATCTCAATTGGATATGAAATTTATTAAAGTCAGATAATGCAAGAAATTGTGTCAAATGAAAAGGAAGGATATGGGTGGAGAAAGTGTCTGTAGTTACAGACCTATGGTGTAAATTAGCAACACTGTTTCAACTGAGACCCTGAAAATATAAAACAAAACCAGAAAAAAGTGTAGCCAAAGATGGTAGGAATAAATGGTAGCTGTGGTCTGTAGCGGACAGACAGCCCATTGATAAAACAGAAAATTAGAAGCACGCCCACAGGTGTGCAGGGAAAACAAAATATTGGATGTTGATACACACAAAATATGCCTCACAAATAAAATTGAAAAGTACATGGAGAAAAAAATGCTTAAAAATAGAGGCTTCTTAAGAGAAAAGGAGTCCCAATAATTACAGTATAAATACAGTAAACACTGAAGAGAAGAACTGCAATAAATGATGGAGAAGCTGTAGATGGCGGCCATGGTGGCCATAGGTCCCCAACATGACTAAAATAAAGAGTATGCAAAAAATTAATTTATCGGAGAGAAAAGGGTGATGGTCCAGATTTTCATTGAATGCGGTCTTAAGAACTGTCTTTAACTCTTGAATTTAAAAGGTGGAGATTTTCCAAAGGTATACACCTAAGGGTATCCATCTATGTGGTTCTTCTATTAATCACCTGTTCTCAACCCTGGAGAGGAGAAAAGAGGAGATGAGAGCAGATTCATAAAATAATAATAAAGGTTTATAGCCATTTAGGCCGTGGGGTGCTAGGCAACGCAGGTTGTGTATCCATTTGGATTCACATCTTAGAAGCTTATTAGTGATATCTCCACCCTGATGTTAGTTGAAATCTGTTCTACTACCTTTAATCCGGTTGTATGACTTCCAAGAACTGTGAGGCTATAGAAGTAAGTGTTTTTCCTTTTTCACAATCCTTTTTGGCCATATATACAGTACAGACCAAAAGTTTGGACACACCTTCTCATTCAAAGATTTTTCTGTATTTTCATGACTATGAAAATTGTAGAATCACACTGAAGGCATCAAAACTATGAATTAACACATGTGGAATTATACATTACACTTTACAAAAAAGTGTGAAACAACAGAAAATATGTCTTATATTCTAGGTTCTTCAAAGTAGCCACCTTTTGCTTTGATTACGGCTTTGCACGCAGAAAAGGTGAACGGATGGACTCTACATGTCTGGTTTCCACCGTGAAGCATGGAGGAGGTGGTGTGATGGTGTGGGGGTGCTTTGCTGGTGACACTGTTGGGGATTTATTCAAAATTGAAGCGGTGAGCGGTCCAGCTCACCCCAAACCATTTTGATTGGGTTCAGGTCGGGTGACTGTGGAGGTCAGGTCATCTGGCGTAGCACCCAAACACTCTCCTTCTTGGTCAAATAGCCCTTCCACAGCCTGGAGGTGTGTTTGGGGTCATTGTCCTGTTGAAAAATAAATGATGGTCCAACTAAACGCAAACCGGATGGAATAGCATGCTGCTGCAAGATGCTGTGGTAGTCATGCTGGTTCAGCATGCCTTCAAATTTGAATAAATCCCCAATAGTGTCACCAGCAAAGCACCCCCATATCATCACACCACCTCCTCCATGCTTCACGGTGGGAACCAGCATGTAGAGTCCATCCGTTCACCTTTTCTGCATGCAAAGCAGTAATCAAAGCAAAAGGTGGCTACTTTGAAGAACCTAGAATATAAGACATATTTTCAGTTGTTTCACACTTTTTTGTAAAGTGTAATGTATAATTCCACATGTGTTAATTCATAGTTTTGATGCCTTCAGTGTGATTCTACAATTTTCATAGTCATGAAAATACAGAAAAATCATTGAATGAGAAGGTGTGTCCAAACTTTTGGTCTGTACTGTATATTAGATAGATGTTGTTGTGTTTATCTGTGTAACTCTTGTGTCGTCTGGCTAACATATATTTTGGGGCAACCACAGACAAGGGCCTACATTACAAGATCTGCAATTGAAAAAAATGTTTCTTGGGGCTGATGTGAAAGGGGAAAAAAGAGATAGAAAGTCCATGTGCAATCATAAGTTGATAGATGTTGCAACTGCCACATGGAAATGTCCCAAAGGTTCTGAAACCCCTGTTTAAACTAGTGGTTGGGTGAGTGTAGTGAATATGACACAAAGTGTCCTTAAGATTTTTTGCCCGTCTCGCTACGAGACTAGGGGCCACTAAAATATGTGGAGCCAGTTTGGATTCACTTAATAGAATCCCCCAAACTTTTCTGGAATACTTTGCGGATGTGCTGCCACTGATTGTTAAAGGTGGTTACAATTAGAGATGAGCGAATATTTTAATGTTTGGTTCGTATTACAATCGTCGAATTTGCAATATTTGCCGATTTATTAGTCGAATATTTGCCGAATATAACCGAACGCCATTCAAGGCAATGTGAGGCAAAAACAAACACATGCACAACACCTTCTAAAGACCCCAAAAGCTGCCAAATCACATCAAGCTATGGGGAGACACCAGGAAAGTGGCCTCAATTCACCCACAGTACAAATTGTAGCATGGCACTGCAGCAATCAGCCTTGCATGAGGTATTGGGGTCTGGGCCAGCATTTACAGCTTTGAATTGAATTTCAAATTAAGATGAAGTGTGTGAGGCATCATTGTAGGCCTGCTGTGCTGGGAGCCCTAATACCACATGCAACAGCTCAATCTGCTTTCATGCTCAGCCACACTCAGGTGGCACAAATATCATATAAATTTTGTAGACTACTATTGTCAGAAAAATCTAAGGATAGTAACACGGGTAGTTGACCCCAAGAAAGTGGAGGTCTGACGGTCTCAGAGGCCTTCTGCTACAGGCAACATGCATGAAGGAGACCCAACCAGGAGTCTACATATTTACAAAATTTAGTGGCAGACACCAACAAAGTGGTGTCAATTTCACTACAGTATAATATGTACTGACAGGTCTTCCACTACACCCAACCCAGCAGATGGACACCCAACCAGGAGTATTCACATTTCCAAAAATTATTGGCAGACACCATCAAAATAGCATCAATTTCACCACAGTAGAAATAGTATTATAGGGACCGAAAGATCTTCCACTACACCAAACCAAGCAGATGGACACCCAACCAGGAGCATTCACATTTCCAAAAATTATTGGCAGACACCACCAAAGTGGCATCAATTTCACCACAGTATAGATAATATAATATGGACCGACAGGTCTTCCACTACACCAAACTCAGCAGAGAGACACCCAACCAAGAGTGTTCACATTTCCAAAAATTATTTGCAGACATAACCAAAGTGGCAGTAGAAATAGTATAATAGAGACAGACAGGTCTTCCACTACACCCAACCCAGCAGATGGACACCCAACCAGGAGTATTGACATTTCCAAAATTTTTCACAAACACCACCAAAGTGGCATCAATTTCACCACAGTACAAATAGTATAATATGGACCAACAGGTCTTCTACTACACCCAACCCAGCAGATGGACACCCAACCAGGAGTGTTCACATTTCCAAAAATTATTGGCAGACACCACCAAAGTGGCATCAATTTCACCACAGTATAGATAATATAATATGGACCGACAGGTCTTCCACTAAACCAACTCAGCAGATGCACACCCAACCAGGAGTGTTCACATTTCCAAAAATTATTAGCAGACACCACCAAAGTGGCAGTAGAAATAGTATAATAGGGACAGACAGGTCTTCCACTACACCCAAACCAGCAGATGGACACCGTACCAGTAGTATTGTCATTTCCAAAAATTATTGACAGACACCACCAAAGTGGCATCATTTTCACAACAGAAGAAATAGTATAATATGGACCGACAGGTATTCCACTACACCCAACCCAGCAGATGGACACTCAACCAGGAGTGTTCACATTTCCAAAGATTATTGTCAGACACCACCAAAGTGGCATCAATTTAACCACAGTAGAAATAGTATAATAGGGACCGATAGGTCTTCCACTACATTCAACCCAGCAGATGGACACCCAACCATGAGTGTTCACATTTCCCAAAATTATTGGCAGACACCACCAAAGTGGCATCTGTTTCACCACATCTGCTTCTTCCACTTACACTACTGCTGTTGCTGCTAATGTTTTGGTGTTGACAAATTTACGTGATGGAGGTTGCAAGTCTAGAGCTGAGATGCGAACTGTGTGCTTCACTTCTGTCTTGGGAAAAAGCTCTTTTAAGGTTGTGTAAAAGAGTGTTTCAATACTCCAGCATTCACGTGTCCCTTTCCATGGCTGGAAGCATCTGGCAAAATTTGGTTTTATAACATGGATCTAATAGAGGTGCAACCCAGTAGTCAGCACTATTTCTAATCATAACTATACGGGGATCATGTTGCAGATAGTGCAGCAAGGAGGCACTCATATGCTGGGCTCTACCATGAGGTCCAAGCCCATGCTGTGTTGGTGGCTGGGTAACACTGATGCTTGTTTCCTCCGTCCCCTCCCACCAACCACAAACAACAGAGAGGGGAGGATTATCCTCTTCAACTCCTGACAGTTGCTCACACATCACTTCTTCCTCCTTCATTGGTTCCTCGGATCTTGCACCTTCACTAACAGTTTGTATGTTATCACCAGCCCCCCTCAATCGCAGTAATCCACCTTCCCTTGGCACCTGCCTGTGATGACAGTCTGGAACTTAGAGACAATGTTATCCCTTCTGCATCCTCCTCTGCTTCCACCTCTTCTTCTGGGACCACTATCTCGTCCTGCAGGCTATTCAAAGTCTGCTCCAGCATATAGATGACTGGAATAGTGATGTTGATGATAGCGTCGTCAGCACTAACCATCTTAGTAGCCATTTCGAAACTGTGCAGAAGGGTGCAAAGGTCCTTAATCTGTGCCCATTCAGTAAATGTGATATGCGCCACATCCATACTGTGTTGGCCCAGACTATACGACATGACATACTGCATCAGGGCTCATTGCTGCTGCCACAGTCGCTGCAACATGTGCAGAGTGGAATTCCACCATGTTGGCACATCACATATCAACCTGTTAACTGGCAACAACAAAGACCTCTGTATCGATGCAAGTCGATGACCTGAGCGATGCGAACGGTGGAAATGAGCACACAGCTTCCGTGCGTTCTGTAGTAGCTCACCCAGGCCAGGATAGTGAAGTAGAAAATGCTGTACCACTAGGTTGAGATAGTGAGCCATGCAAGGCACGTGTGAGAGCTTCCCTCGCCGTAGGGCCATCAGCAGGTTCGCACCATTATCAGACACGGTCTTCTCTCGGTGCAGGTTCAGTGGAGACAGCCATTAATCAAACTCAACCTGGAAAGCTGTCCACAACTCTTTAGCTGTATGACTGCAATCTCAAAGGCATTTCAATTTTAACACTGTGACTACGGCGCAACGTAACCTCTTCGTCTTCCTCCTCAGATGATTTACTCAGCTGTGTGCCTCTATATTCACTCCAACTGGAATCTAACACCTCATCATCATCCTCAATGTTATCACATTCCTTGCCCTTGGAGTCGCCCTCCTCCTATTCCTGCCCTAATGGCACAGCACAGTCCGCGTGAGCCTTAGATATCTGAGTCTCTTCAGGATCACCTTCCCCCCGGGGGTTAACGTCTGGTGACGAGAGTCACAATGCTGCTCAGACCCTACATCGTCCTGCTCTGTGAAGCTTTTGAGTACACTTCTGATGACCATGGCATAGAATGTGTGGACAGCTCTTCAGACTCACCCATCTTTGGTTCTGTACAGTCAATTGTACGGTTGGAGAGTTGGAGCGTGGGGGGAAGCAAAAGGAATTTGGGTGCCACATCTGAGGACTGTACTGGGTGTGATGTTGAGGTGGAGGAAAAGGAGGAGAGGCCACTTGAAGCTGCGCTTGCCATCTACTCGAGCACATGCTCTTTCTGGGCCTCATCAACAAGGCGTACCACTGTATGTCTGCCAAAGAAATGTAGAGGATTAGCCCATCCAGTAACAGAAGTTGTCAGTTGTCTTTGCATAGGATGTGAGGTATTTGGTTCTCTAGTGCTTTCACAAACATTACCACCTACCCCACATACACCTTAAACACCAAGCCTAATTCCCCTTCCACCACGGCCTTGCTTTTTCCCAGTCATGTGGCTCAGATAGTGTGGTAGGAGCACAGTATTAGCAACAAAAATTAGATTTTTAACTCTTTAACAGCTCTGAAAACAGCTGAATTTCAGTGGCAGTAAATTACAAGGTGAAATATGGTAGACTAAATCGCCTTAGTCTCAGAAGAAATAATTATTTGAGTGTGGATGAGGCCCGTATGACACAGAAGATATGCTACAAACAATTTGAAAGTGAGATGTCCTCTACTGTATGACGTTAGTAACAGAACAATTTTCTGTGGCCTCTGGATCAGGCTTCTATAACACACTAGATGCTGAAAATAATTTGAAAGTGAGATGTCCCCTACTGTATGACGTTAGTAACAGAACAATTTTTCTGTGGCCTCTGGATCAGGCCTCTATAACACACTAGATACTGAAAATAATTTAAAAGTGAGATGTCTCCTACTGTATGACATTAGTATCAGAAGAATTTTTCGGTGGCCTCTGGATCAGGCCTCTATAACACACTAGATGCTACAAACAATTTGAAAGTGAGATATCCCCTACTGTATGATGTTAGTAACAGAAGAATTTTTCTGTGGCCTCTGGATCAGGCCTCTTTAACACACTAGATGCTACAAACAATTTGAAAGTGAGTGTAAGGATTCCAGGTTTTCCATTGAGCCTGTTTGCCCTAGAGTTTTGCACCTTGCTCTGTCCTGGAACTTCCTGTCTGTCCTGCTATTTAAGTCCAGCTCGGGAGATCCTCCTTGCCTGAGTATGTTGTTGCTCCTGACTTCTGAGCTTCCTCCTGGTCTGCTTCTGGAGTTCCTGCTGCTGCTCGTTACTCAGTGCTCTGCCTCTCCACTTACAGCTGCCTTCTGCCCTCTGTGCGGCTTCCTGATCCTGGCCGGTGTTACTTATTGTCCGGACTTCTAGAGTGGAGTTACTCATCTCTGGAACTGCTGTGGTCATTAAGAGATTCTGACATCATTATCACCTCTTGGACTGTGTTCTGTGTGGGCTGCGGTGCTGGACTTGAACGGGATTTTTCAGCCCTAAAGGTACATTTGGTAACCCTCTCCTGTTAATGCTCCACCTGTGTATTGCTGGACTTCTACATTAAGTGCTGTGCGCACTGTTGCTCATACTATTGCTGGACTTCTACGTTAAGTACTGTGCGCACTCTTGCTCATATTATTGCTGGATTTCTACGTTAAGTGCCGTATGTACTCTCTCTTCATATTACTGCTGAACTTGTGCATACTAACAGTCACGCCCCACTATTCAATTTGCTGATCATTTCTATATTGTGCTGTGCACTTCATTACTATTGCAGGAAGATCTCTATTCGATTTGGTTCAATTTCTTATTTTGTTAAATACACTTGTTTGCCTCAGCTTTGGTCTCAGTTTCGTTTTATCCCACGCAATTAGATTTCATAGTACACACATAATTGTTACAGTGAGATGTCCCCTACTGTATGACGTTAGTAAAAAGATTTTTTGGGGCCTCTGGAACAGGCCTCTATAGCGCACTAAATGCTACAAACAATTTATAAGGCAGATGCCCTACTGTATGATGTTTAGCAACAGAAAAAAAGGTTTTGCTATCTGCATGAGATCTGCAGACAGCTTAATTTCAACCCAACAAAATGAGCCTATTTCATGAGTTTTATTTTCTAAAAAATTCTGTGGAAGCATGGTTGAAAAGCAGTGTCTGATTTTGATTTGTTCATTTTCATAGATTTTTGATTTATTATTACTTTTGTCAGATTCAAGTTATTTCTGTGACCATTGTGGGTGTAACGAATGGAAGCAGAGGCACAAGTGTTGTAGTGCACATTCGTTTATTTCAATTTTCTTTTGTGGAACCACGGAACCACGAACCTAGATAACTGCAGGGGGTGTAACTATGTGAACCCCAGACACCCGTAGTAAGACCCCTCAAACAGGGTCAGAATGGAATGCCCAGGGGACACAGGTGCTACCTACAGACAGAGCCTGGACATGTGGAAGCTGGCCTCGCACATCTACTGTTCGTGAGAAACGTGACTGTGTGTCAACTCACCCTTGTGACTGAACCTTCCGCGCGTGCCGTTCCACTGACTGACGCGGGCGCGCAGCCCAATCCTCAACAGGCGAATTAGACAGGGCCGACTAGCTTTATTCCCGCCTCCCCCACTGAACTGTGCCACACTCCGGCAGTACCAGAAACTGCTTCACATCACGCACGTCACTCCGTTCCCGCAGGACCTCGACTAGGAGAGCCAGGATATGCCGCTTCTGTCAGGAGACAATGCATCAACTTTCTTCATGATTAGGCCAGAGACTTCACACGACATCTGCAGTACCATCATGGGATAACAAGCTTCCACAGCTCGGAAACCATCAGACTGATAAGTTTACCCGCTTTATAGACATTTGCTTGTTTCCCTGTTACCATACTGAATTTAACCCCTTCATAAACAATACCCTCCCTGCGTGGAGTATCCCCTGCAATAAACCCCTTTAACTCTTGCTCTGCCTCACTGCTCATCACTGCATCCCGTGTTCCTGTCATTGCTACACTAGTTCAACATCAAAATCAGCATGGCAGTTAAAAATAAGACTAAATCACAGTGGACAATAGTGGATTACTCAAATGCTGCCACGCTGACTAAACAGGCTATCATATACCCAAAGAAAAAATATCTGGTTCACATAAAGCTAAATGTACTATACCAAACATAAGGCATAGTCTGTTGGTAGATAAGCTCAGAAAGATGAAGGTACTACCTGTGTATCACAAGGAGCCTGCGAACAGGTAGGTAGCCCTGTTGGCTGAAAGGTTCTGTGGTCACAGTACAAAGGGAAGGGAGAGAGCAGGGCAGCGGTTGCCCAACGTGTGTCCTCAGAAAAGACTGGCTTCCTCAGGGGCTTAGGGTGCAGTAGTGCGAGTCTGATATAAATACCTAAGAAAAGTACAGGTAATCAGGAACAGCCGATCGAATTTGCTTGGAACCGCGGACATACCGGAAGTGATGTCCACTCTTGCCCAGAAATACCATGCATTCAGCCCCCTTGAATGAATACTTTGTAGGACTACCTTTTGTTCTACTTTCTGCTGCACGTCTTTTGGGGTCTGTCTCTACCAACTTTGTAAATCTAGAGGCTGAAATTTTTTCCCATTCTTCTCTGAAAACTAGTTCTAGCTCAGTGAGAATGGATGGAGATCATTTGCGAACAGCAATTTTCAAGTCTTGCCACAGATTCTCACTGGGATTAAGGTCTGAACTGTTACTGGCCCATTCAAACACATGAATATACTTTGATCTAAACCAGGGGTGTCAAATTCAGATGGGTAAATGGGCCGCAGATAATAAAAATTTGAATATGACGGGCCGCGTTCTTTGAAGAGCAAGATGATGTTTTCACTAATACCTTTTTTGTTCTATATGATTTTTCAAACATTTTGTACCATTTTTAGCATGTTTTTTTTAAAATATTTGTCACGTGTTATATATAGTACAAGTTTTCTTTTCTACTTCAGTTTTTACATGAAACATCATTTTTAATGTAAAGTACTTTTATTCTGATTTTTTAAAAATTTACAAGATATTTTTTCCTTTTTTTGTCCCCATACACTAATATTGTTTAACAATTAGCCACAGAGTAATTATGGCCCCAATCTTGTAATAATGTCACCTGTGCTGTAATGATGTCCCCTATTCTGGTCTCCATTTTGTAGTAATGACCCTCGTCTTATAATAATACTCTCTATCCTGTAATAATGGCCCATATCTTGTAGTAATGTCCTTTATCCTGATCCCCTTTTTGTAGTAATGTCCCCATCCTAGTCTCCTTCCTGTAGTAATGTCCCCATTCTTGTAACATCTTGTAGTAATGCCCCCCTTCCTAGTCCCCTTCTTGTAATAATGCCCGCATCCTTGTCCCCATCTTGTAGTATTGTCCTTCATCTTGGTCCCCATCTTGTAATGTCCCCAACCTGGTCCCCATCTTACAGAAAGATAAACACATATGAACAGTGAAAATAACCATGTTTAACAAAAAGTAAACATTCTTATATTACTGTATTACTGGTCCATATATTGGATATTATAGGACACACTGACCTCAAGGAGCAAGATACGTATGGAAAACAAAAACCAGTGCAAAGTCCAAATAATTTGGTATATAAAAGATATTTTATTAGTATCAAAAGATAAAAAGATAATTGGGACAGACATAAGGGCTAAAAAAGTAGCATATATACCCGCATAAGCCCAGACGGGCAGACAACATGCAGCCACCTGGAACTGCCGCACTAATAATGAAAGTGCATCAATAAGGGCAGATATACCAAATAAATGCATAGGTAAGAGAAAATTTATCAAATGTATAAATAGAGTCACATACTGATCTCATAGATGCTCCACATGTCCGCACATAAATATATCATAGCCCAGAATAAGTCATACAGTTATATGAAAAAGTTTGGGCACCCCTATAAATCTTAAGCTTAATGTTTTATAAAAATTGGTGTTTTCGCAACAGCTATTTCATATTTGATATATCTAATAACTATTGGACACAGTAATGTTTCTGCCTTGAAATGAGGTTTATTGTACTAGAACATGTGCAATCTGCATTCAAGCAAAATTTGACAGGTGTATAAGTATGGGCACCCTTATCATTTTCTTGTTTTAAATACTCCTACCTACTTTTTACTGACTTACTAAAGCACTTTTTTGGTTTTGTAACCTCATTGAGCTTTGAACTTCATAGCCAGGTGTATGCAATCATGAGAAAAGCTACTTAAAGTGGCCACTTGCAAGTTGTTCTCCTGTTTGAATCTCCTCTGAAGAGTGGCATCATGGGCTCCTCAAAACAACTGTCAAATGATCTGAAAACAAAGATTATTCAACATAGTTGTTCAGGGGAAGGATACAAAATCTGTCTCAGAGATTTAACCTGTCAGTTTCCACTGTGAGGAACATAGTAAGGAAATGGAAGAACACAGGGACAGTTCTTGTTAAGGCCAGAAGTGGCAGGCCAAGAAAAACGTCAGAAAGGCAGAGAAGAAAAATGGTGAGATCAGTCAAGGACAATCCTCAGACCACCTCCAGAGAGCTGCAGCATCAACTTGCTGCAGATGGTGTCACTGTGCATCGGTCAACTATACAACGCACTTTGCACAAGGAGAAGCTGTATGGGAGAGTGATGCGAAAGAAGCCCTTTCTGCAAGCACGCCACAAACAGAGTCGGCTGAGGTGTGCAAAAGCACATTTGGAGAAGCCAATTTCTTTTTGAAAGAAGGTCCTGTGGACTGATGAAACCAAGATTGAGTTGTTTGGTCATACAAAAAGGCGTTATGCATGGCATCAAAAAAACACAGCATTCCAAGAAAAACACTTGCTATCCACAGTAAAATTTGGTGGAGGTTCCATCATGCTTTTGGGGCTGTGTGGCCAATGCCGGCACCGGGAATCTTGTTAAAGTTGAGGGACGCATGGATTCCACTCAGTATCAGCAGATTCTTGACAATAATGTTCAAGAATCAGTGACAAAGTTGAAGTTACGCAGGGGATGGATCTTTCAGCAAGACAATAATCCAAAACACTGCTCCAAATCTACTCAGGCATTCATGCAGAGGAACAATTACAATGTTCTGGAATGGCCATCCCAGTCCCTAGACCTGAATATCATTGAACATCTGTGGGATCATTTGAAGAGGGCTGTCCATGCTCGGCGACCATCAAACTTAACTGAACTGGCATTGTTTTGTAAAGAGGAATGGTCAAAAATACCTTCATCCAGGATCCATGGAACTCATTAAAAGCTACAGGAAGCGACTAGAGGCTGTTATTTTTGCAAAAGGAGGATCTACTAAATATTAATGTCACTTTTCTGGTGAGGTGCCCATACTTATGCACCTGTCAAATTTTGTTTGGATGCAGATTGCACATTTTCTGTTAGTACAATAAACCTCATTTCAAGGCAGAAACATTACAGTGTCCAATAGTTATTAGATATATCAAACTGAAATAGCTGTTGCAAAAACATCAATTTTTATAAAACATTAAGCTTAAGATTAATAGGGGTGCCCAAACTTTTTCATATAACTGTATATAGCAACAGGCAGATAACAATAATAAATACATACCAGGTGGCACTGTGTACATACCAGGTGGCACTGTGTCTCTCGCCCTCCCCGACGCGCGTTTCGGAAATTCCTTGATCAGGGGGCATGCGGAATTTCCGAAACGCGCGTCGGGGAGGGCGGGAGACACAGTGCCACCCGGTATGTATTTATTATTGTTATCTGCCTGTTGCTACATATGACTTATTCTGGGCTATGATATATTTATGTGCGGACTTGTGGAGCATCTATGAGATCAGCATGTGACTCTATTTATACATTTGATAAATTTTCTCTTACCTATGCATTTATTTGGTATATCTGCCCTTATTGATGCACTTCCATTATTAGTGCGGCAGTTCCAGGTGGCTGCATGTTGTCTGCCTGTCTGGGCTTATGCGGTTATATATGCTACTTTTTTAGCCCTTATGTCTGTCCCAATTATCTTTTTATCTTTTGATACTAATAAAATTATCTTTTATATACCAAATTATTTGGACTTTGCACTGGTTTTTGTTCTCTATACGTATTCTGGTCCCCATCTTGTAGTAATGTCTCCAGCCAACTCCCCATCTTATAGTAATGTCCCCCATCCTACTTCTTTTTTTGTAGTAATGTCCCCATCCTGGTCCCATCTTGTAATCATGTCCCCCAATATACCATTTTTCACATACACATTAAAAACAAAAAAATATTCTCACCTCATCTTGCTCCATTGGCAAATAGCATGCTTTTTAATTAGTTCTCTCCATGCTTGGGATGTCAGTTTAGGTGGATGGCCATGTCATGGTAGGTTTGCAGATGTGCCATACTTCCATTTATGGCTGATGGATTGAACAGTGCTCTGTAAAATGTTGAGAGCTTGGCCTATTTTTTACACCCTGACCATGCTTCACCCTTCTCCAGAACTTTATCCCTGACGTGTCTGGTATGTTCCTCGTTTTTCATGATGCTGTTTGATCCTTAATTTGTTAAAGCAAAACTCTGAAGCCTTCTCAGAACGACTCTACTTATACTAAGAATACATTATACACAGGTGGACTCAATTTACTAATAATGTGACATCTGGAGGCAATTGATCCCTCAGGTTTTTATTTAGGGGTATCAGAGTATGAGGGGGATGAATACAAACACACATTATAATTCTTAGATTTATATTCTTAAAATAATTAGAAAACTACAAATACTCACAAATACTTGCTACTTTGGGTTGGTACATCATCAAAAATCAAAATAAAATACATTTAAGTTTGTGGGTGTCTCATGAAACAATGTAGAAAAGTTTAGAAAAGTTCATGGTGAATGAACACTTTTTCAAAGCACTGTAAGTGTTGGATTTTAACAATAGTGTATATTATTTGTATGTTTTTAATGTACAATATACATTTTTTTATAACTATTCATGTTAGGTGATGATATGTCACATACATTGAAGACTCCACCTTCACTCTAATCCTGATTGCTAGTTATATTTGTTGCTATGACTAAGGAGGACAATATTATCTGAAACACATCAGCCCGCGGTGCGTCATTAAATGCCACGGTCAATCTTGGCATTTATCTTGCACTGACAGGGGTGTGCGTTGTTCCACGCTCCCATTGGCCCACCCGTGACCTGCTCACAGGGTACCGATGGCCTGTCATAACAGCCAGGGGGTCTGCTGAACTCCCTGTGCTTGTCATTATGATACTCCTGTGAAAGCCAGCCAGCCAGCCATATCATAGCGATCAGACAATTGCAACTTCAAGTTCCCTAAAGAGACTAAATAAATATATTAAAAAGTGAAAAAAAATGTTTTGAAAACTAAAAAGAAACTCAAAATTCAAATCATCCTTTTTTGCCCCATTAAAAATAAATAAAAAAATGAAAAATATACATATTTGGTATCGCTGCTTTCACAAATAACAGATCTATCAAAATGTAAAATAAACTGATCTGTAAATAAAATAACGAAAACAAAAATCAAAAACCCAGAATCGTGTTTCTTTTTGTCTCTGCAATATTTTAATAAAATGCAAAAAGGCAATAAAAATATTGTATCTACCCCCTAACAATGTCATTAAAAACATCAGCTCAGGGAGCAAAAAATAAGCAATCACCCAGCCCCAGATCTTGACATAAGAAAATGTTACAGGTCACAGAAATTAACAACAAAAGCAACTTTTTTTTTCTTACAAATTTCCAAATTTTTTTTTATCTGCCTACTCGCAGGGACCTTGAGAATGATATTTCAAGGTCAGTTTTACCATATAGTGAATATGGCTAATGAAATAAAAGAAAAAAACAATTGTGAAATTGAAGTTTTTTTGCAATTTTAATGCATTTAGAATTTTTTTCCCATTTTCCAGTAGACTATGTGGTAGAATGAATGGTGCCATTCAAAAGTACAACTCGTCCAGCAATAAAAACAATCCCTTATACAGCTATGTGGATGGAAAAAGAAAAAAGTTATGGCTCTTGGAAGAAGGTAAGGAAAAAATTAAAATGATGAAACTGAAAATGAACATGGAGTGAAGGGATTAAAGTGGAAAAGATGTGTTATAAATGTAAGCCATTCAAATGCTGTGAGGTTTTTTTAATTGCAATTTTTATTTAAACACATTTTTCAATTTTTACAGGAAAAGAGAAAAAATAGTAATTTTAAATTGTTCACTATCATTTATTGGTTGTCTTGTCAATCAATATTAGTCTATAATAATACTTTATATATTTGAAAATATTTAACCAAATGTTAAAGTGTAAAAGCTCACAATCGAAACAAACACATAAACTCAGACAAAAGAAAAAAGGGGGGAGATGTGATAGAGAATGTTGTGACCTATTAAGATCCATCTCATAGAGGTCATATATTTAACATGTTCCAAAAGAAATCCCAAGGAGACCAAATAATGTTAAATCTCTCTACAGTATTGTCATTAAGGGCTGCCCTGTATTCCTGATATCCTTGATCTGAGACTATAGATCTAGTTGGGAAGGTGGAGAGGTTTGCTTCCAATGGTAGGCACAGTGTGCTGCTGTCAGCATATGTGAAAGCAGTCTAATGGATCTATTAGATATGGACTCAGGGAAAGTATTTAATAGAGCTAAGGATCTAGAGGACATCTACTCCGAAACTTGTTTAGTGAGGAGTTGGATTTTCACCCATAACCTCTAGATAGAGCACCAAATACTGTGAATTTTCAGTAACATCTGCTTCTGATTTTGTGTGAAACAAAAAACTTCTGGTCATAGTCTGCTACTTAATGTCCATGGTCCATGTGGCATTTTCAAATCTCCTCTAATTGGTATTTGGTTTTGCGACACAACAGGTTTTTATCTTCTCCATTATCCTTTCCTTAAATCTGATTTCAGTAGTTTTCATAACACTGGTACTTTCATGTGCTTTTAGTTTTGCATAAAAGTCTGAAAACCTGTTGTAAAGTATAGATATGGGCATGCCATTCAGAATAATACCAAAAGATATACACAGAAATGCTACAATCCGCCCCAAAATTGTATCAGGAATTGTATCACCATATCCCACAGTGGAAATGCTGACCTATAAAAAAGGGAAAAACAAAATCAAGCACACAAAATAAAAAACAGGTATAAATTTCCATAGAGCAGTTGAATTAATTGCATAGTACAGTCATGGCCAAAAGTTTTGAGAATGACACAAATATTAATTTTTACAAAGTCTACTGCTTCACTTTTTCTAATGGCAATTTGCATATACTCCAAAATGTTATAAAGAGTGATCTGCTTAACAGCAATTACTTGCAAAGTCAATATTTGGCTAGAAAATGAACTTTATCCCCCAAAACACATTTCAACATCATTGCAGCCCTGCCTTAAAAGGACCAGCTAACCTCTTTTCAGTGATTGCTCCATTAACACAGGTGTGGGTGTTGATGAGGACATGGCTGGAGATCAATCTGTCATGATTAAGTAAGAATGACACCACTGGACACTTTAAAAGGAGGCTGGTGCTTGGCATCATTGTTTCTCTTCTGTTAACCATGGTTATCTCTAAAGAAACACGTGCAGTCATCATTGCAATGCACAAAAATGGCCTAACAGGGAAGAGTATCGCAGCTAGAAAGATTGCACCTCAGTCAACAATCTATCGCATCATCAAGAACTTCAAGGAGAGAGGTTCCATTGTTGCCAAAAAGGCTTCAGGGCGCCCAAGAAAGACCTGCAAGCGCCAGGACCGTCTCTTAAAAGTGTTTCAGCTGCGGGATCGGGCTACCAGCAGTGCAGAGCTTGCTCAGGAATGGCAGCAGGCAGGTGTGAGTGCATCTGCACGCACTGTGAGGCGGAGACTCTTGGAGCAAGGCCTGGTCTCAAGGAGGGCAGCAAAGAAGCCACTTCTCTCCAGAAAAAACATCATAGACAGACTGATATTCTGCAAAAGGTACAGGCAGTGGACTGCTGAGGACTGGGGTAAAGTTATTTTCTCTGATGAATCCCCTTTTCGATTGTTTGGGACATCAGGAAAATGCCTCATTCGGAGAAGACAAGGTGAGCGCTACCACCAGTCTTGTCTCATGCCAACTGTTAAGCATCCTGAAACCATTCATGTGTGGGGTTGCTTCTCAGCCAAGGGAATCGGCTCTCTCACAGTCTTGCCTAAAAACACAGCCATGAATAAAGAATGGGACCAGAATGTCATCCAAGAGCAACTTCTCCCAACCCTCCAAGAGCAGTTTGGCGATCAACAATGCCTTTTCCAGCATGATGGAGCACCTTGCCATAAAGCAAAGGTGATAACTAAATGGCTCAGGGAACAAAACAGAGATTTTGGGTCCATGGCCTGGAAACTCCCCAGATCTTAATCCCATTGAGAACTTGTGGTCAATCATCAAGAGACGGGTGGACAAACAAAAACCTAAAAATTCTGACAAAATGAAAGCATTGATTGTGCAAGAAAGGACTGCTATCAGTCAGGATTTGGTCCAGAAGTTGATTGAGAGCATGCCAGGGAGAATTGCAGAGGTCCTGAAGAAGAAGGGTCAACACTGCAAATATTGACTTGCTGCATTAACTCATTCTAACTATCAATATAAGCTTTTGTTACTCATATGTTTGCAATTATATTTCTGTCTGTGATAAAAACATCTGTCAAACACACATAAAAACCAGAGGGCAGCAGATCATGTGAAAATATAAATATTTGTGTCAAAACTTTTGGCCATGACTGTATATAAACGTTACCGGAATTTTTTTTTACAAATGCATTTCGTTAAAATGTTGCAAACTAGACTGGATGCATTTATGTTTTATCTCATTCAGTAAAGAGTATTGCAGTATTTCAAAGGTAAGCAGACAGCTGATACATGCTGCCAGATCCTTTGGCAGTATGTATCAGACACTGGCTGCATGATTTCAGCCAGGTATGTTTTTCCCTGCCAGTTTGTCCCTGTTGCCCTCCAGTTGATTAATGGGTCTCTCTCTATGTACATACATGGTAGAGACCTTTCAATCAGCTAGAGCAGGGGTAGGGAACCTTTTTTCTGCCAAGGGCCATTTCGAATTTTATAATAGCGTTCTGGGGCCGTATAAAATTATTAACCTAAACATTAGCCAACTATATTTATAAAAACATTTAAAGGGAACCTGTCAGCAGTTTTGGCCAACATAAGATGCGGCCATCACCTTTCAGGGCTTATACACAGTATTCTACAGTGCTGTATATCTGCCTCCAACCTGACCTGGAAGAACTGAAAAATAACTTTTATTATACTCGCCTGCAGGGCGGTCCAGTCTGAGGGATGTCGTTCTTCTTGGTCCGGCGCCTCCCATCATCTTGCGATGCCGCCCTTGTGCTTGCTTCTTGTGGATGATGTGTCCCTGCATCGTTCACACAGTCTGCTCGGCATCGCGCTCCTGCGCAGGCGCACTTCTCTGCCCTGTTGAGGGCAGAGCAAAGTACTGCAGTGCGCTGGTGCCAGGAAAGGTCAGAGAGGCCCAGTGCAGACAGGGCAGATAAGTACGCCTGCGACGGAGCGCAATGCTGGGAAGCCTGTGTGAATGATGCAGGGTCGCCTCATCCACAAGAGGCAAGCAGAGGGACGGCATCGCAAGAAGATGGGAGGAGCCGGACCAAGAAGTGCGACACCCCTCGGACTGGACCGCCCCGCAGGTGAGTATAATAAGTTATTTTTCAGTTCTTCCAGGTCAGGTTGGAGCCAGATATACAGCACTGTAGAATGCTGTGTATAAGCTCTGAACTGTGATGGCCGTATCTTATATCGGCCAAAACTGGTGACAGGTTCCCTTTAAATAACTCACACCTAATGTGATGGCTGGAATGACTTCCCCAGGGAACTATAAGGTGATCATTAAATAAAACACACACATAAACTAATAAAAGGAAATATACCTCCTTACCCAACAATTTCCAAAACCCAGATTTTCTTAACCCAGATGTAATTCCCTTTAAAATAAATCTTTGAGAAAAGCGTACACACATAAATTCTCCTTTAGGACTCTCCTATCTGTATATCATGCAGAAGATGAATTTAAAGGGATTGTCTCCTTTCAGAAAATTTTCATCCCCAGCTGCGGTTATATAGGAACACACTGTGCTTTATTCACCCTCCCTGGGTCCAGCATTGAGCCTCCAGTGCTGCTCCTGGGACCTAGTATTGGCTATGGTGAGACGTCCACAACATTGCAGCCAATCAGTGAGTGATCTGCGTACATGGGCAGAGCTCATGATTGGCTGACTCACTGTCCTTGTGACAATAACAGACACCAGGAGCCGTGGTAGACCTGGGGAGGGGAATAGAGAAATAATGCTATTTTATAACTACAGCAGGAGACAAAGATTTTCTAAACAATAAACACTGAAAAATAAGTGTAGCCATAACAATGGTGAAAAAGGACTACATAATAGGAGGTAATAAAAATGTTGCAAGAACATGATGCACCATGCAGCTGAGGCTGCAGTCACATTGATGATGATGTACGGGGCACACAATGACGTAAATACCAGTGTAAAGATACAGTAAGTTCGAGAGTACTGTGTATAGAACTGTGACATGCCTGCTAACCATAGAAGAGGGAGGTATCACGACATACGTGATAGTGAAAACATATCGCGTCAGCTTTCTCCTGGCTCTTACCTTTCGGAGGAGCAGCAGTGTATAACAGGACCTCTGATAACATCACGCCCATGTGACCAGATTCCTGCGCGATACCACGTGCACCTCTGAAGAATTAAAGGGCCCGCAGCCAAAACACCGGCAAATTGGCTGCGGGCCACACCAGATAATATTGCGGGCCGTATACGGCCCGCGGGCCGGACGTTCCCCACCCCTGAGCTAGAGCGATGCTGGGCGAAGCTGGCCATGCATTTCAGAAAAAACATACCTAATATCAGTTGTGTATCCAGGCTCTAATTCATGTTTCCCATGGTTTGGTCAGCATGAACTTTTAGTTTAGCAATAAATATTTCATTAAAATAATAATAATGTCATTAATAAATAATAATGATAAATTGAAGAAAATTTATCTAACTTAATGAGGCAGATTTCTGGCAAAATATGTACGAAAAAATGTACTTTCATGTCTTTCATGACTTACACTTTATGTATGTGTTTTTGAAACTTTCTGTGACTTGCCCAACAAGGGGGCATGACCACTCTGAAAAGAGACATGGCTCGGTGTCAGGTGATTAGGCCAACGTGCAACATCGTATGGGAAAATAAGTAGTACAATTTTGGTGCAGATATTTGGCACTAAAAAGATTATGTAGACTTAAATATAGAGCATGCTTAGACTGTCAAGTCTATCAAACACAGAAATCACTCTTATAAATCTGCCACACTTTAAGACTGTCTAGATTAAGAATCTGTCCAAAAATAAAGGGTCTTGAGAAACATGCCCCACTGACTGGAAATGAAAAACTTACCGCTGCCCACCACCAGGCATCTGGAATGCTGGTGAAATTGGTACCGGGGATGTCATGTTCAACAGAATGCATTAAAGCAGAGAATGTAAATACACCCATAGCAATGAACAGGAACAAGCAGCAAACTTGTTGGTAGCACTGACGGATGGTGAAACCAAAAGCTCTTAGTCCAATAGAATGACGGGCCAGTTTTAATATACGAAATATCCGCATAAGTCGAATTATTTTTAGCACTTTTCCAAGTTGTCCCACTCTTTCCATTTTCTCCATATCATCAGGGTGCAGATGGACATATGCTTCTTCTGAGAACCTCTCAAATATAATCTGAATATAAAATGGTAAAATAGCAATAAGGTCTACAATGTTTAACACTGTTTTTAGAAATCTTCTAATGTCTGAGGTTGATAATAGTCTCGTGATATACTCAGTGGTGAAGAATGTAACACAGGCAATTTCCACATGTTCCATATAAGATACACCATAGAGGTTCAGATGTTTAAGTTCATCTACAGTACCGAGACACATGGTTACAATAGAAATCAAGACAAAAATGCTGGAAAAAATTGCTAAAATTTTAGCTGGAATAGAAGAGTATGGATTTTCCACTAAATTCCATATCCTTTTCCTAAAACTTCCAAGCCACTTGCCTTCAAAGTGCTTTTCATGATCATGACGTTCAAGCTCCGCTTGGAGTTCTTTCTGTATCTTAATATTCTCTTTCAGTTCATCTTGATGTTCTTGAAACAGAGTACGACAGCAGTTATGTGTATAATTTATATGAATGCCCCAGTACTCAATTTCTTCAACATAGTTAAGAGGGCAAAGCTCATCCATTATCCATAAAATTCCACTACGATAGAAATGGGATATGTAGCAGAAAACTGTAGGATCCCGGTCAAAGAAATATTCATTCCTCTGCACGGAATATTCATCACAAAGATCTAATCTTTTTACGGGATCAGAACAAGTAGCAATTCTTCCAATTCTAGTCACTGGATATTTTGCTGCTGCTAAACAGTCAATCTGAAATTTCTTTCCTCCGACATTGAGGTTGAGGATAAAAGGATTTCTTATTGACGACTGGATAGAGTTTCGGACTCCTTGTTTAGAACTCTGCTCAGTAAAAGTAGCATATAAATTTCCTTTGTAAAGATCCGCCAGACTGTGAGAGTGTTCTACAAACCTGACTCTGGCAGAAAGAGGTTTTCCTCTAGCACATATGTCTTTCATAATTTAAATTGCCAAGTCTCAGATTGGTGATTAATCTGATTTTAGGTATTGCTTGAAGACAGGACAAAATTGTAATGGCTGTAGAAACATCCTTTTCTTGGGTGCTCTTTAGTTTTCAACAATGTTTTATTTTTAAATAATGTAATCCGTTTCTGGGATAAAAGAGGATAAAAGGGATGAATTAGTAAAGGCTATTGCTGTGGCTAAAACCAGCTTTTCTTTAACCACTGTAATAGGATTGTCTAGTGCCAAATGAGTACATCATGAGCAGGACTGTAGGAGTGACTTATGTAAAATCACTATCTTAGAGGACTGTATGCAACTCAATTGTTTTATTGCCATATTTTTAAAATATTTATTTGGTAAATCTCTCTTCAGTTTGTTCTTATTTTATTTATACATTATGGGCATCACATGATTTTCTGTCTATACCGTGGGTTCTGGGCATACATGAATTGGCCAATTTCTGTGCTAAGTATCTTTGTTTTTTCCTATTTTCGAGAACAGTAATGCAATTCCAAGTTCATATATTTCATGTTTACATGCTATAGCGTTAAAGAGTTCAACTTTATTTGTTAGCTATACTACGGTACCAGTCAAAAGTTTGGACACACCTGTTCATGCAATGGTTTTCCTTGCTCTTATCGAAATGAGCACATTGTAGATTTAAACTGAAAACAGGAAAAACATGAAGGAACACATATAGAAACAAGGGTAAACAAATGTAGGAAAGACAAAAAACTAGATTCCATACTACCCCTGATTGACTCTGACAACAGCTTTACACACCTTTGGCTTTCTCTCAAGCAGCTGCATCAAGAAGTCACCTGGAACAGCTTCCAACAAACAGGTATGTCTCATCAAGAGTTCATAAATAAACACACAGCAAGTATAAAGTCCATAATTTGAAATAAAAATTATTTCACACTTTTTCTTTATTTAAAAATAACAAACACAGTTATACTCAACTAACGCCATTCCACTGGAGCCAACGTCTCCTGTAAATAAACAAAAATAATAAACAGCAAAAATACTCACCTGTCCGACTTTCTGTCCCACACCGTGATCCATGTCTGGGGATAAACAGTTTTCAGTCTGGATGGTTGCATCTTGGCAATGGGAATTTGCTGCTGCAAGCTAAGCCTCAGTGACTAGTGGTGACGTCATCGAGGTTACCGTAGGTCAATGAGGCTGTGATCCCAGCCGGGCCAATGAACTGTGGTGACCTCGGTGAGATCACCGGTGGCAAAGTGAGGAAAAAGTCTCTCGGTGCAGCGGTGTGAATTCACCGCAATTCCCCGGGAGAAATTTCTCACGGTAAACTGTGGTGAACTTACCGCTGCACTGTGAGTAGGGTTGAGCATTCCGATACCGAAACCCGGTTCCGATACCTGAAATCCAATGTAAGTCTATGGGAACAAAATATCGGAAGTATTTACTTCCGATATTTTGTTCCCATAGACTTACATTGGATTTCAGGTATCGGAACCGGGTTTCGGTATCGGAATGCTCAACCCTAACTGTGAGACTTTTTTCTCATTGTGCTAGCAGTGATCACCGTAGTTCCGGGGCCCACTCGCTGCAGTTAATTTTTCCTTGATTCTCAGCATGAATGTTTGTATGATACCACCATTCATCTTGAAGACCACATAGCACAGATGGATTACGGTGTGGGACACTATGGATTCCAGCCATCCCTCCATCCAGCCACCCCTCCATCCATCTCTCATCCATCCATCCCTCCATAAATCCCTCTTCCATCCATTTATTCCTCATCTATCCATCCAGCCATCCCTGCATCAATCCATCCAGCCATCTCTTATCCATCCATCAATACCTCCATCCCTCATTCATCCATCCATCCCTCATTCATCCATCCCTCCCTCATCCATCCGTCCAGCCATACCTCCATACATCCCTCCATCCATCTCATAGTAACATAGTAACATAGTTATTAAGGTTGAAGGAAGACTTTAAGTCCATCTAGTTCAACCCATATCCTATCCTAACCTGCCCTAACATGTTGATCCAGAGGAAGGCAAAAAAAAAACCCAAGTGGCAAACAGTAAGCTTCACATTGGGGAAAAAAATTCCTTCCCGACTCCACATACGGCAATCAGACTAGCTCCCTGGATCAACGCAGTATCTAGGAAACTGGTGAATATAGCCTGTAATATTATACTTTTCAAGAAAGGCATCCAGTCCCTTCTTAAATTTTAGTAAGGAATCCCTCATTACAACATTAGACGGCAGAGAGTTCCATAGTCTCACTGCTCTTACAGTAAAGAATCTGCGTCTGTGATTATGGCTAAACCTTCTTTCCTCCAGACGTAGAGGATGCCCCCTTGTCCCTGTCACAGGTCTAAGAGTAAAAAGATCATTAGAAAGGTCTTTGTACTGTCCCGTCATATATTTATACATTGTAATAAGATCTCTCATCCAACTATCCATCCCTCATCCCTCCATGCATCCCTTAAACATCTAACCGTCGCTCATTCATTTATCCTTCCTCCATACATCCAGCCATCCCTCCATCCCATGCAGCCTCAGTAACTGGCGGTAACCTAGATGACGTCACCGCTAGTCAATAATGTAGTGGTTCTCAGCCTGGATGGTCGCATCTTAGCACCGTTCAGGTTGAAAAATGTTTATCCCCACACATGGATTATGGCGTTGGACAGAACAACAGACAGGTGAGGCATATAGTTGTTTTTTTTATGTTTTATTACAGGAGAAAAGTGCTTCAATGAAATGGACGTTAGGTGAGTATAACTGTGTTTGTTGTTTTTAAATAAAAAAGGAAAAGTGTGTTATTTTTATTTCAAATTATAGACTTTATACTGACTGTGTGTTTATTTACAATACAAGTATAGGATTAGTAATGGACAGGTGTCTTATAGATGACTCTCCATTACTAATCCGTGGGCTTGATGTCACCGGATAATACAAAGGTGACATCACCCCCACAAATATGAACCCTAGTTGCCATCACCATAGGCCAAGTGGGAAGAGCAGGGTAAGGTGCCAGAATTGGCGCATCAAACATCAAAAATACAGGGGAATCCATGCTGTTTTTTTAAAAAAATATTTAGTTAGAATGCTGGCACTGGCGGATAAATGCTCCCATGAGCACCCAACTGCTCTCGCTGATATTAGTGACAGCAGGCATAGGCTGATGGGAGCAGTAGTCCCATCAGCCGACACCAGCGACCGGAGGTAAACTTTTTACCTCCGATCACAGCTGCGGGCTCACGGTGTCATTTGACAGCGTGGGAACCGCAGATGTCTGACCGGCGATAATCATTTTACTAAGGCCGGGGTCACATTTGCGAGTGCGATGCGAGAAACTTGCACGAGTCTCTCGCCTCAATACCTGACACTGCCGCCAGCACTCGGAGTGGAGAAATACATGCAGCTGCACACTCGGGTCCCGAATGTCGGCGGCAGTGCCGGGTATTGAGGCGAGAGACTCGTGCAAGTTTCTTGCATTGCACTCGCAAGTGTGACCCCGGCCTAATTCAGATGAAATCCCAGAGGAATCCATTCACTACAATGAGGCAGCAAAGTTACTCTGGACTCCGTCTAGCCTCTGTTCAGTGGTGTCCTTTTTTCAGAAGTGCACAAAACTGTGTCAGGTGGCACTTTTATGCACTCCTAATAAAAAGACGGCCACCGCTGTGTCACAGGTCAGACAGCATCCACAGTGTCTTCATCTGCTTCATTATAGGGAATCTTCCACTGGGGGGTTCCGTCTGAATCGCATATTTCATAGATTTACATGGAAACCCCAATGTAAACACCCTGTGTAGAGCACAGGATAAATGTGAACTGAGCCTTACTGCATCCTTTGGGAGGCAGAATGAACAAATCAATAACAGTTGAAGAATCGGTTTTATTTATGTTTTACGCTGTTCCTGGTGCAGTATTTGTGATTAAGTGACTTTATTCTTCTGGTTGGTGCAATTACAACGAACGATATTTAATTAGTTCATAAACTAATTTTTCCATCGCTATATTTTGAGTGCTATAATTTTTCCAGATTTTAGCTGACAGTTATGTTTTATTGGTACCATTTCCAGGCTCATGACATTTTTTGATCGCTTTCTATTCTGATTTATGGGAGGCAGAATATTCAAAAAAACAACAATTCAGGAATTGTTTTTTGAGGTTCTTTTTTATGCCGTCCCGCATATCGTAAAATTGATTTGGCAGTTTTATTCTTCAGGTCAGTACGAATACAATGATCCCCCATTTATATTTTTTTATGTTTTCTGTCACATAGGCCCCTCAAAGTCACTTCAAATGTGATGCAGTTTAGTTTTGTAAATTTTGTTGAAAAAAAATCTGATTAACTTTTAACCCTTCTAATTTCCTAACCCCAAAAAATATGTGTCAAAAACGATGCTGATGTAAAGTAGACATGTGGTAAATGTTATTTATTATCCATTTTGTGTGGTATACAGTCATGGCCAAAAGTTTTGAGAATGACACAAATATTAATTTTTACAAAGTCTACTGCTTCACTTTTCTCATGGCAATTTGCAAATACTCCAGAATGTTATAAAGAGTGATCAGCTTAACAGCAATTACTTGCAAAGTCAATATTTGGCTAGAAAATGAACTTTATCCCCCAAAACACATTTCAGCATCATTGCAGCCCTGCCTTAAAAGGACCAGCTAACCTCTTTTCAGTGATTGCTCCATTAACACAGGTGTGGGTGTTGATGAGGACATAGCTGGAGATCAGTCTGTCATGATTAAGTAAGAATGACACCACTGGACACTTTAAAAGGAGGCGGGTGCTTGGCATCATTGTTTCTCTTCTGTTAACCATGGTTACCTCTAAAGCAGTGGTTCTCAACCTTTCTAATGCCGTGACCCCGCAATACAGTTCCTCATGTTGCGGTGACCCCCAAACCAAAAAATAATTACAGTCCTCCATACAATATTATGGGCACCACATAGTCCTCCATACAGTATTATGGGCCAAATACAATGCTCCATAAAGAATACTGGTCCCCATATAATGCTCCATACAAAATATGGAGCTCTCCTCTGCACTGTGCTGCGTTCTGCACTGTTACGGCTCAGAAAAGGGCACTCTGGAAAGACTCCCCATTATCATCATCATTGCCTCCCCATCATCATCATCGCCTCCCCATCATCATTGTCTCCCCATCATCATTATCATTGCCTCCCCATCATATTCATCATTGTCTGCCCATCATCATTGGCTCCCCATCATCATCATTGCCTGCCCATCATCATTGGCTGCCCATCATCATCGCCTCCCCATCATCATCATTGCCTGCCCATCATCATTGGCTCCCCATCATCATCATTGCCTTCCCATCATCATTGGCTCTCCATCATCATCGCCTCCCCATCATCATCATCATCATTGCCTGCCCATCATCATTGGCTCCCCATCATCATGATCATTGCCTGCTCATCATCATTGGCTCCCCATCATCATCGCCTCCCCATCATCATCATCATCATTGCCTGCCCATCATCATCGCCTCCCCATCATCATCATCTTTGCCTGCCCATCATCATTGGCTCCCCATCATCATAGTTGCCTCCTCACCACCATCACTGCCTCCCCCCATCACCATCACACATACAGCACCACACACAGACAGCACCGCAGCACTCTCTCACATACACACATGCAGGCAGACACACACACACACACTGATACACACAGACACATACACCTCACATCTCACCTGTCCGGTGCCCGTGCTCTCTGCCACAGCCGGCCGCTGAATGATGACGTCATCCAGCGGCGCTGCTGTGACAGGAAGTGCAGGCGCCCTGCAGGCGCCCCCTGGAGCCCGGAGCTACGGAGGCACGGGGAGAGGTAAGTATTGCGCCGCCTGCTCAGGCCGGGTTCCCCCTCTCCCCGCACAGTGGACTCACCGACCCGCCGCTCAGCTCCGGAGGGTCCCGGGCCGCTGCACTGTGACTCCGTGGGAGGAATTGCTGCTGCTGCCACGCCGCCCCACACACGTGCTGCCTGGGGCGGACCGCCCCCCGCCCGCCCATGCTACGCCCGCGCCCTACGCGCACCCACGCTACTCCCCTGCTACGCCACTGGACTAAAGCCACCGGAAATATGTATTTTCCGATGGCTTTAAGCCAGTGGTCCCCAACCTTTTTTGCACCAGGGACCGGCTTCAAGAAAGACCATTCTTCCAGGGCCCGGCAGGGCGGGGATGGAGGTGTGGCAGGGGTGGGGCTTTGGTCATAAGGGGGCGGGGCTATGGACGGGGTTGTAGTTTAGTAGTAGTGCATACTCATCATTTAATTATAACATTTATAATGTGAATGTGACTCCCTTGTATACAAGGCTCTGCTCCCACCCTTGTATGCATGGCTCCGCTCCCACCCTTGTTTATATGGCTCCGCTCCCACCCTCCCATCCTGTATACATGGCTCCGCTCCCCCTCCCATCCTGTATATATGGCTCCGCTCCCATCCTCCCATCCTGTATATATGACTCCGCTCCCCCTCCCATCCTGTATACATGGCTCCGCTCCCATCCTCCCATCCTGTATATATGGCTCCGCTCCCATCCTGTATATATGCCTCCGCTCCCCCTCCCATCCTGTATACATGGCTCCGCTCCCATCCTCCCATCCTGTATACATGGCTCCGCTCCCATCCTGTATATATGGCTCCGCTCCCCCTCCCATACTGTATACATGGCTCCGCTCCCATCCTCCCATCCTGTATACATGGCTCCGCTCCCACCCTCCCATCCTTGTATATATGGCTCCGCTCCCCCCTCCCATCCTTGTATGCATGGCTGGGCTCCCCCGTCCTCCCCCCCCATCATACTTACCCTCCTCGCTCCGTCGCTGCATCCCTGTCGGCCGCGTCAGCTTCCTCCTGTGCGCAGCGGTGACGTAATACCACTCATTAAGGGCATGAATATGGACGCCACGCCTATGGGAGTGGCGTCACGTCCATATTCATTACCTTAATGAGCGGTACTACGTCACCGCACTGCCAGGAGGAAGCTGCCGCGGCCGACAGGGACGCAGCGACGGAAGGTAAGTATGGATGTCTTCTTGAAGCCGGTGGCTGCAGCTGTCACTACAGTGCTGCAGCCACCGGCTCCTTTAAGCGACCCCTGTGTTTTGGTCGGTCGACCCCCGCCGGGGTCGCGACCCACAGGTTGAGAACCGCTGCTCTAAAGAAACACGTGCAGTCATCATTGCAATGCACAAAAATGGCCTAACAGGGAAGAGTATCGCAGCTAGAAAGATTGCACCTCAGTCAACAATCTATCGCATCATCAAGAACTTAAGGAGAGAGGTTCCATTGTTGCCCAAAAGGCTCCAGGGCGCCCAAGAAAGACCAGCAAGCGCCAGGACCGTCTCTTAAAAGTGTTTCAGCTGTGGGATCGGGCTACCAGCAGTGCAGAGCTTGCTCAGGAATGGCAGCAGGCACGTGTGAGTGCATCTGCACGCACTGTGAGGCGGAGACTCTTGGAGCATGGCCTGGTCTCAAGGAGGGCAGCAAAGAAGCCACTTCTCTCCAGAAAAAACATCATGGACAGACTGATATTCTGCAAAAGGTACAGGCAGTGGACTGCTGAGGACTGGGGTAAGGTTATTTTCTCTGATGAATCCCCTTTTCGATTGTTTGGAACATCAGGAAAACGCCTCATTCGGAGAAGACAAGGTGAGCGCTACAACCAGTCTTGTCTCATGCCAACTGTTAAGCATCCTGAAACTATTCATGTGTGGGGTTGCTTCTCAGCCAAGGGAATCGGCTCTCTCACAGTCTTGCCTAAAAACACAGCCATGAATAAAGAATGGTACCAGAATGTCCTCCAAGAGCAACTTCTCCCAACCCTCCAAGAGCAGTTTGGCGATCAACAATGCCTTTTCCAGTATGATGGAGAACCTTGCCATAAAGCAAAGGTGATAACTAAATGGCTCAGGGAACAAAACATAGAGATTTTGGGTCCATGGCCTGGAAACTCCCCAGATCTTAATCCCATTGAGAACTTGTGGTCAATCATCAAGAGACGGGTGGACAAACAAAAACCTAAAAATTCTGACAAAATGAAAGCATTGATTGTGCAAGAATGGACTGCTATCAGTCAGGATTTGGTCCAGAAGTTGATTGAGAGCATGCCAGGGAGAATTGCAGAGGTCCTGAAGAAGAAGGGTCAACACTGCAAATATTGACTTGCTGCATTAACTCATTATAACTGTCAATATAAGCTTTTGTTACTCATATGTTTGCAATTATATTTCTGTCTGTGATAAAAAACATCTGTCAAACACACATAAAAACCAGAGGGCAGCAGATCATGTGAAAATATAATATTTGTGACATTCTCAAAACTTTTGGCCATGACTGTAATTATTTGGTTTAAGTGCATAAAAATTTAAAGCTTGAAAATTGCAAAACTTCCACAATGTAAAATTTTTTATATTTTTATAAATAAAACGCAAATGATATAGATAAGAATTTACTGCTATCATGAAGTACAATGTCTCACGAAAAAACATTTTCAAGATCACTGGGATATGTGGCGTTCCAGAGTTATTACCACATAAATTGACACTGGTCAGAATGGTAAAATTTGGCCTGGTTAGGAAGGTGATAACAGGCTTGGGGCTGAAGTGGTTAAAGGAGTAAGCTACCTCTTTTCAAGATTCTCCGAATAAGGTACCTGCTTTTTTATCTAGAGGTTCTCTTAATGATCACAAATCATCAAATCGAAGAGTAGCATTTTTAGATATCTTACCTACTGTTAATCAATTCTAGGGCATTTCTCCCACTCTTCACATTATTCTTCCTCAAATGGGTATTTACTTTTTAGAGCATTAGGGGCCGAGAGGGATAGGAAGTTCACATAGATAAGGAATATTCAATGCTTGCGTTCTTACAATCCACTAAACAGAGTCCTGGATTTACCTTGGTTCTCCCATAGTAGATCTACCAGATCTACCAGCATCCAGTAACTTTGAGATCAACCCTCAACCAGAAAAGATGGACACCCATAATCCTCTTCCAAGGAATAAGACACAGTAGTGATCACAAAATAACTCTGTAGTCTTTCAACTCTTCCACAGAACTAGAGTCAGATGAGATATTATGTCAATCAGGGATGCCACTAGGAATTTCAGGGCCCCATACTGGCAAAATTTTTGGACCCTTTAGACTCCGGCCATGCTCCACACCAGTTTCGCCTCCAACCCACAAACCTTCCACAGTCCCACCACCTAATGGAAAAACTCCACTACTGCACCACGTACTCACCAATCACACATTGAGTTCCCGTTGAGCAATATATCACATGTAGTGTTGAGCGATACGATACCGCAAGTATCGGGTATCGGCCGATATTAGCTCTATTGGCCTTTCGATACTTAGTTCCGATATTTTCGTCTTATCGGATACCGGAATCGGGATTGTCACTGTCACTGTCAGTGTCCGTCGGTCGGGTCTGTCAGGAGTCAGCGGCACTTACCTGGCAGAAGATCTCCGGCGGTCACGGGCTGGACTGTTCATGGCCGCCATCATCTTTCCCCGGCGGTCACATGCAGTTTCTCGCGATAACTGCAGTGACTGCTGGGTAATCCCGGCTGTAAAGCAGTCAGTCCGATGACGTCACCGCCGGGGAAGCAGGTAATCAGCTGTGCTGCGTCGCGATGACAGGCTCTGCCTGTCATTGTGATGTAGCAGAGCTGGATCATCGTGGGACTGTCGTTACTATGGACTGCGTCGGACAGGTGGTATACTGTTGGTTTGTTTTTTTCTTTTTTTACAGGAGATCGATGGCGTCGCAGGAATGAGTGTATAATAAAATTAATGAAAACTGTGTTGTCTCTTTTATTTCATTAAAAGACTTTTTTCTTGCTTTGTCTTTTTTTTATACATTTAATAACTTTGGGATTAATAATGGATCGGTGTCTTATTGACACCTCTCCATTATTAACCGGGCTTACTGTCACCGTGCAATCAACGGTGACATTAACCCCTTATTACCCCACTTTCCACCGCTACAGGGCAGTGGGAAGAGCCGGGTAAAGTGCCACAATTGGCACATCTTTTGATGCGCCAAATGTGGGGCTGCTGTAGCCTGGTATTATCAGGCTGTTGAGGGCCAAAATCCATGGGCCTTGACAGTCTTTTAATACCAGGCCGCAGCAGTCTGCATTTTACTTGGCTGGTTAACAAAAATAGGGGGACCCCTACGCCGTTTTTTTTTCGAGGGGATCCCCTATTTTTGTTAACCAGCCAAGCTAAGCAGATTGCTGTGGCCTGGTATTATCAGGCTTGCAAGGTCCATGGATATTGGATCCTTACCAGCCTGAAAAACCAGGCCTCAGCGGTCTGCTTCATCTGGCTGGTTAACAAAAATAGGGGGGACCCCACGCCAATTTTTTTCGAGGGGATCCCCTATTTTTGTTAATCAGCCAAGATATGCAGACTGCTGTGGCCTGGTATTATCAGGCTGGCAAGGTCCATGGATCTTGGCTCCTTAACAGCCTGAAAATCCAGGCCTCAGCGGTCTGCTTCATCTGGCTGGTTAACAAAAATAGGGGGGACCCCACGCCAATTTTTTTCGAGGGGATCCCCTATTTTTGTTAATCAGCCAAGATATGCAGACTGCTGTGGCCTGGTATTATCAGGCTGGCAAGGTCCATGGATCTTGGCTCCTTAACAGCCTGAAAATCCAGGCCTCAGGGTCTGCTTCATCAGGCTGGTTAACAAAAATTGGGGGGACCCGACGCCATTTTTTATTCGAAGGGAACCCCTATTTTTGTTAATCAGTTCCCTCTGACGTCACTGATTGTGTCCCTGGCTGACCTGAAGTGAAAGTGGAAAGCAATCAATTAAGCTTTCCACTTCCTCTCCTGTCAGCCAGGAGAGGAACTCATTCATTTGGGGGTTTACTGTGAGGCTGCAGCATTAGCTGCGGTCCCTGCAGTAAACATTAACCCTTTCTGAAGGATTACACCGTGGGACCTGACTGTGCATGGGATAGGTAAGAATAATTTTGCTTTTTTATTTTATTTTTATTACAGGAAATGGTTTTTGCAGTCAAATAAAAGATGGTCAAAAACATGTGTCTTTATTTCATTAAAATGATTTTTAATTAAAGTGTGTGTGTTTTATTTTTATTTCATGCAATAGGATTAATAATTGATAGTTGTCTAATTGACAGCTCTCAATTATTAACCTGGCTTAAGGTCACCTTTCAATTGCAATGTGGCTTTAACCCCATATTAACCCATTCGCCACCGCTACAGGGCAATGGGAATAGACAGGCAAAGTGCCAGAAAGGGCGAATCTAATTATAGATTTGTCTTTTCTGGGGTGTCTGGGGGCAGATGTTAGTAGCCAGGGGGGGCCAAAAATAATGGTCCCTCTCTGGGCTATTATTATCTGCCCCCATTCGCTGGCTTTGTCTGTCTGGTTGCGAAAATAGGGCGGGAGCCCACGCATTTTTTTTAAACAATTTTACACCTCATATATATATATATATATATATATATATATATATATATACATGTCATTGAATTTGTGACACATATATATATATATTTATATTTATAGTTCATACACTTCTACATAGTATAATAGCCGCTAAGTCAATTGACGGCTTTTGTGAAAATGCAGAACCCGACATGAAATGACACTTGGTGTACATAGGGTTAACCATGTCTTTTCATGTCCTTTGCTATTTGATTTGCACAAACAATTACATCAGTCTATGTGTGCAAAATTTCACACCTGTAGGGGTTAATTAAAGGTGTAAATTCGTAGCAAAAAAGTCCGTTTTTTTTACAACGAATTTACACCTTTAATTAACCCCTACAGGTGTGAAATTTTGCACACATAGACTGATGTAATTGTTTGTGCAAATCAGATTGCAAACGACATGAAAAGACATGGTTAACCCTATGTACACCAAGTGTCATTTCATGTCGGGTGCTTCTGTCTTTTCACAGAAGCCGGCTTTACCCGGCAATTGAATCAGAGGATATTTTACTATGTAGAAGTGTATAAACTATACATATATGTATATATATATATGTCACAATGACATGTATATATATATATATATATATGTATTCTATGTGTGTATATTTAGTGTTTACAAGGAAATAAAGGTTTTTTTTTGGTTGCGATATTTTGTTCCCATAGACTTACATGGGACTTCCGGTATCGGAATCGGATATCGCCGATATTTAGTGATATCGGCGATACCATTCCGATCCGATATTTTTAGATATCGAGCAGTATCGCTCAACACTAATCACATGCATAGCCATCAGCTTTTGCTATAGCCAAAAGATTTTTAAGCCACTACCACAAAAAGGTAGACTCTTTTGGTCGGACCCTACTCTACTGAAACCTATTAAACATTTCTTAAAATATTCAATTCTCTTTTTAGATATATTTGTATTTACATTTAAAAATATATAAATGAACTCCACAGTGTGCCTAAACCACAGTTAGTGTTCAAATATTTGGCAATTCTGAAGTGATGAGAGCCCGCCTAACTTACGGATGCATGTCTCTGGAAGCATGAGCTGGGCATAACGAACTGATCAATATAAGGAACTAGTCACTACAACGGCAGTTTGCAATTTTCACTTGGCAATATTCATTGTACTTTTTCCTGGAAAACACCCATGGAGTCAAAATCATCACTACACCTGTAGATAAATTTTCCAATAGGGTACAATTTCTAAATTGGGGGCACTTTAGGGGGGATTCTGCACTTACAGCAATTAGAGGCTCTGCTTATGGAGTTTGCAAACTATTCTAGGAAATTAAATCTGCGCTCCAGGAGGCAAATAGTGCACGGTCCCCCCCGAGTCTCTACATATGGCTAAGCTCAAATCATTCCAGCAAAATCTGAACTCTAATGTGGCAATATGGCGCTTCTTCCCTTTGGAGATTTGCACTGTGCCTCAAAAGTAGTATCCCCCCACATATGGGGTATTGGCGTATTCAGGAGAAATTGTACAACAAATTGTATAGTGCAATTTCTCCTGTTACCCTTGTGAAAATAAAATATTGAGGCTAAAATAAAAAAATTTTGTGGGGAAAATGTGATTTTTCTTATTTTCACACCTCAGCATTATGAACTTCTGTGAAGCATCTGGGGGGTTCAAGCTAATCACCACACATGTACCGTATTTTTCGGACCATAAGACGCACTTTTTTCCCAAAAAATTTTGGGGAAAATGGGGGTGCGTCTTATGGTCGCAACATACAGTACAGACCAAAAGTTTGGACACTCCTTCTGACTCAAAGATTCTTCTGTATTTTCATGACTATGAATATTGTAGAATCACACAGAAGGCATCAAAACTATGAATTAATACATGTGGAATTATACATTACATTTTACAAACAAGTGTGAAACAACTGAAAATATGTCTTATATTCTAGGTTCTTCAAAGTAGCCACCTTTTGCTTTGATTACTGCTTTGCACGCAGAAAAGGTGAACGGATGGACTCTATATGCCTGGTTCCCACCGTGAAGCATGGAGGAGGTGGTGTGATGGTGTGGGGGTGCTTTGCTGGTGACACTGTTGGGGATTATTCAAAATTGAAGCAGTGAGCGGTCCAGCTCACCCCAAACCATCTCGATTGGGTTCAGGTCTGGTGACTGTGGAGGCCAGGTCATCTGGCATAGCACCCCAACACTCTCCTTCTTGGTCAAATAGCCCTTACACAGCCTGGAGGTGTGTTTGGGGTCATTGCCCTGTTGAAAAATAAATGATGGTCCAACTAAACGCAAACCGGATGGAATAGCATGCTGCTGCAAGATGCTGTGGTAGCCATGCTGGTTCAGTATTCCTTCAATTTTGAATAAATATCCAACAGTGTCACCAGCAAAGCACCCCCACATCATCACACCACCTCCTCCATGCTTCACGGTGGGAACCAGGCATGTAGAGTCCATCCGTTCACCTTTTCTGCGTGCAAAGCAGTAATCAAAGCAAAAGGTGGCTTCTTTGAAGAACCTAGAATATAAGACATATTTTCAGTTGTTTCACACTTGTTTGTAAAGTGTAATGTATAATTCCACATGTGTTAATTCATAGTTTTGATGCCTTCAGTGTGATTCTACAATTTTTATAGTCATGAAAATACAGAAAAATCGTTGAATGAGAAGGTTTGTCCAAACTTTTGGTCTGTACTGTACCTAAAAATCCGGTGGCGGTCCAATGCAGCTTCCCTGTGGTGCGGTGGTGTCGGGGCAGCAGCGGGGCTCTGTGCTGCGTGGGGGGCTCCACCGGCATTTCGTCCTAGCCCGAAAGCTCTCCGCAGCTCCGCTGCTGCAACGCGGTGGCCTCCTGAAAGATGGCCGCCAGGGGCTTCCAGTGGTAGTCCCGATGCAGCCTCCCTGTGGTGCGGTGGTGTCGGGGCAGCAGCGGGGCTCTGTACTGCATGGGAGGCTCCGCCGGCATTTCGTCCTAGCCGGAAAACCCGCCGCAGCTACGCTGCTGCGAGGCTGTGCCGTCCTGAAAGATGGCTGCCAGGGGCCTTCGGAAAGATGGCCGCCGCATACTCAAATTCAAATCTCGGCAATGAGATCTTGTCCTGAGATCTTGGGAGAGCACAGAGCCCCGCTGCTGCCCCGACACCACCGCACCACAGGGAGGCTGCATTGGAACTGCCACCGAATTTGTGAGTATATTGCCACCCCACAGAGCACAGCCACCCCACAGAACACAGCCACCCCACAGTGCACAACCACCCCACAGAGCACAACCACCCCACAGAACATAGCCACCCCACAGAGCATCACCACCGCACCAGCCTGGACCACCGAACGACCCCAGTGACCACTCCTCTACCTGTGCTGATCCCTTCGTTGGTAAGCTGAATTTGGACTGTAAGACGGACCCCTGTTATGAATGTGCTAGAGATGTTTTCTGAGCAGAGGCTCCCTCTGGTGGTTACAGACAGTACTGAACCTTTCAGCGAGGAATGGCAATCTGGGATCACGGACTGGTCTGATATAAGGGAGGTTCCCTCCCATGATGGTAGCCGGTGATCAATTGTTCTGGTCTCAATGATTCTATGTGATTGGCTATTCAAATTGACAGATGTTTGCATGAGCGCAGAGGTATGCGTGAGATAGTGTTGCCTTGTGAGCCAGCTTCTGAGCCCATGCAGTGTAACATAGTAACATAGTAACATAGTTATCAAGGTTGAAGGAAGACTTTAAGTCCATCTAGTTCAACCCATATCCTATCCTAACCTGCCCTAACATGTTGATCCAGAGGTGTGATAGAATGACTTCTGGGGCACAGTGTCATGAGTTTCGAAAGCGCAATGGGTTATGTTTCTACTGTGGTGACGCCTCTCTTGCTATTTCGGTCTGCCCTAGGCAGGGAAGATGTTTTGCACGCTCAGTTGTCTTGGGTAGTGTTCAGACTAAATTTCTGTTGACTGTTACCCTGATTTGCTCCCTGTCCACATTTTCTGCTCAGGCTTTTGTTGATTCAGGAGCAGCTATTAACCTGATGGATTTTGACTTTGCCAAACATTGTGGGTTTCCCATGATACCCCTGCGGAAGTCTATTCCCCTACTGGGCATTGATTCTACCCCTTTGGCGGAGAATAAACCCCAGTTTTCTACTCAGGTGATAATGAGGGTTGAACCAGATCATCAGGAGAGTTGCAAATTTCTGGTGCTGTATAATCTGCAAGATATTATTGTACTAGGTTTCCCTTGGTTACAGTCTCATAATCCTGTTTTGGATTGGAAATCTGTGTCTGTGACCAGTTGGGGCTGCCAATGTGTTAATGCCGACACTCCTGTTTTTTCTGCCTCTCCCCAGTCTCAGGATGTTCCTGACTTTTTGACTGATTATTCGGATGTATTTAGTGAAAGTAAATCTGCATCCTTGACCCCTCACAGGAGCTATGATTGCGCTATTGAATTAGTAACTGAAAAAATATGATACAAAACAAATAGCAGCAAAATCATAGTGAAAAATAATTATGGTATAATAGAACATAAGAGCTGCTTGTTGGAAAAAATATAATAAGGGATCTATCGCTAAACTAAATGAGAATAGTTTGGTCAAAAACCAAGAAGAAACGACAACAGATCCAAAAATAATTATATGAAAATACAAAAAAACTTTATTGATTAAATCACATATCAAATGAAGGACAGGTGTATCTGAAAAGCGAACACATAGAGAGGTGGGTGTCCATTAAAGATATTCACCAAGAATTATATCCACCTGGGTTCCCTGACAAAATACAATTAAATGCAGGGCAGATATATACCAAAGAATCCTAGTAGCAATCATGTGTTGTAAAAAGCTGGATTTATATAAAAGGACAAATGCAAGTAATAAAACACATGTTGTTACATTGTGTGCAATAAATAAGTGGTGTTTGTCTAGTTAAATTTCTATATCCACTTATAAATCAGCACACTAGCATGTGCTGGACATCAGTAGTTATAATTAGGTGCCCATTATCAATATTCAAGGTGCCTGCAAGCTTCCACAAACAGCGTGGAGCCAAAAAAAGACCCTATACAGCCAGCGGTGTAACACCTGACGAAGGTGTAACAACCGAAACGTGCGTCGGGGCACGTTTGTATCCACCTGGGTCCAACCTGTTAGTGCCTGCTGCAATTTCTGAGGTAACGTTCCCTCACCCATGTTATTTACCTTACCAGCACCGCTGGCTGTATAGGGTCTTTTTTTGGCTCCACGCTGTTTGTGGAAGCTTGCAGGCACCTTGAATATTGATAATGGGCACCTAATTATAACTACTGATGTCCAGCACATGCTAGTGTGCTGATTTATAAGTGGATATAGAAATTTAACTAGACAAACACCACTTATTTATTGCACACAATGTAACAACATGTGTTTTATTACTTGCATTTGTCCTTTTATATAAATCCAGCTTTTTACAACACATGATTGCTACTAGGATTCTTTGGTATATATCTGCCCTGCATTTAATTGTATTTTGTCAGGGAACCCAGGTGGATATAATTCTTGGTGAATATCTTCAATGGACACCCACCTCTCTATGTGTTCGCTTTTCAGATACACCTGTCCTTCATTTGATATGTGATTTAATCAATAAAGTTTTTTTGTATTTTCATATAATTATTTTTGGATCTGTTGTCGTTTCTTCTTGGTTTTTGACCAAACTATTCGCTATTGAATTAGTGCCTGGTGGTAAATTTCCTAAAGGTCGCCTTTTTAACTTGTCTGTACCTGAACACGATGCTATGCGATCTTATATCAAGGAGTCATTGGAGAAGGATCATATCAGACCATCCTCTTCACCCTTGGGTGCCGGTTTTTTCTTTGTGGCCAAAAAGGATGGGTCATTGAGGCCGTGTATTGATTATCGTCTCTTGAATAAAAGATCACTGTGAAGTATCAATATCCGTTACCCTAGATTTCTGACCTGTTTTCCAGGGTGAAAAGTGCTAGGTGGTTTATCAAGCTTGACCTCAGGGGGGCGTATAACCTTATTCGCATTAAGCATGGGGATGAATGGAAGATGGCGTTTAATACCCCAGAGGGGCATTTTGAGTACCTAGTGATGCCCTTTGGGCTCACTAATGCTCCTTCCGTCTTCCAATCCTTCATGAGTGATATTTTCAGGGATTTTGTGGATAAATTTCTGATTATTTATTTGGATGATATCTTGATTTTTTCTAATGACTGGGACTCTCATGTGAAACATGTTCGGACTGTGTTCCAGATTTTGAGAGAGAATGCACTATATGTGAAAGGATCAAAGTGTCTTTTTGGCGTACAGAAGGTCTCATATCTGGAATTCATTTTGTCTCCATCTGTTATTGAAATGGACCCGGTCAAGGTTCAGGCCATCTGTGATTGGGTCCAACCTACTTCATTAAAGGCTCTTCAGAGATTTTTGGGTTTTGCCAATTTTTATCGTAAATTTATTGGTAATTTGACTGATTTGACCAAAAAGGGTTCTGATGTGGTGAATTGGCCTCCTGAGGCAGTCTCTGCGTTTCAGGAACTTAAGCAGATATTCACTTCTGCTCTTGTTCTACAGCAGCCTGATGTTTCTCTACCGTTTCAGGTGGAGGTTGATGCCTCTGAAATTGGGGCAGGTGCCGTTTTGGCCCAAAGAGATATAGAGACCTCTAAGAGTAACCCTTGTGCCTTTTTCTCTCGAAAATTTTCTCCAACTGAACGTAATTATGACGTGGGTAATCGGGAGTTATTGGCCATGAAGTGGGCCTTTGAAGAGTGGAGACATTGGCTGGAAGGAGCCAAACATCAGGTGGTGGTCCTCACGGACCATAAGAATCTGGTTTATCTCGAATCAGCCAAGCGACTTATTCCTAGACAGGCCAGGTGGGCCTTGTTTTTTCACACGTTTTAATTTTGTGGTTTCTTTTCTTCCGGGCACTAAGAATGTTAAGGCGGATGTCCTCTCGAGGAGTTTCTTTGCGGACTCTCCTGAGTTATCTGATCCTGCTGTTATTTTGAAAGAGGGTGTAGTTCTTTCCGCCATCTCGCCCAATTTGAGACTGGCCTTGGAAGGGTGTCAGGAGGATAAACCTGAGTTCTGCCCTATTGGGAAATTGTTTGTCCCAGACCAGTGGAAGAAGAGTGTGATGTCTGAGATTCATTGTTCCGCGTTGGCTGGTCATCCTGGGATTTTTGGTACCAGAGACTTGGTGAGTCGGTCCTTTTGGTGGCCTACTTTGTCTCGTGACGTCAGGGAATTTGTGCAGTCCTGTGGGACTTGCTCTCGCTCCAAGCCTTGCTCTCGCTCTAGTGGTTTGTTAATGGCATTACCTGTGCCCAAGAGGCCATGGACCCATATCTCTATGGATTTTATTTCCGACCTCCCTGTTTCTCAGAAAATGACCGTTATCTGGGTAATCTGTGATAGGTTTTCCAAGATGATACATCTTGTGCCATTACCTAAGTTGCCTTCCTCCTCCGAATTAGTGCCTTTGTTCCGTCAGCACGTGGTTCGGTTACATGGCATTCCGGAGAACATTGTGTCTGACAGAGGAGTCCAGTTTGTTTCCAGATTTTGGAGGACATTTTGTTCTAAACTTGGTGTTCAATTATCTTTCTCCTCTACTTTTCATCCTCAGACCAATGGACAAACCGAGAGAACAAACCAGACCTTGGAGACTTATTTGAGATGTTTTGTGTCTGCTGATCAAGATGACTGGGTCTCTTTTTTGCCTTTGGCTGAGTTTGCTCTTAATAATAGGGCTAGCTCTGCCACCTTTGATGTCTCCATTTTTCTGCAATTTTGGGTTTCACCCTCGATTTTCTTCGGGACAGGCGGAGGCTTCTGTCTGTCCAGGTGTTGACTCTGTTGTGGAGCGAATGCAGCAGATTTGGGACCAGGCAGTGGAGAGGTTGTCTCTCTCTCAGGAGAAGGCCCAACGGTTTGCCAACCGGCATAGGACTGATGGTCCTCGGTTTAAAGTGGGGGACTTGGTTTGGTTGTCCTCAAGAAATATCCCTATGAGGGTTGCATCTCCAAAGTTTAAGCCTAGGTTCATTGGACCTTATAAGATCATGGAGATTCTTAATCCTGTTTCCTTCCGTTTGTTTCTTCCAGGGACATTTAAGATCCATAACGTGTTCCACAAGTCCTTATTGAAGAGGTTTGTCGAGCCAGTGATTCCTATGGCTGCGCCTCCTGACTCTGTTTTGGTTGAGGGCAATCTGGAGTATGTGGTTGAGAAAATACTGGATTCTCGTTTTTCTAGACAGAAACTCCAGTATTTGATTAAGTGGAGAGGTTACGGTCAGGAGGACAATTCTTGGGTGTTTGCTTCGGACATCCATGCTAGGAGACTGATCCGTGCCTATCACCGAGCTCATCCTGATCGGCCTGGTTGCACAAGTGAGGGTTCGGTGACCCCTCCTCAAGGGGGGGTACTGTTATGAATGTGCTAGAGATGGTTTCTGAGCAGAGGCTCCCTCTGGTGGTTACAGACAGTACTGAACCTTTCAGCGAGGAATGGCAATCTGGGATCACGGACTGGTCTGATATAAGGGAGGTTCCCTCCCATGATGGTTGCCGGTGATCAATTGTTCTTGTCTCAATTGTGGTTCCTGGTTCATTTGGAAGTTTGCTGAGTCTTGCCTGCATCTTCTGCTATCAGATAAGATATTTTCTGCTTTTATTTTTGTGCTTGCTTTTTTGCATTGTTCCCTGCACTTCTGTGGAGGTCAGCCAGGTCCCCTCCGGGGGTTTGTGCTCCTCTCAGTTTATCTGGAGCCACTGTTGTTTGTTCATTTGCTTTTTCCTGTTTTTTCAGTGGCTGCGGCTTAGTTTTGTTACACCAGAGATCTGATTAGGTGGTAGAGATCGTGTGATCTCAGATGTTTTTGCAATCAGAAGAGTTGGTATTTTTTAGGGGTTTTTTTGGATTGCAGTGAGTATCCTTTCCTGTACTTCTCTGTCTAGACAGATTGGGCCCCAGCGTTTGCTCATTCTATTTTCTGTCTATGTCCGTGCTTCTTCTTGTCTAACTGCCATTACATGTTTGGAGGCTTCCGATTTTCTTTGGGGATCTGCTCCGGGGCAGATAGCTTTCATCTTTCTGCCTTTAGGTGTAGTTATCTCTCAGGCTGTGACGAGGCGTCTAGGATCAACGTAGGAACGCTCCACGGCTTCCTCTAGTTGTGTGGTTAGTTCAGGTTACTGCAATCCAATAGGTTCTAGCCTCTGGTGTATTGCCGTTTTTGCTTATTCTCCTCAGCTACCAAAACATAACAGACCCCCATGTGTTAGGGTTCGATTTCCCGCTGCTGCACAAGGGGAGTCTCGAACCCGTCCCGCTGCGGTCTCCCATTCATCTCCGGCCGCAGTGGAGCCTGCTCAGCAGAGACGTCGGTCCAGGCGTCTTGCCCACTCCTCTACTGTGCAGTGACTTGTTGCTGCCTTTCCTGGATCTGCTATTATAGCCAGTGCTGGAGCAGTCGTCTTTGAGACAAAGTCCTGCGTTTTCCCATCTGAGCATGCCCAGAGTGAGATCTCTCACTGGAGATCAGGGGTCACATGTTCAGGTGCTGCAGCGGCTCCTATTGGTCCGCCAGGAAGGTCATGTAGCTACGTTTGTTTGTAACAGCTTCTCATTGGTCCTTGTTCCTGGAAGGTCCTGTAGCTGTTGCTATAAAAGGGTAGCATGGCTGGGCCGCCATGCGCTAATATCAATCATTGTATGCTATGCGCCAGTGTGGTCATGTGTATGTGTGGATAGGGACCCGGCTGAAATAAGCCACTAGAATACCGACTTAATCGGTGAGGAGTTTGGTATGGTAGCTGGTCAGGGTCGGTGTCCTAGATGCCCTAGATTACCGGCATAACCGGTGAGGAGTTTTATTGCCGTATTCAGGGCCTGGCGTTCAGACGCCATAGATTGCGGGTGACTCCCGCGAGGACATTAGCGCATGATCACGCTTTATGTGCGCTTAGCACTTAACTGTGTATCTGGGAGCCTTACAGGACACAGTGCTTTTTCTCAGCGGCCCTGTGACGTAACAGGGTTCGCTTTCAACGCTAGTCAGCGCCCTAGCGTGTTTTCTTTGCCACTCAGTTGTGTCTAGTGAGTGCGCACACATTGCCATATAGCGTTGCGGCTCCTCTTCTAGCGGCTCTGTGGAGTAACAGAGTTCGCACTCATTGCCACAGCGCATTACGGCGTTTATGTTGGCAGCTCTTCCGCCAGCCTTAACATAATATTAGCGCCAGGGTCTGGCTGGTAAAATGGCGGACGACCAGCGTCTGCAGCGGTATATCCAGCAGCTGGAGGGTAGGTTGGCGACTCTAGAGCGCACAACCTCAGCGGTGGATGTTACCGCAGTCGCGGTTCAGGCTGCTAGTGTGGCCGCCGCCAGTTTGTCTTCTGCTACCCCTGCTCCGACTATTTCCCGCCTCCCACTTCCAGACAAGTTTACCGGTGACAGTAAACAATGTCGGGGTTTCGTCAGTCAGTGCTCCATACATCTAGAGCTTCTGGCTGCACGTTATCCCACGGAGCGGGCGAAAGTGGGTTTTATCATATCCCTTTTGTCGAGCAGGGCGTTGGAGTGGGCAACGCCGTTATGGGAGCGCGATGATCGTGTGGTGCAGAGTGCTCCTCTCTTCTTGGACACTCTTAAACAGGTCTTTTTAGGACCTCGTGTCACCCACGATACGGCTCTTCAATTGTTGGCTATCACTCAGGGTTCATCCATGGTCAGCCAATTTGCCATCCAATTTCGGACTCTGGTCTCTGAGCTGGATTGGCCAGATAAAGTCCTTATACCCGTGTACTGGAGGGGACTGGCAGACCATGTGAAGGACGCCTTGTCCACCAGGGAGATTCCTGCCACACTGGAGGAGCTCATTACCATATCTACCCGCATCGACCTTTGTTTTAACGAGCGGAGGTTGGAGCGGGCCCAGTGTAGGCAGAGGTTCCGGCTGGCGCCCACCTTCGCCAGACCTCTGGAATCTTCCATTCAGGCGTCCGATTCCCCTGAGGCCATGGAGATTTCTCGAGTGAGACCTAAGTCTCGGGCTGCTCGAGTATCTGTGACCTGTAATGCCTGCCAACAAATAGGGCATTATGCTAACAAATGTCCACGGCGGTCGGGAAACGACCGCGTCTAGTAACCATTGGAGGGTGTTCACTAGACACAGCAGTACACGCCTCCAAGTTGTCCTTTAGGGGGACAATCAATTTTGGCTCATCCACTTTAACAGTCACGCTTTGTGTGGATTCTGGAGCCGAAGGAAATTTCATGTCTTCTACCTTCGCTCTCCGCCACTCTATACCTCTGGTGATGCTCGCCAAACCCGTGACTGTTCGAGTAGTGAATGGGTCGACACTGCCTTCACCAATCACACATCAGACCATCCCTTACACGTTGTCCATGTCACCTTCCCATCAAGAGATTATCTCACTTTTAGTCATTCCTGAGGGAATAGACGAGATCTTGTTAGGGATGCCCTGGCTCCATTTCCATTCCCCACACATTGAGTGGAACTCTGGGAGGATGTTGGGTTGGGGTGAGTCATGTAAAGGCAGATGTATGAGGGAATGCATTCAGGTGGCCACTACAGAGATGCCCGCAGATCTTACTTCTCTTCCTAATTACTATTGGTCATATGCAGACGTATTCTCCAAAAAGGCTGCAGAAGTCCTTCCACCTCACCGTCCCTATGACTGTCCTATTGACCTCTTGCCTGGAGCAGAACCTCCTCGGGGACAGGTCTATCCCCTTTCTCTCCCGGAGACGGAGGCTATGTCCCAATATATCCAGGAGAACTTGGCAAGAGGATTCATTAGGAAGTCAGTGTCACCTGCAGGGGCGGGGTTCTTCTTCGTGCAGAAGAATAACGGAGAGTTACGTCCATGCATCGATTACAGGGGTCTTAATGCCATCACCGTTAAGAATAAATACCCGTTGCCTCTAATTTCTGAGCTATTTGATAGGCTACGGGGGGCAAGGATATTTACGAAGTTAGATCTGCGGGGTGCTTATAACCTGATACGCATCCGTAGGGGGAGAATGGAAGACGGCTTTTAATACCAGGGACGGGCACTATGAATATCTGGTGATGCCCTTCGGGCTCTGTAATGCCCAGCCGTCTTTCAAGACTTTGTTAATGACATCTTCCGGGATATGCTCTCCACCTCAGTCGTAGTTTATCTGGATGATATTCTCATCTTTTCCCCAGATATTGACTCCCACCGGAGAGATGTTTGCAGAGTCTTCGACCTCCTACGGGCAAATTCCCTCTACGCAAAGTTGGAGAAATGTGTGTTTGAGCAGGAGTCCTTACCTTTTCTGGGCTATATCATCTCCGCCCAGGGATTGGCTATGGATCCTGCCAAACTACAAGCGGTGATGGACTGGCAAGAACCCCATTCTCTAAAGGCGGTGCAGCGCTTTATGGGGTTCATTAATTACTACCGCCAGTTTATTCCTCACTTCTCAACTTTGGTAGCTCCCATGGTTGCCCTCACCAAAAAGGGAGCTAATCCCAAATTGTGGTCTGAAGAGGTCTCCAAGGCCTTCACGTCTATTAAGTCCCATTTCGCTAGCGCTCCCATCCTACATCGCCCCGATGTTGATAAGCCATTTATATTGGAGGTGGATGCCTCGTCCGTTGGTGCTGGAGCAGTCCTCTTCCAAAAGGATGCTCAAGGTCGGAAGCATCCATGCTTCTTTTTCTCCAAGACCTTCACATCAGCGGAGAGGAATTATTCCATCGGGGACAGGGAGTTGCTAGCAATGAAGTTGGCCTTCTCGGAGTGGAGACATCTGTTGGAGGGGGCTCGCTTTCCCTTCCAAGTCTTCACGGATCACAAAAATTTGGTATATCTTCAGACAGCCCAGCGGCTTAATTCTCGCCAGGCCAGATGGTCCTTGTTCTTCTCCCGGTTTCATTTCACACTGCATTTCCTCTTGGGAGAGAAGAACATTCGTGCCGACGCTCTCTCTCGCTCTGTGGTGTCCTCGGAGGAGGAGGTGGAGGAGCCTCGGCTTATCGTCCCTACAGAGAGCCTGAGAACAGTGGCCCCGGTTTCGCTAGAGTCTGTGCCCCCGGGCAAGACTTTTGTGCCTACCAATTTGCGACCGGAGGTACTCTCTTGGGCACATTCGTCCAGGGTGGGTGGACACTTTGGGACAAAGAGGACATCTGAATTGCTGGCGAGGACATACTGGTGGCCGCATATGGTCCGTGACGTTGGGGACTATGTTCGGGCGTGTGTCTCCTGCGCCAAGAATAAGTCTCCACGACAACGGCCAGCTGGGTTACTTTACCCTTTGCCGGTGGCAGACAGGCCCTGGGAGATGGTTGGGATGGACTTTGTGGTGGGCTTGCCCAAGTCTCGGGGTTGCACCATCATTTGGGTAATCACCGACCATTTTTCCAAAATGGTGCATTTGGTGCCGCTTCCACGGTTACCTTCTGCACGGGCTCTGGCAGCGTTGTTCATTAGGCACATCTTCCGTCTACACGGCATGCCGGACAAAATTGTCAGTGACCGAGGTCCCCAGTTTGCGTCTCGGTTCTGGAGAGAGCTTTGTCGTCTACTCAGTATTGAGTTAAATCTCTCTTCAGCGTATCATCCTGAGACGAATGGGTTGGTAGAGAGGGCCAACCAGACCTTGGTCACCTATCTACGACATTTTGTCTCTGCCAGGCAGGATGACTGGGCATCCTTGCTACCATGGGCTGAGTTTGCATTAAACAATGCTGTGGCTGACTCCACCGGACAGACTCCTTTCCTTCTGAACTACGGTCAGCATCCGCGGGTTCCGGTGCCCATGCCCGTGTCTTCCGCCGACTCCAGGGTGGCAGACTGGGCTGTGGAGGCACGGGACATTTGGGACCGTACCCAGGATGCCATTCAGGCGTCCAAGGAGAGGATGAGGTCCTCCGCCGACGCACATCGGCGCCCCGCTCCAACATTTGCTCCTGGGGACTTGGTGTGGTTCTCCGCCCGTAACATCAGGCTGCGAGTTGAGTCCACTAAGTTGGCACCCCGCTACCTGGGTCCTTTCAAGATCCTCGAGCAGGTTAACCCTGTGGTATACCGTTTGGCTCTTCCACCACGCCTGGGTATCTCCGACACCTTTCATGTATCCCTCCTGAAACCCGTGCTCATGTCCCGGTTTTCTGAGTCATCTGCCGGGACATCGGGTTCATCTACGGATGACCATGAGGTGAACGCCATCGTAGGGTGTAAGGTGGTACGGGGCAAAAAGTTTTATTTGGTGGACTGGAGGGGCTATGGGCCTGAGGATAGGTCTTGGGAGCCTGCCGAGCATATTCACGCTCCGCAGCTCATCGCTGCCTTTGAGCGCAGCAAGGCCCAAAGAAGGGGGGGCCCTAGGAGGGGGGGTAATGTTAGGGTTCGATTTCCCGCTGCTGCACAAGGGGAGTCTCGAACCCGTCCCGCTGCGGTCTCCCATTTATCTCCGGCCGCAGTGGAGCCTGCTCAGCAGAGACGTCGGTCCAGGCGTCTTGCCCACTCCTCTACTGTGCAGTGACTTGCTGCTGCCTTTCCTGGATCTGCTATTATAGCCAGTGCTGGAGCAGTCGTCTTTGAGACAAAGTCCTGCGTTTTCCCATCTGAGCATGCCCAGAGTGAGATCTCTCACTGGAGATCAGGGGTCACATGTTCAGGTGCTGCAGCGGCTCCTATTGGTCCGCCAGGAAGGTCATGTAGCTACGTTTGTTTGTAACAGCTTCTCATTGGTCCTTGTTCCTGGAAGGTCCTGTAGCTGTTGCTATAAAAGGGTAGCATGGCTGGGCCGCCATGCGCTAATATCAATCATTGTATGCTATGCGCCAGTGTGGTCATGTGTATGTGTGGATAGGGACCCGGCTGAAATAAGCCACTAGAATACCGACTTAATCGGTGAGGAGTTTGATATGGTAGCTGGTCAGGGTCGGTGTCCTAGATGCCCTAGATTACCGGCATAACCGGTGAGGAGTTTTATTGCCGTATTCAGGGCCTGGCGTTCAGACGCCATAGATTGCGGGTGACTCCCGCGAGGACATTAGCGCATGATCACGCTTTATGTGCGCTTAGCACTTAACTGTGTATCTGGGAGCCTTACAGGACGCAGTGCTTTTTCTCAGCGGCCCTGTGACGTAACAGGGTTCGCTTTCAACGCTAGTCAGCGCCCTAGCGTGTTTTCTTTGCCACTCAGTTGTGTCTAGTGAGTGCGCACACATTGCCATATAGCGTTGCGGCTCCTCTTCTAGCGGCTCTGTGGAGTAACAGAGTTCGCACTCATTGCCACAGCTACGCGTTAGTTGGCGTCTGCGGGATAACGAGTTGCTTCTGCGCCTTTTGCACAGGCTTCGCCTGACTGGACCCGGCTGCGAAGCACTATTATTTATTTTGTGCGTCGCCAGCCTTAACATAATATTAGCGCCAGGGTCTGGCTGGTAAAATGGCGGACGACCAGCGTCTGCAGCGGTATATCCAGCAGCTGGAGGGTAGGTTGGCGACTCTAGAGCGCACAACCTCAGCGGTGGATGTTACCGCAGTCGCGGTTCAGGCTGCTAGTGTGGCCGCCGCCAGTTTGTCTTCTGCTACCCCTGCTCCGACTATTTCCCGCCTCCCACTTCCAGACAAGTTTACCGGTGACAGTAAACAATGTCGGGGTTTCGTCAGTCAGTGCTCCATACATCTAGAGCTTCTGGCTGCACGTTATCCCACGGAGCGGGCGAAAGTGGGTTTTATCATATCCCTTTTGTCGAGCAGGGCGTTGGAGTGGGCAACGCCGTTATGGGAGCGCGATGATCGTGTGGTGCAGAGTGCTCCTCTCTTCTTGGACACTCTTAAACAGGTCTTTTTAGGACCTCGTGTCACCCACGATACGGCTCTTCAATTGTTGGCTATCACTCAGGGTTCATCCATGGTCAGCCAATTTGCCATCCAATTTCGGACTCTGGTCTCTGAGCTGGATTGGCCAGATAAAGTCCTTATACCCGTGTACTGGAGGGGACTGGCAGACCATGTGAAGGACGCCTTGTCCACCAGGGAGATTCCTGCCACACTGGAGGAGCTCATTACCATATCTACCCGCATCGACCTTTGTTTTAACGAGCGGAGGTTGGAGCGGGCCCAGTGTAGGCAGAGGTTCCGGCTGGCGCCCACCTTCGCCAGACCTCTGGAATCTTCCATTCAGGCGTCCGATTCCCCTGAGGCCATGGAGATTTCTCGAGTGAGACCTAAGTCTCGGGCTGCTCGAGTATCTGTGACCTGTAATGCCTGCCAACAAATAGGGCATTATGCTAACAAATGTCCACGGCGGTCGGGAAACGACCGCGTCTAGTAACCATTGGAGGGTGTTCACTAGACACAGCAGTACACGCCTCCAAGTTGTCCTTTAGGGGGACAATCAATTTTGGCTCATCCACTTTAACAGTCACGCTTTGTGTGGATTCTGGAGCCGAAGGAAATTTCATGTCTTCTACCTTCGCTCTCCGCCACTCTATACCTCTGGTGATGCTCGCCAAACCCGTGACTGTTCGAGTAGTGAATGGGTCGACACTGCCTTCACCAATCACACATCAGACCATCCCTTACACGTTGTCCATGTCACCTTCCCATCAAGAGATTATCTCACTTTTAGTCATTCCTGAGGGAATAGACGAGATCTTGTTAGGGATGCCCTGGCTCCATTTCCATTCCCCACACATTGAGTGGAACTCTGGGAGGATGTTGGGTTGGGGTGAGTCATGTAAAGGCAGATGTATGAGGGAATGCATTCAGGTGGCCACTACAGAGATGCCCGCAGATCTTACTTCTCTTCCTAATTACTATTGGTCATATGCAGACGTATTCTCCAAAAAGGCTGCAGAAGTCCTTCCACCTCACCGTCCCTATGACTGTCCTATTGACCTCTTGCCTGGAGCAGAACCTCCTCGGGGACGGGTCTATCCCCTTTCTCTCCCGGAGACGGAGGCTATGTCCCAATATATCCAGGAGAACTTGGCAAGAGGATTCATTAGGAAGTCAGTGTCACCTGCAGGGGCGGGGTTCTTCTTCGTGCAGAAGAATAACGGAGAGTTACGTCCATGCATCGATTACAGGGGTCTTAATGCCATCACCGTTAAGAATAAATACCCGTTGCCTCTAATTTCTGAGCTATTTGATAGGCTACGGGGGGCAAGGATATTTACGAAGTTAGATCTGCGGGGTGCTTATAACCTGATACGCATCCGTGAGGGGGACGAATGGAAGACGGCTTTTAATTCCAGGGACGGGCACTATGAATATCTGGTGATGCCCTTCGGGCTCTGTAATGCCCCAGCCGTCTTTCAAGACTTTGTTAATGACATCTTCCGGGATATGCTCTCCACCTCAGTCGTAGTTTATCTGGATGATATTCTCATCTTTTCCCCAGATATTGACTCCCACCGGAGAGATGTTTGCAGAGTCTTCGACCTCCTACGGGCAAATTCCCTCTACGCAAAGTTGGAGAAATGTGTGTTTGAGCAGGAGTCCTTACCTTTTCTGGGCTATATCATCTCCGCCCAGGGATTGGCTATGGATCCTGCCAAACTACAAGCGGTGATGGACTGGCAAGAACCCCATTCTCTAAAGGCGGTGCAGCGCTTTATGGGGTTCATTAATTACTACCGCCAGTTTATTCCTCACTTCTCAACTTTGGTAGCTCCCATGGTTGCCCTCACCAAAAAGGGAGCTAATCCCAAATTGTGGTCTGAAGAGGTCTCCAAGGCCTTCACGTCTATTAAGTCCCATTTCGCTAGCGCTCCCATCCTACATCGCCCCGATGTTGATAAGCCATTTATATTGGAGGTGGATGCCTCGTCCGTTGGTGCTGGAGCAGTCCTCTTCCAAAAGGATGCTCAAGGTCGGAAGCATCCATGCTTCTTTTTCTCCAAGACCTTCACATCAGCGGAGAGGAATTATTCCATCGGGGACAGGGAGTTGCTAGCAATGAAGTTGGCCTTCTCGGAGTGGAGACATCTGTTGGAGGGGGCTCGCTTTCCCTTCCAAGTCTTCACGGATCACAAAAATTTGGTATATCTTCAGACAGCCCAGCGGCTTAATTCTCGCCAGGCCAGATGGTCCTTGTTTTTCTCCCGGTTTCATTTCACACTGCATTTCCTCTTGGGAGAGAAGAACATTCGTGCCGACGCTCTCTCTCGCTCTGTGGTGTCCTCGGAGGAGGAGGTGGAGGAGCCTCGGCTTATCGTCCCTACAGAGAGCCTGAGAACAGTGGCCCCGGTTTCGCTAGAGTCTGTGCCCCCGGGCAAGACTTTTGTGCCTACCAATTTGCGACCGGAGGTACTCTCTTGGGCACATTCGTCCAGGGTGGGTGGACACTTTGGGACAAAGAGGACATCTGAATTGCTGGCGAGGACATACTGGTGGCCGCATATGGTCCGTGACGTTGGGGACTATGTTCGGGCGTGTGTCTCCTGCGCCAAGAATAAGTCTCCACGACAACGGCCAGCTGGGTTACTTTACCCTTTGCCGGTGGCAGACAGGCCCTGGGAGATGGTTGGGATGGACTTTGTGGTGGGCTTGCCCAAGTCTCGGGGTTGCACCATCATTTGGGTAATCACCGACCATTTTTCCAAAATGGTGCATTTGGTGCCGCTTCCACGGTTACCTTCTGCACGGGCTCTGGCAGCGTTGTTCATTAGGCACATCTTCCGTCTACACGGCATGCCGGACAAAATTGTCAGTGACCGAGGTCCCCAGTTTGCGTCTCGGTTCTGGAGAGAGCTTTGTCGTCTACTCAGTATTGAGTTAAATCTCTCTTCAGCGTATCATCCTGAGACGAATGGGTTGGTAGAGAGGGCCAACCAGACCTTGGTCACCTATCTACGACATTTTGTCTCTGCCAGGCAGAATGACTGGGCATCCTTGCTACCATGGGCTGAGTTTGCATTAAACAATGCTGTGGCTGACTCCACCGGACAGACTCCTTTCCTTCTGAACTACGGTCAGCATCCGCGGGTTCCGGTGCCCATGCCCGTGTCTTCCGCCGACTCCAGGGTGGCAGACTGGGCTGTGGAGGCACGGGACATTTGGGACCGTACCCAGGATGCCATTCAGGCGTCCAAGGAGAGGATGAGGTCCTCCGCCGACGCACATCGGCGCCCTGCTCCAACATTTGCTCCTGGGGACTTGGTGTGGTTCTCCGCCCGTAACATCAGGCTGCGAGTTGAGTCCACTAAGTTGGCACCCCGCTACCTGGGTCCTTTCAAGGTCCTCGAGCAGGTTAACCCTGTGGTATACCGTTTGGCTCTTCCACCACGCCTGGGTATCTCCGACACCTTTCATGTATCCCTCCTGAAACCCGTGCTCATGTCCCGGTTTTCTGAGTCATCTGCCGGGACATCGGGTTCATCTACGGATGACCATGAGGTGAACGCCATCGTAGGGTGTAAGGTGGTACGGGGCAAAAAGTTTTATTTGGTGGACTGGAGAGGCTATGGGCCTGAGGATAGGTCTTGGGAGCCTGCCGAGCATATTCACGCTCCGCAGCTCATCGCTGCCTTTGAGCACAGCAAGGCCCAAAGAAGGGGGGGCCCTAGGAGGGGGGGTAATGTTAGGGTTCGATTTCCCGCTGCTGCACAAGGGGAGTCTCGAACCCGTCCCGCTGCGGTCTCCCATTTATCTCCAGCCGCAGTGGAGCCTGCTCAGCAGAGACGTCGGTCCAGGCGTCTTGCCCACTCCTCTACTGTGCAGTGACTTGCTGCTGCCTTTCCTGGATCTGCTATTATAGCCAGTGCTGGAGCAGTCGTCTTTGAGACAAAGTCCTGCGTTTTCCCATCTGAGCATGCCCAGAGTGAGATCTCTCACTGGAGATCAGGGGTCACATGTTCAGGTGCTGCAGCGGCTCCTATTGGTCCGCCAGGAAGGTCATGTAGCTACGTTTGTTTGTAACAGCTTCTCATTGGTCCTTGTTCCTGGAAGGTCCTGTAGCTGTTGCTATAAAAGGGTAGCATGGCTGGGCCGCCATGCGCTAATATCAATCATTGTATGCTATGCGCCAGTGTGGTCATGTGTATGTGTGGATAGGGACCCGGCTGAAATAAGCCACTAGAATACCGACTTAATCGGTGAGGAGTTTGATATGGTAGCTGGTCAGGGTCGGTGTCCTAGATGCCCTAGATTACCGGCATAACCGGTGAGGAGTTTTATTGCCGTATTCAGGGCCTGGCGTTCAGACGCCATAGATTGCGGGTGACTCCCGCGAGGACATTAGCGCATGATCACGCTTTATGTGCGCTTAGCACTTAACTGTGTATCTGGGAGCCTTACAGGACACAGTGCTTTTTCTCAGCGGCCCTGTGACGTAACAGGGTTCGCTTTCAACGCTAGTCAGCGCCCTAGCGTGTTTTCTTTGCCACTCAGTTGTGTCTAGTGAGTGCGCACACATTGCCATATAGCGTTGCGGCTCCTCTTCTAGCGGCTCTGTGGAGTAACAGAGTTCGCACTCATTGCCACAGCGCATTACGGCGTTTATGTTGGCAGCTCTGCGGGATAACAGAGTTTGCTTCTTGCGCCTTTTTGCCAGCAGCGGGCTTCGCCTGCACGGTGGACCCCGGGCTGCGAACGCACTTATTATTTATATTATTTTGTGCGTTCCGCCAGCCTTAACACCATGTGACACATTTTTTTTCCCTATTTTCCTTCTGAAAATTTGGGGTGCGTCTTATGGTCCGGTGCGTCTTATAGTCCGAAAAATATGGTAAATACATTCCTTAAGGGGGTTTAGTTTTTAAACTGGTGTCAGGAGGATTTTTATTGTTTAGGCACATCAGGGGCTCTCCAAACGCGACATGGCGTCCACTAATTGCTCCAGCAAATTTTGCGTTCAAAAAAAGAAAAGAGGGGGATGATAAATGTAGGGAAAATAAACTTCCTCTTTCTACACAAAGCAAAGAAAAGAGAAGAAATAGCTGGGTAGAAAGTCAAACTGAGCAATTGTAAGTACACAGTGCTGTATAATATGATGACTGCAATATATTTAACCCTTTACCCCCAAGACGGTTTGCACCTTCATAACCAGGCCAATTTTTTACAATTCTGACCACTATCACATTTTATTTTTTCGTGACATAGTGTACTTCATGATAGTGGTAAAATTTTGTCGATATACCTTGCGTTTGTTTGTGACAAAATTGGAAATTTGGAGAAAATATGGAATATTTGGCAATTTTCAACCTTTGAATTCTTATGCCCTTAAATCAGAGATATAAGTCACACAAAATAATTAATAAATAATATTTCCCTCATGTCTACTTTACATCTTATGTTGTATAAATTCATTGCACTCCTTTGTTTGCATGTGTTTTATTAGTAACCACGTGGTCTATACAATGTTTTTGCTAATACGGGTCTACTAGGTAATTATACGCATACAAGATAACATATACTCAGATTGTTCTGATACTTTATGTAGATTATCCTCACATATATCTCCTAGACATATGCTGCAATATTTCTCTGAGATTATTTCATCATAACCGGATGGTTTCTTTCATTAACCCTTTTAGATATATGCAGCATTATATATTCATAGATGCATTTTCATTACCTTGGAACCATGTGTGATTGGCAAAACTTGGTGATATTTTCACCTATTATACCTTGAGATATATGCATACTGATTTCGGTTTCCAGGTACACCCACATTTGTTCATCTGTGGTGTTTTACTGTTTTTAACATTTCTTTATTATATTTGTAATTATGTTAATAAAGTTTGTCTATTTTTTTAACCTTTACTTGTAAAGTCTTTTTTTGTGTCAATATTACCTGATCAGACAGACCCCGGGACTGTGAGATGTTCCTTTCAGGATCCATGCCGACAGATGGTATCTCTTCAGATCATGATGAAAAACTAGACTTTGATAAATTAGATCTTTTCTCAGGAGAAGTAAGACCGGCTCTTCTAAAGGGTATGCCACACTAAACGAGATCGTTAACGACGTCGTTAATACGTCACTATTTAGCGATCTCGTTAGTGACGTCATTGTGTGTGGCATGTAGCAACGACGTGGCCCCTGCTGTGATGTCGCTCATCGTTCACTAGAGTTCTGGACCGTATTTTGATCGTTGGCGTCCTGCTGGTGAGCCTGAATCGCTGTGTCTGGCACCTTTTGTGAACGATGTGCGACCTCTTTGACGACGCATTAGTCAGCGGCGCAGGCGGGACTAGGTTTTTTTTTAGTTAACGCCCTACAGCTCCGATTGGTGACCACAACATCACCTCAGCTATAATAACTGCGCCCCCATCCATTGTTTCCAGAGCGCTTTGTGGGTGACTCCAACGGTGCTTTGTGCGTTGTTGCGAGGATAGTATCGTGTGTCGGAGTTTTGCGATCCTGTTGTGGTGCAGTGGTGGGTTTTGCGATACTGTCTGAGTCGCTAGAGCGCTTCATCTTTCCCATTTGGATTTGGATCTTCAGGATATTTGGATTCAAGGTACATATTGTTTGTGATGTTGTTTGATACTTTTTTTGACCTTTTTTTTTTTTTCGTCTGCTTTAGACATTTGTAAACTGTATTTTAAATGTTAACTGAAAAGTTAACAAACATTTTTTTTTTATATATATATATTTTCTATTTTATTCTTTTTTTATTTTGTTTAAACACTTTATTAATAGTAATTAATTAGTAATTAACTTTTCTCTTCTTTACCGTACGGGTTGCACATAATGAACCTGTCCACCGCGGAGCGTGTGATTGTGGCAGTTGCACTATCAATGGAGGCAGATCGACAAGAAGAGGTGCGGGTGGAAGAGAGGCGCTCCAAACGAAAGCATCGCATGTGGACCAGAGAATGGCTGGAGCAGAGGTCCAAATTCACCCACATGCATCTAGTGAGGGAGTTGCAGGAGAAGAATCCGCAGGATTTCCGGAATTATCTACGGATGTCGGAGGATTCATTCAAGCTTCTACTGGAATGTGTGAGGCCACTCATTGAACGGCAGGATACACGGATGCGTGCAGCTGTTTCAGCAGAGGAACGTTTGGCAGTAACGCTGCGATTTCTGGCAACCGGACGTTCAATGAAGGATTTGCAATTTTCTGCTGCAATTTCTCGATCGCTGCTTGGCGTACTAATTCCGGAGACATGCAACGCCATCGTCCGCAGTTTACGGAGCTACATGCCATTTCCAAAATCAGTGGCGGAATGGCAAATTATTGCCTCTGATTTTGAAAGGATTTGGCAGTTCCCAAACTGTGGTGGTGCCTTGGATGGCAAACATGTGCGGATCACGCAACCAGCCAAAAGCGGATCCTATTTTCATAATCACAAGGGCTACTTCAGCATGATCCTCATGGCCCTTGTTAATGCCAATTATGAATTTATAAACGTTGATGTTGGCATTAATGAAAGGGTTTCTGACGGTGGTGTTTTGGAGCACACAAGTTTTGGTGAACGGTTGTTTAATAATAAACTTAACTTGCCAACCAACATGGACACCACCGCCAACCTAAACTTTGTGTTTGTGGGCGATGAAGCCTTCCCCCTTCATGAGCATCTTGTGAAACCGTACCCACAAAAGACTTTGACAGGGAAAGGGGATTTTTAACTACAGACTGTCTAGGGCACGGCGCGTTGTGGAGAATGCCTTCGGCATAATGGCCAACCGCTTCAGGGTTTTCCACACTCCAATCAACATGAAGCAGGAATCGATAGACTCTGTGGTGTTGGCCTGTTGTGTACTGCACAATTTTCTACGAAAAACGCGATGCTGGTACTTACAGTCCGCCAGGCTTCATGGACTCGGACAGCAATGGTGACGTGGTGCTTGGAGAATGGTGTGACAATGATCCCGCTATTGCAGGCCTTCAACCTGTAAATCAAGGCAGGAGCAAGGACGATGCGAAGGCCGGCCGAGACAAGTACTGCCATTACTTTAATGGGCCTGGTGCAGTGAGTTGGCAGCAGCAGATATAGTTTGATTTTGAAAATGTTTTACTTTGGCAGCAGCAGATATAGTTTGATTTTGAAAATGTTTTACTTTTTTTAACAATCTTTTTATAATAAAAAAAATTTATTTTAAAAATGCATTCGTGTTTTTTTTTCAATTATTTTACCAATACGGGAGAAGGGATAATGATGGGTGAGATGTGGGGAGGGAGTAATGGGGATGGCAACGAGACATGTTACCAGCTGCTGTAGTTTTTAAAATCTTTTCTAATGTTTTTTGTTGTCTATATAGTTTTTTTACATTGTATCTACTTGTCACACACGGGGTCATGGGAGTACCAGCAGTCATAGGAGTTCATTGTTAAAAAAATAAAAAGAAAAAAATTTACAATTATTTTAAAGGTCCATGGTCTCACTAGCGTTCAAACCTTATAATTAAAAATAAACACATAATACACCACAGCTGCATATATAAAGTTTAAATATATAATATATATTTTTAGTCATATATGAAAGATTAAAAAATTGTTATAAATATATAAAAAAAAAATTAGGAGGTAAAGGTCAACATTCACCAGGGAATCCCAGTTATTCTGTCATGTGTGCATTGCCACGAAGATCGTCGCGGTTGCACATTCTGACTTCTCATAGCTGAGTTGCTGTTTCTTTGTGTTTGGCAGTTAGGGAGTTAATTCTGTCTGTGCTCAGTTCTGGGACTGGGTGCAGTTTCTCCCGGCTGCAATTAATTATTTGTTGATTGGTTTCCTTTAAATCTCTGGTTGTCTGTGTTGGGAGTTGCCAGTGAAATTCTTCATGCAGACCACAGATAGGATTGTATCTGTATAGACTTAAGTTAAAGAGCTCCTTAGTTGTTTTAAGCTCACCTTGCTTAGAGTTTAATATCCCAGATCATTTATGTTCCTTCTGTGTTTGAGTGTGTATGCAAGTCTGTGTTTTCTCCAGTCTGTCTAATATGTCTAATCTGTGTATTTAGCAGAGATCAGCCCATATTCCTTTGGTGGTAATCAGTATCCTTCTTAGGACTGATTACAGGGTTCAGGGACTGATAGGAGACAGGGTTAGGCTGGAGACTTGGACCTCTGAACCTTTATCAGTACCTCCAAGGTGAGGGATTAGTTAGGACCCCAGTTTAGGGTCAGGTTAGACCCCCGTCCTCCTCTTTCCTGTGACAGTGTATCAAGTCCTCAAGATTAACCCTGAGTTCAACGGATATCGTGTCAGGTAAATCTATTCTATATTTACATGCTGATGTTGCTAATCTATATGTTGTATAGAGTGTTGTTCTTTTAAGAATAGTTTACTGACATCGTACACATATCATAAGACCGCGTGACATTTTCACTGGCCCATAAAATTATTCCCAGTTGCCATGGATCCAGTAGCCCAGCTGGCTCTGCAGTTGCAGGGATTATCCATGGAGCTGACGGACATTAAGTCCAAAGTTTTGTCTCCCTCGGAGCAACCAGATTTGAACCTAAAGTAGCTCTCCCGGACAGGTTCACTGGTGGGCGAGACAAATTTTTTACCTTCAGGGAAGCATGTAAATTGTATTTTCGGCTTCGGCCTCGATCATCAGGGAGTGAAGAGCAGAGAGTGGGAATTGTTATCTCGCTCCTACAAGGGGACCCTCAATCCTGGGCCTTCTCCCTTCCTCCGGGATCCCCGGCTCTACAGTCAGTAGATCGATTTTTTACTGCCCTGGGTTTGGTATATGATGACCCAGATCGGGTCTCTCTTGCTGAGACAAAAATTACGTAAGATACAGCAGGGAGATCGTCCGGCAGAGGAATTTGCTTCTGAGTTTCGTAGATGGGCCACAGATACTCAGTGGAATGACCCAGCTCTTAGAAGCCAGTTTTGTCATGGGCTTTCTGACAAATTAAAGGACGTTTTGGCTCAGTATGATTCTCCTCCATCACTGGAGGCTGCTATGGCCCTAGCTATCCGTACTGATAGACGGCTCCGGGAGAGGTGCGAGGTAACTCCGCCCCCTGTTGTTACTCCACCTACTACTAAAGTCCCTTATGTTGAGGTTCCCCTTGTCTGTTCGGAGGAGCCTATGCAGTTGGGAGGGACATCATTTCGTAGGAGGGGATTGGCGGTACGCCGCAGGACTAGAAGGTGTTTCTTCTGCGGGAAGAGGGACATTTTGTTGGGGGATGTCCATCCCGTGCCTTGTTGAGCAAAAAGTCGCCGGAAAACTGTTAATCCCAGGTTGTGTGGTGGACGACAACCTGGGAGTATGTATTTCGTCCGCTAGTTCTTCTCAGTTCCTTGTACCAGTGGAGGTGGTGGTTGGTACGAGAGTGGAGAGATTTTCTGTTCTTCTTGATAGTGGGTCCGGGGCTAATCTGGTTGACGCTCAGTTTGCTCAGGCTCAAGGTATGCATCTGAGTGTATTGGTCAAACCGATCCCTATATTCTCCATTGACGCCAGGCCTCTCGGCCAAGGTAGCTTTGTTCATGAGGTTCATAACATTGACCTTCGGGTAGGGGCAATACATAGGGAACTATTATCTTGTTATGTGTTGGAGGGTCTACCTACTCCTATTGTGTTGGGACTTCCTTGGTTGGTTAAACATAACCCTGTGATTAATTGGCAGTCCAGAGATATAAGCCAATGGGGGGAGTTTTGCAAAAGTAACTGCATGAACACAGTCATCAGTGCGGTCGTGCCTAGTACTTTGCCTCCTTTTTTGGAGGACTTTGGGATGTGTTCTCTGAGAGGGGTGTCAGGAGTTGCCTCCTCATCGCGTGTATGACGCTCTATTAATTTACTTCCTGATGCTAAGTTACCTAAAGCTAGGTTATATAACCTTTCTGGTCCTGAGAGGCAGGCTATGAAAGATTATATTTCGGAGAGGTCTGGCCAAAGGGCATATTAGACCTTCATCTTCCCCAGTGGCCGCGGGGTTCTTCTTTGTGAAGAAAAAAGATGGAGGCCTACGCCCTTGCTTGGATTTCCGCGAACTTAATCGGATTACTGTTCGAGATCCGTATCCACTCCCTCTGATTCCTGATCTCTTCAATCAAATTGTTGGCGCCCAAATGGTTCTCTAAATTGGATCTCAGGGGGCGTATAATCTGATTAGGATAAAAGAGGGGGATGAGTGGAAAACGGCGTTTAACACGCCGGAGGGACATTATGAGAACCTTGTCATGCCTTTTGGTCTGACTACTGCACCAGCAGTGTTCCAACATTTTGTTAATGACATTTTTCGTCATCTGGTGGGGCTGTTTGTGGTCGTATATTTGGATGACATTTTAATTTACTCACCAGATCTTGGGTCTCACCAGGAGCATGTGAGACAGGTGTTGCAGATCTTGCGAGACAATAAACTATACGCCAAACTGGAAAAGTGTGTATTCGCCGTACAGGAAACTTCAGTTTTTGGTTTCTTGGTGTCAGCCTCCGGTTTCCGTATGGACCCTGAAAAGGTGAGAGCAGTGCTTGAATGGGATCAGCCAGAGGATCTTAAGGCTCTGCAGCGTTTTCTGGGGTTTGCTAACTACTACCGGAAATTTATTTGTAATTTCTCATCTGTTGTCAAACCTCTCACTGACATGACAAGAAAAGGGACGGATTTTTCTAAATGGTCGGACAAAGCTTGCCAAGCTTTTTCCTCTTTGAAAAAATGTTTTGCTTCGGCACCCGTTCTCATCCAACCAGATGCATCACAGCCGTTCGTTGTGGAGGTGGACGGTCTGACGTAGGGGTGGGTGCAATATTGTCCCAGGGTCCGTCCCCTGGTAAATGGCATCCGTGCGCTTTCTTTTCTAAAAAATTGTCGTCCGCCGAAAGGAAATTATGATATCGGCAATAGGGAACTTTTGGCCATTAAGTTGGCTTTTGAAGAATGGCGTCACTTTTTGGAGGGGGCAGTCCACCCGGTCACCGTCATTACTGATCACAAGAACCTGCTGTATTTGGAATCTGCTAAGCGTCTGAATTCCAGACAAGCTCGATGGTCGTTTGTTTTTTACCAGGTTTAATTTTGTTGTCACTTATCGCCCTGGATCTAAGAATGTTAAGGCGGATGCCTTGTCTCGCAGTTTCCCAGGGGCCGGGAAAATGGATGACCCGATTCCTATCCTTCAGGAGGGGGTGGTAGTGTCGGCTGTATTTCTGAGCTTGAGGAGGAGGTGTTAGAGGCTCAGGGGGACGCCCCTGCAGGACCTCCAGGGAGACTGTTTGTCCCAAATCAGTTGAGACAAAAGGTTATTGAGGCACATCATAAATTCTGCTTTAGCAGGACATCCAGGGAGTAAGGCTACTTTAGATCTCCTTTCTCGCCGGTTTTGGTGGCCTAACGTTAATAAAGATGTTTTAACTTTTGTCGCGTCCTGTGGGGTTTGTGCTCGCTCTAAGACCCTCATACCCGTCCGTCTGGGACCCTCTTACCTTGAAACTTCCGGAGCGTCCAATGGACTCATTTGTCTATGGACTTCATCACGGACCTTCCTCAGTCGTCAGGGAAGACTGTCATACTGGTGGTTGTTGACAGGTTCAGTAAGATGGCACATTTCATTGCTCTTCCTGCCCTCCCTAATGCTAAAACTCTGGCGCAGGTGTTCATTGGGGAGATGTGAGACTTCATGGGTTGCCTTCTGATGTGGTGTCAGATAGGGGGTCTCAGTTTGTGTCCAAGTTTTGGAGGGCTTTTGTTTACGTCGGGGGATGCAATTGTCATTTTCCTCGGCTTTTCATCCGCAGACCAATGGTCAGACAGAGCGTCTGAATCAAAGCCTAGAGACTTATCTTCGGTGTTTTGTTCTCAGAGAACCAGGAGGACTGGTCTTCTTTCCTGCCTCTGGCAGAGTTCGCTCTTAACAACAGGCGGAGCGAGTCCACTGGTAAGTCCCCGTTTTTTGGGGCATATGGTTTTCATCCCCAGTTTTGTAATTCAATGGGGGGGTCCCTTCTGGGGTTCCTGAGGAGGAGCGTTTCTCGTCGTCACTTGCTTCAGTGTGGAGGGTGTATTGAATAATCTGAGTGCTATGGGGAACGTTATAAACGTATGGCTGATAGGAGGAGAGTTTCTGGTCCAGATCTTAATTGTGAACGATCTGGTATGGTTGTTCTACCAGGAATATAAAACTTAAGTTCCCTCCTGGAAGCTGGGCCCCAGATTCATCGGGGCCGTACAGGATCATTCCATAATTAATCTGTGGCATTTCGTCTGGACCTCCCTCCTACGTTTAAAATCCACAATGTGTTCCACAAGTCATTACTTAAGAGGTACGTGGCACCAGTCATACCATCACCTTACCTCCTCCTCCAGTGGTGGTCAATGGTAAACTTGGGTTTCAAGTGTCAAAGATCATTGACTCACGCTGAATCGCGGTCCTTCAGTACTTGGTGCATTGGAAGGGTATGGTCCAGAGGAGAGGACGTGGGTTCCTGCGTCTGACATTAACGCAGATCGTTTGGTGCGGACCTTCCACAGGAACTCCCCGGGCAAACCTGGCCCTGAGGGTCCCCGGGGGCCCCTCGTAGAAGGGGGGGTACTGTCGGGGCATTGCCGAAAGTCGTCGCGGTTGCACATTCGGATTCCTCTACTGAGTTTTCTGTTTCTTTGTGTTTGGAATTAGGGAGTTAATTCTGTCTGGCTCAGTTCTGGGATGGGTGCAGTTTCTCCCGGCTGCAATTAATATTGTTGATTGGTTTCCTTTAAATCTCTGGTTGTCTGTGTTGGGATTGCCAGTGAAATTCTTATGCAGACCACGAAAGGTGTTTGTATAGATTATTTAAAGAGTCCTTGTTGTTTTTAAGTCACTTGCTTAGAGTTTTAATATCCCGCATTTATGTTCCTTCTGTTTTGAGGGTGTAGAAGTTGTGTTTTCTCCGTCTGTCTATAGTCTAATCTTGTATTTAGAGAGATCACCCATATTCCTTTTTTTTGGTAATCAGTTCCTTCTTTAGGACTGATTCAGGGTTAGGGACTGTAGGGGGACAGGATTAGGCTGGGACTTGGACCTCAACCTTTTCAGTCCTCCAAGGTGAGGGATTAGTTAGGACCCCGTTTTGGGTCGGTTAGCCCCGGCCTCCTCTTTCCTGTGACAGTTCTCAAGTCCTCAAGATTAACCCTGAGTTCAGGATATCGTGTGGTAATTTTCTTATTTACTGCTGAGTTGTAATCTATATGTTGTATAGAGTGTTGTTCTTTTAAGAATTTTCTGAAATCGTACACAATCATAAGACCGGTGACAATTCACAGATATGCGACGCCACGTGATCGCAAGGTGACGATTTCACATGGTGCCCCAGCATTCCAGATTGCGACCCCTGAGATGCAAGGTGCGTTTACTGGGCCCCGAAATTTTCACAGAAATGCAACGCCACTGAGAGCAAGGTACGATTTCTGCATGGTCCCCAGTATTCCCGTTGCGAGCCACTGGTCGCAAGGTGGACGATTCTCGCATGGAGCCCCAGCTATGCACAGTATGAGAGCCATTGTGATCGCCTAGCTTGGAACCTGATCTTGCGATCCAACAGCACTCATTCTGTGCTTGGCGGGGGCAGGCGCTGCAGCCACTTTTCGACGCAATACCGTTTGGCGTCCGGAGTGCGGCCCGCACAAACGGTGGCACGTTTTTGTGACTCAGGGGGCCGCGGCATCGCCCAATGCGTTGTTGTTTAAAATGGCGGCGAGACGCGGGGGGCAAAGGTTGGAGGCGAGGTCCAGTTTCTAATTAAAAAAATGCAAGTGGGGCTATGACGCAGGCACCTGTGGCGCATCCTATGCCCACAAAAGGTGTCCTGCAGAAAATCCGGCGGGGCCTGGCGCGCGCTTTGGAGTGCAGCGGACCAGCACCCCGATCCGCAAAAAAGCTGGCGGACCTACGCTCCCGCCCCGCAGAGGGTCGCCAGCTCCGGGCCCAGCTACCAGGCCTCAGTGAGTATTGATGGGGTATCTGGAGAGGTTATGTTTTTGGGTTATCTACCTATATCAAGCCCCCAGTGATGGGAGTAAGGCAGGATGGGGAGGCAGTGTGGGAAAGTACCAGTCGTGAGGGGTTTACAGGATTGGGAAGACTGGCATAACGGGAGGACCCCTATGATGGGAGTACCAGAAGTGAGGGGCAGGCATGATGGGAGTACCGTCATGGGGGGTTTACAGGAAGATGGAAGTATGGCAGTAAGGGAGGACCAGAATAGTGATGGGGTACCAGCAGTGATGGGGAGGCAGACAGTGTTGGGAGTTTTACCAGTCGAAGGGGGGTTTACAGTCAAGATGGAAGTATTTGGAGTAACGGGTGGACCAGTTGGAAAGAGGAGGGGTACCAGAAGTTGGGGCAGGCAGTGATGGGAGTAACCAGTGTGAGGGGGTTTTAAGGATAGAGGAAGGACGAGTAATGGGGGGGGACCAAAGTGTGATGGGAGTCCAGCTGATAGGGCAGGCAGTGATGGGGTACCAGCGTGAGGGGGTTTACAGTTAGATGGAATATGGCTTAACGGGGTTATAGAAGGATATTTGAGAATTGTATATTTTATTTACAGCACCCCTTCACCAGCGTGGGCCCCCATCCCGCTACCCCTCCACCTCCATCACCTACCCCTCCCCTCCATCACCTCCCCCCCACCTCCATCACTCCGTACCTGTCACCCCTTCCCCGGCAGCAACCCCCCCTCCACTGGGGTCAACCGCACCTCCCTTCATATGGCTTTCCCACCGTCCCCCGGACTGGATGCAGGTCCCCATCAGGAATTTACCACTTTATAAGTTCAGAAATTTGAGAACTTTGTTAAGGTCTTATGTGAATGGTGTTTGTATATAATTTTTTTTTCTGTGTTTCCCTAGCCGGCGGAAAGCAACAGGTTTGGGTGGGCGGTCAGCGGGTATCTGACGAAAACCGTAAGTGTTAATAAAAAACATGTAATTTTTATTTGCAAACAGAATTCCCTGGTTAATGTTACCTTTACCTCCACGAAACCCACTGCCCAGGCCTGTTTCTGTCACCGTCGGCTGATGGCGGCAATGAACAGGCTTGCCTGGGAGCCTGCATCCCACGGGGTGATGCGGAGAGGGTAGTGGGTGGACTCCGGGGCCCCTCAATAATTTTTTTTTTTTTTAAAATTATTTTGTATTTTGTTAATATTTTGTTTATAATTTTTTATTTTTTATTATGTTACTGTATTTTGTTTTTTTTACATTTTTATTTTTTTACAAAAAAATATTATATATTAAATATATTGAATAAATTATATTATATATTTAACGTTTATCTACGCAGGTGTGGTGTATTATTTTTAGTTAAGGTTTTGCGCTAGTGTGACCAGGGGCCCTTTAAAAGAAAAGTTTATTTTTTTTTGAAATTTTTTTCATTTCATTTTTTCCCTAGAGGAACACCTTGCAGCTGGTACTCCCATGACCCGTGTGGGAAAGTAATGTAATAAAAAATACAAATTTTTAATAAATTGTTAAAAAATTGTTGACATCACATAAGAATAAAAGACCACAATTCATTAATAAATAAGATTTTTATTTTAAAAAAGGTAACAATGTAAAAAAAAAATAAAACAACAAAAAAACTTTTTTTAAAAAAATTTAAAACTACAATGCGGGGTAAGATGGATCGTTGCCATTACCACGTTGCCTTGCGGTGTTAAAAATAAGGTGGGCAACAAGTTTTGGTTTGGTTATTTATCCAATTGGGTTCGGCACAGGAGTTGGGCCATGGTAGTCCGGGGTACTGCGGTCTTGGCATTGACGAATAATTGTTTCCGGTTTTCCTAAAGCGCTTGAGTCAGTACCTCAAACATGAGTCTTCTGCTGAATCCGTGTACGGATCCAGTGTAGGAGCTTCTCATTAGCGAAGTAAGCAAAGCCAGTTTTTTTTTTGATTGGTCTTTTTCTGCCCGTAAGCATTTTTTGCAATTTAACCAATTTGGATTGCCGAGGGGGGGCCCCCTTCCTTTTTTCTGCCAGAAGTGTAAGCCACTCCGCACAGAGAGGATGGGGCTCGACTACTTCTTCGTCTTGGATCAACGCCTGCTGTCTTCTTCATTGGGGGTGTGGAGACAGCCTCTTCTTGTCCTGCATGAAAAAAAAAACAAATGGTAAATCAAAAAGAAAAAGAATTTCTTCACCTATAACACCCAAAAATACAAAAAAAGGGGTGGAAAAGAACTTGAAATGGATAGGCCTCCCATTGAGCCTAAATTATCATAATGAAGGGTATTTTACCTTTTATCTACATTTCAAAATTTTAAATTTTTAATTTCAAGTCCATTTCAGTACATTAAAATGTGTTTTAATACAAAGGTCTTACATGATACAGGGGTGTCCGGTGGATCCCGGGTTGATCCACCTGGTGCCCCCTTCTGGGTACTTTTTTGGGTCCCTTGTGAAAGAAACAGCCAAAGTCCACAATTTTGGGGGGACATACAATCTTCCGGCCCCGGCTCCAGATTTGGTTGAATTTAATACTTTATTTTAACTTTTTTGTCCTGTGGGAGGGTGATGCGATTTTTCACATGACTCTTCCTGGTTCATCGGGGTTCGGTTTTGCACAGCTCCCCCAGTTTTTGGTAGCGTCCTTCTTTTTAAGCTTTTGCAGTAATCAGCAGATTTATTTTCCACAGGCAAGGCATCGAGCGGTACCTCTCGTAACTCCCGCGAAATTCGCTTATCGGCCTCGTAATAAAAAAAGGATATGTGGAGAACGGCAGAATGGTTAAATAAATGCTTACATGCCTACAACATAGCAACAGCAGGGATATAAAATGGTGGGGTGGTGGGCGCAGCGGAGGAAAAAAATGCAGACCAAAATTAAAGTAAGATGGCAACAGGTAAAAACAGCAGGGATATAAAATGGTGGTGGTGGGCGCGGCAGGAAAACAAAGGCAGACCTAAAAAGTCTAGAGGGGCCACATGGTAAAAACAGCAGGGATCCCAAAATGGTGGTTGTGGGCGCAGTGGAGTAAACAAGGCAGAGCTGGATCATAAATGGTGGGGTGGGCATCCTGAAACAAAACAATGGCAAAAAAAAAAAAAAAAAAAAAAATTATGGATACAAGGTTAACAACAGCTGGGACTAAAAAATGGATCGTAAAATTTAAAAAGAAAAAAAAAAAATAAATGTGACAAAAAAAACCTACCTTACAAGAATAGGGAAACGCAATAGAGTCACAACTGGTCGAGAGGATAAACGGGGACAGCCGGACGCAGCTAATGCAAGAGGCACAAAGATCACAGCAAATGAATAGAGGCACAGAGGATTGCAGAAAAAAAAATAACGGCGTAGACTGGAAAGCAGCAACTGCAATATGGACAAAACTGGATCGCAGTAGCACAAAGGGGGCTAGCGGCGCACTGGAACGATGTGGGAGATTTGAAGAACCCTTCTGCTCGAGGCAATGGAAAGGAGCGCTGGTACTCGTCTTTTATACGCGGATCCAATCACAAAGGGAGGAGGCTGTGAAACATTTATGACATAAATAGTGACCACCAATCTGTGATGAAAAGTTTGCGCCACTGCCTTCGAGGTCGTGATCTTTCACAATACTGTAGTGTGGCCGTCCCAAACCGCCAAAGTCGTTAAAGAGATCGCTGACCGAGCGTCGTTAATGAGATCGTCCAGTTTGGCGGCTAAGCGACCTTTAAAACGATCCACCAACGATCTCGTTAGCTTGCGTCGTTATCGGATCGCTAGGGGATCGTTTGTGGGCAGTACCTTAAGGCAATGATTTTTAGCACGGGAACCAACCTTCTTTTTGCCCCAAAGGGGGGGGCATTGGAGAACCTTCACCCGATCTTCCTGGAACCCCTTGGATTAAGGCCATGGAGGAAAGGTGCATGAAATGTCCTGCTCTAAACTGGTTTAAATCATCGAGCTTTTGGTTGTCATGGGGTTCAGGGAAATAAAAACCTGTCGACCTTTGAATTCTTCCTGGTTGCGAACAGGTTATTTGGGCAATCCCAGCGTGACACAACTGCTGGAAATCTAACCATTTAACTCCCCTCGGTAGGTCAGATCTTCTGCCTGCTTGGTGTCTGCCACCCGTCCTGAGATCCTTCCCAGAAAACCGCAGAATTTAATAAATCTTTTTCCCCCAGGCTTGAGGCAGGGAAAAAAAGAACAGTTGCTGTTGTCTGACTGATCTTTATGTGATGGTCTTCCGCAAGGTCGATTCCGTCTTAGAGTTCCATACTGCTAAAGCCCTTTGTAATTTGAGACTGGATAGTTTGGGCCCAAAACCCCCCTGAAACATCTTCCCCCCCAGATGGGTCCCTATCCTTCTTCAGCACCCGTGGAACGTCACGGAGAAGAATCCCAGAATACCCAAAAAAAGGTTTTTGGCAATGGTCCCAAAAGACCGAGATTTTTTAACCCTAGGGTAAGAAATTTCTCTGTTAGGGTTGTCGTCCGCCCCGAAGGACAGAATAGCCTTGCAACCCTGGAAAATAAAATTTGGGTACACGGAACAGGGAATGCAAGATTTAAAAAGCATAGAATCTTCTTGCCGTCTGACGAACGCTGTTCTTGAAACGCCGAATTTGTTTTTTGGTTTGTTCCCTACCGGTAAAAGGGGTTTTAACGGGGGAATTAATGGACCCCCAGGGGTATCTTCCCCCGGTCTCTGGCACCAAGTCTACTTTTAGATTAAAATTTATCCAGTTTTTTAATGTTGAAAACGTCACTTCATGTGGACCCCAATTCTTTTTCGATGACCCCGGCACAAGTCATCCGGTAGGGGACTAGAATTTTAAATTCCTCAAAAAGGCTACAATCTTGCAATAATTTGTAAAGACCCGGGGGTGGGCCAACCAAAAGTTAGAACCCGAAATTGGAAGTGGCTTTCCCATTTTATTCAAACCCTTTGAAATTTTTGACGTAAGGGTGTTGGTAATGATTTTAGTGTTTTTAGGCTAATTGCACTAACCCCTCTTTTTTTATTAGGGGGAAACGTTGTTTTTATAGACCCCTTTGAATTTTTGTATTTTTACCCCTAGATTTTAAAGGCTTAAGCTTATTATAGTGCGGGTTCCTGAAGGTTTGTGATTGTGAAGAGGCCAAAGTAGTGAC
>JARQOD010000001.1:547471330-547514266 GCA_033576555.1 Oophaga sylvatica
TACCTCCTGCTTAGTAACTGTGTCCCATTAACGTCAGCTGGTCCTCGTTGTGCCATTGGCTTTTTTTCCTTCTGCTGCCCCTCCGGGTTCCAGCACAGTCAGCGGTCCTCGTTACTTGGATTGGCTCTTGTACCTTCTGCTACCCGTCCGGGTTCCAGTACCGTCAGCTGGTTCTCCGCAGTGCCTTTGGCCTAGGTGCCTCCATCTCGGTATCCGAGTTCCAGCAATGTCTGCTGGTCCTTGGTAGTGCTTTGGAGCACAGGTACCTCCTGCTTAGTAACCGTGTCCCAGTAACGTCAGCTGGTCCTCGGTTTGTGCCATTGGCTCTTTCCTTCTGCTGCCCCCCGGGTTCCAGCACAGTCAGCTGGTCCTCATTACTTGCATTGACTCTTGTACCTTCTGCAACATTTACAAATTGAAGATTTTTCAATGCTTTTTTGGGTAATCACTCTGGATCTCCAACAATGAAGACGACGACCCTGATGACCACCCCGAAGAAGATGACGACCACAAGGACGACGAGCATCAAGCCAACCAGCCTAAACACCATCACAAAGAAGAAATAAAAGATTACCAAACAGGACTAAGAAGTTAAGACAAACTACAAGATACAGAACAAAGACTTAAGAACAATAAGCAGAAGATCAAAAAGCAAAGAACATGAAGTATAAACCAAAATGAAGAGCAAATATATGCTCTAAATTCTAAGCAGAAGAAGACTAAGCTGTATGGGGGTGAGTCCGTTCCTCCTCGTGGTGCCCCTGGAAAATGCCTGCTGCTGCAGGCTAAACTGAACACGGACAAATACTGTTGTAATTTAAATCTTTTGTGACAGCAAGAACGAAGGATGAAAAATTCATACTTTGACAGATTACAAGTACAGATTCTTGTCACAAATAAGAAATAATGAAGAAGATGAATACAATATGAATAAGAATAATAGTTTAATAAGAAGAAACTGAGTAATGTTACAAAAAGATGAATAGCAAGAAGTTTAAGAAGAAGATAAAGAAGGTGAAGATGAAGAATAATTTGATGAAAAAGATGATGCTGCTGAAGATTATGAAGGAGAAAGTGTGTGAAAAGTTAAAAAGGTGAAGAGCATGGAAGTTGTGAAATATACATATTTGCCAAAATAGAAAAAACGTTAACAACATTGTCAATTTCTTCGTCAATCCGAACATCTTTAAAAAAAAAAATTTTTATGCTATTCCATTTGATTGGGTTTAAACATCTATGCCTTTAATGTCTCCTCAACCTTCCACAAAACATTGTACATTACTCTTTGTTGTTTTCCTTCATGTACAATTAACCAACAAGGCAAGAAGGGGGTTTTTTTAATTCCGATATTTTGTTCCCATAGACTTACATTGGATTTCCGGTATCGGTATCGGGTATCGCCGATATTTTTTGGATATCGGCGATACCATTCCGATTCCGATACTTTTGGATATCGGAAAGTATCGCTCAACCCTACTCCTGACATGATGAGGTTATATATCAGCAGATTTCACCATCAGCATTTTTCAGAGCATTTCCCTAATTATGGCTCTCACTTTCCTGAGCCATGTTTTGTTTAATGCAATGTTATATCTAATAAAATATAGTGACAACAGTGTAACTTCAGAGCAGGTTCTGCTAATGCTAAATTCGTCTATTGACCAGAAATGTCACTCAAGGACAAGTGCATGCCCCCATGAGTAACCAAGAAAAAGACCTGAAAGCTGTGTGCCACTGAACACACAAGGTGAGAATGCCTCTTTAATCATGTAGCAGTGTTTATGGGATGTGGCTGTCAATTATGTGGCTAAGGCTGGAATCACACACAACGTCTAAAAAATCTGACCATTTTAGTCGGTCGATTATCGCAGCAAAATTCATGAACATTGATACGTCTGGCATCCGATTTTCCGTCGCTGATGCGATTTTGTCGCATGTGAGCGTACGTTTCACATCCGATTGACATCCGACTTGCAAGATTTTGTCGGTGGCTAGCAAAACCGACATAAAGGATCGAAATGAATAGTTTTTAAATCACAAAAGAAAGAATAGATAATACACATAGAATACATACATATATATATATGTCATTGAGACATATATAAAACATATATTTATAGTTAATGCACTTCTACATAGTGTAATAGCCGCTACAATTGCCGGCTTTGTGAAATTACAGACCCGACATGAAAAGACACATTGTTTACATACAGTTAACCATGTCATTTCATGTAGTTTGATATATGGTTTTCACTAACAATTACATGAGTGTCTGTGTGCAAAATTTCACACATGTAGGGGTTAATTAAAGGTGTAAATTCATTGTAAAAAATGCGTGGCCTACCGCTGTATTTTCTCAACCAGACAGACAAAGCCAGCGAGTGGGTGCATTTATTTGTGCCTCCCCTGGGTACTAACATCTGCCCCCAGCCACCCCAGAAAAGGCAAATCTAATAATTAGATGTGCCCTTTCTGGCACTTTGCTGGTCTATTCCCATTGCCCTGTAGCGGTGGCGAATGGGTTTAAAATGGTTAAAGCCACCTTGCTATTGAAAGGTGACTTTAAGCCAGGTTAATAATTGAGAGTTGTCAATTAGACAACTCTCAATTATTAATCCTATTGAAGTAAATAAAAAACACACACACATTGCTCTCCTATAATAAAGAAAAAATAATAAAACATCATTATTCTTACCTATCCGGTGCTCTGTCCGGTCCCACGCTGTAATCCTTCACAAGGGGTTAACTAGCTTTCAGCCAAGCAGCGCAACTAATGCTGGCTGCTCAGCTGAAAGCTGCTGAATGAATGACTTCCTCTCCGGCGACAGAGAGGATGTGATTACTGTGGGAAGCCTCATTGATTGCTTCCCACTGTAATGAGTTCACTTCAGGTCAGCCCCCCGGACACACCGCACAGCATCAGTGACGTCAGAGGGAGTCCGCGCTGACCTGAAGTGAACTGATTACAGTGGGAAGCAATCAATTAAGCTTCACACAGTAATCACTTCCTCTCCTGTCGCCGGGAGAGGAAGTCATTCATTCAGGAGCTTTCAGCTGAGCAGCCAGCATAGTTGCGCTGCTTGGTTGAAAGCTAGTTAACCCTTTGTGAAGGATTACATCGTGGGACCGGACAGAGCACCGAATAGGTAAGAATAATGTTGTTTTATTATTTTTTTTATTATAGGAGAGCAAGGGCTTTGCAAGGATTAACAGTTAAATAAAAGATGGTCAAAAAAAAAGTGTGTTTATTTAATTAAAAATATTTATTCTTAATGAGTGTGTGTTTTTTTTTATTTACTTCAATAGGATTAATAATTGAGAGTTGTCTAAATGACAACTCTCAATTATTAACCTGGCTTAAAGTCACCTTTCGATAGCAAGGTGGCTTTAAACGCATATTAACCCTTCGCCACGCTACAGGGCAAAGGAATAGACCGGCAAAGTGCCAGAAAGGGCACATCTAATTATAGATATGCCTTTTCTGGGGCGGCTGGGGCAGATGTTAGTAGCCGGGGGGACACAAAATAAATGCACCCTCCCTAGGCTATTATCTGCCCCCACTCGCTGGCTTTGTCTGTCTGGTTGAGAAAATACAGCGGGAGCCCACGCATTTTTTTACAACGAATTTACACCTTTAATTAACCCCTACATGTGTGAAATTTTGCACACAGACACTCATATAATTGCTAGTGAAAACCATATATCAAACTACATGAAATGACATGGTTAACTGTATGTAAACCATGTGTCTTTTCATGTCGGGTCTGTAATTTCACAAAAGCCGGCAATTGTAGCGGCTATTACACTATGTAGAAGTGCATTAACTATAAATATATGTATATATATGTCACAATGACTATATATATATGTATTCTATGTGTGTATATGTATTCTTTACATTATTTATTAAAGCTGTCAGTGTGATTTTACAGTATAGCCGGGATGAATTGCCGGCTTTTCTAAAGGACACCTGTGCGATTTAATCGCAAGTCACACGTTTGTAATCCGAGTTTTCATCGCACCCATAGACTTGCATTGGCGATTGTCGACCCACAATCGGTGACAATCGCAGCTGCGATTGCACTCGCACGTATGAAACGGACCACAAAAAATCTGATGGTGGGAGCTGCTCCATAGATTAACATTGGTCCGACTGCAATGCGATATTTCATCATATTGCAGTCGTCCGATTTTGTTGCCAGTGTGACGGAATGCATATGAGAGCCAAGTCCCCTCGATGAGGACCCTACAAAGAAATGAAGTGGGGCAGAGTGGGAAAAGGGGTTACTCTACAGACCAATCATTAGTAATGCAGATCCACAATATTGCTAAATTACAAAGTGTCCTGATAGACACCAAGACTTATGAAATATATGTATCAAGTGGTAGGGGAATTGTACTAATTATAATGAATGACTAAGGAGACTTTTTGCGTGGAGCAAGACACTACAGAACACAGTTTATAGGTGGTAAAGTCTATATTATCACACACGGTGTTTCAAACAGGTGCAGGGAAAACATCAACGTCTATAAACACACAGTGTAGATATTGAATGCAACTTAAAGGGAATCTGTCACCCCATTTTTGGAGTATGAGATGAGGCCACTGCCATCAGGGCTTATCTACAGCATTCTGTAATGCTGTAGATAAGCCCCCGATGTTACCTGAAAGATAAGAAAAACGAGTTATATTAGACTCACCCAGGGGCGGTCCGCTGTCCGGTCTGATTGGCGTCGCGGTCCGGTTCGGCGACTCCCATCTCCTAGCGAAGCCATCCTCTTCTCTGCGTCCCGTCGCGGCTCCTGCGCAGGTGCACTGATCTGCCCTGTTGAGGACCTCTCTGACCTTTCCCGGCGCCTGCGCACTGCAGTACTCTGCTCTTCCCTCACCAGGGCAGATCAGTGCACCTGCTCAGGAGCCGCGACGGGACGCAGAGAAGAGGATGGCTTCGCTAGAAGATGGGAGGCGCCAAACCAGACCGCAACGCCCATCGGACCGCACCGGATGGCGGACCGCCCCTGGGTGAGTATAATATAACTTGTTTTTCTTCTCTTTCAGGTGACATCGGTTGCTTATCTACAGCATTACAAACTGCTGTAGATAAGCCCCTGATGGCGGTGGCCGCATTTCATACTCCAAAAATGGGGTGACAGATTCCCTTTAATAAAGTCTGTAGGTGTTAGGGTTCAAGTTCCCACTGCTGCACAAGGGGAGTCTCAAACCAGTCCCACTGCAGTCCCCCTTTCATCTCCGTCCACAGTGGAGCCTGCTCAGCTTAGACATCGGTCCCAGCGTCTCGCCCAGTCTAACAGTGTGCAGAGAATTACTGCTGCTCCTCCAGGCTCTGCTATTGTGGCTAGTACTGGTTAGCGGCGAGCAGACGTCTTTAGGACAAAGTCCTTGTTTTCCCCTTCTGAGCATGCAGAGTGAGATCTCTCATTGAAGATCAGGGGTCACATGCTCAGGTACTGCAGCAGCTCCTATTGGTCCGCCAGGAAGGTCCTGTGGCTACTGTGTTCTGGAACAGTTTCATTGGTCCTTGTTTCTGGCAGGTCCTGTAGCTGTTACTATAAAAGGGTAGCATGGCTGGGCCGCCATGCGTTAGTATCAATCGTCATATGATTTGCGCCAGTGTGGTCATGCATGTGTGTGGTTAGGGCCCAGCTGAAATAAGCCCCTAGAATACCGACTTAATCGGTGAGGAGTTTGGTGTGCTAGCTGGTCAGGGTCGGTGTCCTAGATGCCCTAGATTACCGGCATAACCGGTGAGGAGTTTGATTGCCGTATTCAGGGTATTCAGGGCCTGGCGTTCAAACGCCATAGATTGCGGGTGTCTCCCGCGAGGACATTAGCGCACGATCACGTTCTATGTTCACTTAGCAGTCAACTGTGTACCTGGGTGCCTGACAGGACACAGAAGTTTGTCTCAGCAGCTCTGTGACGTAACAGGGTTCGCTTTCAACGCTAGACAGCGCCCTAGCGTGTTTATTTTGCGACTCAGTGGTGTTAAGTGAGTTCGCACACATCGCCATATAGCGCTGCGGCACTCCTTCTAGCGGCTCTGTGGAATAACAGAGTTCGCACATATTGCCACAGCGCGTTACGGCGTTTATTTTGGCGACTCTGCGGGATAACAGAGTTCGCTTCTTGCGCCATTTTACTAGCAGCAGGCTCCGCCTGCACGGTGGCCCCCGGGCTGCGAACGCACATCTTTACATCATATATTTGGTGCGTTCCGCAGACCCTAACATAATACTAGCGCCAGGGTCTGGCTAGTAAAATGGCGGATGACCAACGTCTACTGCAGTACATCCAGCAGCTGGAGGGTAGGTTGGCGGCTCTTGAGCGCACAACCTCAGCTGTGGATGTTACCGCAGTCGCTGTTCAGGATGCTAGCGTGGCTGCAGCCAGTTTGTCCTCTGCCACCTCTGCCCCTACATTATCCCACCTCCCGCTTCCTGACAAGTTTGCCGGTGACAGCAAGCAATGTCGGGATTCGTGAGTCAGTGCTCTATAAAGCTCGAGCTTCTGGCTGCACGTTTCCCCACGGACGGGCACAAGTGGGTTTTGTATTGTCTCTACTCTCGAGCAGAGCATTGGAGTGGGCAACACCGCTGTTGGAGCGCGACGATCGTGTGGTGCAGAGTGCTCCTCGGTTTTTGGAGGCTCTGAAAAAGGTATTTTTAGGACCTCAGGTCACGAACGATACGGCACTCCAACTGCTGGCAATGTCACAGGGCTTGTCCATGGTCAGCCAGTTCTCAGTCCAATTTCGGACTTTGGTCTCTGAATTAGAGTGGCCAGATAAAGTTCTTATTCCAGTGTTCTGGAGAGGACTGGCAGACCATGTAAAGGACGCTTTGGCTACCAGGGAGATTCCTGCCACACTGGAGAAACTCATTTCTATATCTACCCGTATCGACCTCCATTTTCACGAGCGGAGGTTAGAGCGGACCCAGTGTAGGCAGAGGTTTCGGCTGGCACCCACCTTTGCCAAACCTCTGGAATTTCCCGTTCGGGCGTCCGACTCCCCAGAGACCGTGGAGACTACTCGAGTGGGATCTAAGTCTCGGACCACTCGAGTATCCGTGGTCTGTAGAGTGTGTCAGCAGCCAGGACATTATGCCAACCGATGTCCCCAGCGAATGAGTAATCGGTCATATTCCGTGACCATGGGTGCAGGGTCATTAGATGTGAGGGATTTTTCTCCGAAAGTGCTCCTTAAAGGGTTAATCTCTCTTGGTTCATCCACTCTTCCTGCCAAGCTTTGTGTGGACTCTGGGGCAGAGGGGAATTTTATGTCCTCCTCCTTTACCTCTCGCCATTCCATACCGCTTGTGATGCTCGCCGAGCCAATATCGGTGAGAGTGTTGAATGGAGCAATCCTGCCCTCACAAATCACCCACCAGACTGTCTCTCTACTTCTGTCTATGTCTCCTTCACATCAGGAGAATATATCCCTTTTTGTTCTTCTTGAGGGAATAGATGAGGTTTTGTTGGGATTACCCTGGCTTCGCCACCACTCTCCCCATATTGAGTGGTCCTCTGGGAGAATACTGGGTTGGGGTGATCATTGCAGAGACAGATGTCTCAGAGAGGACGTTCAGGTTTCCACAACGAGATACCCATAGATCTTGATTCTCTTCCCAAGGTTTATCGGTCATACGCGGACGTATTCTCCAAAAAGGCAGCGGAGACTCTTCCGCCTCATTGCCCCTATCCTATAGACCTCTTGCCTGGAACGGAGCCCCATCGGGGAAGAGTGTATCCTCACTGTCTTCCTGAGACGGAGGCCATGTCACAATACATCCAGGAAAGGCTGGCAAGAGGGTTTATTAGGAAGTCAGTGTCACCAGCAGGGGCAGGATTTTTCTTTGTGCAGAAGAAGAATGGAGAATTATGACCATGTATAGACTATAGGGGTCTTAACGCCATTACCGTTAAGAACAAATATCCTTTACCCCTAATATCTGAGCTCTTTGATAGGCTCCAGGGAGCAAGGGTATTTACTAAGCTGGATCTTCGTGGTGCCTATAACCTGATCCGCATCCGTGAGGGGGACGAATGGAAGACGGCGTTCAATACCAGAGATGGACATTACGAATATCTTGTGATGCCCTTCGGGCTCTGTAATGCTTCAGCCGTCTTCCAAGATTTTGTAAATGACATCTTCCGGGACATGCTTGCCACCTCTGTGGTAGTCTATCTGGATGACATTCTCATCTTTTCTCCAGATATGGACACCCACCGGAGAGATGTTTGCAGGGTCTTCGACCTCTTGCGGGCAAATTCCTTATATGCGAAGTTGGAGAAGTGTGTGTTTGAGCAGGAATCTTTGCCATTCCTGGGCTATATCATCTCCACTCAAGGATTGGCTATGGATCCTGCCAAACTACAGGCTGTAATGGATTGGCAAGAACCCCACTCTCTTACAGCGGTGCAGCGCTTTATGGGGTTCATTAATTACTATCGCCAATTAATTCCCCACTTCTCTACTTTGCTTGCTCCCTTGGTAGCCCTCACCAAGAAAGGAGCCAATCCCAAATTGTGGTCAGAGGAGGTCTCCAAGGCCTTTACTTCAATCAAGTCCCATTTTGCTAGCGCTCCTATCCTACATCGTCCCGAGTTGATAAGCCTTTTATATTGGAGGAAGGCTCATGGAGCCGAAACGTTGCTGTCACATGTGGGTATAATAAAATATCCATTTTTTCTATCTGCCTGTGGAGTGCTGCCTGATTTTTGGAACACTCAGGGATTGGCTATGGATCCTGCCAAACTACAGGCTGTAATGGATTGGCAAGAACCCCACTCTCTTACAGCGGTGCAGCGCTTTATGGGGTTCATTAATTACTATCGCCAATTAATTCCCCACTTCTCTACTTTGCTTGCTCCCTTGGTAGCCCTCACCAAGAAAGGAGCCAATCCCAAATTGTGGTCAGAGGAGGTCTCCAAGGCCTTTACTTCAATCAAGTCCCATTTTGCTAGCGCTCCTATCCTACATCGTCCCGAGGTTGATAAGCCTTTTATATTGGAGGTAGATGCCTCGTCCGTTGGTGCTGGAGCAGTCCTTTTTCAAAAGGATGCTCAAGGTCGTAAACATCTGTGCTTCTTCTTCTCCAAGACCTTCACACCAGCGGAGAGGAATTATTCCATTGGAGATAAGGAGTTGCTAGCCATGAAGTTGGCCTTTTCCGAGTGGAGACATCTCCTGGAGGGTGCTCGCTTTCCCTTCCAAGTGTTCACTGACCACAAAAATTTGGTCTATTTACAGACAGCCCAGCGGCTAAATTCCCGTCAGGCCAGATGGTCCCTGTTCTTCTCCTGGTTCCATTTCACCCTCCATTTTCTCTCAGGGGAGAAGAACATTCGTGCTGATGCTCTGTCTCGCTCCATGGTGTCCTCTGAGGAGGTGGAGGAGGAGCCTCGGCTGATTGTCCCCACAGAGAGCCTAAGAACTGTGGCCCCGGTTTTGCTTGAGTCTGTGCGTCCGGGCAAGACTTTTGTGCCCATCAATTTGCGACCGGAGGTACTCTCTTGGGCACACTCGTCCAGGGTGGGTGGACATTTTGGGGCAAAGAGGACATCTGAGTTGCTGGCGAGGACATACTGGTGGCCACATATGGTCCGTGACGTCAGGGAATACGTTCAGGCATGCGTCTCCTGCTCCAAGAATAAGTCCCCTCGACAACGGCCAGCTGGGTTACTTTTTCCTTTACCGGTGGCAGACAGGCCCTGGGAGATGGTCGGGATGGATTTTGTGGTGGGCTTACCCAAGTCTCGGGGCTGCACCATCATCTGGGTGATAACCGACCACTTCTCCAAAATGGTGCACTTGGAGCTGTTACCACGGTTACCGTCTGCTCGGGCCTTGGCAGCATTATTCATTAGGCATATTTTCCGCCTACACGGTATGCCAAACAAAATTGTCAGTGATCGAGGTTCCCAGTTTGCGTCTCGGTTCTGGAGAGAGCTGTGTCGTTTACTCAGCATTGAGTTGAATCTCTCCTCTGCATACCATCCCGAAACTAATGGGTTGGTAGAGAGGGCCAACCAGACCTTGGTCACATACTTGCGACATTTTGTCTCTGCCAGGCAGGATGACTGGGCATCCTTGCTACCGTGGGCTGAGTTCGCTCTAAATAATGCTGTGGCTGACTCCACCGGACAGACTCCATTCCTCCTGAACTACGGTCAGCATCCACGGGTACCAGTGCCCATGCCCGTGTCTTCCGCCGATTCCAGGGTGGCAGACTGGGCTGTGGAGGCACGGGACATTTGGTACCGCACCCAGGATGCCATTCAGGCCTCCAAAGAGAGGATGAGGTCTTCGGCTGATGCCCATCGGCGCCCCGCTCCTACATTTGCTCCAGGTGACATAGTGTGGCTCTCTGCCCGAAACATCAGGCTACGTGTAGAGTCCACCAAGTTGGCACCTCGCTTTTTGGGTCCCTTTAAAGTTCTTGAGCAGGTGAACCCGGTGGTTCACCGCCTAGCTCATGCGCCTCGCCTTGGTATCACTGACACCTTTCACGTGTCCCTCCTGAAACCCGTGGCCATTTCCCGGTTTTCCGAGTCATCTGCCGGGACGTCAGGTTCATCTACCGATGATCATGAGGTGAACGCCATTGTTGGGTGCAAGGTGGTACGAGGCAAAAAATTTTATTTGGTGGATTGGATGGGTTATGGGCCTGAGGATAGGTCCTGGGAGCCTGCCGAGCATGTTCATGCTCCACAGCTCATCGCTGCCTTTGAGCGCAGCGAGGCCCAAAGAAGGGGAGGGCCCTAGGAGGGGGGTAATGTTAGGGTTCGAGTTCCCGCTGCTGTACAAGGGGAGTCTCGAACCAGTCCCACTGCGGTCCCCCATTCATCTCCGTCCACAGTGGAGCCTGCTCAGCTTAGACGTTGGTCCCAGCGTCTCGCCCAGTCTAACAGTGTGCAGAGGATTACTGCTGCTCCTCCAGGCTCTGCTATTGTGGCCAGTACTGGTTAGCGGCGAGCAGACGTCTTTAGGTCAAAGTCCTTCTTTGCCCCTTCTGAGTATGCCCAGAGTGAGATCTCTCATTGGAGATCAGGGGTCACATGCTCAGGTACTGCAGCAGCTCCTATTGGTCTGCCAGGAAGGTCCTGTGACTACTGTTTTCTGGAACAGTTTCATTGGTCCTTGTTCCTGGAAGGTCCTGTAGCTGTTGCTATAAAAGGGTGGCATGGCTGGGCCGCCATGCGCTAATATCAGTCATTATATGCTTTGCACCAGTGTGGTCATGCGTGTGTGTGGTTAGGGCCCGACTGAAATAAGCCCCTAGAATACCGACTTAATCGGTGAGGAGTTTGGTGTGCTAGCTGGTCAGGGTCGGTGTCCTAGATGCCCTAGATTACCGGCATAACCGGTGAGGAGTTTGATTGCCGTATTCAGGGCCTGGCGTTCAAACGCCATAGATTGCGGGTGTCTCCCACGAGGACATTAGCGCATGATCACGTTCTATGTTTGCTTAGAAGTCAACTGTGTACCTGGGTGCCTGACAGGACACAGAAGTTTGTCTCAGCGGCTCTGTGACGTAACAGGGTTCGCTTTCAACGCTAGACAGCGCCCTAGCGTGTTTATTTTGCGACTAATTGGTGTTAAGTGAGTTCGCACACATCGCCATATAGCGCTGCGGCACTCCTTCTAGCGGCTCTGTGGAATAACAGAGTTCGCACATATTGCCACAGCGCGTTACAGCGTTTATTTTGGCGACTCTGCGGGATAACAGAGTTCGCTTCTTGCACCATTTTACTAGCAGCAGGCTCCGCCTGCACGGTGGACCCCAGGCTGCGAACGCACCTCTTTACATCATATATTCGGTGCGTTCCGCAGACCCTAACAGTAGGTAACCTCAGTGGAAAATGTAATCGACAGAGCAGTCTGTGAAGCACAGTTACACTTGAGGATGCTCGAAAACAAGTAAGTCCTTGTCTAGTCAATACACTGATAAATATATTTAAGCCAGTTTAAATAATATAGTAACTCATCCAGGGAGGCCTGGGTAGGAAGTCTCAGGTATTTGCAGAGCAGAGCAGAAACAGCTTACATGTACAACAAATGCAGGTGAGAGCAAGACAAACAGCCAGAAGCAGGAGGAATACTGGAAACAGGTGTATGCAGCAGAAACTCTGAGAGCGGAGAAACAGGATACCCACACAGGTTAACAGAATCAAGTTGAAAACCAGGAAGCCACCAGGGGAAGGAGCTGGACACAGGCAGAATACTTTAGCCCAGACTAAAGGCTGTGGTGGAGTTATAAAGCAGGAAGACATGGGGCCCATGAGACAAAAGACGCCATCTTGAAAGAGTGCAGGAATGCCCAAAATTTAATAAAAAATGTTCAGAGTCCTGACAGGAATATAGAGGAATGGATTAGGGGAGAGTTTACAGTAGCTAAAAAGACCTTTTGTATTTCCCTTATTAGCTAACGCTATGATATCCACCACCAATCTAGCATTGTTTCCAGCTTTGTGTAAAGGTATGAAGGCCACCTGGCCCTAGTGGAGAAGGTGGGGAGCCAAAGACTTAGATGATTCGCTAAAAACTTTCTGAAAATTTCAAAATCTAGATTCAATAATGCAAAAAAGTTGGTAAGTGTTTGTACTCTAAGGGGTTACTCCTCATTTCACTATGATACTGGATGTGGAAGCTTTGCATAGCGTACACTTTGAAATGAAGAAGCAAAGCATATGAGGAGTAATATTAAAGGTAAATGACTATCTGTCCCTGGAAATTTACCAGTCGGAAGGTGCCTACGATTTTTGCCCAGCTCATCCACCAAGAAATCTTGATTTACAGTGGGTACAGAAAGTATTCAGACCCCTTTAAATTTTTCACTCTTTGTTTCATTGCAGCCATATGGTAAATTCAAAAAAGTTCAATTTTTTTCTCATTAATGTACACTCTGCATCCCATTTTGACTGAAAAAAACAGAAATGTAGACATTTTTGCAAATGTATTAAAAAAAAAAAACTGAAATATCACATGGTCATAAGTATTCAGATCCTTTACCCAGACACTCATATTTGTCACATGCTTTCCATTTCCTTGTGATCTTCCTTGAGATGTTCTACTCCTTCATTGGAGTCAAGGAGTGTTTAATTAATCTGATAGGACTTGATTTGTAAAGGCACACAACTGTCTATATAAGACTTCACAGGTCACAGTGAATGTCAGACCAAATGAGAATCATGAGGTCTAAGTGTAAGGAGGACCGGGCCATGGGTACCTGTTGTGTGCCGGGTCCGGAACTATCGGGGCTGTCTCCTCTGTTGTCCGGGGGAAATAATAAGAGACCGGACAAACCTTTTCACCAGGAAGCAGGGGACATGGCTAAGTGGCAGCAGCGACAGCGTGAGCGGAAGCAGTCAGTCTTGGCAGGAACAGGCAGTGCACATCACAGAGAGAGGAGTTCTCATTTACCCTCCACCACCTATCATGCGGAGACTTTAGAGCGAGAAATACAGTGTGCCCGGTGACCACAAGAGAGCAAGGTGCTGCACGCTCCGTGTCCGTTTGTACAGCGCACGTGCAGCTTAAGAGAAACCAGGTACGGGACAGACATATACGCCCTGAGTTGCCAGTGTATACTTGCTACGTTGGTCCCAGACAGTGCTGTGGCCTTCACTGTCTCGGCTGCATCAAACTATGGACTAGGGGCTCAGCAGAATGTATCAGAGAATGACCGCTGCAGCCAGAAGACGGATCATTGCTGCCCACAGGACTTTGTTGGACCAGCACCGCGTCAGCCATTGTTGGCGCCATTGATTTCCCTGCAGCTCCCACAGCCTGAGGAACTACTGACACAATAAGTTACCCTAAAAAACTGCCATTACTTTATCCATTGTTCTTTAACCCTGCATATCTTTTACAATTAAACTGTTGATTCCCCCATTTAACCATTTACCCCCTCATTTAACTGCTTATCTCCCTGCGTGGAGTATCCCATTGTTAAATTAAAGTTGTTAACCCTTGCTCTGCCTCTCGTGCCTCACTGCATCTCGCAACCTGCTCACAATTGGCATAGTCGTCAGGATGCAGTCCACAGGCACAGAAGTGAAAGACCAAGCGGCCGTGGTTGCCCCAAGGGCCAGTATACCGCTGGGGGCAATGTTGAGCAATCTCCCAAAGTTCACAGGGAGCAATACCTTGCTATGGGATTGGACTAAGCGAGTCAAGGGTATGTTGAGGATGCACCCCATGACCCCAGCGATGCAGGCAGAGATTGCCATGATGCCCTGAACGGAGAGGCGAGGTGCTCCGTCATGTTCCGGCCCCACATGAGCGAAACACCTTTACCAAGGTGTTACAAATCCTAGAGTTAATTCACGGGCACCCCACAGACGTAGGAGAATTGCGCATGCGCTTTTTAGTTGTGTCCAAAGGGAGGGGGAGTCTGTGACCCAATACATGAACGCGCTGCAGGAGATCCATGCTGCGATTGCTAAGTGGGATGACATAGGTGTAGGGCCTCCTGATACAGTGTTGAGAGACCAGCTAGTGGCAGGCTTTAGAGATGCGCTGCTTACGCAGGCCTTTCGGGAGCGCTTGCGGGTTAATCCGCGTATGTCCTTTCTGGAAGTTGGGGCTGAAGCGCGTCCACGTGAGAAAGATCAGGAGGTGACAGCCCCGGCTGGGAAGGACTGGAGCAGGGAGGTATCCATTCCGCTTGCAACTCAACCAAGTTGGGTGAGAGAAATCCGTAAGAAAATCCACGACATGCGAGAAGAATGGTCCGACTCAAGGAAGAAGCCCCCAGTAATCTTGGATCCCTACGAAGTCAGAACTGTTCCTGAGCCTCACCAGGAAACGAGACAACCTCACACAGAAAGGCGGCAGATCTGTTTCGCATGTGGAGATAGTGGACATTATGCCCGAGGATGCGCGCGCAGGGGGAGCTCCCTCAACCACCGTCCATTAAACTAGTGGGCTCCGTGGCTGGGGGATGCTGCCCAGAGCCTGAACAACCAAGAAGGAGAGAAGGAAGTTTGATTTCTCTAATTCCTCTCGCATGGGCCAAAATGGATGGTCGGGCCGTCCACTGTTTAGTTGATACCGGCTCTCAAGTAACCACTGTGCCCGAGACTTATTTCACACGTCATTTCCCCGAGGTGATGCGGCCTGAATGGGGCCCAGTAATCAAATTGATTGCGGCCAATCAGTTACCCATCCCGGTCGCAGGGGTGGTCTGGATGCAAATCACTGTGTGTGGCAAAGAAGTGGGCCGGAAAGGAGTTGTGTTAACCCAGGCAATGGTCCCACTGTGACTTTAGGAATGAATGTATTGAAAGAACTCAGGAGCATTCTGGTTAGTGAGACAGCAGATTTGTTTCTGAATCGATGGAGCCCTCACACCCACCAGAGAAAAGTGTTTCAACAGATGATACGGGTGGCCCATGCCCATGAACGTCGAGTGAAGGAAAAACATTGGGGAAGGTGGTCGTTCTGGCCGCTGCCAACCTCGATTTACCACCAGGTCAGACTATGTTCACTCTGCCCATCTGAGCCTGTACCCCTCTTGAAGGAGTAGAAGTTCAAATAGAACGAGCTTTAATGGGCCAGCTACCTCCAGGGCTCCTCATTGCACGGACGTTAGCCACTAATCACGACGGTAGTGTAATGGTGCGATGTGTCAACCTAGGAGAGGACAATCTTATGCTCTCGTCCAAAGGTGAAGCCGCACAGGTAATGGGCATGCCGGAAGAGTTGATATCACCAGAGGCCGTTCAGTTGGTGGTGAAACAAGGGGATCCCTGGAGAGTGGCCGTAACAGTGTCCTCCGAACCACCACCTAATCACCTAAAGGAAGGACGCTGTATTCTGGAGCTGATGCAGGCTGAACTAACAGAACTCTCACCACAACAGGTATAGCAAGTGGAAGCGGTGCTAGAGCGATACCAAGACATTTTTGCTCACCAGATGATGATTTTGTCTGTACCAAAGCCATCACCCACGAGATTCCAACAAGAAACGCTGCACCCATCCGGGAATGATACCGACAAATCCCACCAGAAATGTACCATGAGGTGAAAGAGATGTTGGCGCATATGCTGCAGAGTGGGTCATCTGAGAGAGCCAAAGCCCATAGGCTGCTCCCATCGCTTTAGTATGGAAGAAGAATTGGACCCTGCATTTCTGTGTGGATTACTGGAAGCTGAATGCCTGCACCGTGCAAGACTCCTATCCACTACCAGGAATTGAGGAGTCATTGTCTGCTCTGGGAAAAGCAAAGCACTTCTCATCATTGGATCTGGCCAGTGGATATTGGCAAGTGCCCATGTCTTAGCATAACCAGGCAAAGACAGCATTCATACTGCCTATGGGGCTGTTCAAATTCAAGCGGATGCCTTTCGGCCTTACCAACACACCAGGGACCTTTCAACGATTCATGGAGAGATGTTTGGGAGACTTTGAAGCTACCCTTATTTACTTGGATGACATCATCGTTTATGCAGCCACCTTTGAGGAGCACCTGCAACGGCTGGAACAGGTGTTGAGTCGGCTAAAGAAGCATGGCTTGAAAGTGAAGTCCCGGAATGTCATCTCTTCTGCAATACCTGGGACATGTCGTATCCGCCGAGGGAGTGAGACCAGCGCATGAGAATATAGCAGCAGTGCAAGACTGGCCCACTGTACAGACCGCAAAGGATGTCCGGGCCTTTCTGGGACTTACTGGGTACTATCGACGGTTTGTGAAAAACTTCACTCGTATTGGTAATCCGCTACTGGAGTTGTTGAAGGGAGTACTGTCCCGTGCGAAGAATTGAAGAATTGGACCATTCAGTGGGGAGAGAGCCAGGTAGAAGGTTTCCAAGCCGTAAAGATGGCCCTGACTGAAGCACCCGTACTGGTCTATGCAGACTTCTCTCAACCTTTCATCCTTCACACCAATGGAAGCTTACATAGACTAGGAGCTGTACTGTCACAGATGCAGGATGGAAAAGAATGGGTGATTGCTTATGCGAGCTGGTCTCTACACGACTCCAAACAAAATCTAGATAATTACAGCTCCTTCAAACTGGGACTACTGGCATTAGTGTGGGCCATAACCGGGAAGTTTGCTGAGTATCTGTCCGGGTCTGAAGTTCTGGTACGCACCAATAACAATCCTCTGGCTCACCTAGAAAATGCGAAACTAGGAGCTCTGGAGCAGAGATGGGTGGCATGTATGCCAAGTACTGAAACAAGATTGCAAATCGTAGAGGATCTGAGAATACACATGCCAATGCTCTATCCAGAGTGACTCATGAGCGACCTGGACGTGACTGGGACAAAGAGCTGGAGGCCGAAGTGATCCCTGAATTTCTATATTGTCGTGCTTTAGTATTTTAAAGTGCAACCTTTTCTCGTATGTTTTACATGGGGGTAGCACCCCTTGGTTTGCACCTAATTCACATTAGTCTGGATGTGCCAGTCAGGTTTTTATGTCTTTTGAATGTTAGCTTACTGACCGAGCACTCCGCCCCCACCAGGTGGTGATTTTAATTACAGCAGGTCTCTACTTACCCATATATGCAGGCATTACTGACAGAGGTGTCCACATTCACCCAGAAATTCAGATATCAGCCTAATATTTCACATAGGTCAGGGACTCACCAGACTTGAGACCACCTTGACGATGGTTGGTGGGCTTTTAATATTTGGCCAAATGTTATACTAAGTGTCTCAAATTTTTCCTTATACTCCAAAGCCATATTGCTATTCAAAATTTAATGTATTCTATATTGTCGTGCTTTAGTATTTTAGAGTGCAACCTTTTCTCGTATGCGCAGAAGCAGTCAGTCTTGGCTGGAACAGACAGCGTGCAGCAGGGAGAGAGGAATGCTCCATCCCTCGAGCACCAGCAGTGCGCAGGCCGGGGTCTGTTTACCTCCGCCGCCACTAGCAGGGGACTTTAGAGTGAAAAGTACAGTGTGCCCAGTGACTACCAGAGAGCAAGGTGCCGCATGCTCCATGTCACTGAGTACAGCGCGCATGCGGCTTAAGAGAAACCAGGTACGGGACAGACATATACGCCCTGAGTTGCCAGTGTATACTTGCTGGTCTACGTTGGACCCGAACAGTGCTGTCGCCTTCACTGTCTCGGCTGCATCAAACTATGGACTAGGGGCTCAGCGGAAGGTAGCGGAGACCGACCGCTGCCACCAGAAGATGGATCATTGTTGCCCACAGGACTTCGTTGGACCAGCACCACGCCAGTCATTGTTGGCGCCATTGATTTCCCTACAGCTCCCACAGCCTGAGGAACTACTGACACGATAAGTTACCCCAAAGAACTGCAGAAACTTTATGTTAGGCATCAGGATTCTCCCTCTGCACAGGATGGATCCCAAGCCTTGTCTTCTCCTGCGGTCTCCCATTCAGTTTCGACCGCAATAGATGCTGCTCAGCAAAGACGTTGGTCTCCGCATCTTGCTCAGACTTGGGTTGTGCGTGTCGTTACCGCTGCCTCACCAGGTCCAGCTATGGTAACTTACAATAGACAGCAGCGAGCAGACATTCCTGAGGCTTAGTTGAGGATATGCTCTACTGAGCATGCTTGTGAGGTGGCGACCTCTTATTGGTGATCGGTCGTCAGTTGCTCAGGTCCTGTGCTGGCTCCGGATTGGCCCGTAAGCAAGGTCCTGTCTGGCTGGACTTAAGGCTCCGTCTCACATAGCGAGATCCCTAGCGAGATCGCTGCTGAGTCACAAGTTTTGTGACGCAACAGCGATCTCAGCAGCGATCTCGCTATGTCTGACACGTAACAGCGATCAGGCCCCTGTTGTGAATCGCTGGTCGTGTCAGAAATGCCGGGACTTTTTTTTGATTGCTGGTCTCCCGCTGGCACGCACGCATCGCTGTGTGTGGCAGGCAGGAGACCAGCGATCAGCTGCTAATCAAGGTACACATCGGGTTTCCAGGCGCGGGGCTGTGCCTGGAAACCCAATGTGTACGTTGGATACCAGCGAGCTGCTGCAGGGGAGCTGGTAACCAAGGTACACATCGGGTTTCCAGGCACCGCGCAGTGCCTGGAAACCCGATGTGTACCTTGGTTACCAGCTCACTGCATCAGCGGGCTGGTATCCAATGTACACTGTGGGTTACTAAGCGACGCTACCCGCAGTGTCGCTGTCCTGATCGCTGCCTGAGCTACCTGTTTGGCAGCTCAGCAGCGATCATGTAGCGACTCAGCAGCGATCATGTTCATATCGTTGTCGGGATCGCTGGTGAGTCGCTATGTGAGATGGGGCCCTTAGGTGCAGTCTATAAAAGAATCTTTGGGGCGCCTGTTGGCGCGCTAAGATACCACTTGTTTTGTTACCACCCTGTATGCACGTGTTCAGCTATGGGCACTGCTACTGTGTTCTCTTCAGGCAGTGTAGGGTGGGAACTCCCGCTTGAGCTTAGCACCTGCATCGGGTGACTTCGTTGCATGTGCGTGTTTCACAAACCGTGTGACAGGGCAGGCTCAATCACCAGCTTAGTGGGGGGGTAAGTTATAGAGACCCCAATTAGTGTCATTACTACTGTGCACCCTTGACGTTCAACAGGATACAGCTTGTGAGGCAACAGAGTCAGGTACTTTGCACTCTGTTCACATCGAGTGACATTTAACTTGGTGTGCTTGTTGTGCTTGCTCACTGCTTCGCTTTGCCATTGTTTCTAGCTGCGGTTTTTCCATAACTGCACGGTGAACCCTGGGTTGCAATCGCACCTTTCAATATTTTATATTTGGTGCGATCCGCAAACAATAACAGTATCTTAGCGCCTGGCTTAGGGTCTGGCTAGCGATGGCAGACGAGCAGCAGCTACCACGGAATATCCAGCAGCTGGAGAGCAGGTTGTGCACGTTAGAGCGCGCAACTTCAGCTGTGGATCAATCCACAGTAGCTGCACAAGCAGCCGGTGAAGCTACTTCCAGGGTTTCAGCTGTGACTCCCGCTTTTTCCACACTTCCCACTCCCCAATAAGTTTTCTGGAGGTAGCAAGGCTTGCAGGGGATTCGTGACACAGTGCTCGATCCAGCTGGAGCCACTGAGTTCACGTTTCTCGACTAAACGGGCAAAAGTGGGTTTTGTGGTCTCTCTTTTGATGGACAGAGCGTCGAAGTGGGCTACGCCATTATGGGAACGTAAGGACCTGGTTGTTCGGAGCACCTCTCGTTTTTTGATCGCTCTGAGAGAGGTCTTCTAGGGCCCCAGGTTACCCATGATGTCGCACTCCAACTCCTGGCCTTGACACAGGGCTCTATTCTGACAAGCCAGTTTGCTATACAATTTCTGACATTAGCTTCCGAGCTGGAGTGGCCAGATAAGGTCCTGATCTCGCTGTTCTGGAGGGGTCTTGCAGACCACGTTAAGGATCCTCTGGGCACTAGGGAAATGCCAACTACACTGGAGGATTTAATATCTATATCCACTCGTATAGACCTTTGGTATGCCGAACAAAGGCTGGAACGAGCACAGTGTAGGCAAAGGATTCAGTTGACACCTTATTTTACCAATCCTTTGGGGTCTCCGACTCGGACTAACGTACTGAGGGAACCTCTGAAGGGTCATCAGGTGGAGGCTTAATCCCGTGCCATATGTCCATCTCCAGTTTGTTAAGGTTCTGGGCAGGCTGCTCATGTCACCAACAGGTACCCCAAACATCAGGGAGAACATCCGTCTCTAGTAGTTATTGGAGGGGGCACTCCAGATTCGTCAGAAGTGTCTTCAAAATTAACATTTAAGGTGACACTGTCCTATGAGTCGACCTCACTCATTGCAGCGTCTTGCGTGGACTCCGGGGCAGAGGGTAATTTCATGTCCTTTTCCTTTACCCAACGGCACGCAATACCCCTAGTGATGTTCTCTAGGCCCGTTACCATCCGAGTGGTTAATGGCTCTGTGCTACCCTACAAAATTACCCATCAGACCATTCCTATTACCCTCGAGTTTTCTATAAGACCCCAGGAGTTAGTCTCTTCGCTGGTCATCCCCGAAGGTTTTGATGAGGTGTTGCTGGGTATGCCTTGGTTGCATCACCACTCACCCCATATTGATTGGGCTACTGGGAGTATACGTGGATGGAGTAGGTCATGCGAGGAACAGTGTCTCAAGGCCCAAGTCCTGGTTGGGTCATCCGAGGTTTCTGCAGATCTAACCTTACTTCCCAAGCACCACTGGCAGTATGCGGACGTGTTCTCTAAAAAGGCCGCAGAGACTCTACCTCCTCATCGTCCCTATGATTGCTTGATTGACCTCATACCGGGGCAGAGCCCCCTTGTAGGCGTGTTTACCCTTTGTCGCTCCCGGAGACTGAGGCGATGTCAGAGTATATTAACCCTCTCTGCCATCTGACATACTATCCCGTCCATGTGCCCTGGGACTTAATTCCTAAGGACGGGATAGTACATCATACGCGATCAGCTGCGCTCACGGTGGGAGCACAGCTGATCGCGGACGGGTGTCAGCTGATTATCACAGCTGACACGCGGCACTATGTGCCAGGAGCAGTCACGGTCCGCTCCCGGAACATTAACCCCCGACACACTACGGTCAAACATGATCTCAGTGTTCTGGATTTATAGGGAAGGCTCGCGCAGGGAGGGGGCTCCCTGCGTGCTTCCCTGAGACCCTCAGAGCAGCACGATGTTCAGAGGGCCTCCTCTCTGAAGGACCCCGGATCCAAGATGGCCTCGGGGTCCTTCTAGGTCCTGCAGGGAGGCGGCTTCCTCAGTGCCTGCTGAGAGCAGGCACTGAGAAGCCTCCTGCAATGCCTGTCAGATCGCTGGTCTGACAGAGTGCTGTGCAAACTGTCAGAGCAGTGATCTGACATTTTATAGTGATGTCCCACCCTGGGACAAAGTAAAAAAGTAAAAAAAAAAAATTAACATGTAAAAAAAAATTCCTAAATAAAAAAAAAATATTCCCCAATAAATTCATTTCTATGTAAATAAAAAAAGAAAAAACAATGTAAATTAAAAAAAACAATAAAATACACATATTTAATATCGCCATGTCCGTAACGACCTGCCCTATTAAACTGTCCCACTAGTTAACCCCTTTAGTGAACCCCTTAAAAAAAAAACAAGGCAAAAAAACAATGCTTTATCATCATACCGCCAAACAAAAAGTAGAATAACACGCGATTAAAAAGACGGATATAAATAAGCATGGTACTGCTGAAAACATCATCTTGGCCCGCAAAAAACGAGCTGCCATACAGCATCATTAGCGAAAAAATAAAAAAGTTATAGCTTGTAGAATAAAGCGATGCAAAAATAATTATTAATTATTTTTTATATATAATTGTTTTTATTGTATAAAAGCTCCAAAACATAAAAAAAGATATAAATGAGGTATTGCTGTAATAGTACTGACCCAAAGAATAAAACCGGTTTATCAATTTTACCACATGCGGAACAGTATAAACGCCCCCCCCAAAAGAAATTCATGAATTGTTGGTTTTTGTTCATTCTGCCTCCCAAAAATTGTAATAGAAAGCGATCAAAAAATGTAATGTGCCCAAAAATGCTAACAATAAAAACATCAACTCGTCCCGCAAAAAACAAGACCTCACATGATTCTGTGGGCCAAAATATGGAAAAATTATAGCTCTCAAAATGTGGTGATGCAAAAACTATTTTTTGCAAAAAAAAAGCATCTTTTAGCATGTGACAGCTGCCAAACATAAAAATCTGCTACAAATAGTAAATCAAACCCCTTTTATCACCCCTTAGTTAGGGAAAAATAATACAATTTTAAAAAATGTATTTATTTCCATTTTCCCATTAGCGTTAAGGTTAGGGTTGGGGCTAGATTTAGGATTAGGGTTAGGGTTGGGATAATGGTTAGGGGTGCGTTAGGGTTAGGTTTGTGTTTAGAGTTATGGTTAAAGTTGGGACTAGGGTTAAGCGTGTGTTGGGGTTAGGGTTGGAGTTAGAATTGGGGGGTTTCCACTGTTTAAGCACATCAGGGGCTCTCCAAACGTAACATGGCGTCTGATCTCAATTACAGCCAATTCTGCATTGAAAAAGTCAAACGGTGCTCCTTCCCTTCTGAGCTTTGCCATGTGCCCAAACAGTAGTTTACCCCCACATATGGGGTATCAGCGTACTCAGGACAAATTGCACAATAACTCTTGGGGTCCAATTTCTTCTGTTACCCTTGGAACAATAAAAAAATTGGGGGCAAAAATATCATTTTTGTGGAAAAAAATATGATTTTTTTATTTTTATGGCTCTACATTATAAACTTCTGTGAAGCACTTGGGAGTTTAAAGTTCTCACCACACATCTAGATAAGTTCCTTGGGGGGTCTAGTTTCCAAAATAGGGTCACTTGTGGGGATTTTTACTGTTTAGGCACATCAGGGGCTCTCCAAACTGTACATGACGCCCGCAGACTATTCCATCAAAGTCTGCAATGCAAAACGTCACTAGTTCCCTTCCGAGCTCCAACATGTGCCCATACAGTAGTTTTCTCCCACATATAGGGTATCAGCGCACTCAAGACAAATTGAACAACAACTTTTGGTGTCCAATTTCTCCTGTTACTCTTGGGAAATTAAAAAACTGGGGACAAAAGGATCATGTTTGTGGAAAAAATATGATTTTTTTATTTTCACGCCCCGGGCGTTATAAACTTCTGTGAAGCACTTGGGGGTTCAAAGTGCTCACCACACAATTAGATAAGTTCCTTTGGGGGTCTAGTTTCCAAAATGGGGTCACTTGTGGGGGGTTTCCACTGCTTAGGCACATCAGGGGCTTTCCAAACGCGACATGACACCCGCAGACCTTTCCATCAAAGTCTGCATTACAAAACGTCACTACTTCAATTCCGAGCTCTGACATGTCATTTTCTCCCACATATGGGGTATCAGCATACTCAAGACAAATTGAACAACAACTTTTGGTGTCCAATTTCTCCTGTTACCCTTGAGAAAATAAAAAATTGGTGACTAAAAGATCATTTTTGTGGGAAAAAGATAGGATTTTTTTCCTTTGTGGGTCTAGTTTCCAAAATGGGGTCACTTGTGGGTGGGTTTCCACTGTTTAGGCACATCAGGGGCCCTGCAAACTGAACATGATATCCATCAAAGTCTGCATTCCAAAACGTCATTACTTCCTTTCCGTGCCCTGCTGTGTGCCCAGTTTCCCCAACCCACATATGGGGTATCAGCATACTCAGGACAAATTGGAAAACAACTTTTGGGAGAAATCTAAAATTGGGGACTAAAAATAATTTTTGTGGAATTTTTTTTTTTCACACCCAGGCATTATAAACTTTAGTGAAATACTTGCAGGTTCAAAGTGCTCACAACAGATCTAGATAAGTTCCTTAGGGGGTCTCGTTTCCAAAATGGTGTCACTTGTGGGGGGTTTCCACTGTTTAGGCACATCATGGGCTCTCCAAACGCGACATGGCATCCAGCCAATTCTGCGTTGAAAAAGTCAAACGGCGCTCCTCCCCTTCCAAACTCTGCCATGCACCCAAACAGTGGTTTACCCCCACATATTAGGTATCAGCATACTCAGACAAATTGCACGATAACTTTTGAGTTCTTTCTACCCTTGGGAAAATAAAAATTGGGGTGAAAAGATCATTTTTGTGGAAAAAATATGATTTTTTAATTTTACAGCTCTAAATAAAACTTGTATGAAGCACTTGGGGGTTCAAAGTGCTCACCACAGATCTAGATAAGCTCCTTAGGGGGTCTAGTTTCTAAAATGGGGTCACTTGTGGGGGGTTTCCACTGTTTAGGCACATCAGGGGCTATCCAAACGCGACATGGCGTCTAATCTCAATTCCATCCAATTTTTGGTTTGAAAAAGTCAAATGGTGCTCCTTCCCTTCCGAGCTCTGCCGTGCTCCCAAACAGTGGTTCCCCCCACAAATGGGGTATTAGCGTACTCAGGGCAAATTGGACAACAACTTTTTGAGTCCAATTTCTCCTGTTACTCTTGGGAAAATAAAAAATTGGTGACTAAAAGATAATTTTTGTGGGAAAAAAATAAGATTTTTTATTTTCATGCCGGGGATTATAAAATTGTGTGAAGCACTTGGGTGTTCAAAGTGCTCACCACAGATCTAGGTAAGTTCCTTAGGGGGTCTAGTTTCCAAGATGGAGTCACTTGTAGGGGTTTCCACTGTTTAGGCATATCAGGAGCTCTGCAGACTGAACATGACACCCATCAAAGTCTGCATTCCAAAACGTCATTACTTCCTTTCCGAGCCCTGCCGTGCGCCCAAACAGTTCCCCCCCACATATGGGGTATCTGCCTACTCAGGACAAATTGTACAACAACTTTTGGGGTCCAATTTTCTTGGGAAAAATCTTAAATTGGGGACTAAAAAAATCAATTTTTTGGATTTTTTTTTCCACACCCAGGCATTATAAACTTTAGTGAAACACTAAACTCAAAGTACTCACAACAGATCTAGATAACTTCCTTAGGGGGCCAGTTTCCAAAATGGTGTGACTTGTGGGGGGTTTCCACTGTTTAGGCACATATCAGGGGCTCTCCAAATGCGACATGGCGTTCAATCTCAATTTCAGCCAATTTTGGTTTGAAACTGTCAAATGGCGCTCCTTCCGATCCGAGCTCTACTGTGCGCCCAGACAGTGGTTTTCCCCCACTTATGGGGTATCGGCGTACTCAGGAGAAATTTCACAACAGCTTTATCTGTCCATTTTCTTCTTTTACCCTTGTTAAAAAAAATAGTTTTAAAAAGATCATTTTTGTGACTAAAAATGTAAATGTTCATTTTTTCCTTCCATGTTGCTTCAGCTCCTGTGAAGCACCTGAAGGGTTAATAAACTTCTTGAATGTGGTTTTGAGTACCTTGAGGGGTGCAGTTTTTAGAATGCTGTCACTTTTGGGTATTTTCTGCCTTATAGACCCCTCAAAGTGACTTCAAATGTGAGGTGGTCCCTAAAAAAATGGTTTTGTACATTTTGTTGTAAAAATGAGAAATAGCTGGTCAACTTTAAACCCTTATAATTACCTAACAAAAAAAATTTTGGTTCCAAAATTGTGCTGATGTAAAGTAGACATGTGAGAAATGATATTTAGTAACCATTTTGTGTGACATATTTCTCTGTTTTAAGGGAATAAAAATTCAAAATTTGAAAATTGCAAAATTCTCAAAATTTTTGCCATATTTCCATTATTTTCATAAATAAATGCAAGTTATATCGAAGAAATTTTACCATTATCATGAAGTACAATATGTCATGAGAAAAAATTCTCAGAATCGGGAAGATCCGTTGAAGCGTTCCAGAGTTATAACCTCATAAAAAGACAATGGTCAGAATTGTAAAAATTGGCCTGGTCATTAGCGTGCAAACCACCCTTGGAGTTTAAGGGGTTAAGGAGAATCTGGCGAGGGGATTTATTAGGAAATCAGTGTCTCCTGCTGGAGCTGGGTTCTTCTTCATCCAAAAGAAGAACGGGGAACTCCGTCCTTGCACAGATGATTGGGGTCTGAATGCCATCACCATTAAAATAAATATCCTCTGACACTTATCTCTGAGCTGTTCGACAGACTGCGGGGCACGAGGATATTTACCAAATTAGATCTGCGGGGCACCTATAATCTAATACGTATTCGAAAGGGTGACGAATGGAAGACTGCCTTTAACACTCAGGACGGCCATTACGAATACTTGGTAATGCCATTCGGGCTCTGTAATGCCCCTGCTGTCTTCCAGTCTTACAGGACTTTGTCAATGACATCTTTTGGAAGATGTTATCCACTTCGGTAGTCGTCTATTTGGATGACATCCTTATTTTCTTTCCTGATCTGGATGCTCATCGTAGAGATGTTGCCAGAGTCTTTGAACTCTTGCGTGCCAACTCTCTCTTCGACAAACTTGAGAAGCCATTCCTTGGCTATATCATCTCAACCAAGGGTTTGGCTGTGGATTCTGCCAAGGTGGAATCGGTGTTAAACTGGCAGGAGCCACATTCCCTTAAAGCGGTGCAGCGCTTTATGGGATTTATTAACTACTGCCGCCAGTTCATTCCCCACTTCTCTACTCTGGCAGCTCCCTTGGTAGCTCTCACCAAGAACGGAGCTAACCCAAAGTTATGGTCTAAGGAGGTCTCTGAGGCCTTTGTCTCCTTAAGTCCCATTTTGCTAGGGCCCCTGTGTTACATCGGCCTGATGTGGATAAGCCCTTTATTCTGGAGGTGGCTGCTTCTTCCTTCGGTGAGGGGGCTGTGTTATATCAGAAGGATGCTAACAGTCGGAATCAGCCCTGCTTCTTCTTCTCTAAGTCCTTCTCACTGGCGGAGAATTATTCCATCGGTGACAGGGAGCTACTGGCCATGAAGTTGGCCTTCTCCGAATGGAGATATCCCTGGAGGGAGCTCGACATCCCTTTCAGGTGTTCACGGACCATAAGAATCTGCTCTATCTGCAGAGGGCCCAACGGCTAAATTCTCGCCAGGCCAGGTGGTTTCTATTCTTCTCTCGATTTAAATTTACCATACATTTTCTCTCAGGGGAAAAGATTTTACGGGATGATGCCTTGTCCTGTTCCGTCGTCTCCTCCGAAGAGGGGGACGAGCCACAGCTAATCGTTCCCTCGGAGAGTCTGCGAACGGTGGCTCCGGTTTCGCTTGAGTCGGTGCCTCTGGGAAAGACTTTTGTACCACCGAACCTGCGGCTGGAGGTCCTCTGGGGCTCACACATCTGATTTGGGTGGGCACTTCGGGACCAAGAGGACTACTGAGCTTTTGGCGAGGTCATATTGGTGGCCGCGGATGGCACATGACGTTAGGGACTACATTCAGGCATGTGTTTCTTGTGCCAAGAACCGGCCTTCCCGGAAAGGGCCTGCGGGCTTGTTACATCCCCTGCCAGTGGCAGATAGGCTCTGGGAGATGGTCGGGATGGACTTCATTGTGGGCTTGCCCAAGTCTCGTAACAATACTGTCATCTGGGTAGTCACCGATCATTTCTCCAAGATGGTACTTCTAGTTCCCCTACCGCGTGTACCGTCAGCACGGGCTCTGACCGTGCTTTTTGTGTCTTCTACCTCCACGGGATGCCTGATAAAATTGTCAGTGACCGGGGTCCCCAGTTCGCTTCTCGCTTCTGGAGAGAGCTCTGTCGGCTGCTCAGTATTGAGCTTAATCTCTCTTCAGCGTATCATCCTATAAGATAGGGCCACCGCCATCAGGGGCTTATCTACAGCATTCTGTAATGCTGTAGATAAGCCCCCGATGTCACCTGAAAGTGAAGAAAAACGAGTTAGATTATTCTCACCCAGGGGCGTTCCGCCGTCCGTTTGGGTCAGATGAGCGTCGCGGTCATGTCCGGGGCCTCCCATCTTGTGACGAAGCCGGAGTGTTCTTTCTGCCCCGTCGCGGCTCCTGCGCAGGCGCACTGCTCTGCCCTGGTGAGGGCAAAGCAGAGTACTACAGTGCGCAGGCGCCGGACCTCTCTGACCTTTCCCGGCGCCTGCGCACTGTAGCACTCTGCTCTGCCCTCACCAGGGCTGAGCAGTGCGCCTGCGCAGGAGCCGCGACGGGGCAGAAAGAACACGCCAGCTTCGTCACAAGATGGGAGGCCCCGGACATAACCACGACGCCCATCTGACCTGAACGGACGGCGGAACGCCCCTGGGTGAGTATAATGTAACTCGTTTTTCTTCACTTTCAGGTAACATCGGGAGCTTATCTACAGCATTACAGAATGCTGTAGATAAGCCCCTGATGGCGGTGGCCCTATCTCGTAGGGCGAAAATCGGTGACAGATTCCCTTTAAATGAAAGAAGTTTGTGTCCAGCAGAAGTCTTCCTAGACCTGGCCCTCCAGCCAAACTGAGCAATCATGGGAGAAGAGCCTTGGTGAGAGAGGTAAAGAAGAACCCTAAGATCACACTGGCTAAGCTCCACAGATGCAGTAGGGAGATGGGAGAAATTTCCACAAAGTCCACCAGTCGGGCCTTTATGGCAGAGTGACCGGACGCAAGCCTCTCCTCAGTGCCAGACATATGAAAGCCTGCATAGAGTTTGCTAAAAAACACATGATGGGCTCCCAGACTATGAGAAATAAGATTCTCGGGTCTGATGAGACGAAGATAGCACTTTTTGGTGATAATTCTAAGCAGTATGTGTGGAGAAAACCTGGCACCGCTCATCACCTGCCCAATACAATCCCAACAGTGAAACATGGTTATGGCAGCATCATTCTATGGGGTATTTTTCAGCTTAAGTGACAGGATGACTGGTTGCAATTGATGGATACATGAATGCGGCCAAGTACAAAGATATCCTGGATGAAAACCTCTTCCAAAGTGATCTGGACCTCAGACTTGGCCAAAGGTTCACCTTCCAACAAGACAATGACCCTAAGCACACAGCTGAAATAATAAAGGAGTGGCTTCAGAACAACTCTGTGACCATTCTTGACTGGCCTAAACCCAATTGAACATCTCTGGAGAGACCTGAAAATGGCTGTCCACCAACGTTCACCATACAACCTGACGGAACTGGAGAGGATCTGAAAGGAAGAATGGCAGAGGATCCCCAAATCCAGGTGTGAAAAAACTTGTTGCATCATTCCCAAGAAGACTCATGGCTGTACTAGCTCAAAAGGGTGCTTCTACTCAATACTGAGCAAAAGGTCTGAATACTTATGACCATGTGATATTTCAGTTTTTCTTTTTTAATACATTTGCAAACATTTCTACATTTCTTTTTTTTTCAGTCAAGATGGGGTGCAGAGTGTACATTAATGAGAAAAAAAAATGTTTTTTTTTTAAATTACCAAATGGCTGCAATAAAACAAAGAGTGACAACTTTAAAGGGGTCTGAATACTTTCCATACCCACTGTAAAGGTATGCCACACTAAACAACATCGCTAACGGGATCGCTAAAAACGTCATATTTAGCGATCCGTTAGCGATTTGTTGTGTGCGGCATCTACCAGCGACGAGGCCCTGTGAGATCGCTGTGATCTCGTCATCACAGCGATCGTTCGGACCTATTTTCGTCGCTGGGCCGCTGGTAGTTCTATCGTGAGTGTGCACCTTTTTTAGCGATTAGCGGTACTTTTGTACGCTAAAGTGTTAAGGAGATCGCTAACGCGATAGGTCCTAACGATCGCTAAAATAGTAGTACTAGCGTATAGAAAAATCCGCTAGCGATTCATTAGTATGCGACGCAACGAGATCGCTGCGGATTGTGTAGTGTGGCAGTACCTTAAGTGAACTATTGCTTTCTCAGCTTTGTTTGAGCAGGAAGAGAGAATCTTGATCACAGGGCCAGATAGTAAGGTAGAGGGAAGGGAATTTAGAGTATTATAGTACACATGGTAAATCTGAGTCACTTTATAGGGATCAGATTCAAAGTACTTTATGTAACTATAGTGTTGTTTTTAATATCAGGGTGAGTGGAACTGTAATTGGCATGCTTGCATAGTTTCTTATCCAATCCATAAAAAAAGGCTAGGGTAGCAAACTGAAATTGATTTTTATTTATATAACTGTAATTTTTTTTAAATAAAATTTTACCAATCAAAAGTAAAAATAAAGAAATCACATTTTGATGAACAAATTAGAAAATCAGTAAGAATGAAGTACATTAAAGATAAACTGTTGGGGAATGTTTCCCTCTAGTGGCATCAAAGCAAATTGCATAATGAAGCAATAAAAGACAAAAGTTCCAAAAAGTCTTAGCAAAAGTTATAGTAGACACCATACTAAACAAACTCCATCCACATATTCATATCAGAATTCTTATCTAATAAACAACACTTAAAAATATGAGACATACATAGAAAATGGACAAAACCTTTTTAATAAGTTTTGTTAACCAGTAATTAACATCTCTGGACATCCATGGAAATATTTTCAAGACCGAATTTAATAAGGTTATAGGGTGATAATTGGAGCAATCCAGTGGGTCCCTTCTTGCTTTAGGAATGAGAATCAAGTATGAATGTGACAAAGTATCTGGAATGGGAGAATCTTCCATGAATGAATTGAACATCTTAGTCATATAAGGAATCAACTCCGCAAATGTTTTGTACTATAGATATGTCAGCCCATCTGGTCCTGTAGACTTGCCAGGGGCAAGTCTTTCAGGATTTCATCTAGCTTGTCTTGAGTTACTGGTTTGTTAAGGGAGTTTGCTGCTTCTGATGTGAGAGTGAGAACTGGTAATTTTAGGTTGGCTAAATAATTTTTCATTACTGTGTCCCATTGGTTCCCATTTGAAGGAAGTGTATTCTGAAGGTTATATAATTTGGGGTAGAAGTTTGAGTGTACAGCGTGGTGGGGGAGGGCATGGGATGGATCTCTGCAGAAATAATGAAGATCTCCATTTTTTTTTCTCTTTCTCGCATTTCCAGTGGGCGGTGCAGTCTGTCAGCCTATCAGCAGCGCACACACGGAGCAAAGTGCTTTTTTTTCACACAAGCAAGGGCATGTGTCATTGGCTGTGTGTGTCACATGTCCTTGCCCTATATGACCCAGCCATTTTCCCCATCGCCACCATTTTCTCACTGCTGCAGCTCAGTGTTAGACGGCACTGCTGCTGCTGTGAGCGCTACATTATAACTGTGAAACTGCGAATTGCAAGAAAATTTTCTGGTAATTAGACAGGAAGGTTTAGGGAGTAGGGACTAGTTTGTAATTGCAGCCCTTTTAAGGGCTAGATTACAGCAGTTCCTAGCACTTTTAGCAGGCAGGTCTGTGCTCTTAAATAGACAGATAGGTCAACTGGGAATAGTGACTATTTGTAATTGCAGTCCTTTTGAGGGCTAGGTTACATCAGTTCCTATCACTTTTTGCCAGCTCCACCAGTGTTCAAATAACTACGAATTTATTGCTGCATCTTGCCTGGACAATAATTTTGGGCATAGTAGCAGTGTGTGGTACTCATTCTAATAGGCCATCTATACAAAGCTCCACCAGCGTTCAAATAACTACGAATTTTTAGCTGCATCTTGCCTGGACAATAATTTTGGCCATAGTAGCAGTGTGTGGTACTCATTCTATTAGGCCATCTGTACAAAGCTCCACCAGCGTTCAAATTACTATGAATTTTTAGCTTCATCTTGCCTGGACAATAATTTTGGGCATAGTAGCAGTGTGTGGTACTCATTCTATTAGGCCATCTATACTAAGCTCCACCAGCGTTCAAATAACTACGAATTTTTATCTGCATCTTGCCTGGACAATAATTTTGGGCATAGTAGCAGTGTGTGGTACTCATTCTATTAGGCCATCTATACAAAGCTCCACCAGCGTTCAAATTACTATGAATTTTTAGCTTCATCTTGCCTGGACAATAATTTTGGGCATAGTAGCAGTGTGTGGTACTCATTCTATTAGGCCATCTATACTAAGCTCCACCAGCGTTCAAATAACTACGAATTTTTAGCTGCATCTTGCCTGGACAATAATTTTGGGCATAGTAGCAGTGTGTGGTACTCATTCTATTAGGCCATCTATACTAAGCTCCATCAGCGTTGAAATTACTAATAATTTTTATCTGCATCTTGCCTGGACAATAATTTTGGGCATAGTAGCAGTGTGTGGTACTCATTCTATTAGGCCATCTGTACTAAGCTCCACCACCTGTGTATCTAATAAAATTGTTTTACTGCTTCTAACCCAGCCAATCCTTTTGGGTTAGTACAACAATTGGCCACTCAGCTCTGCTCGGTTTTCATCCATCGTTTTTTGTGCAATCAACTCCAGAGTTGTCAATTATTTAACCACCAAAATGAGTGGCAAAAGGCCTGCTGCTGGTGGAAAGGGGAATAGGCATGTTGGGAAGGGAAAAAAAGGTTGTGTCCGTGGGGTAGGTGTTAAAGCAACAGTAACATCTGCAGAAGAAAGACCATCTTCCAGCCAAATTAAGATGTCTACTTCTTTTAGTGGACAATGTGATACGATCTCTTTCTACGGCCACGCCCATCGCTACAAATTCCAGATGAGGCCCAAAAACAGCAGGTGCTTCAACAGATATCAAGTGCTCCTTTAAGTGGGCTCTCCTCCACCGTGACCTCAACTTCAAAATCACAAATACAAAAGTCCTCAGAGGTGTCACCCGAATCGCACTTGCTTCCTCACAGCTCCCAAGTCTCCAGCTGCCTGTCTGAGTATGGGGTAGAACAGATGGTTGAGTGTGCAGAGCTGTTTACTCATACTATAGCCTGGGAATCAGAGGTCGGCTCCAGAGCTTCTGTGAATCCAGACGAGGAAATGATCTGCAGTGATGCCCAGAATCTTTATGAGTCGGATCCAGGACCAGATGAAGAAGGTTCTGAGCATAATGTAGACCCTCGTTCCCAAACTATAACTCCTGTTGGTGGAGACAATGAGGAAGACGATGATGAGACTCAAATACCTGATTTGTGCGACAACTTGAGTTTTTTGTCAGGGCAGGAAGAGGTTGGCTCTGAGGACGACGGGTGTGAGAACACACAGGGTGATGATGACGAGGTTGCAGATCCCACTTACTGTCAACCCACAGTCAGCCATTCGATGAGGTCAGCAGAGGAGGTGGAGGAGGATTCTAGTGATGACGAGGTCAGGTTGCGCCTTCCTGGACAGAGACGTAGTAGTAGAAGCACGTCACCAACTGCATCCTCAAACACAACTCTGCCTCTGACCACAAGTCGTGGTGGCTCTTCAGGTCGCATCTGTTCTAAGCCTTGCATAGCCTGGGCATTTTTTTCAGATCGATAAGGATGACCCAACTCATGTTATCTGTAACATTTGTGACCAAAAGCTAAGTAGAGGCCAAAAAATCCATAGTTTGAGTACTTCATGCATGAATCGTCACATGGATATGAAGCATAAGTTTGCAGTGGCAAGCTCACTGTGCTACAATGCGGCCTAGCGGGCCAGGCCAACCACCGTCTGCCCCATCTTGTGCATCCGCGACCGCGGCTGTTATGAATGTGCTAGAGATGGTTTCTGAGCAGAGGCTCCCTCTGGTGGTTACAGACAGTACTGAACCTTCCAGCGAGGAATGGCAATCTGGGATCACTGAATGGACTGATATAAGGGAGGTTCCCTCCCATGATGGTCGCCGGTGATCAATTGTTCTTGTCTCAATTGTGGTTCCTGGTTCTTTTGGAAGTCTGCTGGAGTCTTGCCTCCATCTCCTGCTTTCAGATAAGATATTTTCTGCTTTTCTTTTTGTGCTTGCTTTTTGCATAGTTTTCTGCACCTTTGTGGAGGTCAGCCGTGTCCCCTCCTGGGGCCTGTGCTCCTCTCAGTTTATCTGTAGCCACTGTTATTTGTTCATTTGCTTTTTCCTGTTTTTTTAGTGGCTGCGGCTTAGTTTTGTTACAAGAGAGATCTGATTTAGGTGGTGGAGATCGTGTGATCTCAGGTGTTTTTGCAATCAGAAGAGTTGGTATTTTTTAGGGTTTTTTGTTGGATTGCAGTCAGAATTCTTTCCTGTACTTTTCTGTCTAGATAGATTGGGCCCCAGCATTTGCTCATTCTATTTTCTGTCTGTGTCCGTGCTTCCTTCTTGTCTAACCGCCATTACATGTTTGGGGGCTTCCTATTTTCTTTGGGGATCTGCTCCAGGGCAGATAGCTTTCATCTTTCTGCCTTTAGGTGTAGTTATCTCTCAGGCTGTGACGAGGCATCTAGGATCAACGTAGGAACGCTCCACGGCTACCTCTAGTTGTGTGGTTAGTTCAGGTTACTGCAATCCAATAGGTTCCAGCCTCTCTGGTGTATTGCCGTTTTTGCTTTTTCTCCTCCGCGGCCTCTTCATCCTCTGTGACTGGGAGGACAGCAGTCAGACCTGTTTTGAGACTCAGACCTGGCACCTCTTTACCCGCAACAGCCAGTCTGATTGGCAGGTCATCATTTCATTTGGAAGTGGAGCGCTCTCTGACATCGAGAGCACCACCTTTGGATCAAGGCAACCTAACTTTTGCGCCTGCATTTTCCTCACAGACCGTCAGTTGTCTGGGGACACCCTACTCAACCCCGTCTACGCACAACAGCCAGCCCTCGGTCTCTCAGATGTGGACAAGTAAAAGACCATTTCCTCCTAGCCATGAGAAAGCTAAGAGGTTGAATTTTATCATCTGCAAGCTCTTGGATACAGAAATGCTGCCTTTCCGGCTGGTGGACACAGAGGATTTTCGAGACCTTATGTCTGTCGCAGTGCCCCAATACCAGATGCCCAGTCGGCACTACTTCTCAAAGAAAGGTGTGCCTGCGCTCCACCAGCATGTCGCACACAACGTCACCGCTTCTTTGAGAAACTCAGTGTGTGACAGGGTGCATTTCACCACAGACACTTGGACGAGTAGGCATGGACAGGGGCGTTACATGTCGCTGACTGGGCACTGGGTAACTATGGTGACAGCAGGACAAGGGGCTGCTGTCCAAGTCTTGCCGTCCCCTCGAGTTGTGCATCAATCTTCTTTATCTCGAAGTTCCTCCACTGCTTCTGCCTCCTCAACCTCCTCTCGGTCCTCCACCTGCACCCAAAGCCTGTCAATTCACGCCACCGGCTTTCTAACTGCGCAGAAGGGATCCTGCACACCTCCTTGCTATGCTGGCAGCAGGGCTCAACGTCATCAGGCGGTTTTTACGTTGAAATGTCTGGGAAATGTGAGTCACACAGCTGAGGAGTTGTGGTCAGCTCTGGAGAACCAGTTTCATGAATGGTTGTCTCCACTGGACCTGCAACCAGGGAAGGCTGTGTGCGACAATGCAGCAAACCTGGGTGTGGCCCTTTGCCGGGGCAATGTCACACACGTGCCTTGTATAGCTCACTGTTGTGAATGTGTTAGAAATTAATTCTGAGCAGAAGCTCCCTCTGGTGGTTACAAACAGTACTGAACCATTCAGTGAAGATTGTGAAGATTGGCAATCAGGAGTTACAGACTGGTCTTATATAAGGGAGGTTCCTTCCCATCAGGGTTGCAGGTGATCAATTGTTATTGTCTCAACTTTGGTTCCTGGTTCACTTGGAAGCTTTCTGAGTCTTGCCTGCATCTTCTGCTAACAGATAAGATATTTTCTGCTTTTATTTTTGTGCTTGCTTTTTGCATTTTTTCCTGCACTTCTGTGGAGGTCAGCCAGGTCCCCTCCGGGGGCTTGTGCTCCTCTCAGTTTATCTGAGCCACTGTTATTTGTTCATTTGCCTTTTCCAGTTTTTTTTAGTGGCTGCGGCTTAGTTTTGTTACACCAGAGAACTAATTTAGGTGGTAGAGGTCGTGTGATCTCAGGTGTTTTTGCAATTAGTAGAGTTGGTATTTTATTAGGGTTTTTTGGATTGCAGTAAGTGTCCTTCCTATCCTTTTCTTTCTAGGAAGATTGGGCCCCAACATTTGTTCATACTATTTTCTGTCTGTGTCTGTATTTCCTCTTGTCTAACCGCCATTACATGTTTGGGGGCTTCCTATGTTCTTTGGGGATCTGCTCCGGGGCAGATAGCTTTCCTCTTTCTATCTTTAGGTGTAGTTAGCCTCTCAGGCTGTGACGAGGCGTCTAGGACCAACGTAGGTACGCTCCACGGCTGCCTTTAGTTGTGGTGGTTAGTCAGGGTACTGCAATCCAGTAGATTCCAACCTCTCTGGTGTATTGCCGTTTTTGCCTGCTCTCCTCAGCTACCAAATCAGCTCACGTGTTGAACCTGGTTGACCAGCAATTTTTAGCCCACTATCCCGGACTACATGGCCTTCTGCAGAGGGCACGGTCGCTGTGTGCTCACTTTCGCCGTTCGCATTCCGCACCTCAGCGACTTACATCTCTACAGAAGTCGTTGGGCCTGCCACTTCACCGGCTAAAATGCGGTGTGCCAACACGGTGGAATTCAACTCTGCACATGTTGCAGCGACTGTGGTAGCACTGACAAACCCTGGTGCAATACGTTCTTACTTATAGCCTGGGCCAACGAGATCCAGAGGTGGGGCAAATCACGCTGGGGGAGTGATCTCAGATCAGGGACCTATGCACCCTTCTGCACAGATGTTTAGTGCTGACGATGCCATTATCAGCATGACTATTCCGGTGATTTACATGCTGGAGCACATGTTAAACAGAATTCAGAGTCAGGTGGTGGAACAAGAGGAGGTGGAAGAAGTAGAGGAGGTGTAATGTATGTAGTACAGTTCATATAGCGTCTTGTGCTTGGGTGCGATGAAAACACAGGAGTCACAGGTTTGATATAGAAAAGTCCTGTATTACTTCATACAAGTTGGCAGAAATAGTCACACAGTTTGCAGACACAGAAACAGGAGACACAGCAGGCCAGAGTAATCCAAGCACAGCAATCACTCTCCAATACAGATTCAGGATCTTCTTCTCTGTTACCGTAAGTCCATGCAAACGTGGGTCTTTCAAAGAGCAGGGTTCAGAGTCCACAAGTGCTTCAGAGTTCCTCAGTAGGAATAGCTGGAGTACAAGGTCCAAGGCTTACAGGAGTCAAGTCACAGGTTCACTGCAGGCTAGATTCTGAAGCACTGATTGCTCAGCTGTGGCTGCTTAAGAAGCAAAGGAGAGAATCAGGGCGGGAACATGCAAGCTGGAAACTCCATTTTGACTGAGGGCAAGATAGCTGCAGCAAGACAGAAAGTAAAATGGCTGACGAACAAACTGAGTTTCAGGAATATATACATAGAACCTTACATTACTCCCCCCTTAAGGACAACCTCCGGATGACCTCAGACCAGGCTTGTGTGGGTACCTCTGATGAAACTGACGGAGCAAGCGAGGAGCATTAACGTTATTGACCGGTTCCCATGAGTTGTCCTCCACTGGGTAGCCCTGCCATTTAATCAGATATTGTAACTGATTTCTATACAACCTGGAATCTAAAATCCCTTCCACCACAAATTCTTCCTGACCATCGACTAGCACTGGGTCAGGGCAAGGAGAGGAACGTCCAGGAAACGTATTGGGTGTCGCAGCCTTTAGTAGGGATACATGAAAGACAGGGTGGATTCTCATAGTTCTGGGCAGTTGAAGACGACAAGCAACGGCACTTATAATTTTACTGATTTTATAGGGTCCAATGTACTTATGTCCCAACTTAGACGATGGAATCCTTAACTTAAGATTTCTGGTTGACAGCCAGACCAAGTCTCCTACCTTGAAAGCTGGTGCAGGTTTACGAAATTTATCTGCTGCTTTCTTGTACCTTTCTTGAGCCGATTCCAGATTTTCCTTTAGAAGATCCATATTCTTCTGTAAAGACGTGATTCTTTCAGCCACTGCTGGTAAAGGCGTTTCTATGGGAAATCGTGGTAGAATGTTAGGATGATAACCTAGATTAGAGTAAAAAGGAGACTGTTTAGCGGAGGCACTCTGAGAGTTGTTATACGAGAACTCAGCTAATGGAAGTAGATCCACCCAATCATCCTGTAGGTGGCAGATAAAGCAGCGGAGATACTGCTCCAGGGTTTGATTGGTTCGTTCGGTCTGTCCATTAGTCTGGGGATGAAAAGCAGAAGAAAGGTTTACTTTAATGTCCAATGCTGCACAGAAATTTTGCCAAAAACCTAGAAGTGAATTGCACCCCTCGATCCGAAATAACCTCATCCGGTACTCCATGTAAGCGAAACACATCTTTAATCATCAAATCTGATGTCTGTTTTGCAGTGGGTAAGCCGACACAAGGGATAAAATGAGCTGCCTTTGTTAGACGGTCAACCACCACTAGAATGGTGTTCTTCCCCTGAGAGGTTGGTAACTCCACAATGAAGTCCATAGAAATGGATCCCCACGGGCGGGACGGGTGGGAAGAGGCTGTAACAGACCAGTTGGTGAGGAGCGAGGTGTTTTGCATCTTGCACAGACCTCACATGAAGTGACATAATTCAAAACATCCTTCCTGCAAGTGGGCCACCAAAAGAAACGAGAAAGAAATTCCTGTGTCTTTAGAATTCCTCTATGCCCAGCTATCTTGGAATCGTGAATGAGTTGCAATACTCTTAATCTGACTGTTTCAGGAATATACAGACGTTGTCCCTGAATCCACACACCATTCTTAAAGACAAGACTTACGTCCCTTGGGGTTGTGCCAAAAAGGAATCCGCATGGTATGCTTCCTTGATGTCCTTAAGTAGGTCTTGATTATGAATTACTCCTAGGAATCTAGAGTCAGGAAGAATAGTCTTAGGAGGAGTAATTGGACGTGTCTCCGCTGAGTAAATCCTAGAGAGTGCATCAGCCTTTCCATTGCGCGATCCTGGTCTATAAGAGATGATAAAATTAAATTGGTTTAAGAAAAGATTCCAGCGAGCCTGGCGAGGAGTCAGGCACTTAGCCGACCTGATAAACTCAAGGTTACGATGGTCTGTCAGGACGACTATTTGCTGTGCAGCTCCCTGAAGAAGGTGTCTCCATTCTTTGAAGGCGGCAATAATGGCCAACAACTCTCTATTGCCCACATCGTAGTTCCTCTCAGCCGAAGACAACTGCTGGGAAAAGAAGGCACAGGGATGCAAGACATTCTTCTCACCTGTTCTCTGAGAGAGTATAGCTCCAACGGCACAGTCTGAAGCATCCACCTCTATTATGAAGGCAAGCTCGGGGTTGGGATGTACTAGGATAGGTGCAGTGGTAAATTTATCTTTTAGACGGGAAAATGCTTCCTGGGCTTGGGGAGTCCAGGAAAACCTAGACTCTTTCCGGGTAAGTTGGGTATAGGTGACACTACCTCAGAGAAATTTCTAATGAAACGTCTATAGAAGTTGGCAAACCCGATGAAGCGCTGCACCTCCTTCACATTTCTAGGACTTGGCCAATCCTTGATGGCTTGGGTTTTGCTTCCATCCATACTAATTCCTTGTGTAGACAGTACATACCCCAGAAATTGAATTTCGGTCCTATGGAATTCACACTTTTCAAGTTTGATGTAAAGATGATTTTGTCTTAGACGTTCCAAGACCATTCTCACATGTCCATGATGTTCCTCTGTGGAGTTAGAAAAAATTAGAATATCATCCAAATAAATTACCACGAATGTATCTAGGAGATCCTGAAGATGTCATTCACCAAGTGTTGGAAAGTGGCTGGGGCGGTACTCAGACCAAAAGGCATAACTAGATATTCAAAGTGTCCATAGCGTGACCTGAATGCAGTCTTCCATTCATCCCCAGGTCTAATACGGACTAAGTTATAGGCCCCACGAAGATCTAGTTTAGAAAAAATTTTGGCATGTCGCACTCTCTCCAATAACTCAGGGATTAAAGGCAATGGATAACGGTTTCTAATAGTAACCTTATTGAGTTCCCTATAGTCTACGCATGGTCTCAGAGATCCATCTTTCTTCTTTACAAAGAAGATGGGTGCACCTGCAGGAGATGAAGAGGGGCGTATGAAGCCCTTGGCTAGATTTTCATCTATGTAATCCTTTAAAGCCTTTAGCTCGGGCCCCGCCAGGGGGTAGATCTTACCAAAAGGTATCTCTGCTCCAGGCAATAATTCAATTGGACAATCATATGGACGGTGAGGAGGAAGCTGGTCAGCGTTCTTCTTGTCACATAAATCCACATAGTCCTGGTATACAGCTGGTAGTTCAGGGACTGACATGATTCCTTTAGGAACAGAGCAAGCTGAAACTTTTGGACTCATCTGTTTCTCTGGAAAGTGTAATTCCTTGGTCTCCCAGTTAATGGTAGGATTCTGAGCCTGCAGCCATGGTAGCCCTAGAATAATGGGAAAGTGGGGAGAAGAGATAAGCATAAAGGACAGTTTCTCTTGATGATCTTTACCCATAAGAACCCTCAAAGGCTCTGTTTCCTGATCCACTGGTCCAGAGGTCAGCAGGGAGCCATCCACAGTTTCCATCTGTACTGGAGTAGCCTTCTTCACTGAACGTATTTCCTGTTTCAGAGCAAAGGAGACATCCATAAAATTTCCACTTGCCCCTGAGTCGATCATAGCAGAGCTAGACACCCAAGCTGAGTCAACCCAGAGTTTGATGGAAAGAAAGCAATGAGAATTGTTTTTCTTACAACTCAGCTGGGACACCGCTGAGGAAACTTGAAAAATGGCAGCGTTTACACAGTCAACGTCCTCAGAGGTAACGGAGTTTAAGTCCGAGAAATCAAGATCTGTTGCTGCAGATCTCTCTGGAGCCTGAGGCTCGGACCTGACAGATCCCCTCTCGCAACACTCACAATGAATGAGTGCTGCAGTAGTCTTACGAGAACGGCTGGGGCAGTTTATAATGAAGTGCCCTGACTTACCACAATAGAAACATAGATTCTCCTTAAAACGATGTTCCTTGTGTGCATCACTAACCCGTCGTTGTAAAGAGTCTACCTGCATGGGTTCAGGTTCCCGTGTAATCCTACTCAAAGGTTCCTTAGCTGGAGAGGAAGGTAGGAAAAGGTTAGTACGATTGCTTTCGAACCATCTCTCTTGCCTGCGTTCAGTCAGACGAGTATCAATACGGATGCAGTAGTTAATAAAGTCACCTAACGCAGTGGGAGGGTCGGCACGAGCAAGTTCATCCTTAATCAGTGGAGATAACCCCTTTCGAAAAATAGATTTTTTGGCGGAACTGTCCCAGGTGGTATCAAGGGCCCATCTCCTGAAATCCAAGGCATATTCAGCTACCGAGTGCTTACCTTGGCGCAAAGCTAACATGGCTGCTTCAGCTGTTGCACCTCGATTGGGGTCATCAAACACCTGCCCCATGGCTGAAATAAAATCATCAAGGTGATTCAAACAATCATCCTCAGTCTCAATCAGAGGGTTTGCCCACATTAAAGCCTTGTTGGTAAGCAACATAATTATAGTAAGCACCTTAGATCGTTCAGTGGGAAATTGTGAAGCATGTGCAGAAAAAAAAAGATTGCATTGATTAATAAATCCCCTGAATTTCTCACGTTCACCGCCAAAACGAAAAGGGGGCAACTTGGGAATCCCAGCACTCGGGGCTACGGCAGAGCCTGGACTCGCCCCTCTAGAACCTCAATCCTGGCTCGCAAATCCTGGGTAGTCTGTCCAACCACTTGCAAATTGTGATTATTGAGGTCCTGTAGATTTGTAAAACGGGTCTTTATATTCTGCAAATCTGCAAGGATATTATCAGTCACTCCGCAAAGTTCCTTTATGCGGGCCTCCATTTTCCAGATCTTTTAAGACAGGATTACTGGAAGAAGAGGAGAGAAAAAAAAACAATAGTGTTCACCTGTGGCAACACTGCAGAGAGAAAAAAAAATTAAGGGAACTGCTCACCTGGAATGGTTGTGAGAAGTCACAACCACTATCATCACAGAAAGTTTCAACCAGACATCTGATATCCAGAGTTACAGCAGACAAAAAAGAGAAAAGAAAGGAAAAAAAAAAAACAATAGTGTTTACCTGTGGTAACACTGCAAAAAGAAAAAACTTAAGGGAATTGCTCACCTGGAATGGTTGTGAGAAGTCACAACCACTGTCATCACAGAAAGTACAACCGGACGTCTGATATCCACAGTACAGCAGACACAGCCTTCCAGACCCAGCAGACACTAACGTTTTGGCTTCAGAATCTTGTAATGTATGTAGTACAGTTCATATAGCGTCTTGTGCTTGGGTGCGATGAAAACACAGGAGTCACAGGTTTGATATAGAAAAGTCCTGTATTACTTCATACAAGTTGGCAGAAATAGTCACACAGTTTGCAGACACAGAAACAGGAGACACAGCAGGCCAGAGTAATCCAAGCACAGCAATCACTCTCCAATACAGATTCAGGATCTTCTTCTCTGTTACCGTAAGTCCATGCAAACGTGGGTCTTTCAAAGAGCAGGGTTCAGAGTCCACAAGTGCTTCAGAGTTCCTCAGTAGGAATAGCTGGAGTACAAGGTCCAAGGCTTACAGGAGTCAAGTCACAGGTTCACTGCAGGCTAGATTCTGAAGCACTGATTGCTCAGCTGTGGCTGCTTAAGAAGCAAAGGAGAGAATCAGGGCGGGAACATGCAAGCTGGAAACTCCATTTTGACTGA